>CM022298.1:445369306-445969306 GCA_011799875.1 Thinopyrum elongatum | reverse complement strand
AGGATCCGGTGAGGTGACGTGCACGGGGCGGGCCGCGAGCCAGAGCTCGATCTCTCAGGTTTATCAGCGCTGCAGGGACGGACCCGAGCACAGGCGCCGCGCAGGCAGGTGATAATCAACAGGCGGGTTCACAACGCGCGGAGGCCGCGAAGGGGCGACAGGACATCGGGCAAGCAGGTGATAATCATAACGCAACTCATGAAGAGGTAAGGCAGCTCTGATAGATGCAAAGAATGATACATGCCATAGGGACGGACCCACACGGCTTGGGGATAATGCAGCCCGAGGGGCGCCCCCAACTGAACAAACTGAAAAATGTCACCTGGCACCGTTGCTGAAGAAGTGTTGGAGTAGCTGAAGACGCGAGCCGCAGAAGTCGTTCCTCACGAGTCGTCCAGGTCCTGAGCCGCGTGAGGCCCCGGGGGCCCGTGGGGCTCGCGAGGGTCCGGCGCCTCCTCCGACAGGATCGCCTGGTGCCTGGCCTCGTGAGCCGCCAGGGCGCTCCATATGTGGCGCTGGTGCATGGCAGCCTGGTTCAGCAAACCAAAAGGCATGCGAACATAGCTGTGAGGGGGGCCCTCGCACCAGCCCACGTGGGACGGCCCGTAGAGCTCCTGAGACATGGCCCGGTTGAGCCCTAGGATGTTGATGCAGACGCGCAACCCGCTGCCCTCGTCAGGGGAGGAAGCTGCGCCTGGTGGTGCGGGGCGACGCTCGCCTCGCATGGCCCTCGCCTCCTGAAGATCCTTGATCGCCTTGGTGATGAACTCCTGAGCGCCCGGCGCCTCGCGCCCTGCGCTCTTCTCGCGGAAATGCGCGTTGAAGCACACCTCCACATGGTGCCCGAACGCCTCCCTCGTGACGCTGGCCAGGTCTGAGACCCTCCAGAGGAGAGCCCCCGAGCCCAGCCTGAGAGGGGCGCCGGGCGCGCCTTCCTATGCGAGAGGGGAAGGTGCCCCATCAGTGGGCACAGGTCCTGAGGCACGGTCGTCGGGCGCCCCATCCTCCTGGGGTCCCGGGCGGAGCAGCTGCTTCTTCTTCTTGGGAATGGCCTCGGGAGGGTAGGCAGTGCCCTCCTCGTCTGGGTTCTCGACCGCTGCATCCTGGTAGGCGAGCTCGAGGGAGCACACCGCATCCTTCTCATCGCAGGCGACCGTGATGATGCCGCTGCTCCCTGGCATCTTGAGGACATTGTAGCCATGGTGAGTGGTGGCCATGAACTTGGCCAGGGCTGGATACCCGAGGATGGCATTGTACGGGAGGCGGATGTGGGCGACGTCGAAGTCGATGAGCTCAGCACGGTAGTTGTCGCGCTTGCCGAAGGTGACAAGGAGGCGGATCTGCCCTATCGGGGTGGTGGAGCCGTCGGTCACTCCTGAGAAGGGCTTGGTAGGCTGAAGCTGGTCGTACGGCACCTGGAGTGTGTCGAACGTCTCGACGGAGAGGACATTGAGTCCTGCACCGCCATCAATGAGTGTCTTGGTGACGAGGACGTTGCTGATGGTAGGCGAGCAGAGCATTGGGAGCGTGCCGACAGCGGCCGCGCACTTGAACTGGTCAGTAGAGTCGAAGGCGATGGCGTACTTGGACCACCTAAGTGGACGCGATGCCTCGAGCTTGCGGAGGGCCGCGTTCACCTCATGAGCGAACTGCTTGAAGATGCGGTGACAGGTGGGAACCTGAGCGCCACCCAGGATGCAAGCCACGGCACGAGGCTCTTGGAAGCCCCCAGCCCCATCATCTTGGTGGTGGTCATCATTCCTCCTTGGCGGCGGCAGCAGCGGAGGAAGGCCAGCGTTACCCTGAGGGCGGTCCTCATGAGGCTGATCCCTCCAGGGGCCCTCGCGAGGCTGGCCCTGCCAGTGATCCTCACGGGGCTTGTCGCGCCAGTCCTGGCGGGGGTTGTGGATGTCCCAGCGTCCGCCACCTCGGCCTCCTCCATGGCCATAGCCGCGGTCATTGCGCTCAGGGCGGCGGCCAAGGCACCCGTCCCGGATGGCCCTGAGCTCTTGGTAGTCGTTGGTGTTGTGGCTGTGCATGTTGTGGAAGACGCAGAACAGACGGCTGCCCTTGGAGGACTCCGGGTAGTCGCAGCCACGCTTCATCTCTGGTTCAACTGCGAGCACAACTGGCCCCTTGCGCTTCACGTCCTTGGCCTTGGCCTTCTTGTCTTATGGGTCAGCTTCTGGGAGCTCGAGGAGGGTAAGGCGACCTTCCTCGGCCCTCGCGCATCTGGCTGCCATGTTAAACAATTCCAGAGCTGAGCACAGGTCCTCGTGCATGGCGAGCTCTTCCTTCATCTTGACATCCCGGATGCCATCAGTGAACGCGGAAATGATGGCCTCGTCCGTCACCTTGGGTTTCTTGAGGCGAACGTTGGTGAAGCGCTGGATGTATTTGTGCAAGGTCTCCCCAGGCTGTTGCTTAACGCGCCGCAGGTCGCCTACAGCCGGAGCGCGGTCTTGAGTGCCCTGGAAGTTGGCGTTGAAGCGCTCCTGCATCTCATCCCATGAGGAGATCGATCCAGCGGGGAGGTTCAGGAGCCATGAGCGCGCGCCGTCCTTGAGGGCCATGGGATACCAGTTCGCCATAACCTTCTCGTCGCCGTTGGCCGCCTCGATGCCCAGCTCGTAGAGCTCGAGGAACTCTGCAGAGTCGGGGGTGCCGTCGTAGCATGGAGGCAGGTCTGGCTTGAACTTCCCTGGCCAGACGATGCTACGCAGCTCCGGGGTGAACGCATAGCAGCCTGCCGCGCCCACGGGAGCCCGCCGCAGAGGGGGAGCCTGGACTTGGCGCTCGCACACCGGCGCCTCAGGCAACACGCGGTCTTGACGTGGCGGCGCTGGGAGCACGCGCGCCTCTCCTTGGGGATGATGCACCACTTGGCAGCTTTCTTCGTCGCGCGCCGGCGGCCTGCGCGGCGGGTCGCGCTGAGGAGCCTCACGCCTTGGCTCGAGGGCGACTTCTTGCCTGGGAGGTGGAGGAGGCGCACCATGGGTCACGTCGCCCGCAAGAGGTGGCTGGGGAGGCAGCGAGCGAGACGGAGTAGGGGTCTCTCCGGCGGCGTTGACGAGCTTGGCGATGCGGTCCAGCCAGTCTTCATAGAGGTCGTCAGTCGGGCGATAGCGCAGAAGTTCGCGCGCCATGAGCAACGCGGCCTGTGTGTTCGCCGGGCCGCAACGGGCATGGGAGGACGAAGCAGCCGCCGGAGTCAGCGACGGGGTGGCGGTGCACCCATCGCACCGTTCAGAGGGATGCAGCAACGAAGCCTGCTGCTCGTGGGCCGCAGGGCTGGTGGCAGCGTTTGCCACAGGCGATGGGGAATGGCGGGGGGTGCCGTTGCCCGCAGGTGCAGTCTGGGCGACACAGGCGGCGAGAGCAGCCCGACGCTCAGCGCGAACTTGACGAGCGTTGGCCATGGGAACGGTGGAACAACGGTGAATCGGTCGGCGGAAGAGAGGCTCTGATGCACCCCTACCTGGCGCGCCAAATGTCGGATTCAGGGCTCCGCAGACCCAAGAAAGGTTCGAACTCTGGGGTGCGTGCAAAGAACTCAATCTCCCCAGCCTGCCGACTCGTCGATCTCACCACCTAGCTCGATGAACAGGAAAGAAAGGACTCAGCAGTTTACCCAAGTTCGGGCCACTTTACAGTGTAAAACCCTACTCCTGCTTTGTGGTGGATTAGCCTCGAGGTGGGCTGAGGATGAACTAGTACAGAGGGAGAACAACCTCAGGAGGAGTGTTCTTGTGCTGGTGTGAGCAGGTGAGGATGATCCCGTTTCCTCTTCTATGGTGGTGGCCTAGCTATATTTATAGTGGCCTCGGTCCTCTTCCCCCAAAATGAAGGCGGGAAGGGATCCCACAACGGCCAAGTTTGAAGGGAGACAAGTAGTACATCTTATCCTGAGGAAAGGTGGTCTTCGCCTGCAAAGCTTCTGGTCGTGATGTCGTGGTGGGGCTTGCATGGAAATCTCTGCTGCTCAGGAGCCGGCCTGGGGAAGCCGCTCCCTCCGGAGGTCTTGGCGTCGTCCGCCTCGCGAGGCTTGGCCCCTCGCGAGGGTCTTGTGTTGTTGATGCTGGGGAAGGGCCATACCAGGCTGCTGATGAAGCCACGCTGTGGGCCGCAGGCAGGCAAGTCTGGGTACCCCGGTTCCCAGAACACCGACAGCATCTAACTACGTGCAAGGGCCGAGTCAAAGTAATTACATGCTTCAACTTCTTATGATACTAGTAACATGCAACATATGTAGTCCAACTCACGTGCATCGGCAACTCAGCAAATTCATATGCTGACGAGAAACATGATGAGTTCGGTTAATCAATTTGAAACACCCCAAGTTAGAACTTCTAATGCCATGCAAGAAAGTGTTTCACCCTTTTATTCATTGACAAATAATTTGCAGTATACTGGTCCAACCATGCCGATGGATGGGAGAATTGGCCATGCTACTACTAGCTATTCAGCCAGCTACTCTCAACCGTCATATGCTACACCTCATGTTAGTAATTTTTTGGCATTGTATACAACTGTAGATGCTCATAATTTAGCTCCGCACCTTCATGGTCATAGCCGAATAAGTGAAAATTTTGCAGGAGTGCACATGCCATCATCTAATATTGTAGCATCCTCTACACAATTGCATAATTTCGGCGACACCACACTTCCGAAAGAATCTAGAAGTATTGTGGAGAAATGCCTTACAGAATGGGAAGTGGCTACATTAAAAAGGGATATATCCCGAAATAACAAGATTAGTGCTCTTTGCCTTGAAGAGCATGATAAGGGGTTAGTTCTTGATTATAATGCATTAAAAGCTAGAGTTTTGCAAGAAGATGATTCTTTGCCAATTGATAGAACTGGCGAGCAAAAATATGGTTCTACAACAATGCATATGCCTTCACCTAGTACTACATCATATTATACACTCCCTACACAATTGCAAAGTTTCGGCAACACCCGCGTGTCATTGCCGAAAGAATCTAAAAGCATGGGGAGGCAATCATATCCGGAGTGGGCTCGAATTGAGAAAAAGCTAAAACCAATTTTGCTGTTCGCCGCCAGAAACAAGCGGAAAAAGAATTGTCTCAAAGAAAAGAAGCATTGCCAATTGGTAGAATCAATGAAAAGAAAGATGATTCGGAAAGTGAAAGTGCTTCGGTTGGAAAGACCAAATCAAGTAGTATATATTCCGAATCGATCAAGGCAAGCATTATTGAGAAAGAGCACGACAAGCATAGCAAAACGACCATGCTTGGTTTTTCTGAAGTTAATGGAACCTACTTCCTGCCCTATGAGTTTCGTGCCGTAGAAATTAACAAGCCTCAAGGACAAGAACAAGTAGCCGAACAAAGTTTGGTTGACAAGGATCTTCAAGGTAATGATGCATAGAATCAAGAAAAAGATGATGAAAAGGCGTTGGGGAGCCATCCAAAGACGGAGCAAGATAATTTTCAAGTCACACTACCATCCATCTCTCCCAACATATTTGAAGAGGTATGTTTAACAAGTAATTTACCTATATTCCAATTTGGTCATAACTTTGTTGTTGATGTATCTATTAGAAAAATCTTCATAAGCAATATCGAGAGACCAATGAAGAAGGGTAATTTATTTGTTAGCAATCAAATTGTCACAAAGCATACCGGTCAACATATTGCACCATTCAGAAAGACCGATTGTGAAAAATTATTACAATCAAAGCTTTCCCCATTGTTTTATTTCAAGTTTATATCTACATGGGTAGCTTTGCTTGTTTCATACTTGGCTTACACTTGGTCTCAATTGAGGCATGTATGTTCTAACTATTTTCGTTTCAGAAAAATAAAGCCAAGGATAAATTCTTTTGAGAAAACTAATGCTAGTACAATATCTTACCCAATGACATCAGAAAAAGAATGTGAAAGAGAATTCATAGCCAAATGGGAAGATGCCAAATCTGAACCATTCATGTTCTTAGTTCCAAAGTCGTTCTCGCAGGAAGATCGGCTAGAAAATGAGAAGTTTGTTGGGAAACGATGCATGGAAAACAAAAAAATTTCTACGCACACGCAAGATCTATCCATGGAGATGCATAGCAACAAGAGGGGAGAGTGTGTCTACGTACCCTCGTAGATCGTAAGCAGAAGCGTTTGTTAACGCGGTTGATGTAGTCGAACTTCTTCACGCTCCAACCGATCAAGTACCGAACATATGGCACCTCCGCGTTCTGCACACGTTCAGCTTGGTGACGTCCTCCACCTTCTTGATCCAGCAAGACGGCGAGGTAGTGGATGAGTTTCGGCAGCACGACGGTGTGGTGACGGTGATGGTGAAGTTATATCCGCAGGGCTTCTCCTAAGCACTACGAAAATATGACCGGGGGTGTAAACGGTGGAGGGGGGCGCCGCACACGGATAAGACAATGTTGTGTCTTGTGCTAGGCGCCCCCTCCCACATATATATAGATGGGGGGGTGGAGGGAGCTGCCAGGAGGCACCCCCAAGTAGTCCGAATCCTACATGGGGTCCTCCCCAAAGTGGCACCCCCCTTTCCTTATTTGGAGTGCGGGAGGAAGGAAGGAAGAGGTGGCGCCCCCCTTTCCTTTCTCTCCTGAGGAGGGAAAGCAGGAGGGGCCACCCCTCCCCTTTTCTTCCCCTAGGGCTGGCCAGCTAAGGGAAGGGGCGCACCAGCCCCCTTGTGGGCTGGTCTGTCCCCCCCTTTGGCCCATAAGGCCCATACACTTGCCGGGGGTGCCCGGAACCCCTTCCAGTGACCTGATGAGTACCCGGTGCACTCCGAAACTATTCCGGTGTCCGAATATCATTGTCCTATATATCAATCTTTACCTTTTGACCATTTCGAGACTCCTCGTCATGTCCGTGATCTCATCCGGGACTCCGAACAACATTCGGTCACCAAATCATATAACTCATATAACACTATATTGTCAATGAATGTTAAGCATGCGGACCCTACGGGTTCGAGAACTATGTAGACATGACCGAGACACCTCTCTGGTCAATAACCAATAGCGGAACCTGGATGCCCATATTGGTTCCTACACATTCTATGAAGATCTTTATCGGTCGAACCGTTATGACAACATACGTAATTCGCTTTATCCATCGGTATGTTACTTGCCCGAGATTCGATCATCGGTATCTTCATACCTAGTTCATACTTGTTACCGGTAAGTCTCTTTACTCGTTCCGTAATACATCACCTCGTAACTAACTCCTTAGTCATTTGCTTGCAAGGCTTCTTATGATGTGTATTACCGAGAGGGCCCAGAGATACCTCTCCGATACTCGGAGTGACAAATCCTAATCTCGATCTATGCCAACTCAACAAACACCTTCGAAGATACCTATAGAGCATCTTTATGATCACCCAGTTACATTGTGACGTTTGATAGCACACAAGGTATTCCTCCGGTATCCAGGAGTTGCATAATCTCATAGTCGAAGGAATATGTATTTGTCACAAATAAAGCAATAGCAATAAACTGAACGATCAATATGCTAAGCTAACGGATGGGTCTTGTCCATCACATCATTCTCCTAATGATGTGATCCCGTTATCAAATGACAACACATGTCTATGGTTAGGAAACCTTAACCATCTTTGATCAACGAGCTAGTCTAGTAGAGGCTTACTAGGGACACGGTATTTGTTTATGTATTCACACATGTATTTAAGTTTCCGATCAATATAATTCTAGCATGAATAATAAACCTTTATCATGAATAAGGAAAATAAAATAACAACTTTATTATTGCCTCTAGGGCATATTTCCTTCAAAGTTTACATTCAATTCAATGCATGTGTGATCAAATCTTTGATTTGTTGCTAAAAAATGATTATATTAGAATTCTTGATCACCATGTAAAGCCATCTACCCAAGGACGAATGTATTGTAAGTTGCATGATTCATTCAAGCATAGTTTTGAGGATTGCAACATGTTTCATCAAATAGTTAAATCGGCCATTGAAAAAGGACGATTGAATTTTTTTGAAACACCTAGAGATGACCAGTCTATTCCAATTGGTTTTGACGGCGAAAAGTTTTTGCATCGGCTGCTTAAAGCTGATCCATTTGAAGAGAAGGTAAAAACTACAAGTGACATGATCAAGCTTTCAAGTAAAGAAGTTGTTGAAGAGCACAATGAACATAATGTTGAGGGCGAGAATTCCATCAAAGATACAATGAAGACGCCAAGGACCGGGGGCAGCAAGCAAATCCAATGATCGACGAAAGCAAACCAAAAGAAAACAAAGGCCGAAATAAGCGCAAGTGTAAGAGATCAAAAATCACCTTCACTGAACTATTAGATAAATATCAAAAGAAGAGTGAAGAGAAAAATGCTTATCAGCCAAATCATGCGAAGAAACCAAGATCACCCCAAGGCGCAAATACGAGGATCAATATTGGCAAAGTAAGAATTTTAATGCAACATATTCATATCCTTATTTTGGGCCGCCAATGCCAATGTCGTCGATGCCTCCCTATGCTCATGTAGATCCACATCCAGCATGGGACAAGTATGATACAAGGGCACATTCTCCATCTTGTTTTAGACCATCTCACCAATATTATGCAGCTCCAAGAAGATCAACATTTGAACAATCACATGTCAAATACCGTTTCAATCATAAGGAATCAGTCCAGAGCTCAAGGAAGAGGAAAGAGGTGGTCAAGCAAGTTTACCATGTTAAAAGAGATGGTCGTAAGAGTGCTTTTTCAGATTTGATCTCAAATGAAAAAGATCCAATTAAAGTGTTGACATTGGCTACTAAAGGCAATGAGATGAAGCAATCAATTGTTGAGAGTCAAAGTGCCAAATCTGAAGAAAAGAAGTTGAGAGTGCACAAGGCCAACAAAGAATTGCCATTGGTCGAAACAGAATCACAACCGAGATGCCCACTCCGCTTATCGTGTTGGCAAAAGAAGGAATTACAAAATCTTAGTGCATAAGAGCTAAGAAAGAAGAACATGGCATGGGTTCCCAAGAGGACCAGTCCAAATAAAAATGATGTGCAACCTTCTATTGCAACAAGTACAACAAAAGTGAAGAAGGAAAAGAATGAAAGCAGTAAACAATTCAGCCAAAGGTTTCCATCACCCCATCAAAATCTTCGGTTAGCACATCATCCATATTCTTCAACCATGTCATTGATGCCTTTGCCATGGAATTCATCCTCAAGTATGATCAATTACCCTCAATGGACTTATTTTGATCCATGGACGCAACATAATTTTCTACATCATGAGAGGGTATTACCAAATCACTATATATTTGATTAGTTATATTTTTGTTGCTAATCCAAAGG
The DNA here is from genome assembly GCA_011799875.1 of Thinopyrum elongatum. Taxonomy (NCBI): domain Eukaryota; kingdom Viridiplantae; phylum Streptophyta; class Magnoliopsida; order Poales; family Poaceae; genus Thinopyrum; species Thinopyrum elongatum. The sequence goes on along the minus strand of CM022298.1, from coordinate 445,959,994 downwards.
GCTGAAATACTTGATTGTTATTTCATTTGTTTATTTCGGCTATGCATGCTTTGGTGGATGAATTCTACATGAACCTCATGGTAATGGCCGATACTTAACTATCGCCCTAAGAAACTATCTAATCATGGCCGGTGTGGAATTTTAACATCGTCCTTAGTTCTATTGGAGAGAGAGACAAGTACTATGGAGATTATGTTTTGATAGTTGAATTCATAACGATGGCCAAGGTGTTGGTGTTGTTTAAGTATCTCCTTGTGGTACTATTTTTGAAGCCTCATACCGCTTAGGATATTTTTTGCACAAATAATCAAAGCCGAATATACATTGTTATTAGGATTGAAGCTTTTACTTGCTATAGGTGCTATAAATATTGAGACATTGGTGATTCGTTACTAGTAGTACGATGAATATCAAAAGGTCATCACTGTTTTGACGAATCACTTATAATTTATCTTAAGGCATGTCTAGATGTAATTTTCTCCTTGGGTTGCTTTCAAATTGTTCATATATATAGACATGACAATTCAAAATAGTTGGCACATCAAGCATCCGGCTAATATGTTAATCATTGTGTATTGCATTTCTATCAATAGTCGATGCTTAGTCTCGTCAACATAGGTAAGGCCAAACCGAAGTCCACCGCTTCGGCCACTAATGAATTTTTTATGTAGGCGGAAGTAAGGATTGGAGAAAGTTTATTGTTGATTATCTTCAAAATCCTAGCAAAAGGGTGAACAATATGGTTCGGAGGATGACCTTGAGATACATATCTATGAAACTTTATCATCTGATGGTTAATGAAGTTGAGAAGGTTTCACCCAAGTTTGCATCAAGGATTCAGACAAATAATGGCTGATATATATTTATCGCCCTAAGCACATGCAAAGTGGCCGATGGAGTGTTGACATCATCCTTAGAACCAACACGGTACAAGTTATTTTTCGGCACGCTAACTTTGCCGAAAAACAGAGGGACATGTGTTGACGCTCGAAAATGGCATGATCGCAAAGAGTGATTTGAGGCCGTAACAAGATGAGGTTAAAATTACGATTTCATGGATGACTCTCTTCAAGATGATCGAAATAGATTTAAAGATGGTCCAAAACGGAGCTCAGATGCAAAAGGTATGACAATTTTGGAGATACCGGTGTTGACACCAGATTATAAAATGGCATGAAACATAATTAAAATGGTCCCGGATGGAAAAAGTTTCAACATGAAAGTTCTCCATCTCGTCGAAACGGACGATTTTGATATAAAAATCGCCCCCATCAAAGATCGTATGTTAAAGTTACAGCCAAAACTGCCTGCTGCAGCACTGCATGGCCGGATCAGCCGGGTCTGGGTCCAGATCATCCGGCCAGAGGCCAAATAAACGACCCAAACAACAGAAACTAAAAGATGAGGCCAGATGATCTGGGTGTAGACCCGGATGATCCGGGCAAGGATCCGGACGTCCAGACAACTTTTTTCTGCTGCAGATGTTAGAAAACATCCCGAAACACCCTCAAGATCACTAGTAGAAAAAGAGCCTAATGTGAAGCACATTAGTCCCGGTTTGTAACTGAACCGGCACTAATGGTACCGGTCCAACGGCTAGGCGGGCGGCGCTCATTAGTACCGGTTCGTGCCACGAACCGATACTAAAGAGGTGGTGGCAGGCTGTTGTCAGGCTGGGGCCCCACTAGCACCTTTAGTACCGGTTCATGCCACGAACCGGGACTAGAGATGCACCTTTAGTACCGGTTGGTTAGACGAACCGGTACTAAAGGTCATCCTATTTAAACCCCTTTGTCGAGCCCGAGCGCTCTGTTCTTCCCCTTTCCTCTCCTCTGTTTTCTTCCTCTTCCTCTCGAGCTCACACTCCATTTTTGCCAAAATTTGTGAAGATTTGAAAGCACCCCATCCATCCAAGTGATCACAAAGGTTGGCAACTTTGTCCTTTCATCTCTCATTGCTAGATTAGCTCTTGCAATGCTCTATAAGTATAGTGATTTGTGGGTTTTATTTTGGGAGGAATTATATGTGGTAGTATTTGATTTATATGCAATTTGAGGTCAAAATAACTCTTAGTTTGCATATGTAGGTGTGGTTTACTTAGTGCCTTCCCGTCTCCGTCCTAACCACCGTCGATCGCCCGCACCGTCCCGTCGCCGGCACCACCTTGTGGTGAGCCTCTTGTTCTTATCTTTTTTATATAAAAAAAAAATCATGTTTGTGTGATTTAGATATATAGTTACTTGTATAATTATCTTATCCGTACGTTGTTTGTTATACATAGTGCCATGGTTTTGATATCCATCCCCGTCGGCCCTCGTCCGGGTTATGATTCAGATGTGGTATATTCTCTTTTATAACTATTTGTTGCATTTCGTGTTTATGACAAATTATGCCCATCAAGTTGACATAGATATTTTTATCTAGGAGGTATGTGAACCGGAAATTCCAACCGACCCTATTGTCGAGAGGTTAAATTTAGTTGAAAGAGAAAACGAGTATTTGAAAGAAAAGATGAATAGAATTGAGGGGGAGAAGATGGAATTGGAGTTGCATGTTGCCGATGTCGTTGATGATCACAAGATCAAGATGGAGAAAATGCGCTTGAAGATTAGAAACATTAGAAAATATGCCATTGATAGTGAGGCTTGGTATCATTATGCTGTTGGATCAATTGTTACCTTAGTTGCGATCTTGATCGCATTTGTTGTTGCATTTAAATGCTTTAGCTAGAGAGTTATTTGCATGTTTGTTTTATGAGAATAAGTGTTGTATGAACTTGTATTAATTTGGTCTATTCGGTGCTATGTAATGAAGACGAGCCGATAATGGATGTACGATGACCGATGCTCTCCCCAGTTTGTTAATGGCGTGCAAACTTTTCTGCTTGCGACTGAGGCAAACAAGCGGGCGGATGGTTTTATGTATTGTCCATGTGCTGGCTGTAAGAATGATCGGAGTTACTCTAAGTCAAAAACCATTCACATCCACCTGTTTGAGGCCGGTTTCATGCCCCACTATAATGTTTGGACCAAGCACGGAGAAAGAGGGGTTATGATGGAAGACAATGAAGAAAAAGAGGACGACGACAGCTATCCTGACCATGGGTTCCCTGAATACGATGGTACAACAATGGGGGAAGAAGCTGAGCCGGCAATGCAGGAAGAAGCTGAAGAAGAGGCATCAGATGAGCCCGCTGATGATCTAGGTCGGGCCATTGCCGATGCAAAGAGAAACTGCGCAAGTGAAAAGGAGAAGAAGAAGTTGCAGCGCATGTTAGAGGATCACAAGAAATTGTTGTACCCGAATTGCGAAGCTGACAAGAAAAAGCTGGGCACCACACTGGAATTGTTGCAATGGAAGGCAGAGAATGGTGTATCTGACAAGGGATTTGGAAAGTTGCTGATACTGTTAAAGAAGATGCTTCCAAAGGACAACGAATTGCCCGAGAGTACGTACGAAGCAAAGAAGGCTGTCCGCCCTCTAGGATTAGAGGTGCAGAAGATACATGCATGCCCTAATGACTGCATCCTCTACCGCGGTGAGTACGAGGATTTGAACACGTGCCCGGTATGCGGTGCATTGCGCTATAAGATCAGCCGCGATGACGCTGGTGATGTCGAGGGCGAGCGCCCCAGGAAGAAGATTCCTGCCAAGGTGATGTGGTATGCTCCTATAATACCACGGTTGAAACGTTTGTTCCAAAACAAAGAGCATGCCAAGTTGATGCGATGGCACAGAGAAGACCGTAAGAAAGATGGGAAGTTGAGAGTACCCGCTGACGGGTCACAGTGGAGAAAAATTGAGAGAAAGTACTGGGAGGACTTTGCAGGTGACGCAAGGAACGTATGGTTTGGTCTAAGCGCATATGGCATTAATCCTTTTGGGGAGCAGAGCAGCAATCATAGCACCAGGCCTGTGACTCTATGTATGTATAACCTTCCTCCTTGGGTGTGCATGAAGCGGAAGTTCATTATGATGCCAGTGCTCATCCAAGGCCCTAAGCAACCCGGCAACGACATTTATGTGTACCTAAGGCCATTAGTTGAAGAACTCTTACAGCTGTGGAATGGAAAAGGTGTACATGCGTGGGATGAGCACAAACAAGAAGAATTTGACCTACATGCGTTGTTGTTTGTGACCATCAATGATTGGCCTACTCTCAGTAACCTTTCAGGACAGACAAACAAGGGATACCGTGCATGCACGCACTGTTTGGATGATACCGACAGTATATATTTGGATAATTGTAAGAAGAATGTGTACCTGGGACATCGTTGATTTCTTCCGAGTAGGCATCCCGTAAGAAAGAAAGGCAAGCATTTCAAAGGTGAGGCGGATCACCGGACAAAGCCTCGCCACCGTACTGGTGATGATGTACATGATATGGTCAAGGATTTGAAGGTAATCTTTGGAAAGGGTCCTGGCGGACAATCTGTTCTGAATGACGCTGACGGACGCGCACCCATGTGGAAGAAGAAATCTATATTTTGGGACCTGCCCTATTGGAAAGACCTAGAGGTCCGCTCTGCAATCGACGTGATGCACGTGACGAAGAATCTTTGCGTGACCCTGCTTGGCTTCTTGGGCGTGTATGGGAAGATGAAAGATACACCGGAGGCACGAGAGGACTAGCAACGTATGCACGGAAAAGACGGCATACATCAGGGTCATGCCAGCTACGCTCTTACCAAAGAAGAGAAGGAAATCTTCTTTGAATGCCTGCTCAGTATGAAGGTACCGTCTGGCTTCTCGTCGAATATAAAGGGAATAATAAATATGGCAGAGAAAAAGTTCCAGAACCTAAAGTCTCATGACTGCCACGTGATTATGACGCAACTGCTTCCGGTTGCATTGAGGGGACTTCTACCGGAAAAAGTTCAATTGGCCATTGTGAAGCTATGTGCATTCTTCAATGCAATCTCTCAGAAGGTAATCTATCCAGAAATCATACCAAGGTTAGAGAATGATTTGGTGCAATGTCTTGTCAGTTTCGAGTTGGTGTTCCCACCATCGTTCTTCAACATCATGTTGCACATCCTAGTTCACCTATGCGAAGAGATTAACGTTCTGGGTCCTGTATTTCTACACAATATGTTCCCCTTTGAGAGGTTCATGGGAGTCTTAAAGAAATATGTTCATAACTGTGCTAGGCCAGAAGGAAGCATCTCCAAGGGCCATGAAAATGAGGAGGTCATTGAGTTTTGTATTGACTTTATTCCTGACCTTAAGCCGATTGGTGTTCCTGAATCGCGGCATAAGGGCAGACTGGGTGGAAATGGCACAGTAGGACCGGAACAAATAATATGTATGGACGGGCATTCTCTCACTCAAGGACACTACACAGTTCTACAAAATTCCGCCTTGGTGGCTCCGTATATGGAGGAACACAAGAATATTCTACGGTCCAAACACCCGGAGTAGTCTGACGACTGGATTACACGTGAACAAACGGGGACTTTCGCCGATTGGTTGTAGACACGTGCCATGCATGACGCCGCTGTTGAAGATGACATGTACTTGCTGTCCCAGTTACCATCTTCGAATATAATGACTTTCAAAGGGTACGAGATAAATGGGAATACATTTTACACGATCGCCCAAGATAAGAAGAGTACCAACCAAAATAGTGGTGTCCGCTTTGATGCAGCAACCAAGAGGGGAAAGGACACATAATATGGTTACATAGAGGAGATATGGGAACTTGACTATGGACGTGGTTTGAAGGTCCCTTTGTTTCGGTGCAAATGGGTCAATATGACACGAGGCGGGGTAACGGAAGACCCGCAGTACGGAATGACAACAGTGGATCTCAACAATCTTGCGTACGCAGACGAACCATTCGTCCTAGCCAATGATGTGGCGCAGGTTTTCTATGTGAAGGATATGTCTACCAAACCGAGAAAAAGAAAAGATAAGGAAGCGAATACATCATACGATGAGCCAAAGTGCCACATAGTTCTTTTAGGGAAAAGAAACATCGTGGGAGTGGATGACAAGACAGACATGTCAGAAGATTATGAAAAGTTTCATGAAATTGCTCCCTTCACAGTGAATATTGACCCGAGCATCCAGTTAAATGATGAAGATTGTCCATGGTTACGGCGCAAAGGGACACACGCGAAGAAAAAGTTTCACACCCAAAGATCCCACTCTGGGATGTGACTGGCTTCACTGTCATCACTTTCTTCTCTAGTGAGTTTCCGGACTTATATATCTGGAAAGTCCCACTTTGGACAAACCGTAGGGAATCTTTGTAATAGTTAGGGTGCTTATGTGTTTTGGCATTCGAAACGTGTACTTTTGTGCTTCGGACAAACGTGTACCTTTCTGACTTCATTTGCTATTTTTCAGCTCATTTACTAATTTTTTTGAGCTAAATGACCCTGAAATTGAAAAGCACTACAAAATGAACTCTAAAAAGGTTGAAAGTTGGCATGGTATCACCATTTCACCCACAAAGCATGTGCAAAAAAGTTGAGAGGGTTACGGCAAAAATTGGATGCACTTCGGGTACAAAATGGACAATCTCCTTCGAAGTATCAGGGTTTCGGACGAAAACTCATCTGTTACAAAGGCATTTCATTTTTTTAAACTTATTACATCTCCAGACTTTTTGTGCATTTAGTATGCACCATTGAAAGCCACGTCATCAACTTTCAACCCTTTCTGACTTCATTTGCTATTTTTCATGCATTTACTAATTTTTTTGAGCTAAATGACCCTGAAATTGAAAAGCACTACAAATGAACTCTGAAAAGGTTTAAATTTTGGCATGGTATCACACTTCACCACATAGCATTTGCGAAAAAGTTGAGAGGGTTCGACAAAACTGGATGCACTTCGTGTACAAAATGGACATCTCTTTCGAAGTTATCAGTTTTCGGACGAAAACTCTCTGTTACAAAGGCATTTCATTTTTTAAACTTATTACACTCTAGACTTTTGTGCGTTCAGATGCACCATTGAAAGCCACGTCATCAACTTTCACACCCTTTCTGACTTCATTTGCTATTTTTCATGCATTTACTGATTTTTTTGAGCTAAGGACCCTGAATTGAAAAGCACACAAATAACTATGAAAGTTTGAAAGTGGCATGGTATCATCATTTCACCCACATAGCATGTGCAAAAAGTTGAGAGGGTTACGGCAAAAACTGATCACTTCGTGTACAAAATGGACATCTCTTTCGAAGTATCAGGGTTCAAACGAAAACTCATCTGTTACAAAGGCATTTCATTTTTGTAAACCTATTAGAACTCCAGACTTTTTGTGCGTTCAGTATCCACCATTGAAAGCCACGTCATCAACTTTCAACCCTTTTTGACTTCATTTGCTATTTTTCATGCATTTACTGATTTTTTTGAGCTAAATGACCCTGAAATTGAAAAGCACTACAAATGAACTCTTAAAAGGTTGAAAGTTGGCATGGTATCATCATTTCACCCACATAGCATGTGCAAAAAAGTTGAGAGGGTTACGACAAAAACTGGATGCACTTCGTGTACAAAATGGACAATCTCTTTCGAAGTATCAGGGTTTCGGACGAAAACTCATCTGTTACAAAGGCATTTCATTTTTTTTAAAGAACCTAAGTATTACCAAATTGAATATAATGATAAAACACACTAATATTAAACAGCAGAAAAAAGAATTACTGAAAAATCTATTTTTAAAGTAAAGTTATTCACAAACTAGTGATTCACACAAAATTCAAATAATTCAAATTTAAACTATCTAAATTTAAAAAATACTGGCACTAACAGAAAGTTTTTTTTTTACCTAAAGCAAAAAGATTCATAAAGAAACTCTAAATAAAGCAAAAAACAACTCAGAAATAAAAGAAAATAAATAAAGCAGAAAAGAATAAAAAAGGAAAAATAAATAAATTAAAAAAAGCCCGGCTACTGGGCCGCCACGGCCTGCATACGACTAGAAACCCAACCTCTAGTTGGGCCAGGTAGCAGGCCCGTACGGCCCAGTAGGCCCCATAGGGTAGAAGAGTTGCAATAGGCCCACAAAGGCCTGCTTAGAGAGAAGCTCGACACGGTAGCAGCGGCGGAGCTTATAAACCGGTGCGAGCTCCTCTCAACTAGCGAGGTGGGACTAAACTTTGTGCACCACGGGTGGCAGCGCACCACCTTTAGTACCGGTTGGTGGCTCCAACTGGTACTAAAGGGGGGGGTCTTTAGTACCGGTTGGAGCCACGACCCTGTACTAAAGGGGTGCGCTTCCCGCCGCTTGGCCTGGCCAAAACAGACCTTTAGTACCGGTTGGTGGCTCCAACCGGTACTAATACTAGTAGAAAACAGGGCTTTGGTCCAGGCCAGCCCAGCCCATTAGTCCCAGTTCAGTCAGGAACCGGGACACATGGGGGCATACGTCCCGGTTCGTGCGCCCAGGGGGCCGGCCGGGGCTCGTGGGGCATTGGTCCCGGTTCATCTGGACCCTTTGGTCCCGGTTCCAGACACGAACCGGGACCAATGGGCCTCGCTCCTGGCCCGCATCCATTGGTCCCGGTTCATGGCTGGAACCGGGACCAAAGGGTGGCCTTTAGTCCCGGTTCCAACCACCAACCGGGACCAATGTTGTGCCTATATATACCCCTCACCCGCGAGCAGAGCACTCCACTGCTCTGTTTTTTTCTGGCCGGCGAGGGGAGGGGTTTGTGGTGCTCTAGCTCACCTCCTATGCACATGAGGTGTTCGATGAAATGCCCGGGCAACACTACTTAAGCTTTCTCCTCTCCAAACTCGACCTTCAAGCTCCACTTTCCTCAAGATTTGTCTAGGTTTAGCGGTCCGTCACGTCCCATCCCCGTCTTCACCGCCGTTGATCGCCCGCGCCGATCTCGTCGCCGGCATAACCGTGGTGAGCCTCTTGTTCTTATCTTCTTTCTAAAAGAAAAAAAATTCTTACTTGTATGATTTAGATAGATACTTGTCTAATTTTCTTACTTTTATTATTGTTTGTTATTATATAGTGCGATGGTTTTGGTATCTGCCCCCGTCGGCCCTCGTCCTGTCTATGATTCGGATGTGGTATATATTATATTTTATAACTATTTGGTTCATTTATTGTTTATGACAATTATGCCGACCAACGTGACATAGCTTTTTTTATCTAGGAGGTATGTGAACCGGAAATTCCAACCGACCCTATTGTCGAGAGGTTAAATTTAGTTGAAGAAGAAAACAATTACTTGAAGGAAAAATTGAAAAAAATTGAGGAGGAGAAGATGATATTGGAGTTGCATGTTGCGGATGTCGTCGATGATCACAAGATCAAGATGGATGCAATGCGCTTCAAGATTAGAAAGTATAGAAAATATGTCATTCATACCGAGGCTTGGTATCATTATGCCGTTGGATCAATTATTACCTTGGTTGCGATTATGATCGCATTTGTTGTTGCATTGAAATGTTTTACATAGTTTCAATGTATGGTTTAATTAGATGCTCTGGAGAGCTATATGTTGTTCAATGAGAACTATGTATGTACTTTGGTTTTAATGTGATGATGAACTTCTATTAATTTGGTCACTTATCTATTCATGATGTTTTGTAATGGTTTTTTACACACTTAATTATATATAATGCACGCAGATGAACCGGCAATGGATGTACGGTGACAGACGCACCTCTGAGTACATTAAGGGCGTGCATAATTTTCTCGAAGTGGCTGAGGCAAACAAGCAGAATGGTTTTATGTGTTGTCCATGCCCTATATGTGGGAATACGAAGTCTTACTCTGACCGGAAAATCCTTCACACCCACCTGCTTGAGAAGGGTTTCATGCCACACTATAATGTTTGTACCAGGCACGGAGAAATAGGGGTTATGATGGAAGACAGCGAAGAAGAAGAGGACGATGGCAACTATGTGCCCCCTGAATACGGTGATGCTGCAACGGGGGAAGCTGAAGATCAAGAGGAACCAGACGATGTGCCCGATGATGATCTCCGCCGGGTCATTGTTGATGCAAGGAGACAGTGCGAAAGTGAAAAGGAGAAGCTGAAATTCGATCGCATGTTAGAGGATCACCAAAAAGGGTTGTACCCCAATTGCGAAGATGGCAACACAAAGCTCGGTACCATACTGGAATTGCTGCAGTGGAAGGCAGAGAATGATGTGCCTGACAAAGGATTTGAGAAGCTACTGAAAATATTGAAGAAGAAGCTTCCAAAGGATAACGAATTGCCCGACAGTACGTACGTACGCAGTAAAGAAGGTCGTATGCCCTCTAGGACTGGAGGTGCAGAAGATACATGCATGCCCTAATGACTGCATCCTGTACCGCGGTGCGTACGAGGATTTGAACGCATGCCCGGTATGCGGTGCATTGCGGTATAAGATCAGACGAGATGACCCTGGTGATGTTGACGGCGAGCCCCCCAGGAAGAGGGTTCCTGCCAAGGTGATGTGGTATGCTCCTATAATACCAAGGTTGAAACGTCTGTTCAGAAACAAAGAGCATGCCAAGTTGATGTGATGGCACAGAGAGGACCGTAAGAAAGACGGGAAGTTGAGAGCACCCGCTGACGGGTCGCAGTGGAGAAAAATTGAGAGAAAGTACCGGGCTGAGTTTGCAGGTGACCCAAGGAACGTATGGTTTGGTTTAAGCGCGGATGGCATTAATCCTTTCGGGGAGCAGAGCAGCAATCACAGCACCTGGCCCGTGACTCTATGTATCTATAACCTTCCTCCTTGGCTGTGCATGAAGCGGAAGTTCATTATGATGCCAGTACTCATCCAAGGCCCTAAGCAACCCGGCAACGACATTGATATGTACCTAAGGCCATTAGTTGAAGAACTTTTACAGCTGTGGAATGGAAATGGTGTACGTGTGTGGGATGAGCACAGACAGGAGGAATTTCACCTGCATGCGTTGCTGTTTGTAACCATCAATGATTGGCCTGCTCTCAGTAACCTTTCAGGACAGACAAACAAGGGATACCACGCATGCACGCACTGTTTAGCTGACACCGAAAGTATATACCTGGACAAATGCAGGAAGAATGTGTACCTGGGGCATCGTCGATTTCTTCCGACCAACCATCAATGTCGAAAGAAAGGCAAGCATTTCAAAGGCGAGGCGGATCACCGGAAGAAGCCCGCCATGCGTACCGGTGATCACGTACTTGCTATGGTCAATGATTTACACGTAATCTTTGGAAAGGGTCCCGGCGGACTATCTGTTCCGAATGACGCTGAGGGACGCGCTCCCATGTGGAAGAAGAAATCTATATTTTGGGACCTACCCTACTGGAAAGACCTAGAGGTCCGCTCTTCAATCGACGTGATGCACGTGACAAATAACCTTTGCGTGAACCTACTAGGCTTCTTGGGCGTGTATGGAAAGACAAAAGATACACCGGAGGCACGGGAGGACCTGCAACGTTGGCACGAAAAAGACGGCATGCCTCCAAAGCAGTATGAAGGTCCTGCCAGCTACGCTCTTACCAAAGAAGAGAAAGAAATCTTCTTTGAATGCCTGCTCAGTATGAAGGTCCCGTCTGGCTTCTCGTCGAATATAAAGGGAATAATAAATATGGCAGAGAAAAAGTTCCAGAACCTAAAGTCTCATGACTGCCACGTGATTATGACGCAACTGCTTCCGGTTGCATTGAGGGGGCTTCTATCGGAAAATGTTCGATTAGCCATTGTGAAGCTATGTGCATTCCTCAATGCAATCTCTCAAAAGGTGATCAATCCAGAAATCATACCAAGGCTAAGGAGTGATGTGGCGCAATGTCTTGTCAGTTTCGAGCTGGTGTTCCCACCATCCTTCTTCAATATCATGATGCACGTCCTAGTTCATCTAGTCGACGAGATTGTCGTTCTGAGCCCCGTATTTCTACACAATATGTTCCCCTTTGAGAGGTTCATGGGAGTCCTAAAGAAATATGTCCGTAACCGCGCTAGGCCAGAAGGAAGCATCTCCATGGGCCATCAAACAGAGGATGTCATTGGGTTTTGTGTTGACTTCATTCCTGACCTTAAGAAGATTGGTCTCCCTCAATCGCGGTATGAGGGGAGACTGACTGGAAAAGGCACGCTAGGAGGGGACTCAATAATATGCAGGGACGGGCATTCTTGGTCTCAAGCACACTACACAGTTCTACAGAACTCTACCTTGGTGACCCCGTATGTCAATGAACACAAGAACATTCTGCGCTCCAAACACCCGGAGCAGTGTGACGACTGGATTACATGTGAACACATCAGGACTTTCGGCAGTTGGTTGGAAACACGTCTCAGAGGTGACAACACTGTTTCTGATGAGCTGTACTCGTTGTCCAGGGGACCATCTTCGACTGTATTGACTTACAAAGGATACGAGATAAATGGGAATACATTTTACACGATCGCCCAAGATCAAAAGAGCACCAACCAAAACAGCGGTGTCCGCTTTGATGCAGCAACCAAGAGGGGAAAGGACACATATTATGGTTACATAGTGGACATATGGGAACTTGACTACGGACATGATTTTAAGGTCCCTTTGTTTAAGTGCAAATGGGTCAATCATTCAAGAGGCGGGGTACAGGTAGACCCACATTATGGAATGACAACAGTGGATCTGAACAATCTTGGGTACACAGACGAACCATTCGTCCTAGCCAATGATGTGGCGCAGGTTTTCTATGTGAAGGACATGTCTACCAAACCGAGAAAAACAAAAGATAAGGAAGTGAATACATCATACGATGAGCCAAAGCGCCACATAATTCTTTCAGGAAAAGGAGACATCGTGGGATTGGAGGGTAAGACAGACATGTTTGAAGATTATGAAAAGTTTCATGAAATTCCTCCCTTCAAAGTCAAGGCTGACCCAAGCACCCTGTTAAGCGATGAAGAATATCCATGGTTACGGCGCAATAAGCAAAGGACACAAGCGAAGAAAAAGTGAAGACAGATGAAGTCAGAAAGGGTTGAAAATTGATGATGTGGCTTTGAATGATTCATTTTGAGCACACAAAAAGTCTGGAGTTCAAATAAGTTCAAAAAAAATGAAATCCCTTTGTAACAGATGAGTTTTTGTCTGAAACCCTAATACTTCGAAAGAGATTGTCCATTTTGTACACGAAGTGCATCCAGTTTTTGCCGTAACTCTCTCAAGTTTTTAGCACATGCTATGAGGGTGAAATGATGATATCATGCCAATTTTCAACCTCTTCAGAGTTCATTTGAAGTGCTTTTCAATTTCAGGGTCATTTAGCTCAAAAAAATTAGTAAATGCATGAAAAATAACAGATGAACTCAGAAAGGGTTGAAAATTGATGATGTTGCTTTGAATGGTTCATTTTGAGCATAGAAAAAGTGTGGAGTTCAAATAAGTTCAAAAAAATAAAATCCCTTTGTAACAGATGAGTTTTCGTCCGAAACCCTGATACTTCGAAAGAGATTGTCCATTTTGTACACGAAGTGCATCCAGTTTTTACCGTAACCCTCTCAACTTTTATGAAACTCTAATAGCAAAAATAATAAACTAAAAGAATGAACTAGAAAACTTTAATGAAACTCTAATAGAAAAAAGAATGAACTAGAAAACTTTAATGAAACTCTAATAGCAAAAGGAATCAACTAAAATTTATGCAACTAAAATTAGCAAAGTATTTTATGTTCAAAACATTAAAAGCAAAAAGAATTTTCAAAAAGAACTTTTTTGTTAGAAACTTTAATAGCAAAAAGAATGATCATAAAGATTTTTTTGTTAGAAACTAAAATAACAAAAATTGTTTTTGAATATAATGATAAAACACAGTAATATTAAATAGCAGTAAAAAGAATCACTCAAAATCTATTTTATAGTAAAGTTAATCACAAACTAGTGATTCACACAAATTTCAAAGAATTCAAATTTAAACTATTCGAATTGGAAAACTAATGGCACTAACAGAAAGTTTATAATATTTATTACCTAAAAGCAAAAAGAATTAAAAAATAAAGCAAAAAACAAAAGAAAATAAATAAAGCAAAAAACAAAACAGAAAAACGGGAAAAAAATAGAATTTTTTTGTGTGAATCACTCAAAAATAACAAAAAGCAAAAAGATTTTTTGTTGAAAACTAAAATAACAAAAACTGTTTTTGAATATAATGATAAAATACAGTAATATTAAATAGCAGTAAAAAGAATCACTCAAAAATCTATTTTTATAGTAAAGTTAATCACAAACTAGTGATTCACACATATTTCAAAGAATTCAAATTTAAACTATTCGAATTGGAAAACTAATGGCACTAACAGAAAGTTTATAATATTTATTACCTAAAAGCAAAAAGAATTCAAAAATAAAAGAAAATAAATAAAGAAAAAAACAAAACAGAAAAACTTGAAAAAATAGAAAAAAAAATGCCACCTACTGGGCCACCACGGCCTGAATACGACTAGAAACCCAACCACGGGCCAGGATTCAGGCCCGCAGAAGGCCCAGTAGGCCCACAGGCAGAGGAGAGTTATGTTAGGCCCGTAAGCCTGCATTTGAGAGGAGCTCGAGAGGGCAGCGGCAGTGGGGTTTATAAACCACTCCGCGCCCCTCTCAACTAGCGAGGTGGGACTAAACTTTTGGCCACGGGCAGCACAAGGCCTTTGGTCCCGGTTTGTGCCACCAAACCGGGACTAAAGGTGGGCTTTGGTCCCGGTTGGTGGCACCAACTAGTACCAATGCCCCCTTTAGTCCCGGTTGGTGGCACCAACCAGGACTAAAGGGGGGCATTGGTCCCGGTTGGTGCCACGAACCAGGACCAATGCTTCGTGTATATAAGCAAGACTTGTGAAAATTTTCAGTTTCATCGCAGTTCCCCTCCGACGGCCCCAACCTCCTCGACGCCGCTAGGCTGCCCGACGCCGTCGCCGTCGCCCGTGCCCATGCCCCGCCCCCGAGCCCACGCCGACGCCATCCGCCGCCCACGCCTCGTCACCGTCTCCGTCGCCAACTCCCCTCCGTGACCTCGCCGTCGCCGACAGCCTCCCCGACCTCGCCGTCGCGTCCCCGCGCCGGCCCCTGCCCTGCCTCGACCTCGCCGTCGCCGACGCCGCCCCCAGTGAGCCACTGCGCCCCTGCCCTGCCCCCCCGCCACCGCCACCGCCGCCGCCGTGGACGTGGCCGCCGTGGCCCCCACATATATGTTTTTTTTTCTGCATATATATATATGATGTTTTTTTTGCATATATGTTGATGTAATGTTGATGTATGGATATATATGTATGCATATATGATGATTTTTTGTTCAGCGTCATATATGATGTTTTTTTCTGCATATATATCTGATCATATGAATTTTTTTGTTCATAGATCATGTGATTTTTTTGTTCATATATCATATGATGTTTTTATTGTTCATAGATGATCGATCATATTTGTTCATATGTATGCAAGCGAAGTCATTGTCGTTAGTTGTACTGTTTAGGGTTAGGGTCGTCGAGGAAGAAGGAAAATAAGGAAAAAGAAGAAAAGAGGAAGAAGGAAGAAGGAAGAAGGAAGAAGGAAGAAGAAGAAAAAGAAGGAGAAAAAAATAAGAAGAGGAAGAAGAATAAAAAAAAGAGGAGAAGAAGAAGGAATAGAGGAGAAGAAGAAAAAATAGATTAATTCTTCTTCTCCTTTTTTTTCTTCTTCTCCTTTTTTTTCTTCTTATTCTTCCTCTTTTGTTTTCTCTTCTTCCTCTTCTTAATTTTTATCGGGAACGAGGGTGTCGAGGATCACCGAGCGGTCGAGGGTCGGGAACTAGGGTAGAGGGTCGAGGAAAGCCGAGGGGTCGAGGGTCGAGGAACGCCGAGGGGTCGAGGGTCGGGAACTAGGGGGTAGAGGGTCGAGGAACGCCAGAGGGGTCAGGGGTAGAGGATAAGAAGAGGGTCAGCAGGGTCGGGAACTAGGGTAGAGGGTCGTGGATCGCCGAGCGGTCGAGGGTCGTGAACTAGGGTAGAGGGTCGAGGGTCGCCGAGGGGTCGAGGGTCGTCCAGGGGTCGAGGGTCCAGATTTATCAAGAATGCCCCCATTATGGATGTGCACAAGTTGATCCAATTTTTTTCTGATCTCATCTATATATATATTCTTCTATATGTTACGTTGTCTGTCAAAGTACTGAAGAAATCCATGGCTTCATCATTAGCCAGAAGTAACAGGCGTATGATGCTACGAAGCTCTTCAAAGTTGTTTTGGAACGGAGTTCCGGATAGAATAATTCGCTTTTTGGTACGAATTTCAGCAAAGGCCTTCCAAATAGCGATATTTGGAAGGCTCTTGCTGAACTTTGTACCAAAAAGCGAATTATTCTATCGGGAACTCCGTTCCAAAACAACTTTGAAGAGCTTCGTACCATTATACGCCTGTCATTTCCGGCTAATGATGAAGTCATGGTTTTCTTGAATTCTTTGACACTAGACAACATGACATATAGAAGGGTAGATGAGATCAGGAAAAATATGGACCATTTTCTGCACATCCAGAATGGTGTCATTTTGTTAAATCCCTTGTCGGTCCGGACGTCGGACATTCATGAGAGAGGCGGTCCGACCCAAACCCTAGAAGCGTTGTCGAGGCCACCCCAAACCCTAGAAGCGTTGCCTAGGCCACCCCAAACCCTAGAAGCGTTCTCGAGGCCACCCCAAACCATAAAAGCGTCGAGCTAGCTAGGTCTATGTTTGCACTAATATATCCATCTGTCATGTTTGTATATTAATTGCCATGTTGTAATATTTGCAGAAACTATGGAGCATCGAGACATCGAAGCAGAACAGTTGTTGGGGGACATAATCCTCGGCGGAGGTGATGTCTTGTCGTTTCTCAACGACACCGATGGTCTGGAAGGAGAGGGTGAAGTAGGCTCCGATGATCGAACAATGGAGGTGGAAGGACATGATTATGATGGCTCCGGTGACGGAATGCCGGTGGAAGAAGGAGACCGTGATGACTGCTCCGGTGAGCGAACGGAGGAAGGAGATGTTGCAAAGTCCGGCGAGGTATATATATTAATTAAGCCTGTGCTGACTAGCTAATTCATGCATTAATTGTTTTGGTATGTACACATATTAACTCTCTTCTTTCTTCTTTTCTAGCCCTCCGGATCAAGCCAAACTTCGGTAACGAGACGAGGCCCGAAGAAAAGGTTGCGCCAGGATGAAAGGTTCACGATCACAGCAATCAAGGGCGATGGCCAACCGATTGAACCCAGCCAGACCAAGGAAGCATTTTCTGCTCAGTGCGGGGTTCTTGTTAGGGACATGATCCCGATCAGCATCCACCTATGGAATAAGCCTAAGAGCGAAGACCCTCAAGTGTCTTTTGTCAACGATAGACAGAAAGATGATCTTTGGACCGTGCTAAAGGCAAATTTCACCCTACCGCCAGAGGAGGATCCGGATAAGCCAGTTATAGAGCCATTGGTCAAGGCTCATGCTCTTAAGAAGATGGCAGATCTATTCAGGAGGTGGAAGAATGAGTTGAAATCAACGTTTGTCGACAAAGGGAAGACTCCAGAATTCACCGGCCGATTTGAGAAGATAAGAGATCACTGGCCCGCATTTGTGGCCCACAAGACATCAGAGAAGAGTAAGAAGATGTCAGCGACAAATAAGAAAAATGCTGCAAAGAAGGAGTATCACCATCGCACGGGGTCAGGTGGCTACCTCAAAGCCCGGCCGTTGTGGGACAAGGCTGAGAAGGACCTGCTTGATAAAGGGGTCGAACCAGAGACATTGAACTGGCCAGACCGTTCAAGGACTTGGTTCTTCGGGGTTGGGGGAACCTTGGACCCTGAAACAGGGAAGTGCCGTTGGACGAAGGAGCAACTTGAAATACCCGTCAAGAAGCTTCAGAAGTATATCGCCGCAGCGCAGCAAGGGACGTTCATTCCCGACAGAGAGAACGACGAGCTCACACATGCCCTCGGGAATCCTGAGCACCCAGGACGAACACGAGGCACGGCAGGCTCCGTTGCGTGGAAGGAAGGGTTTCCCAGCGCATGCGGTTACAAAACCCGGGAGAGGAGGAGGAAAGTGGAGCAGACCGAACTGCAGAAGCTGAATGCAAGGGTACGAGCGCTAGAGGAACAAGCACTAGTTCAGAGGCAGCGACCTGCCGAAGCTACCCCAGAAGCTACCCCGCCATCTCAGCGGAGAAGCAGCGTGGCTTCCACCGAGCTCCTTCAGCAGCCTCACTTCATGGCTCCCAGCTACCCCGTGGATGCTATCACAGAGGCTCAAGATTGCCACCTTATGGCGCAATGGCAGCACCTCAAAGTCAAGGCGGCTGTCGGCTCTGTTGCACCTCCTCAACCCGGCACAACTTTTCACTACCTTCCGATTCCAGAAGGCTATGCTATTGTGATGGTCGATGAAATAACGGAGGGATTTGAGGAGCTCGAGCTTGACCACCCTACCGGTGAAGGGGAGACTCAGCTGGGTCTTGCTCTGAAGACTCCATGTCTATGGCAGAAGGAGCTCATCAACCTTCCGAACTGGACGCCTCCGCCTCCTCCTCCGGCGAGTCAGGGCACTCCGCCTCCTCCTCCGCCTCCTCCTCTGGCGAGTGATCAGGGCACTCCGCCTCCTTCTCCGGCTGCTCCGGCGCGTGGCGGCACTCCGCCTCCTTCTCCAGCTGCTCCGGCGCATGGCGGCACTCCGCCTCCTTCTGCGCCTGCGCCGGCGCGTCCGAGCAGCCCGCCTCCTTCTCTGCCTCGTCAACAACAGCGGAAGATAGCCGCCGCCGCTCCGGCTGCTCCGGTGCGTCGTAGCACTCCGCCTCCTTCTCCGCGTCGTAAGCAACGAAGGAAGACAGCTGCAGCCGCTCCGGCCGCTCCGGCGTCTAGCAGTACAGCCAGAGGCGGGAGGCAATACATATTTGGTCCATCTCTCAAGCCTTTAGAGAAGTTACCATACGAGATGACCGAGGAGGAAAACGCGGAGATCTGTCAAGCCCAAGTGAAGGACTTTTTTGCAAAGAAAAATCCATCTCCGGAGGAGAAGATGGATCCGGTGAAATTGAAGCACACTTTAAAGAACCTGAAGCGACCACCACCGCCTCCGCCGGATGACAACCATGTCCGCGCTCTGAAAAAGGCAGTGGAAGGAGTGTGCCGGTCGGGAACTACTTCAAGTGACAAAAGGTTACAAGAACGAAGAAGTGGGAACAAAATTCCCCAGCTCGGCGAACAGGCAAACCAATCGTGCCCGCCGCTCAAGGTGTCTAGCGATATCGTCGCAAATCTGCCGGGGATGCTGCCCGGTACCAATCCTGGTGATTACCTGCCCGACGATGCACATTTTGATACAATGGAGGTGGACGAACACAAATACCGGTACGGGAAGCCTCTCGTCAGACCTGGTGATCCTCCTCTAACAACGATGATGCAAAGATTCCATAAGTGGTACATGGACACCTGCAAGTCTGGGAAGGATATTTTGACGCTGAGAGTTAAAGAGGAGCACGACCTCATTGGAATTGATCTGTTGTATGTTCCATTTGAGGAGTTCTTCCAGTTTTTCAATCAAAAGGACCTCGATAAAATAATCATCACTTGCTACTGTCTGTAAGTACTATACTTCTGTAATTAAGTCTCTATATATAGCTCAACTCTTTCATTGCATGTATATATAATTATCCTCACTATATTATGCAGATTGAAGATTGTCGAATGCAGAAATGCACAAATCTATGATATTGGGTTCATTAACACAAATCTCATAGATGAATGGACGGTTACATATAATGCAAAAGAAACCGAGGCCAACTTGCTACAATCATTGCTTAAAAATCAAAACAAAGATAAAATACTCTTTCCTTACAACTTCAAGTGAGTGTTACTGTCTTATGCATATTCGGTTTCCCTTATTACTCGAGGTTATAGTAATGTAATTGATGAGTTATGCATGCGTGCGCAGCTTCCACTTTATTCTCCTAGAGATTAAGCTTGAGCAGGGACTAGTAACCGTCTTAGACTCAAGACGAAAAGATCCCAAGGAGTATGCGGCCATGACTGAAATGCTCCAGAAGTAAGTTCAATCGATCATTATCGCACCATATCGGTAACTTTGGTCATTTCCTGATATCAAGTAATTATTTTCTTTGTCTCGCAGGGTTTGGAAAGTGTTCACCACAGAAGCTCCGGGACTGCCGGGGGAGCTGCGATTTACACACCCGAAAGTAAGTACTACTAGCTAGTTCCGCGCATCTCCCATTGATTCTAGCTAGTTTCATCAATACCATTTATAATGCTTGATTATCAGTTTGATTGACCTTTATTTCTCGTAAAGTGGTTGTGGCAGGAAGGCGGGAATAATTTTTATGGATACTACGTTTGCGAGTACATCTACAATGCGACGACCTCTAAGCGGGGCTACTCTGAAAAACAATATGAAGTGCCTAAGCAATAATATTCACAATTTTATTTTATTACCATCATTTGTGTTGAGTTTCATTCATATATATGTATTGACCCCCTTCTTCAAATTAGATTTGGCAGATGCGGGATGAACTCCTACCACAAGATCGCATAAAAGCAATTCAAGAGGAATTGGCGGGATTCTTTCTTGACCACGTCATCGATCCAGCCGGAGAATACCATCTGGAACTTGACATCAAATGTTAGGGATTGTAAGAGATCTTATATTGTATATATGTAGCTAGTAGCGTCGGATAGATATACGAAAACTTGTTGTTCGACCAATCTCTCGGAGAAGGAGGAGGTCGATCACTTCTCTCTGTATATGTTCATGATGATCTTGTGTACTTAATGGTTTCCTTCATTTGCTTACTAGCTAGCGTGTCGAGTCCTCTCTATACATATAGTACGTAGCGTCGACCAAGCACGGAGATAAGAGAGGACACTTCTCTCTAGCTATTAGCTAGCTAACACAATATATGAAACCCCTAAATTAACCCTACAAAACCCCCAAAACCCCCAAACCCCCCCCCCTTTAAAAAAAAACAAAAACCCCGGCTCCTGAGCTGCTGACACGTGGACGATCTTTGGTCCCGGTTGGTGTTACCAACCGGACTAAAGGCCCTCCTCTCTGGGCTCGCCGCAGCGGCCACGTGGAGCCCCATCTGTCCTGGTTCGTATAAGAACCGGGACTAAAGGTGTTGGGCTTTAGTCCCGACCCTTTAGTCCCGGTTCCCGAACCGGGACAAATGGGCCTGATGAACCGGGACAAATGGGCCTTTTTCTACTAGTATAAAGGTCCATCCTATATATACAACACTTCAAAATTTTGCAGTTTCATCTCCCCCTTCCTCTCTGCTTTCGACATCGCCGCCGCCCTCTGTCGCCACCCCCGTCGCGCGTCGTCGCCGTCCCCGTCGCCGCCCCCGTCACGCACCGTCGCCATGGCCGTCCCCGTCGCCGCCCCGGCCCGTCCCCGTCGCCGTCCCCGTCGTCGCCGTCTCGCCGCCGCCCCGTCGCCGCCCCGGTCGCCCCGCTGTGAGCCCCCTGCGCCATGGCCGCGCCCTCGATCATCCGATCGAGCCCGCCCGCACACACACACACAGTACACACACACACATTGTCTTAATTATTTTCTGTTTTCTGTTTTTTAGTTTTTTATACTTTTAGTTATATAAATGTTAGATTAATGTCAAAGTTTTAGCTAGATGAATTAGATTAATGTCAAATTGTTACATGATCGAATTAAATATATTAATGTCAAATGTTAGATGAATTAGATAGAAATGTTAGATTAATGTCAAATGTTAGATGAATTAGATGAATTAGCTAGATAGAAATGTTAGATGAATTAGTTTTTTATACTTTTAGTTATAGATGAATTAGATATATTAATGTTAGATGAATTAGTTTTTTATACTTTTGTCAAATGTTAGATGAATTAGCTAGATATATTAATGTTAGATGAATTAGCTAGCTAGCTAGATATCATATGTCAAAGTTTGAATTTTGACATATGCAACATTTGATCATATATCAAAGTTTGATCATATGCCAAAGTTTGAATTTTGACATATGCAACATTTGATCATATAGAATTTTTTGCACATCCAGAATGGCGCCATTTTGTTAAATCCCTTAAAGGTTAAGAGAATCCGTTATGTCACATTTGCATATAGAATTTGCATATAGAATTTGTATATAAGAAATCACAATCCAATCATTTAAAAAATGTTACATTTGCATATGGAATTTGTTCTCGACGTCAACGATGCCCGGCCCGCATCCTCGCCGTCGACCCGTTCGCGACGACCTCCTGCTTCAGAGGAGCCATGTCCGGGACTGGGCTCCGCCGGGCTGGCACTGGGAGGTGCTACCTTCAGGGGCGCGCCGCTTGGTGAGGAACCCGGCCCCAGGTCCCGTCGTCGACCCGGAGCTCCTTTGGTGGCGTTCGCGTGGGCCACTTTTGGTGCGGAGGGAGCCGGCCCCGCCGGAGGTGGTACGTCGCCGTGTCAGGGAGGAGGACGAGCACGTTTGTCGCTACATGGCTGCGTTGGACGTCAGGTTCTTCAATACCTGGCAGGTTCTTCGGGGATCTCACCCGAGCTATGATCTTGTGATGGTTCCTTCTCTTTGGGTGTCCACCGCCCGCGCCTCAGGAACCGCGAGTGAACTAGATTATTCAATAGTATTCGATCTATATTAGCTAGCTAGTGATGTATTCGATAATATTCGAGATGATGTATTCGAGATTATATATATTATTGGATAATATTTGAGACGATGTATTCGAGATTATATATATTATTCGATAATATTTGAGACGATGTATTCGAGATTATATATATTATTCGATAATATTCGAGATGATGTATTCGAGATTATATATATTATTCGATAATATTCGAGACGATGTATTCGAGATTATATATATTATTCGATAATATTCGAGACGATGTATTCGAGATTATATTCGATGATGCATATTATGTACTATGATTCAGTTTTTCCTTATTGATTGCATGCATGCATTGTAATTTGAATACTAAATTGTTTTATATTTCTTCTGGATTAGTTAAATAAAAGCTATGGACAATACCGACAAAGAAGGAGAGGAGGCCCTGTTCAACATCATACGCTCATCCCCTCGCCCAGATGAGTTTGAAGAAGATGACGGCTCGCAATATCTGAACCCTACTGGTGAGGGTATGATATTTGATGAAGACGAACGAATAGATGAAGTCCAGAACTATGATTATGATGACAAAGAAAATGTTGATCTTGAAATAACAAAGACCGGCGAGGTATATTTATATAAGCAGGCATCTGGTGATCATCACATGTTTTAAATGATTTGTATATATATTAACGAATCGATCTTTCTTCTTTCAGCCCTCCGGATCGAGTAAATCTTCTACAGGCAGCAGGACAGTGCGAGGCCCGGCCAAAAAGTTGAAGGATGGCGTAAAGTACAACATCGATGCCATCAAACCTAATGGCGAACCAAGCGAGCCTAAGAAGAATGCGGGCAAGTTCGTTCGTCAGTGCGGAGTTCTTGTGAAGGACCAAATCGCGATCTCCATTCAAGAATGGAAAAAGCCAGCAAAGGAACGTCCAGATCTTACTTTTGTTGACCAAAGAGCAAAAGATCTGCTTTGGGAATCTCTCATGTCACATTTCACCCTACCAGATCATTTCACAGATGCAGATGTGCAGAAAGTCAAGGATGCTGCTCTTAGGAAGATGGCGGTTGCATTCAACAACCACAAGAAAAGTATATGGGCCAAGTACGTCGAAGGAGGAAGGAAGACTCCAGAATTCACGGGAACACTGGAGAAGCAAAGAGATCACTGGCCCGCTTTCGTGAAATTCAAGGAATCGAAATTGGCTAAGGAACGGTCGAGAATAAACAAGCTCAATGCCGCGAAAAAGGAGCATTACCATAGGCTAGGGCCAGGTGGCTACGCGGTGGCCCGGCCTAAGTGGGATAAGGCTGAGCAACAGATGGTGGATGCAGGGGTCATTCCAGTTACATTGAGCTGGCCCCCCAGGTGCAGGACTTGGTTCTATGCGCATGGGGGGACGTTGGACCCAAAGACAGGCAAGGTTTTGGAGAAGGCAAGTCTTAAAGGAGCGGACCTCAAACTACTTGTTGCAATAGAAGAGGCTCGAATGGGGGTGTTCACGCCCAACAGAGAGAACGACGAGCTTACGCGCGCCCTGGGAAATCCTGAACACCCAAAAAGAACACGAGGCAAAGGCGTTGTTCCGTGGTATGAGGGGTTTGAGGACTGGAACGCCGACTACAGAAGCCGTGCGAGAAAGAAGATGGAGGAGGAGAAGAAGAGGAAGCTGGAGGAGGAGCAGAGGAAGCAGGAAGCAGAACGCCTTCAAGGCCTAGAATCAGTGCACGCAGAGTTGGCACTCCAATTCCAGCGGCAGCAGCAGCAGATCGACTCACTTAGCCAGGAAGGGGGGGTCTCAGCAGCGGCAGCAGCTAGCGGATCCAGCATTGGATAGCGCCGTCCCATCCATGCCGAGAAGCAGCGCGGGTTCCGCCCTGGGCGAGGCACTGCTGGATAGATACCCTGTGGGTGACATCATGGAAAACACTAATTGTGAGCTAGACTTCAAAATGAAGAACATGTCCATGAAGGTGGCGGACGCCGTTACTTATACAAATCCCCCTGAAGCAACCTTCCATTGCAACCCGATTCTAGCTGGCTATGCTCGTGTCGTGGTTGATGAAGTGGTGGCACAATATTCGGGGCTAGAGCTTGACATTCCTGGAGGTGACGACGAGCACACACTGGGAGAGGCCATACATCATATCATTCTATGGAGAAAGGATTGCATCATCTTTCCAAGGCCACCGACACCGTATCAGCAGACTCCTCCTCCAAGTCCGCCACCGCGTCAGCAGACTCCCACTCCTCCAAGTCATCAGCCACCGCCTCAGCAGAGTCCTGCTCCTTCAAGTCCGGCAACACGTCAGGCCACTCCTCCTCCTCCAAGTCCGGCACCGCGTCAGCCCACTCCTCCTCCTCCAAGTCCGGCACCACGTCAGCCCACTCCTCCTCCTCCAAGTCCGGCAACGCGTCAGCCCACTCCTCCTCCTCCAAGTCAGGCACCGCGTCAGCCGTCTCCGCCGCCTCAGCGGGCTACGCCGCCTAAGCAATAGCGGAAGAGAGCCACCGCAGCTATGGTGGCTAGCGGTAGAAGTACAAGTACAGGAGGCAAGAGATTCCAATTTGGTCCAAGCCTCACGCCTCTTCCGAAGAGGCCTTACGACCTGACTAAGGAGGAAAACGAAGCAGAAGTGCAAGCCCAAGTGAGGGCCCATTTTGGACCGAAACCGCCACCACCGCCAAAGGAGAAATTACCTGAGCATGTCATTGACCACTTTATTCGTATGGCTGAACCACCAGCTCCCAAGCCTATTGACTCAGACTATGAGCGCCAAATCAGGAAGGCATATCAAGCACAAAAAAAGAAGCAGTCGAGCTCGAGCTCGAGCTCCAGCCAAGCAGCTGCCAAAAAAAGCGGGAAAACTGTTCCTCAGCTAGGAGAACAGGCGGTGCAATCGATCCCCCCGCTCATTGTACCAACACATGCGAGTATCGGCGCCGATCAGCTGGTAATAACCGATGCTCATAGAAGGATGGCTGAAGAGGCCGGTATCACTGTTTATCAACTCCTAGAGATCGAACCCATGGATATGATTAGAGAGGAGGACATAAAATGGAAATATGCCCGCGGCGAACCTATGGTCAAGCCTGAGGAGGTCAAGAAGCTCTCAACGAGAATGTATGAATTGCATGAATGGTACATGAAAATTGCCAAGACTACCAATCGAGAGTCCCTCATGGTGAAAGTCAAGCCAGAGTATTACTACCATGGGAAAGATCTGTATGTTGAGTTTACAGAACTGTTTCAGTTATTCAATCAAGACGCACTCGACAAATCTATCGTCAGTTGCTATTGTCTGTAAGTGATTTCTTTCTGTAATTTAAGTCTCAAGCTGCTAGCTGTAGTGCTCGTTGATCATTACCTATAATTATCCTCACTATATTCTTTTCTGTGGTATTATGCATGATGAAGATCTATGATCTATGAAATGAAAAAAGCTGGACGCTATGGCATTGGGTTCATTGACCCAAATACCATTAATCAAGAGACATGGACGCGTCCATGAGAACGAAAAGACACAGAGAAAAGCTTGCTAGAGTTCTTGAAGCTCCTAAATACCAATCGAGATATACTACTTCCTTACAACTTCGAGTGAGTCTCACACTGTCTTGTACTACAAATTCTGTTTTTGCTTACTAGCTAGATGTTAATAAGTGTATAGGGTTTAGGGTAGTTGATGAGTGTTAGTCACATGCCCGCTTAATTTATACATGCAAATGTGTGTGCATGAAGTTTCCACTGGATCTTGTTAATCATTCAAGTTGAAGATGGAAAAATTGAAGTACTGGACTCACTACTTAAACCAGTTACTGAGTACGAAATCGTGAAGGGGATAGTCAACAGGTAATTTCAATCATTATCGAACTATATATGTCGGCCTCTTTAGTTCGTCATTTCCTGATATCAACTAATTAATAACTCCTTTATTCATTTTCTTTGCCGGCGGGCAGGGCTTGGGAAAAGTTCATCAAACAGGTTCCAGGCACTTGGAAAGAAAAGCTGAAATGGTATCGACCCAAGGTAATTAATTAAGTAGTACTAGCTAGCTACCATCTTTTTAATTCTAGTTTCAATACCATTAATTATCATGCTTGATTAATTATTATCTGATTGAATTCTATTCTCGTAAAGGCCATGACGCAGGCGCGGGGGACTGATTTATGTGCATACTACGTTTGCGAGAACATTCGCATGATGGCATCCGAAAGGAGCAGATCTGATAGACAGATATGGGTACGTTTGCCAGAACACTATTCACAATTTTTACATCATTATCGATATCTAATATATACACACACAACTAATACATGCATATTTGATCTCCTTCTTTAAAGTTCAACGAGATGCGGGATAAGCTCCTACCAACGGATCGCGTACGAGCAATCCAAGAGGAAATAGCGGGATTTTTGCTCGACCAGGTCATAGATCCCAAAGGAGAATTCCATTACCCGCTACCGCAGTAATGCCTCCATGTAGGAGAAATTGTATATACCAAATTGCATATATACATGTGTATGTGTGAATGGTCGTGCGAGACATTCGATGATATATATATATATGATCGGTTCTACGAGAAATTCTATTTATATATATGCATAACGTGTACAATATGTAGTATCGTAAAATACCAGCAAATGAAAAAGAATTAAATAGAAAACACAAAATTAAAGAAAATATAAATCATAAACCCAAAACCCCCCAAACTTTTAGTATCGGTTGGTGTTACCAACCGGTACTAAAGGTTTCCCAGCCCCCGGCGCTGGCTCGTGCCACGTGGTGGCCCTTTAGTGACGGTTCATGTTGAACCGGTACTAAAGGGCCTAATGAACCGGTGCTAAAGCCCGGTTCTGCACTAGTGAGATGACTTCAAATAGAAAAGTGTTCCACAACAAAGTTGTGCGTCTTGTCGAAATGGTTGTTTTTGATATAAAAATCATCTTAATTTGAATTCGTATGCAAAAGTTATAGCCCGATTAGTGACCTGCTGTCAGAAAACTCGGCTTGGCCGGATCATCCGGGCCTTGAGCCGGACATCCGGGCCGGAGGTCGTAAATAGTCCGTATTTTGTTAGGTTTTGATGATTTGGATGGCAAGGCAAGTATTTTTCTTGTACGAGAAGTCCATCCGCCGCTTATATAGACAAGAGGTGAAAGCCGATTGAACAACAACACACAATTGAACAAATCATCTACCACTTTTTTACTTTTACCTTCTCCCTTGTTCTTCTTCTTCCTCGTTCTTTGTTCGTTCTTCTTCATTGCAGGGCGGCGAACCTCGAGGCCCTAGGGGCGATCAGGTCGACCTAGGGCATCCCATAGCCCGGGCGCCCTGATGTGTCCCTCCCAGGCGTGTGGGGTTTCTGGTCTATAAAAGCGCCCGCCGGATTGCTTGCGTACCGCGCTTCCGGACGGGTCTCCTTCGACGACTAAATGGGTATGCGCACTAACTTCGCCAAATGTTCATCCAGCCCAATCCAACGCTCCATGGACCAATCCGTGGCAGTAGCAAACATCATCGCCTGCCCCCATCAAGCAGTTCCCCACCACCTACCTTGGACTCCCCCTTTCAGTCCGCAAGGTTCTAGTCTCAGCCCTACTTCCTCTTGTCGAGAAGCTCGAGCACAAGCTCTCCATCTGGCGCAACTCCATGCTTTCGTGCGGCGAGCTACTAGCCCTTGTCCGCCAGACTATCGCGTCTTGTGTGCATGCGTCTCAACTTGCCCTCTAGGATCATCCTCAACAAGTATATACTCGCTCAGGTCAACCACATCATCTGTAGTTATTTGGCGGCCTTGGAATATGTGACCTTCATAGGACCGACATTGCTTTGCGTGTGTACTAGCCGTGGTTGCAACAGACGACAACTCCAGGGCATGGCAGCAACTTCACCCACCATCTAATCCCGATTCTCGCGACATTTTTGTATTTCTACCTCTTGGCACATCTGGAACGACCTATCTTGTCGTTTCTGGTCAAGTCACTGGATCAATGGGCACTTCTCTTCTAAGATCGTGCCCCTCGTCCACGCTCTTGTGCTGCGCCGCCAGCGCAAGCCTTGTGATGTCAAGGAGGGCCTTCACTTGCGCTCATGCGTCAAGGAAATCCATGGAGCACTCAGTGTGGCGGCCCTCGTCCACTATGTTGAGCTTTGGAGGGTGGTGAGGCAAGTCCTGCTCTCCGACGCTCCTGATGATCTCATAGGCAATGAACGACTTCCGGCACAAACACTGCAAAATCATGCTATGAGCAGCTCTTCCTTGGATCCATCCCCGACCCCTACTGGCGCCTAACTTGAAAGACGGGGTCACCGCTCTGAGACAAGGTGTTTCTCTGGCTTCCCCATCAATGCCGTTACTAGACTGTATACCGACTCCCTTGCCGCGGCTTGCCCCATCCCGCCTCGTGCACCCTCTGTGACCGAGAACCGGAGTGCATGTCACACCTTCTCGGTGGCTGCTCCTTCTCGCGCTAGGTATTCCTCGAGTGGTGTGCTACCAGCTACAACCTGACGTTGACGCCTATGTGCAAGGGTCTGAACTCCATCATCTCTCGATGATGTGGTGCTTATGGAAACAACACAATAGGTGTGTCTTTGATGGCCTTAATGCTTCCATTAACCATGTAACCAAGACTATCCGTGAGGACGCACGTCTTTGGCTACGGGCTGAAGCTACCGGGCTGCTTAATTTGATTGAAGCCCCAAGCTACCTATCCAAAAAATTGGTAGTTGAGGGTGCCTATTTGGATGGGAACCAATAATTTGGTGCCCCCAGCCCACCTAAGCGATTCTAGCTCACATCGACACCAATTTCTGGGCAAAGCATGGG
The DNA here is from genome assembly GCA_011799875.1 of Thinopyrum elongatum. Classification (NCBI taxonomy): domain Eukaryota; kingdom Viridiplantae; phylum Streptophyta; class Magnoliopsida; order Poales; family Poaceae; genus Thinopyrum; species Thinopyrum elongatum. The sequence continues at coordinate 445,930,597 of CM022298.1, read as the reverse complement.
CGGTAGAATCGTCTGCCAAATAATTGGTGTGTCCACGTTTGGCAGGGCTACCTCTAGCAAAATTCAAATATCCCCTTAATTAGAATTATCAGAGACTTAGTTTTATGTGTGTGTTAAGGCTAAGCAACCCCTTTAGCTGCTTTGCTCAGGTGTAGCCTTCACGTCGTGACCCGTTTGCGTGCCCTAGTGATACACCTTATCTGTACAAGCTCTTTCTTTCCATCAGTGAATGGTACGCAAGGTTTGCGTATTCGTGAAAAAATATATTATGATAATATATATCATTTGAGAAAAATGTTTACGTATATCCTAGGCGCAAAATTTCCAGATGGGATGGTGCTGGCTTGCACAAGAATGCAATTTGCACTCCAGTAAGTATGTGATGGCGAAATGCAGAGTTGCCACTTAGTGGGCAGTGTGTTAGTGATGATGTGTAACAAAACTGCCGAATGATTTAGCTCGCTTAGGCTTTTTATCGTCAGCAAACCAAGTGCTAGATAGAATAGTACTCCCTCTGTTCACTGTTATAAAATGTTTTAGTAATCTTTTGTGAATCGGATATAAATAGACGCATTTCAATTTGTTTGTTCACCCATTTCAGCCCAAATGTAGCTCATAGCAAAATATCCAGAACAAAATAGTTTCAGGTTAGTCCGCATAATTTAATTATTATATGGTTGACTGTCGTTATTTACCTAATCTGAATTACAACTGTTACGGTGATTGGCGATTTTATTAGCCGTCCATTCACCCTAATCTAACGGTGATAAAACAAGAGTTACGATGAGTTACTAAACTAAAATTACAGAAAATTGGGACCATTACAACACTTTGATGGGACCAGTTGGTTTTTTCAAGGGTAGATCCGTCATTTTTGTGGCAAAATTCTCCATGGCAATCCACTCGTCTCCTCTCACCACAATCACAGCAGCCGCCGCTACTCTTCCCTGCACAGCCCCGCGACGCCGTCGACCGCCGCCTCTTCTCCCGCGAATCCATCCTCTGCATGGGCACCGCAGCTAGAACCCGCCCCGTGCCAGCCCTCCGTCGCCGGATCTGCCCCGCCAAGTCTAGCCGGCCCTGCCGGGCACAGCAACCGGAGCCCCGCCCCACGGCAGCCCTGGAATACTCCCGTCCAGAAACTCCCCGGCTACCTCAACGCGCCGATGGCCAGGTTCTGTTCCCCTTTCCGGTTTCAGATCCAGCCGCCGCTCCGGCCACAGCGACTTCAGGCCCCCCGCCGATGGCCCAGGTTCAGCTCGAGGCGCCTCCGCCCCAGTTCACGCATCCGCGCTTCTGGTAGCAGTCCCATGTCCTACCTCGACCGCTACACCAACGGGATGCGTTTGATGCAGCTTGCGGTGCCGCACCACCACACGCCATTCTAGTTCGAGCATCAGCAGGGGTCCTTTGCTGGTTTCATCAGGGTACAGGAGTGAGGACTACGGCAGCTCGTCAGGGTACAGGACAGGTACACTATGATTTTGCACAGGAGTTTGTGATGAACAGTATCTGGCGGTCTTTGATTAAATCTGTCATGCACAACGTTCAAATTTCGGTGTAGATGCTATTTGCTGCATTGCAATGATCTTTTGGTGTTTATTTTGTGCTAATCTGCTTGTGCTTGATACAGTTTACTGAAACTGGTTTAGTCCAAGAAACAGTTAACTGAAACTCTTGTAGTATGAAAAAAACAGTTAACTGAAACTCCTGTGGTCTAAAACTGATAGGTGTTGGGAATTGCCTGCAATTGTTGTAATCTTGTTGATAAGTAGATTAAGATCTGTTATTGGGGGAATAAATCATTATGGAACTTAAAACTCCAAATCATTTGATTCATCTCCTTTTGGCCTTAAGATAGAAGATGGTGATATCCGTTTGAATTAACCCATTTTCATGCGCCAAATAACTCTGTGAACAAAATTCAGGTTCCAACAATACTAAATTAAATGAATCTTATTTCTGCACATGAGCTGTATTCAGGTTTTGTACATGAGCTGTAATCTTTGATCTTGTCTTTTTATTCTACCAAATTCTGAGATTTAGATTGTTCATCTCCCTCCTGCTGATCTTCTTTGGCAAGAATGTACTCTGGTCTTGCATCTATTATGCGCAATGTACAGATGTTGGTGCAGATACTATTTACATCATAAAAATATTTAGAATCTTTGGTACTTTAGTCGACTGCTAGTCTGATCGTGCTTGGAAGAAGGATATTATAGAAGGGTAAAAGTAGTTCATTTAGGATTTGGTAGTTGTCTGAAACTGTTGCAGTCTTATAAAGAGTAAAAAGTAGTTGGATGGAAATAGTAGGTGCCATGTGGATTTGTTCAGTCCTTGATTCAGATAATTCAGTTCCATTCTGGAACATTTTGTATGTACTCTTATCACCTTTTGTCCAAGAGTTTTTGCATTTTCTGGGCTTGTACCTAATAGTTCACACAGACCTGGAAGAAATTTATGGATATCTCGCTAGCACCGTAGCTTATCACCTTTTGTATGTACTCTTAGTGTTGTGTGGAGTACCAAACTTGGGTTCATAACCTTTGTTCTGTGAAAAACAGTTATACTAGGAGATTCAGACTTTGCTCTATGTTGTACTGCTCTCATCCACACGAGGCCACCCTCCCTGCTCTCATCCCCACGGCTCCGCCGCTCGCTGCTCTAATGCACACACAGCCGACGGTCTCTGTTCTCATCCCCACGCGATTGCGAGGACTGCTAGGTGTGGCGAGGCCACCGCTACTGGCCTCCTTGAAAAAAAGTCAATGGTTTGAGTTCATTACAAATTCTAGTACCAACTAGTCAACCGGATTTCCACAGCTTGGCCACGAACTACCTTGTGACAGCCATTCATGATGAATTAATATGCCTATATGACATTCATAATGCTGTGTGAGTAATTGAGTAGAAATCTGTACTTAATAGTGTAGTTGATGCCTTCTCTTTTTGAGGAAAAGACAGAAGTTGATCCTGCCTATTAAAATTGTTAAAAGATTGAGATAATGTTGTGTCGAAAAGATTATAATTGTCAAAAGCTTTAAGAGGTCATCTGTCTCTCTTGCTTATAAAGATGGGCACTCTCCTAGCCGTTTCTGATTCAAGTATGGTTTCTTGGTTTCTTCCAAAGTTGTATGGAAGAGCATCATGCTCATTTTTGTGAGAGTAGTGACATCTGAGAGGGAGGATGGCAGCAAAAAAGAGAAGGGCTGCTACTTAGGCTTGCATGTCATTCTACCAGGCTGCTACTTAGGCTTCCATGTCATTCTACCATCAAGTTTAGGTAATCAATGTGTGAGCCCAATATTCACATCCGGGTTAGCTTTCACATTTAGTTTGAGGGAACAAAGTAGTATTAAAGCCTGATAACAATGAATTACTGAAAGGCATATCAACCATACATTTGGCGGAAGTGCTCTCTCCTAGCCGTGAGATATCTGTAACGCCTGTGTCGCCTTATATTGATTTTTTTTTCAGTCGACTGAACGTTTTAAAGATTGCACTAGATGATAGGTTGACTTATATCTGTTTGTGTATCTGTACTTATTTTGCTTTTTTTAGGGCTACACTTGGTTTGCTATAGAAATTTGCTAATTATTCCTCTTAAGAATTTGATCACCTTTTCTCCTTTGATCAAGTATCTTCTCGTGGAGGTGTGGATGAAGGACCCCTCCAACGTGCCAAAGATTAGCACATGGAGCTGTCGGAGCCGGACGACTCAACCTCGCCGCCCACAGAAAAGCGCAGGATGGTGCATGGCGTTACCATCCATGTTGGATCGGTGGAGGATCACAGCACCACACGTTGTCACAGCTTCACTTTCTGGAATGGTATGGTTGATGGCACCAGCCCCTCCTCAAGATGGAGGTCACGGGTTTGCAGGGGGCATACTGGAGATTTTCAGATTTAATTGTTTGAATGTATCTTTATTTCATTTCAGATTGTGTCAAGTCTTGTGTACTACTCCCTCTGCTCCATCGGTTCACAATTATAAGATGTTTCTAACTTATATTTGTGTCTGCTCCATCCGTTTATAAGACGTTTCCAACTTATATTTGTGTCTGCTCCATCTGTTTATAAGATGTTTCTAACTTCTATTTGTGAACGGAGGGGTACTAAATATGAGCTTCTATCTACAAACTTTTGTCCGCGATCTATTTGTGACGACTTCTCTCAAGGTAGGAGCCACTTTTGTATGTATACTTCTCTTGATTCGTTCTATGTTGTCAAGTTCTCATTCATTTGGTGATCTTCTGTAATATTTGTGTTCGTTGATCATGGCCAAGTAAATCAAATTGAATTTCCTGTTAAGGCCTGATGCTTACAGCGAAACTGAACAAAATATATAGTGAAATAATCAAATGATAACAAAGCTTTGCACGATCCTCTGCACTTTTTATGCTAATCTGAATAATCTCACTTGAATCTAATAAAAATGCATCATCTTGTCTACAGCTTCTAACAGCCACCAGTAAAAACTGATAATCTTATCTACAGCAATCTCGAGCTCCTTTATCTTCTCTTGTTGTGCAACATCCTTCTTATCATGTTCTTGCGCCTTCCCTTCCATCTCTTCTAACCACCCATCCTGAAATTGCACAGTTTTTTAAATCAAAAATTGCACTGTGGTATTGATGTAAGCATATCTGTTTCCTACTGCTGCCTTGTGTATGGATCATTCTGAACATTAAAGATGATACCTGAGTAGGCTGAGCTACTCAAAGCAGATGACACTGCCAGATTATTCTTTTGAACTTCTGGAGTGAGAGTCGAAAGCTGAGTATCTATAGTTCCATTCACTGCCTCTGTAGATTAATATCTGCTCATTGTCAAATGACAGAAGAACACAAGGAACAAGATCATACATATAGAGAACCACATAATTTAGGTCTATATTGGAATCTCTAAAAAGACTTATATTTAGGAATGGAGGGAGTACACGGTAACATAACGGATATTGGGGGGTGAGAACCTTGACCTTTGCTCCAATAGTTTTGTAGTTACTTCGTTCCAAACCCTCGCAATCAATATTTCACCAAATCATTTCCCTGAAAAGCATCCCAAACATCCTTTACAAGATTGATATATATTCTATTTTTTGCTGTAAAACCAAGGAGTAAAATAACACAAGTTACCTACATGATACAGTGGAGAGGCAGGATACAAATCATAGAAATAGCAAATTCTATGATCCAATACCCTTGGCATACAACCTCGCAAATAAATTTGGAACCAATCGTGAGGCCAGTAGGGTCAAAATTAGCATTCGTTTGGAATAATCAGCTCATGGTTATCCAGATTTAGCAGGCAGGATTGCGCATTTTCAAGCATGATATGAATCATCCTGTGAACACACCTCGAATTGGCAGCGACATCCTCGCATACTGAATTGCCAGCGGACCCATCGCCGGCATCACACCACCGTCGGCGCAGCGGTTCCGGAATTTCCACCCACAGCTTCTTCGAAACACCGCAAGGATTTTTCAGTCAGGCGAAGCAGGTGATGGACCACCGGTGGCTGGTGATGGGTCGGTGTAGAAGAGTAGTGGCATCCGATCCTTCAGGCGAGGTGGGCGGTGGCCGGCGGCTCCGATCCCGCGGGTGAGGCTGGCGGCTCCGATCCCGCCGGTGAGGAAGGCGGCGGTGTTCGAGCGGACTGGGCCGCGGAGGAGAGGGTCGTGCGTGAGACGGCAGCCGGGATCCTGCCGATGAGAAGGGGGCGGCGTTCAACCTGGCTGGGCCGGGTGGATCGGAGGAGCTCCGATCTGGTGACTGGTGGTGGCGAGAATTGTGGAGGGGATGGGAGAAAGAGAAACTGAAAGAGAATACGGGCTGGATTTTTTTTTCGTGATTGACCGGTGGGGGGCCATAGGCTGCCAAGGGCCGAAAATTTGGAAAAGTGGCGGGATTATTGTTTTTAGTGAAGGGGGAAAAGGTATTTTTGGGGTAAACACGTGAAATATTTTCACAAAATCAGAAAGTATAATTTTTTCGGTTAGGTCCCGAACGAGCAAGACAGGTACTTACGGATCCGTACAAGTGAGATCAGCACTTGTGGTCATTACGACTAAGATCAAAAGTAGTGGGTCTGAACGACTAAGATCGGTATTTGTGGACCCGTATGAGTAAGAATGGTACTTGGGCACCAATAACAAACATTAGTATTTGTGGTTTGAACAACTAAGAGCGATACTAGTGAGCCCAAACAGGTACGACCGATAATTGTGGGTTGGGATGACTAATATCGATAGTAACAGCCCGAACGAGTAAGATAGATACTTGTGGGTCCGGACAACTAAGATCGATGCTTGTGGATGAAAACGACTAAGATTGGTACTTGTGAGGCCGGACGATTAAGATCGATACTTGTGGACCTGAATGACTAAGATCGACACTTCTCGTCTCGAACGACTAAGATTGAAGTAGTGAGCCCGAACGAGTAGGACCGACAGTAGTAAACCCGAATGACTAAGACCAGTACTTGTGGGCCCGACGTCTAAGACCAATATTTGTGGTTTTGGACAATTAATATCAAAAGTAGTGTGCCCGAACAAATAAGATCGATAGTGTCCGATCACGCTAATAATACCATGGGTCGTCCAAACCCACAACTAACACTATGGGTCATTTGGACTCAAAACTAACACTATGAGTCGTTTGACCCCCAACTAGCACTATGGGTCACCCGAGCCCAGAACTTAGCACTATTGGTGATCTTGATCTATAAGCATCATGATGGGTTGTCCGGTCCCATAACTAGCACTAGGTTCGTCTGATCCCACAACTAGCACTATGCGTCGTCCAATCCCATAATTATCATATGGGCCGTGTAATGCCACTACTAGCACCATGGTTCATTTGAACCCAATACTACCAGTATGGGTAATCTGAACCAGCAACTACAATTAAAGACCGTCCTGATACACAACTATCACTACGGGTCGTGTGTTTCTTCTCGAAATAGGCTTTCGCCCCGCTTTATAAATAAAGCAACAAACCAGAGTACATGGCCGAACGATACAATATGGTGGGGAGGCCCCCTTACATAGCAGATCAACAGATAAAACATAAGCCTAGAATAAGCCTAACACCTCACCGAGCCTCGGACAGGGACCCCTGAGCTCAAAGACAACGCCCCTAGGAGGGTTACAGCACGAAGCGTCGCCGCTGCCGAGTCTGAGAACAGACAACGATTTTCACCGTGAGCCCTGGCACAAGTACGGGATCCACGACGCCGTCTTCAAGAAGCAAGCGGCACCCACAGGCGTCGCCGTCGTCGGCGCCAGAAGCGCGGAGCTTTCACTCGGTCACTCACCTGCACCACCACGAGGAGACCCGGCCACTACCACAACGAGGGTCAAGCTTTCCCACCCTAGATCTGGGCACTGCCAGAGCAGTCCTGGGCCTCCCGCCACTACATCCCTAGTCGCCCTCATGACCGAAAGATGGAGCCACCACCGCCACCACAAAGCCTGCCAGGAAGCCAGCCGTGAGGCCCGCCGTCCGGGGCCGCCGCCCCGACATCCATGCCCCTAGGAACCGCCGACCATCTCCGTCACGAGCACTAGACCACAGTAGTAAGAGTGAAAGGGACCACCTTTCACTCCTAGCCCGACATCAGCCATCGGGTTTGGGTCGGCACCTCCACAGTAGGAAGCGCCCACGCCTATATCCCCATCCGGTTCCGGTGGACCAGGGGGAGACAACCCGGTGACTACCGACGGCCACCGCGAGCACGCTTGAACGACGCCATGTCCGTAGTCAATGGTGCCGATCTGTACGACGGCACGGCGACGCCTGACGAGCAACCTCGGATCGACGCCACCACAGTGCAACAAGGGAGAAGAGCACTAACGCATAAGCTTGCACCCGTGCGGACCAAGTCGGCTTCCTACACTTGCGCGCTGTCGAACGACATCCACCACCGCCTACCGGATCCTCACCGTCACGACAAGCCGGAGAGACAAACCGCCAGTACCGACCTCCTGAAGCACGGACCACCACTGCCAAAGAGCAGCAGGCCGCCCCGCTACCGCCCAAGGGATCCCGAGCAGCACCACCTCGCCGAACCCGCGCCGCCCTGCCAGATCTGCCCAGATCTAGGCCGCCGGCCCGAGTCTGCCTCCCACCATGCCGCCCGCCCGAAGAGCGAGCTGCCACTCCCCGTAGCGCCCCGGACCGGGCCGCCACGATGCCCACCACCCGCGCCGCCCGCCAGGCCGCCGGATCGGGCGACCCGACGGTGCCCGCATCCACCAGAGAGCCGCCGCGCGAAGCCGCCGCACAGCCCGCTCGCGCGCTTGGCCCCACCGCCCACGTTGCCGCGCCCGCCATCACCACCCGCGTCTACTGCCGCGCCGCCGACCCCTCGCGAGCGCGGCGCCCCCGCCCGGCCAGATCGTCCCGCGCCAACCCAGGCTGAGCAAAAAGGGGGGGGAGCTTCCCGCCGCCGCCGGCGCTAGCCGGCGGCGGCGGGGGAGGGAGATGGGAGGGGGAAAAGGGAGGCCAGCGGCTAGGGTTGCCCCGCTCGGCCGCCCGCGGGGACGACGAGAGGGGGAGAGGGGAAAAGGGGGGCTCCGTCCCACCGTCGGTCATGTGTTTCTTCTACTAAACTACAAGTGACACACAACTACCACTATGAGTCGTCCGAACCACGGCTAGCACCATGGGTCATCTGGACTAACAACTACCGCTACGGGTTATCCAGACCACGACTAGCCCAAATGGGTCATACTGACCCACAATTAGCACCATGAGTCATCCGATCCTACTACTAGCACTATGGACCGTCCAAACCTACGACTACTAATATGAGTAATCTGGATCCACAACTAGCACCATGGGGCGTCAGAACCAGTACTACCACTATGTGTCATACAGACTCTCGACTACCCTTACATATACTACCAACATAGAACTACCACTAGGGGGCATACAGACCGACAACTACCACTTTAGGACACATGTGGATCCACAAATACCACAACGCGTCATCCGGATCCTCAATTACCTTGACAGATAGTCCCCACACACAACTACCACCACAGGCCATTCCAACCCATAACTACCACTACGAGTCATCTTGGTCCACAAGTACCGCTACGACCCATCCAGACTCACAACCAGCATGGAGCTAACGTGCACCTGAACCTGATCAACATTATTGGTTATTTTTTGCATGGAACATGTTGTTACAATGCTAAGTGCTATAGTGAAGTTTAACTAACATCTCCTAAATTGGTACTCGTGGAATTATTTTTGGAACTTTTATTTTTCCGATTTTTTCTGCAAAAAAAAATCTCCCCAATTTTTTAGCCGAAGAATGCTCCTGGATTTGAATTTTGCTTTTAGTTTTTTTCATGTTCGAGAAAACTTCTTCAAACCTTCCTATTCTAATTATAAGGGTAGTGTGGATTTTTGAGATTTTTCTGATAACTTTTTTCTTCCCAAATTTTGAGCCAAAATGCTCCTGAATTTAATTTTGTTTCTAGTTTTTTTCGGTTCGGTAAAACTTCTTGAAACTTTCCCAGATTGAATGAGCTAAGAATAGTGTGGATTTTTTAGATTGTTTTTAGTTTTCTGAAATCTTGTTTTCTGGGCAAATTTTGAGCCAAAATGGTCCGGAATTTGAATTTTGCTTCTGTCTTTTTTTATTCGCCAAAACTTCTAAAAACTTTCCCAGATTGAATAGAGGGTAGTGTGAATTTTTGAGAACTTTTATGCGAACTTATTTTTTTTTCAACAATATTTGACCAAAAATGCTCCTGAATTTTAATTTGCGTCTAGTTTTAGTTCTTTTTGGCATAAACTTCTTCAGTGCAACGCCCAACCCGCTAGTAGTCTGCTCTCACACCATGGCCATTAGGGAAAAGCAAATAAAAATCTTCGAAAATATATACTAGAAAATGAAATAAATCATGGAAGCGCCATGAAAAATAAAATGAAAAGGAAAATCACTAAAAATATTACATATTCAGAAAACAAGATCATGGATACATGGTAGAGTTAGAATAACCTAACAAGTTCTCCGGAGGAATTGCTAACACACAATTAACTATGAGGCAGAGGTAGACGGCGGTGGCTGCCCGGTGAGAAAGAGTTTGATGACCGTGCTGTCCGGCGAGGCGCGAGGTAGACGACAGCGGCTGTCCGGCGATCCAACGAGACAGGAGGTAGACCTTGGTGGCTGGCCGGCGAGTTGGAAGTAAACAACGGTGGCTGAAGGTTGTCCAGTACAAACACTACTGCTACAGTGACCACCCAAGACAGACAGTAAACCTGCAGCCACAAAATCAAGTTTGCATCGGACAATCACTAAATTTTATTGCTACTAAACATTGATTATAGTGCCTTAATGACGAACTAAACTAAATCATCAATTGCATTGAATAGAAAGAAAAGTAGAGCTGGCTACTGCATGATATACCAGGTACAGAACTATTGCAACTGCACTAAATCAATCCTAAGTACAGTTAATTTTATGTGATGTGCAGGAAAGCATGGTCGAATAAGAGCGGGTGCAAAGGAAATGATAAAATCAGTATTATGAAATCCTTTCCTCTGTCGGGTTGTACAATTGTCTAAAATTTCCTTGATAACTACTGCCATGTATACATAGATAGAACAAAAGGTCAAATACTAAATCTGGTAGACTCCACGGAAAAAGGATCTGCTAGACTAAACACAACGAGTTTAAACTACATTTGATAAAATAGACTGCTGAAATAGAGTACCTGATGCTCACTGTTCGAATCGGTGGCTGCCTTAGTCGACGTCGTTTTTGCTGTCGTAGGGAATACACAAACTCTAAAAACAATCGAGGATTATGAATAGTTCTGAAAACGTTATCATAGCAAGTAATATTTAACAACTCATCAGAAATTGCAGAATCTCTGTAGTTTATCATATATCTGAATTTTGATATGCTTAGTGGGATTTATTATCAGTGTTCTCTGTAGTTTATAAGCAGCAACTGCCACTGGGGAATGCTACAAGTTGTAAGACATTTGTGAACTCTGAATCTGTGTCTGTTCTGAACTTCAAAAATAAACACATGCAACTGAAGTATGAAACTGTTATTAGCACTAGTTAAGTTGTTCCAAGCCATAGTTTACATGTATGACCTGAACTTGTATGTGTATGCTGCAGCAAGATTTCAGTTGTTTGAACATGCTGTTACAAGTAATCCAAAATTCAAGTTTTCATTACTGAATAAAGGCTAGATAGTTAACAGAACTTTATGAACTTGTGTACGTGTATGATACAGGAGTATGACCATAAGCATACACAGTTAACAGTTGATTCTGGAAAATTTAAGGCTGCAATTTCTACTTGTGGGTTTGTGTGACAAACCAAATGATGTTCTCTGCTGAAAAAAATTCATATCATATCCCTCTTCCCTTGAGAGTTTTGTGTTGATGATGCCTACATGTCAAATACGTAGCAGTAGCAGCAGCGTGCTACAGTCAGCAGCAGCAGCGTCATTGTAGGCATCGAGGACAACTCAAGTGCCGGACGCGGGCAGCCGCTAATCATGCGATTAGTGATTGCGGAAGTTGCGCAATCTAGCGAACACACTGCTGGCATATCCACTAGCAATCTGAACCCTAGCTGCTAACTGAATTTTAGTTCAAGGCACTGCAATGTGCAGTTGCTCCACGCCTCCACCGCCAGCAAAAGGTGTGAGGAGGGAAGGATGGGAGGAAGAGATGAGGGCAGGGGAAGAGATACCTCTGTTCGTCCATCATTACGACTAAGCGCAGCCGGGACCTCCAAGACCTCGCGCCGGCGTCGTCCCCTCCAGAACCTCAAGGCGGCGGCGGCGGGGACGTACGTGGGCTAGCGGCGTCTTCGCCTGCGGGTCCTCGCGCCGACGTCATGGCCAAGGTCCTCACTCCTGCGCCGCCGTTTCCCAGGTCCTCGCGCCGGCTCCTCCCTCTCGCGAGATGGGTTAGCCAGATGCGGGGGTTTGACCAGCGGAGTACTAAAAAAACACACATGACCATAATACCTTTATTGACTAAACTCAATTTTTTTAATTAACAGGTTAAAATCAACGGTGGAAAATAATCGGTGGGGGAGTTACACGAAATTACAATTCGTAACTCCCCAATCACCGTAAAAGAGCTCAATCTGAATAAGATGAAATAATGTAATGCAACGAAGGATGGTTCAGCACCCATTTCTGCGTGATTGTCACTGTTCTAGACTTGCGGTGGATAGAATTACACAAGGACTTGCAAACATTACTACTAGCATAAACCTCGTGCAGGAATCTTGCACAAGCATTTAGTAAGGATAATGTCGAAAAAAGCATTTAGTACTAGTGACTGATGCCTTGGGTGAATCCACCCACCATTTATGCCAAGTTGCTAGTACATTGCATTACATACTGGAGTAGGTTTTATTTCTTTGAGAAACATACTACTATTGCATTCTTACATTAAGAGTAGAGTGCATGCGTGCACCTGTTGAATGACTTGCACTTGCCAGTCCCATGAGATGGTGATGGAGGGGAGTTCCTCCTAGCTAGTTGGCGGCCATGGCTCGGTAGATGGCCCGCCTGGCGATCCCGCAAAGGCTGCCGTCATTGCTGTTGACCCCGTGCTTCACAAGCACGTACCCGCCGTTCCCCCACTTTGGGCCGAAGGAATTCTTGATGATCCAGTATAGCTTCCCCTTCTTGGATTGCCCGTATCCCACGACCGTCATGGCGTGATTGTTCTTCTGGACGCACGGCCCCTCGTAAATTGTCCCCGCTTTGTACTCTGTGAAGAAAGGCCCGGCGAGAGCCATACTCACAGCGACGGGCTGTTTCTGCAGCGCCGCCATGAGTGCCAGCTCGGAGGCGTTGTTAGTTCGCCGGAAGCCGGTGATCTGCGCCGAGTAGTGCTTGAGCTTCGACTTGACGCACTTGCCTGCCTCGCCGGTGTAGGGGTAATCAGCATCGGAGGTGATGCCTCCGTTCTCGTGCACCCACTCGAACGCATTTCGAGGGGACCGGTGGGTTTTTGTTTCAGGCGCGCAGTCGATGAGCTGCTGGGCTGACAGCGTCACCAGCTTGGCTGTCCTGATCTGCTGCAAACCCTCGATGGCGGCAACAGCTGCGAATGCCCAGCATGAGCCTGCAGCAGCGTGGGGTGTATTAGCATACCGGAATACTTAATTTGATCGGTGGATGGAATGGAACTCATGGAAGTACGCAATCAACATGGATAGATGTAGCAACATGAGTAGTCTACAATCAAGAGACTCGCAACGATACCAATAGTAATTTGTTTCTCAAAAAAAAATCTCTGGTTGTGACACCCCGGCTCAGAGAAGACCGGAACGCCCCGTATTCCAGCCCAGGGACAAGTCCTTTGGAATACGACACTGTTGGCATAGAACAAATCAGCTCTTTATTACAATGGATATGGTTACAACGGGTACAAAGATTACATCGGCATGACGACACTACGCCTGCCCGGGGTAGCTCTATGCTAACAGCGGAGTAACTCTCTCGACAGCGGAACAGCGATGGCGGTGATGGACTCCACTCCGCAGGGACTCTGACTAGAACGCGTATCCTAGGTCGCAAACTCGGGATCCTCGACAAGCAAGCAATCATGACATGACCTGCAAACTGGCATGACACGCCAGGTGAGTACGTTGAATGTACTCGCAAGCTCACAGCAAACATCAGCATTAAAGCAAGACAACATCATAGCAAAATAGCGTAAATGCAGTAAGGTGAAGCATATTTAATCCATACTCTGAATAATCTCAGGATCCACTCCCAACCTGTGCCAAATCCCAATTCCCAAGCATGTGGTCATCCGACCACTCATCTCATAGCCATCTCATGGCTAACATATCATATACCTGATTTCGTCTGCACGACAAGTCTGACAAACTTACTCTCTTCCGGGTTTTCTTACAATCCTCGGAATACTCACGATCCATCGAGTACTTCTGATCTTATGACGAGTTCTTCCATCATTAACATCACTACCATGGTTGACCACCTAATGAGGTCTGGTCGGACTGTCCAATACCGTGGACACGGCTATTCGAATAGATTTTACACTCTACAGAGGTTGCGCACTTTACCCACACCATGAAGCACCTGACCTCATGATCCCATTCGGGTGGACTAGCGTTGCTCCAACGAAACCTGTCTGACCCGTGACTCTCCCATCGTACCACCGGCAATCACACTCCTCCGGAGTCCTGCCCTGGGTGGCCCCTGTGTCACCGCGTGACACCTGCCACCGTCGTGGCCAAACTAAACTGTCCCAAACGGGGACCTGGATCCAAATAACTCAACTGGGCTCACAAGGTTATCGCCGCTACCGAGCCAGGGTAGCGCGCACGCATAACCTTCCCTGTCGGGCGGTACCGGTGAAAGAGCACGCGATCAGACCAAGTCAAGGCCGTCCCATACCGGCAAATGTGGCTGCACGGATAAGTCCGGACAGGTGACTCAAGGTCAACCATGAAATATCTAATCCCCGAATAATATTTCTGTCATGGCTGACACTCCGATAACCATTATGCTTAAGCCACTGCTACTAATTCATCTCTACGAACTGCCGGATGAACTCCAAAATAATCATAGACAGTGATCTCAACATCATAGTATCAACAAGTGGGTAATCTACTAGTCATTAATAATCCGGTATTCAACATGACAGTCGCCTATCCGAGAATTTATTCAAGTATGGTATAATCCAATTTATTTCACAGATACTCATACTTGTTGTTAAAATAAATAGTTAAACTATGACATTGCAATGCGATGATGCAGATGAGAGTTGTGGCTTGCCTGGGGATGAAGGAACCATCGGGAAGGAGTGCGGAGGGTCCATGGAGTTGACTGCCGGAAACAGTTCTCTCTCGGAGGGGGCTATTTATGGGCAAGGGTAAAATGGTCATTTTCACAGTAGGACCAAATAGTGAAAATGATACCAACACGATGGGCTCGACGAGACGAGGACGTGGGCGTTGGATTCACCTCGATCGGAGTCCTGAGTAAGAAGTTATAGCCCGACGAAGTACAGGGACCAATCTGCAAATATAACTCTACAAACAGGTCCTTGGCGGTTAAAAGAAGAAAGCGTATTTCTGGAAAGTACGCTTCCCAGAAGAGAAAACGTATTTGGGCCCGAAGAAGCACCAAAGTGCGCTTTCATCAAACGGAAACACATTTACCGAAGTACGTCTCCACTTAAACTGCGCGGGCCCGGGGTCAACCCTACTGTTTGGCTGACGGACGGGTCCCGCGGCCGTTGACTCCCTCTCCCGCTGACGGGTGGGGCCAGGGCCCACCTGGCCAGGGTCGTCGCCCACCTCGTTCTCGCCCGCGAGGCAGAGACGAGGCGCGCGCTCGCCGGCGACCGCGGGCAGCTCCGGCCACCTCCTGCACCGTGTGACCTACCGGCGTGATCAACGGGGCGAGCCGCACCCGCAAGTACCACTCACGCATCCCGGGGAGGTCGGAGTTGAGCAGAACGACAACCATGGCGGACGGCGGCGACGGACGAGGTTGAGCTCGAGGCTATGGTCGAAGAGAGGAGGGAGAGAGATGCTGGGGAGGTCAGTTGGGGACTAGGTGGGGCTCTGGTGGGGGTAGAAGGAGGGGAGGGGCTCGGTTCAGGGCGAATTGGAGAAGATGGCCGCGGCGGCCATGGCGGCGATGGGTGGCGAGGAGCAGCTCCGGCGAGATAGTGAGGGGTCGGGGAGGACTCTGGGAGAGAGGGGAGGGGTTTGGCGAGCTCCGGGATGCTCAGGGAGGCTCGGCCTTGGCTATTTATAGCTGGGACGGGTGAGGCGATGAGGACGGCCACCGTGGCGAGCTCATCCTCGCACTGGTGCTCCGGCGACACGCGGCAGGAGGAGGAGATGTCGGCAAGGGCTCTGGGACAGTGGAGGAGCTCGTAGGAGCTTCGGGAGAGCTCGAAGTGGATGAGAACAGAGGAAAACGACGACGGCGTCACGGGCCGAATAGTGACGGCGATCGCCGTGGCTTAAGGAGGAAGAAAGAGGAGGGGAAGCCCCTAGACATAGCTAGGTGGCGAGGGAGAGAAGGAATGGACGGAACCGAGGACTCCAATGCACAGAACGCGTGCATTGGCATGCCAAACGCGTGGTCACCACATGCACTAGCTCATGTGCTGCACTTTGGTGTGTAAAAAGTTGTCAAACATGTGAACCCTACATTACAGAGACCCCCTATGTGCTTGGTTTGCTCAAATCCCCACTATGATGATGGGAGGAATCACCTGAAGTTTGCTGCAGCAAACTTGAGCATGAAGCTGTGGTCAGAATGAGGGGGATAGGAGCTAACCAGGTTGTCACAGAGGTTTAGGGTAGAAAGGACTACAATCCTGTGAAATTTGAAGAGAAATGGACCAAGATTTAATATAGCTGCTTTGCAACTGATCAATCTGGTCCAGAAGCTAAATCTTGATGTGCCACTCTCATGGAGTATCAACTTGAGCTGAAATTGGGAATAGTATGATGATTTGGTCATATGAGAGTTCCATAAAAATATCATGCCATTTGGACAAGCCAAAATGGTACTTCCTTCACAGCTATCCTCTCTGACCAGAATCCTAGAAAAATTCTAAAGAATTATTGGGGAGATGAAATGAGCCCAAATTTTGTGGAGATTGGTTATATGGGTAGGAGAATGCTTTGGTAAATTTTCAGTAATTATGGAGCAATATAAAATATAGTTGCTTCACAATGTGAAAATATGACCAGCAACAAAGATTTAATGCTATGCTCACAAAGATGATTGGATAGAGTTGAAACTTGGTGTAGAGTCATTATTTGAGCATATTAAGATGCTTGCAAAATTTTAACTTATTTGGATACTCCTAGCTAGCACTTGCTTCACAAAGATTCCAGTTGCCCAAAAACTTTGGAAATTAGCCAAGAGAGATTTAATATCCAAATGAAGTTGAATTTTGGTATGTGGTAATGATATGGATATGAAAGAGTGCACAAAAAAATTGAGACCAAGAAAGCAAGTATAAAGGGTACTTACTTCACAAACTGTCAGCTGGGGCAGAATCAGAAAAGAAATATTTGTGAAATATTTTTTGAATATGTCAAGGAAGGGTTTGACATATTTGTGGAATATCTGACCCAAAAAATTTATGAGAATTATTTGGGAATTTTGAGAATGATGGAAATGTGGGTTGATTCATAATCCAGAGCGAACATGGTTATTCCTTTAATAGAAAAAGGAATATTTCCGAGAAAAGAATATTGGGGTTGGTCCAACATGAAAATGACAAGGTCTTGGGATGGTTTTGAGGTTGGCAAGTCATTCGGGAAGTAGAATGAAGGGTGATCCCTCCAGATTACAAGACTACTGAGCCACAAAAAGAAAATCGTAACCAAAATCAAAAGAAAAAGAAATGGACAAAATCCAAAGTGTTACACTGATTCAGTTAATTAGTAATCCGTGTCAGTAGTTAACATTTAACTCGCCGCAACATGTTTTTACAATGCAATGCACGATGTATCTATTCGATCGGTAAACAAAGATTTGTCCCACAAGTGGAGTACTAGCGAAGAACACACTTACCGAGCTTTTCCTGTTGTTTGGGGATGGTTACTGCTCCCCTGGCACGCCAATCCAAAGTTGCCGGCAGCCCGGCGGCCGCGGTCAGGTCAGTGAAGTTCGCCGTCACCTGGCCGCCGTCCTCGGCCAGCTGGGTGAAGTTCGCCGTGGCCGGGGCGTCGCCGTGGAGACTCAGGCAGGCGTTGCCAGCGACCACCGTCAAGCAAAAGACGACGGCGAAAAGGCTCGCTTCCTGCCCTGCGCTAGCCATGATCGATCGACTACGCAGTTTTTTGTGCGCTTGTTTGTGAGTGCTCTAGTTCGCAGTGCAAGTCTGGGTGGGTGTATCGGCATGGCGGCACAGATACTTATAGGCGGACGTGCTGAACTGACTGGTTTTACTCACGGTACAGGAGCTTGCACATCGAGAGCTTTACCTACACATGTAACTTAGAGCATCTTTAGCTGATCCCGCAAAAATTATATCCTAGGAGATGTTTTGAAGGATTAGACCTAGATACCAGACCCCTAAATTGTTAGTGCATCAAAATTTTGACTTCTATCCTCTAACAGTTGTCTTCACTTGAAAAAAATTAGTCCGAAAGGATACCATTCTTGGTAAAAATAAGGAGGCTACTCACCTCCCACATTCAAGACTTGGCGACCGGCGCTTGGCACCGGTTACAAAACCCACTACCACAGCTCCGAAACCTTAGCTAACTCCATGCCGCTTCAATTTTTCCCGCCGCCATCCCCGAATTGGCCGTCTCCTAAGCCCGATTTGGCCTATCGCCGCCGCCATTCTCAAGGTAGAAGTCGCGGTTGCCAGTCGACTCCCCGCCACATCCCACAGCCCCGCGCCGACACCGGCAGATCCACTTCGCCCCTCCTACAACCCCACCGCCTTGCGTCGCCGTCCCTTGCGCCATCTTCCTCGACTACGCCACCGCCGCCCCTGGAGCTCCGTTGCCACACACTTTCTTTGTCGTCGATGTCTTCCTCGACTCCACCTCCGCCGTCACCATCCTCTCCAGCAATTGACTCCAAGAGCTCTGCCGCCACCGCCATCCCTGAAGTACCGCGGCATCTGGCGGTGGTCGTGGGGAAAATTCACAGCGGAAATCCACCACCTCGACCTTGGGCGCCATTGGTAAGGTACGCTTGACACAATGGAGGAGGCCGCGCGGGCATCTGCAGCCACCACCCTTTGTTTCTTCGCGCGGTGGGCCACACTTAATTTTCCGTACATCGTTGCGTACTCGGTCACACTTGCCTCTCCCGCTACTCAGATTATCTCCAGCTACGAGGAGATCAAGAGCTGAAAGGCGTAGGAGCAACTGTATGCCGAGCGCTTGGACAAGGAGGTGATACCGAAGCTCATCGGGGAGGAGGCGGACCTCCTAGCGTTGAACCAAGATTTTTTTCGTATCCGTGGTCGACGAGCGCAAGGTCCAGCATGAGCGTGCCGATCGTGGATGCCTCGAAGTCGAAGAAGATCAATTATGAGATGAGCTCGACGAGATCCTAGCCGAGTCAGAGATTCCGGTATTACTCAGGGGTTTCTTCCATGTTATGATGCTACAATGGGAGACTTTGAAGACCGAGGACGATGCGTCCATCACCAACGACTAGGAGGCTTACTCCTCCAATGCTTCGGGGGTGATCACCGTCTCCTAGTCCTGGCCATGGGCAGCCCGGCCCGACCCGGAAAAGCCTGACCCGGCCCGACGCTGCTCCCGGGCCGGGCTCGGGCCTAGATTTTGAGCCCGATGGCCGGGCCGGGCCGGGCTCGGCCCGTCGTTTTTGCGCTTTTCTGAAGGGGCCCAGCCTGAGGCCCGGCGGGCTTTTACGTGTTCGGGCCGGGCTTGGGCCCAAAAACCAGGCCCGATGGCCGGGCCGGGCTGAGCCCGGGCCTAGGTTTTTTGCCTCGGGCTTGGCTAGGCCCGGCCCGAAGCCCGGCCCGGCCCGAGGTTTGGCCAGGTATACCGTCTCCTCATCTGTCCTGGGCTCGGGCTCCGATGGCGACTTCGACAGTTATTATCATCAGAAAGACTATATATTATGTAGTTTTGTAGGTTTTAATATGGATGCTTGGACTAGGTCAATGTCTATTTATGATATGTATGATGCAAATGTAGTAGGCATGAACTGTTTAATTATGTTATGTATGATGCTAATGTGGAAGCGTTGTCAAAATATGCAATTAACTAGTTAAATTAGTGTTTTAAATGAATTCGTGTATAAAAATTTGTGTTTGAAAATGTTAGGAGATTAGTTTAGGGGATCTGCTGCTGCGAAAAAGTTTAATACCTAAAAAAATTGACTTTTTTTTAACACATTACAGACGCAAGTGCTTATATACTGAATGTGCATCGCCGAAAATTCTGAAATAAATGCGAGCACCAGGACTTGAACCCTGATGGACTGGGGATACCACAGTCCCTCTAACCATCCAACCACAGAAACAATTGAGTAATTAAATTTAGGTTTATAGAGATGCTTTTAACAGCACCGGAACGCCAGTTGCAGCCCACAACGCGCGGCCTTTCCATGAAGTGGATGTGGCGCAGATGATCCACATGTGAGCAGTCCTGATCTTTTCATTCCATTGCACATGCGCTGTACTTGCCAATTTGACGAAAGCAGTATTATTAGTTTCCTTGGCGACCTTATTAATGAGTGTTACTATGTATAACGAGAGCATACCAAATCCAGCCAGCTTGCAGGTACCATCTCCGCATTTCGTGCACGACCTACTTCATTTTCATTATCAATCGCCGTAACACGCATCCGTTTGAACGTTTATTGTCCAATATATAGTCCCCAAGCATCACGCTGTATTCTGTACATAACTCATACGTATTATCCAAATACGCTAAATCTATACTCTATAAATGCAATGTGCGTATGTATCACAGTTCATAACACGTACAATTTGATCAGAAGTATGAATGGGTGACTTTGCAGGAGGTGAAATATTCTCGCCACGAAGAAGCCTCTCGAGGAAAAATAGCTATTACAAAGTGCCATAAAGGGCTCTTTTCCTGATGCAGTTGCACGGGATAAGCATCAGACCAGCTGTTTAGTCAGAAGGAACCAGCAGATGCACTCGATCGGTTGCAAACGAACTATTCCTGGGTGGCACTTACGTGCACCATAAAATAGCATGGCAAGTTTACACATGAGACGTTACAGAAGCCGGAGTTTCCGCAGCTGACGCCACTAGTACATACAGCATAGACGCCCCTGTATTTCTCCACGCCGCTGTTATTTTGACAAAAGACCAATGGTGTCCGATTCAAAGCTGACACCACTAATTATCTACACCAATAAGGTTTTCCTACGGGTGCCTGGGAAGATTCAATAGACCCAAACACGACCGGCACTCCATTTCCTTTATTATTGGAAAACCACCACGTTAGTGCCATGACAAACCCTAATAAGGTGATCAATAGCTATTCCATAAAATTAGCGGACGCAAGAACAAATTCCTTTTCCTTACCAAGAATCGCATCATTTCTCAAGTGCCAAGCTGTCCAGAAGAAAAATAGACCTGCACACGCAAAGGCCTACTCAAAGAATCCAACAAAATTAGTAAGCAGTCTGGCCCAGAATTGCGCAGCGATCGTATATATGGTACTGGTAATAGTGTCTGTACGAACTTAAGATTGGTGTTATTTATTGTATATTTGAAATTTGTTTCTTTGTAAGAGGAATCTGCATATTTGAAGTGAATAGATTGGTATCCAGTGTGCCTTCCTTGCTTATACCAGTAAATAAAAAAGGCATCACTAGCCATCAGACTACTGATTTTTGGCTTCTATCAGACTAGTGGTAGGCCGTCCGATCAAATGAATGATGAGCGTCCGATGTAGTAGCTAGTTGCTCCGGGTAAGTTAATTCGCTTCGTTAATTGATTGCTCCATGATAACTCTTCCCGCATCCATCGGCCTGGGTTGTTACCTTACATGCATCATGATGCATGGATCTCCGTAATTGCTGCTTCCTATAACTACTTCCGTCAATCACGTGTGATCCACCATACACTTCGTCCTCCATCCACGTCCATGCTTCCTATTTTTTCTTCTTTGCAACAAGGGTAACTGGGTAGGAGAATTTATTTGAAATGTAATAATGGGTTTGCTTCCATCACAACAAACTATGTTTCCGTCGCCAGAATAAATTGCTTCCACTTTTTGAGATAGAAATTTGATTAAAAATATTAAATTGGTTGTTTTCATCGCAGCAAAACTATGTGTTGTCGATGCATTTTTTGGGTTTAGTGTGGATTTAGTTGCTTCATACATAGTTGGATGATGCCTCGCACACCAGCTTATTTTGGGGAAATTTGTTCAGTATTTTTCCTATATAGTACTAGTAAAACTTGCTGCTAGCTAGTGCACTACAAATTTGCTTTGATGTAATTAAAAATGTATCACGTATAACATTTCATCTTGTTTTCAGTGCAATAAAATTTTGCTTCGACCGATGAGATAATTTTCTGCTATCGCAATCTAATATTGTTTGGATGTAACACAAATTTGTATCGGAGCACTTTGCTTCCATGTAAAAAAATCATCTAAGTATTTGTTTCCAACACAAGGAAAACTTTGCTTCCGAATGTATTTTTTTCCTTCCATCAAATGCAAATGTTTCCTTGGTAAAAACAATTTGTCTCCAACAGAACAGAAGTTCGTTTACTGCTTCATTCGTTCGTATACTAAGTTCAAGGCATGATACAAAGTTATTTTCTTCCAAGTCCCCAATAGTATGTACACTGCTTCTAAGTTAATATCATATGTTTCCTATAGATTGTAGACTTGCTTCTCTTCGCATGTGGTTGTCTTCATTGTAGGGAAGCTCCACATGTCATCACACTTCAAGGTGCATGCATCAGTCGCTTCCATATATCGGGCGGCGCCCAACTACTTGAAGCATACATCACCAAATATATAAAACATATGAAGCACGATGATAGTTTTTAAATGCAAACAATGCTCTTGACAATGTAAGAAAAAATACATAAAAAAGTAGAAGTATGTTTCTATTGCTATAAACTATCTTGGCTGAAGAAAACATATAGTAAAGTTAGGAAGCATGGACATTAGGAAGCATCCATTATTTGTTATCTCAACATATCTCATACCTAGAAGAAGCATAGAATATTGCAACTAGAAACTAGCAATGGCAACATATGTGTGCAGATGTGAATCAATCATTTTGTGATCTAATACAGACCAAATTCTTCCATCGATGCAAACAAACTGGAATGTGGAAGCACATATATGATGCTTATGAAGCATGGATAATTTCAAATTAAGAATAATCAGTGAGTGGAGATAGATGATGATGGACCGGCAGGTGATTCACACAATGTGACTTGTTATTTCCATGTGTTGGGAAGCAAGCAGGCCCATCGTCTTGAGCTAGGTTTTCATGGTGCCGGAAGTCTCCATTGCCTCCAGTTTGCATTACCGATTCGTCTGCTTGCCATTGTGACTCGCCTGCATGCCCCTAGTGCCACCATGCTTGAGCTCCTCGGGCCAGTTGGCTAGCTTGTCACTCGGCTAGCATCAGTGACCTTTAAGCACCTTTGAAGCATAAAAAGTTTAGGCATGATGCTTAACAATAGAAGGTGGGAAGCTACAACTATTACTAGAAAGAAGGTGCAAAATACATGTACCGAAACCGCTGGATGCTTAAGAATAAATATTTCAAACCATGGTTATATTGCGGTAAATTAACTGAACTGAAGAAACATATATCAGATTAGGAAGCATGGATATCTGGAAGCATCAATTTCATTCTATCTCAACATAAGTCATGCCCTTGGAAGCATAAAAACAGAAACTAGAAATTGACAATAATTATTGCCATGCAGATGCATCATTGTGATCTGCAAACAAATTCTATCCAAATTGGTTGGTTCTAATTTTCTGCACACATAAAAATGAGGCAGAGCATGATAAAAACATGGAATCAATCAAAATATATTACCATCAATCATAGTGAAATTGTATTTGAGATCAAAGAACGAAAAACGACGAACAAACTATCAAAGACAACTGCTGGTTCACCAGTCGAGGGGTGGTGGAGATGATGGGCACACCCTACAGGCTCCATGCAACCTAGTGATGCAGCGGTGGAGATGGCGGGCACAACCACCTCCTGCTGTCCGGGAGGGATGCCGCACCGACGAGGTCGCCGGGCCGCATCGTGGAGCAGGTCACACATGAGTTTCGATTTGCTTCTGGGCCATGCGGTGGATAGTGTGGCCGGCAACGAGGTGAGAAGGAAACATGGTGTGCAGCAGGTTGAATCTAGGCGAAGAAGTCGGAGAGGATAGAGGCGACAATGTTGATGGCGAGCTCAGATGGAGATGCATGCGGAAGAAACGAGAGAGGAGAATGCGAGAGACGGCTCTGACGAGAAATATAAGGATATGCAATCATGCATGCGTGACATACGGCTGGTTAGCACCGGCCGGGAGGAATTAACATTTATTATTTAATAAAAATAAGGGCTAGTGTTTGATGTCTTCACCGTGGGATTGAACTGGAATCGACGGATTTGGTGTGGTCTGGCGTTGCCTTGTTATCAGACTACAGATAAGAAGTGTTTCCCAAGAAGAAACTCTTGCCTACTTTTTCACTGACTTGTGTATGCCCCCTATGAATGCATTGATCACATATTCACATTCACTCTACCCTACCTTGACGACCTTAATAAGTGTTACTATGTACTCCCTCCGTTTCTAAATATTTGTCTTTTTAGAGATTTCAGATGGACTACCACATACGGATGTATATAGACATATTTTAGAGTGTAGATTCACTCATTTTACTCCGTATGTAGTCACTTGCTGAAATCTCTAGAAAGACAAATATTTAGGAACGGAGGGAGTATAACCAGAGTATACCAAATTCAGCCAGCTTGCAGGTACCATCTCCGCATTTCATGCACGACCTACTTCATTGCCAATACGCATCCATTTGAATGTTTATTGTCCAATGAAGTTCCCAAGCATCACACTATTTTTTATTTTTTTGCAAATGAAGCATCACGCTGTTTTGAGTACATATCTCGCATATTATCCAAATACGCTCATATACTCTATAAATACAATACGTGTATGTATCACAGTTCACAACACATGCAATTTGATCAGAAGCAGTATGAATGGGTGACTTTGCAGGAGGTCAAATATTCTCGCCACGAAGAAGCCTCTCGAGGAAAATAGCTATTACAAAGTGTCATAAGGGGCTCTTTCCTGATGCAGTTGCACGGGATAAGGATCAGAGACCAGCTGTTTGGGCACAAGGAACCAGGAGATGCACTCGATCGGTTGGAAACGAACTATTCTTGGGTGGCACTTACGTCCACCATAAAATAGCATGGCAAGTGATACACATGGGGCGTTGCAGAAGACGGAGTTTCCAGGGAACATGGCGCCATAGAGGCTGTATTTTTAGAGCTCTTTTGCTATTGATATATGGCATTCACGTGGAAGACTAGGCTATGCGAACTACGCATCGCTCGTTGATCTCCTTTTCCCATCTTGCTTGTATTAAGGCACTCTGCGTGGGTTTGGTGCACAGGCCAGAAGAAGTAAAACATTCCTTTTAAACAGCATACATATGTGGATTAATAACAGATGCACAAGTGTACATATGGGGCAAAATATGCATGAAACATTGTCGGACTTTTTGTACTTGGGAATATTATTCGTGTTTGCTCATACGCAGGCTGAAGCAGTTGGTTGTTTTGGACGGGCTTAAGCTTCTTGCAAGTGATGACCGTGGACTAAAATTAATTAGCACCTGCAATGTTTAAACTCGAGCCTAAGAACCCTGTATCGACCAACATTGTACACACCCTATAGTGGTGTGTGAGCTAGTGCCTTTCACAGTTTCCATTGTATATGCACTACCAGAATAACCAGCTACGCCAACGGCCCAAAGCCGTCGGCATAGGCCTATGCCGACGGTGGCCGTCGGCATAGCCTCGTCAGCAACTCGTACGTCGGCCTATCTTAGGGCGGCCGTCGGCTTAGCAAAGCCATCGGCATAGGTTGCTATGCCGACGGCATCCATACCACCGTCGGCATATATGCACCGCCGGCAAAATTTTCCGCCTAACGGCCGTCGACGGCTCCGCCGTCAAAACCGAGCCAACCATGCGCTGACACATGGCACAGGTATCCCGACGGTAAATCCGTCGGCATAGCTCTAGAACCTATGCCGACGACCTAACCGTCGGCCTAGCGATGCCACGTGTTAGCTGCTGGGCGGGCCTGGCGCATAGCTACGCCGACGGTTAGGCCGTCGGCATAGGTTCTAGAGCTATGCCGACGGCTTTACCGTCGGGATACCCGTGCCACGTGGCATGGCCTGGCAGCCCCTGTTGGCTGTCTATGCCGACGACAAACTTGCTGACCAGAACAAAAAAAAGCCAATTAAGGCAAGAAATTTACGGATACAATTAGAGACATGATTCTAGAAATTAAAACCCAGCAAACAAATATGTTGTCGGCGTTCTGGGAACCAGGGTACCTAGACTTGTCTGCCTGCGGCCCATGGCGTGGCCCCCTCGACGGCCTGGTATGGCCCATCTGCAAGACCACCAAGACAAGACCCTCGCGAGGGCCCTGGCCTTGCGAGGCAGACGACACCAAGACCTCCCGAGGGAGCGGCCTCCCGAGGAGCAGAGATTTCTATGCAGGTACCCAGCCTCCAGAGGTTGCGATGACGTGAGCCATGACGACCATGGTCAGGCGGGCGTCAGCGGGCGCAGAGGAGACAGTTTTCCTTTCGGTGCTAAGGGAGCAAGGACGAACGCAGGTTCCCGAGGGATCCCCCAAAGGTTTCTATTCCGGCGCTACAAGACCAAGACCACGGGCTCGACAGGGCGGATGTCACCACCGAGCCCACCGCTGCGTCACGACCAGAAGCTTTGCAGGCGAAGACCACCTTTCGTCAGGATTAGATGTACTACTTGTCCCCCTCCAAATTGGCCGTTGTGGGATCCCTTCCCGCCTAAGTTTCGAGGGAAGAGGACCAAGGCCACTATAAATACAGGTTAGCCACCACCGTAGAGAGGGATCCGAATCCGATCCTTTCCACCCTCACCACCATAGCCCTCGTGAGGCTGTTCATTCTCTGTACTTGTTCATCCTCAGCCCCTCGTGAGGCCAATCCACCCCAAAGCAGGAGTAGGGTTTTACACCGCAAGGTGGCCCGAACCTGGGTAAACTGCCGTGTTCATCTTCTTCCCAGTTCACGCAAATCCGGCAAGGCTAGGCTGTAGGGCGACGAGCTTGAGGCTGGAGAGGTTGAGATCTTCGCACACGCCCCAGAGTTCGAACCTTCTTGGGTCTGCGGAGCCCTGAATCCCACAACAGCCAATTTGAAAGGGGACAAGTAGTACATCTAATCCTGACGAAAGGTGGTCTTCGCCTGCAAAGCTTCTGGTCGTGACGCAGCAGTGGGATCGGTGGTGACATCCGCCCTGTTGAGCCCGTGGTCTTGGTCTTGTAGCACCGGAATGGAAACCTTTGGGGGATTTATCGGGAACCTACGCTTGTCCTTGCTCCCTTAGCACCGAAAGGGAAACTGTTTCCTCTGCGCCCGTTGGCGCCCGCCTGACCATGGTCGTCATGGCTCACATCATCGCAGCCTTAGGAGGCTGGGTACCTGCATAGAAATCTCCGCTCCTCGGGAGGCTGCTCGGGAGGCCGCTCCCTCGGGAGGTCTTGGCGTCATCCGCCTCGCGAGGCCAGGGCCCCTGCGAGGGTCTTGCCTTGGTGGTCTTGTAGATGGGACGTACCAGGCCGTCTAGGGGGCCATGCCATGGGCCACAGGCAGGCAAGTCTGGGTACCCTGGTTCCCAGAACGCCGAGAGTAGCCCCCGGGCCCAAGGCGCGTGTGACGACCCCGGCTTAATCGTGCACTAATCATACACGCAAATGCACATGATCAAGCCTAAGAACTCGCTTGAAGATATCACAACACAACTCTAAAACATAAATAAAGTCATACAAGCTTTATATTACAAGCCAGGGCCTCGAGGGCTCGAATACATAGCTCGATGGCATACAAATGTCAGCGGAAGCATCAGATATCTGGGTACAGATATAACAAAGTTACAGATAGGCCTTTAGAAAGGCGGGGCAAAATAAAACACTACGATCGAAAGGCGTAGGCCTCCTGCCTAGGACCCTCCGAACCTACTCCTAGTCGTCGGTCGGCTCCTCGTAGTAGTACTCACCGGGAGGGTAGTAGTAGTAGTAGCCGTCGGCGAGGGCAGCTGGCTCCGGGGCTCCGTCGTCTTGTTGCGACAAATGGATAAGGGGAGAAAAAGAAAGCAAAGCAAACGTGAGTACTCATCCGAAGTACTCAGCAAGCAAGGATCTACACTACATATGCAACATTTTCAAAGGAGGGTTGTATATGTGGACTGGGCTGCAGAAATGCCAGAATAGAAAGGCCTAGTCCTATCGAAGACTAGCATCTTCAAGCATCTTCATCGGTCGTGCAGCATTAGAAGAGTGCAGATTAACATAATGTAAAAATAGTAGTAATGTCATCAACCTCGCCCAGAGATTCTTCCTCGACTCCCTGCGAGAAAGCAATCCCAGAGCCATACTATCCAGTTATCATCTCAAGTGTCCAGTTCTAGTTGTACCGATCGGGATACAACTCCGAGTGTCCATTACCGTAGGACCGGCTATCGATAGATTAGTTCTTCCCTGTAGAGGTGCACCAACTTACCCACCACGCTCGATTAACTCCGGCCGGACACACTTTTCTGGGTCATGCCCGGCCTCGGCCAAACGATACGCCAGAACCCGACCAAATACTTAATAGAGAGGTTAGCACGCCGGACTAAACCTATGCGCCCAGGGGTCTTGGGCCTTCGCCCCGGGAACTCCTGTGCGTTGCGAGGGCGGCTGAAAGCAGACCTAGCCCCCTTAATACAAGCGCGGGCTTAACCAGTCCAATTCAGCACGCGCCGCTCCTTGCTGACGTCTAATAAGCTTCAGCTGAAGTATACGACGCAGAACGCCCATACTACGCCTACGTGATGGTTAGTGCTATCAGGCCAGAGGCCCCTCGGTCAAATATCCAAACCATTAGTGTGTTGGTCGTGCGATAACGAGCAGAGACTCACAAAAGATGTGACCCCGTCGCCCCGTCTCGAGGACTTGCGGCAAAGGCTAAGAATGCCCGGCCATGCCTCGTATTCATCTCTCGGGCAACCTCCAGGTCAACCCGTCTCCACATCACTTCGCAAATATGCTCGCGCGGGTACCACTCAGGGCCGACCCGTCTTTAGCCAGTTTAATCAGTATCAACAGTAATGTAAAGGCATCCGTGTGGTTACCATATCAAGAAGGAATCCAAGGCATCACCCTCGTAGGATTCCCACCTGACGTAAACATCAAGGTGAACGAAGGAGGAATCACCCTCGAGGTCCACTCTTGAGGAGTTGCGAGACGGAGTCATTATCGGGGGTGGTGTAGGAGGAATCACCCTCGCTGACCATGACCGATTAACTAACCTACAAGGTTATCATCAGAGGTGCTGACGAGGTATCACCCTCGGCACTCGATAGTAACCCAGTAGTGTCGGGCAACTAAGGGGAAAGTGATGTGCGGTGCCGGGCCTGGTCTTCGATCCCGTTGATCGGGTCTTCTGATAATCCAGCGGGGCAGTCGGGATAAAGTGGGGTCTCTGCTGGGTCTCAACTTCAACCTATACTAAACAGTTTAGGATAAGCAGGTAGGTAACAATAGTAGGTTACAATAAACAGGCTATGCAGCAGATATAGGATAACAGCAGCAGCAGTAACTTCTAATGCAAGCATAAAAGAGAAGAGAGTAGGCGATATTGGAATGCTCAAAAAGGGGGGTGCTTGCCTGGAAGCTTTGCGGCAAGGGTCTGATCATCAGGGGTGTAGTCGACCTCCGGAGCTGCGTCGGTCTCGGGAGCTACGTCGATGTCGGGGTCTACCGAGAGAGAAGAGGGGGAAGAAACATATAAATACACAGCAAACAATGCAATACAGGGCATGCCATGCCTAGGATGCAGTGCAGGGTTGCCTAAAGGTTTATCTAAGTCCTTATAGTTATTTTAGGATTTAAGTTGGATTTATTATCCGGTGTATATGCATTATTCATCTATCAGAAATGGAGAGAAAGTTGCGGGTTCACCTCCGTAGAGGGTTCCGACATGGAAACAGACGACATGATTAGATTTGTCTCGTCATTCTGATCAACTTTCATGTAGAAAGTTTTTCGATCCGAGCTATGGTTTATTAGTTATGAATTTATAAAGATTTAGACAGTTTTCTGAAATTATTTTTATTAACAGAAAAAGGAATTATGATGTCAACTTTGCGTGGGAATGACGTCAGCAGTCAACAAAGACGCTGACTCGTCAAACTGACCAGTGGGGCCCACCTGTCAGCCTCTGTTGGTTAACAGAGTATAATTTTAAACTAAACAGAGTTAATTAGGCAGTAGGCCCCACAGGTCATAGGCTAATTAGTATTCCTAATTAGTTTTAATTATTAAATCGATTTAATTGGTGGATTAAGAGGTGGGACCCGCATGTCAGTGGGCCAGAGCTGCCCAGTCAGCAGTTGACTAGGTCAACCCAGTCAACTGGGCCCCCCGGACCCACTGGTCAGCGACCCAGGGGCGGGGCCCACCGAGCCATGTCGGCGTCGGCGCCGGAAACAGCTCCGGCGACCAAAATCGCGGCGGCGCGTCGCCGGAGCGCGTCGGGTTTCATCTACGGTGGGTAGTTTCGCGCTCGCTTGGGCGCGTTCGAACGAGCAGCGAGTGCCGCGTCCATCTGTGCTAGCGCGAGGCGTCGGGATCGACCGGAACGGCGCCGGCGACGAGCTAAAGCGGCGCCGGAGTTCGGGAGTTAGGGGTTGCAGCGCTTGGGGGCACGGGGAAGCTCGCGCTCGAGCTCGTTGGGCTCCTAGGAGCACCAGGAGCACGGTCATGGGCTCGGGCGAGCGTGACTGGGGCCGGGGCCATGGCCACGAGCTCGTCGGCGGTGAGCAGAGCTCGGGCGCGACGGCAGCTAGCTATGGCGCGTGAATGGGCTAATGGAAGGGAGCAGGGGATGGGGGAGCTCACCTAGCAGCACGCACGAGGGCCCTTGGCAGCTTAGTAGCAGCAGAGGCCGGTGCCGGAGACGAAGAAGACGGCGGCAACCGGAGATGGGGACGGAGAAATTCCGGCATTGTGGTGCCTCCAGGCTCCAGCTGCGACCACCAGACGTCGAGGAAGACGACGACGAAGACGACGGACGCGTCGACGAAGCGATGCGGTGGCTGTGGCCGCGGAGACGAGTGAGGCACGGCGGCGACCGCGCCGGGCATCGGTGGATCTGAGGGGAAGAGGCGAGGAGCGAGCTAGAGAGAGGGGGAGAATGACGAGGAGGAGGCCAGGGGGGAGGAACGGGCCGGCCTTATCCCCTCGCGGCGTCGGTGGCTGCCGCTGTGTCGGCGAACGGCCGGCTCGCACGCGCGCAGCCACGGCTATGGCGACACGACGAAGGAGAGAGAGGGAGATGGGCCGGTGGGCTGGACTCCAGGCACTGTGCACTTAAGCTAGTGCACAGCGGCCCTTTTCTATTTTTCCTTTTTTTGTTTTCTTTTATTCTTTTCTGTTACATTTTATTTTTAAGCCCATTTGACTTTTGTAAAATATGTGACTTGCCAAATCAATTACTAGGCAATGGCTGGCACTGCCACAAAATGTTGGGCATTTTTGGAATTCTTTTGGGATTTTCTAAAAATGGAAATAGCATTTTCACTGCTGTTTTGGCTCTGCTAAAATGCATAGACCCATTTAGAATTGATGGTGATGTTGTGTTCCTTAACAGCAAATAGTTTTAGATTATTTGCTAAAAGGTGAACATTTTTCCAACATGTTTTGAGCAACTTCATTTTGCACTTTTGAATTTGAGTTGATTTTCAGAATAGAATTTGAATTGTTTTGATTAACCACTATGACTAGGCAATGCAAAAGAAGATGACTTGGCATACTTAGCAGAGTGTCACAATGCTTATTACATGGGGGTGTTACAACGCGCTCGGGCTGGCTTCGAGGCGAAGCCAAGGGGCAAGGGTGAAGCGCAGCGGGCCCCAATCGCCTGCGGGCCTGGCTGACGCATGGCGCTTGGTGGGACGCGGACGCCTCCACTTCCCCATGTCGCCTCGACAATAGTCCAGGGTGACAAAAGGCTGGCGCACGCCTCTAAGCCATCATTGCTCCCTTTCGCCTTACCTCAGATCCCCTTCCTTCCGCCAAGAGCTTCTCCAGATCCAATCGCGCTCCGCCCCCTTTCTCCTCCTACTCCTGGGCCGTCGACTCCGCAGATGACTCCCGGGAAGTCGAAACCCATAGTGCAAGCCGAAAGCTCCTCCTCCTCGCCTGCGCCAGGACTCTACGCGTCCTCCATCACCGAGGAGGGGCACCTCGCCCCTGTGCTCCCGCAGACGGCGAGCGAAGACAATGAGTGGGGCAAAACCGTCATCTGGGCTGGTTCCGCTGAGCAGAGGACTTTGGCGTGGACGGTCTATCCCTTCTTCCTCCATAGTATCTTTGCGGGGCTCGTCCCGCCTCTCTCGGAGTTCTTCGCTCCAAGTGCCTTTTGATCAGGTCCTGCCAACCAAGCCTTTCTCAGGGGTGACCGACGGCTCCACCGTCCCCCTGGGGCAGATACGCCTCCCAGCCACTTTCGGCAATCGCAACAACTACCACACTGAGCTCATCGACTTCAACGTCGCTCACATCAGCCTCCCGTACAACACCATCCTTGGGTATCCGGCCCTCGCCAAGTTCATGGCGGCAACTCACCACGGCTACAATATCCTCAAGATGCCAAGGAGCGGCGGCATCATCACGGTTGCCTGCGATGAGAAGGATGCCGTGTGCTCGCTCGAGCGCGCCTACCAAGCCGTGGCGGCTAACAACTTGGACGACAAGGGCGCCGTCCTGCCTCCTGAGACCACCCCTAGGAAGAAGAAGAACCTCCTCCTCAAGAATCGTCAGGAGGCTGGAGTGCCTACCGATGGTGCCTCAGGCCCCGCACCCACTGCTGGGGCGCCCCTTCCTCCCGCATAGGAAGGCGCGCCTGGCACTTCCCTCAGGACGGGCTTGGGGGCTTCTGCCTGGAGAGCCTCTGACCTAACTGGTGCAACGAGGGAGGTGCTTGGGCACCACTTGGAGGCGTGTTTCGATGCGCGCTCCCGCGAGCAAGGCGCACGGCGCGAGGCGCCAGGTGCGTGAGAGTTCATCACCAAGGAGACCTAGGAGCTCCAGGAAGCAAGGGCCGTGCGTGACAAGCGTCGCCCCGCACGGCCTCCTAGTGCAGCTGCGGCCCTTGATAGGGGCAGCGAGCTGCGCGTTTACGTCGACATTCCGGGCCTTAACAGGGCCGCTTCGCAGGGCCTCTTCTGGCCGTCCCGTGTCGGCCGGAGTGGGGGCTATCCCTGCAACTATGTCCGCATGCCGTTTGGCTTGCTGAACATGGGCGCCACGTACCAGCGCATCGTGCAGCGTATTATGGCGTCTCACGAGGCCAGGCGCCAGGCGGTCATGTCGGAGGAGGTTCCGAACCCACGCCAACCTGACGGGCCCCGCGAGCTCCTCGGGCCTCCGGAGCCGCCCAGCTCATGAGGAGCAGCTTCCGCAGCACGTTTCTTCAGCTACCTCAACGCTTCTACAACAATGGTGGCAGGTGACTTTTTGGTTTGTTCTGATTGAGGGCGCCCCTCGGGCTGCATCATCCTCAGGCTGCTAGGGATCGCCCCCGTAGCTGTATCATTTTGCGCATGTATCCGAACTGGCTCTGCCTTTATGAATCTCCTAAATATTTCGACCTGCATGTCCGGTGTCTCGCCACCATGAATGTCACAGCGCCCTCACGAACCTGCCCGTGACCGCCTCATGATTAAGGACTGGCACGGCGTCTGTGCTCGGGTCCATCCCAGCAGCGTTGTTAAACCCAAGCGACCGAGCTCTGTCCCGTGTGCGTCAGCTCCCGGGGTCCTTGGTGCCTTGTTCTCACATGAGCTAATCACGAGTGGATGAGTAAGGGCGCGCGGCCCGGTTTATACGACCGTCGTTCGGCGGTTCGCCGTCGCGGGAGCCGCGCGCCGGGTGTCTTTCCATGGGATTATTGCATGAGAAGACTAGGCACGGCGTCTGTGCTCGGGTCCGTCCCTGCAGCGTCGATTAATCCAATGGCTGAGCTCTGTCTGGCGGGCCGGCCCCGTTCACATCACCTCCTGGGGTCTTTGGTGTTCGGCCTTCTCATGCGATAGCCTCTGAAGGTTCGTTCAGCGCAGGTCGCCCCATTACACAGGTTTCATATGTGCGCCCCACGCCACAAGATTCAGGCGCAACCGGCCTTGAGGTAGGGCCTCGTGAGTCCCGCGCTGGCTCACGGGTGCCCGAATACACCTCCTCCAGTTCTGCCGTGCTAGCCACATGTACGAACGGGGCTGTACACGCCCCGGAGTCTCCCCCCAAGGGAACTCCCACCCACGCACAAGTGGAAGCCCCATGCTCCGCGCTAGCGGACGACACGGTCAAGGAGCGACTATGCCCACACATAAGTGGAAGCCTCATGCTCCGCACTAGCGGACGGCAAGGTCGAGGAACATGCTATGCCCACGCACAAGTGGAAGCCCCATGCTCCGCGCTGGCGGACGACACGGCCGAGGAGCGGCTATGCCCATGCCAAAGTGGAAGCACCCTGCTCCGTGCTGGTGGATGATAACCCACAAGTATAGGGGATCAGTTGTAGCCTTTCTCGATAAATAAGAGTGTCGAACCCAACGAGGAGCTAAAGGTAGAACAAATATCCCCTCAAGTTCTATCGACCATCGATACAACTCTACGCACGCTTAACGTTCGCTTTACCTAGAACAAATATGAAACTAGAAGTACTTTGTAGGTGTTGTAGGATAGGTTTGCAAGATAATAAAGAGCACGTAAATAATAGTTAGGGGCTGTTTAGATAAAGAAACAACTAAGTTAGTTTTAGTAGAGAGCTTTTTTTCACAAGAAAGTTATTTGTCCCTAGGCAATCGATAACTAGACCGGTAATCATTATTGCAATTTTATATGAGGGAGAGGCATAAGCTAACATACTTTCTCTACTTGGATCATATGCACTTATGATTGGAACTCTAGCAAGCATCCGCAACTACTAAAGATCACTAAAACCCAACCATAGCATTAAAGTATCAAGTCCTCTTTACTCCCATACGCAAACAACCGACTTACTCGGGTCTGTGCTTCTGTCACTCACGCCACCCACCATAAGCGAATCATGAACATATTGCAAACCCTACAGAGGGGATCCCTCATGCTTGCACGACACGGAGAGCACCATAGGACAGCACCAATAATAAAACATACAACTCAAACCAATCATGATCATCAATCAACCCATAGGACAAAACGGATCTACTCAAACATCATAGGATAGCCATACATCATTGGGAAATAATATATAGTGATGAGCACCATGTTTAAGTAGAGATTACAGCAGGGAGAAGAGGTGTTACACCGCTGCATAGAGGGGGAGAGAGTTGGTGATGATGGCGGCGGAGTTGTTGGTGTAGATCGTCGTCACGATGATGGCCCCGGCGGCGTTCTGGCGCCACTGGGAGAGAGGGGGAGAGAGCCCCCGTCCTTCTTCTTCTTCTTCCTTGACCTCCCCCCCTAGATGGGAGGAGGGTTTCCCCTCTGGTCCATGGCCTGCATGGCGGCAAAGGGACGAGAGCCCCTTCGACATTGGATCTCTCTCTCTCTCTGTTTCCTTCTGTTTTTGCTTTCCCAGATTCTGGCCTTTCACAGTTTCTTAAATTCCCGGAGATCCATAACTCTGATTGGGCTGAGATTTTAACACGATTTTTATCCGGATATTATCTTTCTTGCGGCCGAAGAAGGGCAGCAACCGCTTTACGGGGTGGCCACAAGCCTCCCAGGCGCGCCCAGGGTAGGGGGCGCACCCCTAGGGCTTGTTGGCCCCTCGGGCATCGTCTCGCGTTGATTCTTTTTCCCAAAAAATCACATATATTACGAAAAAAAATCTCCGTAAGTTTTTATCACATTTGGACTCCGTTTGATATGGATATTCTATGAAATAAAAAAACATGCAACAAACAGGAACTGGCACTGGGCACTGGATCAATATGTTAGTACCAAAAATAATATAAAAAGTTACCAAAAGTATATGAAAGTTGTAGAATATTGACATGAAACAATCAAAAATTATAGATACGACGGAGATGTATCAGCATCCCCAAGCTTAATTCCCGCTCGTCCTCAAGTAGGTAAATGATAAAAAAGATAATTTTTGATGTGGAATGCTACCTAGCATAATCTTGATCATATAATCTAATCATGGCATGAATATTAAGACACGAGTGATTCAAAGCAATAGTCTATCATTTGACATTAAGACAATAATACTTCAAGCATACTAATAAAGCAATCATGTCTTCTCAAAATAACATGGCAAAAGAAAGTTATCCCTACAAAATCATATAGTCTGGCTATGCTCCAGCTTCATCACACAAAGTATTTCATCATGCACAACCCCGATGACAAGCCAAGCAATTGTTTCATACTTTTAATGTTCTCAAGCCTTTTCAACTTTCACGCAATATATGAGCGTGTGCCATGGATATAGCACTATAGGTGGAATAGAATATGATGGTGGAGGTTGTGTGGAGAAGACAAAAAGGAAGAAAGTCTCACATCGACGTGGCTAATCCTAGGGCTATGAAGATGCCCATCAATTGATGTCAATGCGAGGAGTAGGGATTGCCATGCAACAGATGCACTAAGAGCTATAAGTGTATGAAAGCTCAAACTGAAAACTAAGTGGGTGTGCATCCAACTTGCTTGCTCATGAAGACCTCGGGCATTTGAGGAAGCCATCATCGGAATATACAAGCCAAGTTCTATAATGAAAATTCCCACTAGTATATGAAAGTGATAACTCAAGAGACTCTCTTTACGAAGAACATGGTGCTACTCTGAAGCACAAGTGTGGTAAAAGGATAGTAGCATTGCCCCTTCTCTCTTTTTCTCTCATTTTTTTGTTTTCTTTTTTTTGGCTCTCTTTTTTTTTGGCGTCTTTTTTTTTCGTCCGGAGTCTCATCCTGACTTGTGGGGGAATCATAGTCTCCATCATCCTTTCCTCACTGGGACAATGCTCTAATAATAATGATCATCACACTTTTATTTACTTACAACTCGATATCTAGAACAAAGTATGACTCTATATGAATGCCTCTGGCAGTGTACCAGGATGTGCAATGATCTAGCATAGCAAAGATATCAAAAAATGGACAAGCCATGAAAATATCATACTAGCTATCTTAAGATCATGCAAAGCAATATGACAATGAATGCTCAAGTCATGTATATGATGATGATGGAAGTTGCATGGCAATATATCTCGGAATGGCTATGGAAATGCCATAATAGGTAGGTATGGTGGTTGTTTTGAGGAAGATGTAGGGAGGCTTATGTGTGATAGAGCGTATCATATCACAGGGTTTGGATGCACCGGCGAAGTTTGCACCGACTCTCGAGGTGAGAAAGGGCAATGCACGGTACCGAAGAGGCTAGCAATGATGGAAGGGTGAGAGTGCGTATAATCCATGGACTCAACATTAGTCATAAAGAACTCACATACTTATTGCAAACTTTTATTAGCCATCAAAACAAAGTACTAATACGCATGCTCCAAGGGGGATAGGTTGGTCGGAAAAGACCATTGTTCGTCCCCGACTGTCACTCATAAGGAAGACAATCAAAAATAAATCATGCTCCGACTTTATCACATAACGGTTCACCATACGTGCATGCTTAGGGAATCACAAACCTTAACACAAGTATTTCTACCAATCCACAATTACTCATTAGCATGACTCTAATATCACCATCTTTATATTGCAAAACTATTGCAAGGAATCAAACATATCATATTTAGTTATCTACAAGTTTTATGTAGGATTTTATGACTAACCATGTGAATGACCGATTCCTGTCAACTCTCTAAATAGATATAAGCGAAGCATGAGAGTTTAATTCTTTCTACAAAAGATATGCCCACGGTCTAACAAATATAAGTGAAGCAAAAGAGCATTCTACAAATGGCGGTTTTTTATGTGTAGAGAAACAGGTAATCCAAACTTCAAATGATATAAGTGAAGCACATGAAGCATTCTATAAAGCCATACTCAAAAGATATAAGTGAAGTGCAAAGAGCATTCTATAAATCAACCAAGGACTATATCATACCAGCATGGTGTATTATTAAGATAAAAATAAAAAGCACACGACGCTCCAAGATTTACGCATATCATGTGACGAATAAAAATATAGCTCCAAGTAAAATTACCGATGGTCATTAGAAGAAAGAGGGGATGCCTTCCAGGGCATCCACAAGCTTAGTTACTTGGGAGTCCTTGAATATTACCTTGGGGTGCCTCGGGCATCCCCAAGCTTAGGCTCTTGCCACTCCTTATTCCTTCATCCATCGTGATCTCACCCAAAACTTGAAAACTTCAATCACACAAAACTTAACAAAACCCTCGTGAGATCCGTTAGTATAATAAAACAAATCACCACTTTAAGTACTGTTGCAAACCCATTCATATTTTTTTGCATTGTAGCTACTGTATTATAACTTCTCCATGGCTTATACCACCAATAAAATTGATAGTTTCATCAAAACTAGCAAAACAATGCATCAAAAACAGAATCTGTCTTAAACAGGACTGTCTGTAGTAATCTGAACATTCACCATACTTCTGTAAATCCACAAATTTTGAAAAAATAGGACAAAATAAAATTTTGTATAGAAGTACTGCGTAAAAATTTCAGAAACTTTTGACATTCCAGTAAAAAATGTAAATTCACGCGCTACAGCCAAAGTTTCTGTTTTTCCACTACACATACCAAAGAAGCAATCTAATCATCCTAAAGGCAAATCTTGGCACATTATTTTTGTAATAATACAATGGATTTGTACAAGGGGATAAATATTTTTGTTGAAAAGTTTCTGTAATTCAAGATTTGCAAAGTTTCCATGGGCATGAACAAAGTTCAAGGAGCTCCCCCACTTCAACGGTGCTCGTCCTTCTTACTTTCACTTTTCTTTTATGGAAATTTTTAGGTTCCCCTCTATATTTTTTTGTTTTTAAACTTTATAAAAGCACTCAATAGAATAAAATGACTCTCTAAAACTTCCGGGTTGTCTCCCTATCAGCGCTTTCTTTAAAGCCATTAAGCTAGGCATATAGTGCTCAAGTAATGGATCCACCCGGATCCCAAGGTATATCAAAGCCAATTTTAATTAACAATGATTTGTGATTTAGTAGTGAGCACAGAGTAACATATATCATGCAACAACGAAGTCTAACTCTCTTCCTATGCATCGGCCAGTCATAAAAGAACAATTCATGCACATCAAGTAAAGGCCAATACATAGCATAAACAGTTTCTTGCAATTTTATTGTATAGGAAACATAGAGAGGTGGAGATGTAGTTCCTCTCTCATAATAATTGCAAGTAGGAGCAGCAAGCACATGCATATTATATCTGTCAAAATCATCATGCGCAATAGTAGAACGCAGCCCATTAATATAGTCCTTAATAAGCGCAAACTTCTCCGATATAGTGTAGTTGGGAGAATTCAAAAAGATAATAGGACTATCATGAGTGGGTGCAATAGCAACAGTTTCATTCTTAACATAAGGAACTATAGCAAGTTCATCTACATAAGCATAATTCATATTGGCATCATGGCCACAAGCATAGCAAGCATCAATTTCATTAAAAAGGGATATTTCAAACGAATCCAAGGGATCATAGCAATTATCATAGCAACCATCCTTCGGTAAGCACGAAGGGAAATTAAACAATGTATGATTTGAAGATTTACTCTCATTAGAAGGTGGGCACAGGTGGTCAATCCGCTCTTCCTCCTTTTGTTCTTCGCATCAATCCGCTCTTCCTCCTTTTGTTCTTCGCTCTCCTCCTCATCTTTTTCATCCAATGAGCTCACAGTGTCATCAATTTCTTCTTCCATAGATTCCTGCAAAATATTAGTCTCTTCTTGGACAGCGGAGACTTTCTCAATAAAATCATTAATATCGACATTATATTCATAATTCTCATAGCAATATTTAAGTATAGCAAAAAATTTAGGTCTGTAAACAACATCATCAAGATTTTCACACTTTTCAAACAAAGATTCAATTTCATAAGCACCCTTAAAAGCAACAAATTCTTCTATTTGTTCCACATCATAGTAATCATATATACCATTAGCATAAGAAGCCAAGGTTTCATTATCATTAAATTTACATGAAAAGGGAAGGTGTGGAGCCTTCATCCTAGAGCAACAAGTATAATCATATCTCAAGCATAAATTCCAAGCATACCAATGCAACATATGAATTTGATCCCATAACAGTTTCCCTTTCTGAGTTAAGCGATAATCCCTAAAGTATTCATGTTGATCCAACATGTCTCCCATTATCAAGTTGAACGGGGTTTTCTCAGGATTATCAAAGTAGTGTTTAATATTTTTCACATAATGAGCATCAAGGGTTTTAGGAGGTTCCCCATCTCCATGAGTAGCAAGTACACCTAATTTTTTTGGTATTTCGTGTTCCATATCCATAACTAAAGATAGAGAACAACTTAGAATCACAAATAAAATCTACTTAGTGATAAAGCAAACAAGCACACACGAGAATATTCACCCCACGCTATTGCTCCCCGGCAACGGCGCCAGAAAAGGGTCTTGATAACCCACAAGTATAGGGGGTCAGTTGTAGCCTTTCTCGATAAATAAGAGTGTCGAACCCAATGAGGAGCTAAAGGTAGAACAAATATTCCCTCAAGTTCTATTGACCACCGATACAACTCTACGCACGCTTAACGTTCGCTTTACCTAGAACAAGTATGAACCTAGAAGTACTTTGTAGGTGTTGTATAGGTTTGCAAGATAATAAAGAGCACGTAAATAATAGTTAGGGGCTGTTTAGATAAATAAACAACTAAGTTAGTTTTAGTAGAGAGCTTTTTGTCACAAGAAAGTTATTTGTCCCTAGGCAATCGATAACTAGACCGGTAATCATTATTGCAAGTTTATATGAGGGAGAGGCATAAGCTAACATACTTTCTCTACTTGGATCGTATGCACTTATGATTGGAACTCTAGCAAGCATCCGCAACTACTAAAGATCATTAAGGTAAAACCCAACCATAGCATTAAAGTATCAAGTCCTCTTTACTCCCATACACAAACAACCTACTTACTCGGGTCTGTGCTTCCGTCACTCACGCCACCCACCATAAGCGAATCATGAACATATTGCAAATCCTACAGCGGGGATCCCTCATGCTTGCACGACACGGAGAGCACCATAGGACAACACCAATAATAAAACATACAACTCAAACCAATCATGTGTTGGAAATATGCCCTAGAGGCAATAATAAA
Source organism: Thinopyrum elongatum (assembly GCA_011799875.1). Taxonomy (NCBI): domain Eukaryota; kingdom Viridiplantae; phylum Streptophyta; class Magnoliopsida; order Poales; family Poaceae; genus Thinopyrum; species Thinopyrum elongatum. The sequence continues at coordinate 445,889,479 of CM022298.1, read as the reverse complement.
ATGGTTATTATTATATTTCCTTGTTCATGATAATTGTCTGTTATTCATGCTATAATTGTGTTATCCGGAAATCGTAATACATGTGTGAATACATAGACCACAACATGTCCCTAGTAAGCCTCTAGTTGACTAGCTCGTTGATCAATAGATGGTTACGGTTTCCTGACCATGGACATTGGATGTCATTGATAACGGGATCACATCATTAGGAGAATGATGTGATGGACAAGACCCAATCCTAAGCCTAGCACTAGATCGTGTAGTTCGTTTGCTAAAGCTTTTCCAATGTCAAGTAACTTTTCCTTAGACCATGAGATTGTGCAACTCCCGGATACCGTAGGAGTGCTTTGGGTGCACCAAACGTCACAACGTAACTTGGTGGCTATAAAGGTGCACTACGGGTATCTCCGAAAGTATCTGTTGGGTTGGCACGAATCGAGACTGGGATTTGTCACTCCATGTAACGGAGAGGTACCTCTGGGCCCACTCGGTAGGACATCATCATAATGAGCTCAATGTGATCAAGGAGTTGTTCACGGGATGATGTGTTACGGAAACGAGTAAAGAGACTTGCCGGTAACGAGATTGAACAAGGTATCGAGATACCGACGATCGAATCTCGGGCAAGTATCGTACCGATAGACAAAGGGAATTGCGTACGGGATTGATTGAATCCTCGACATCGTGGTTCATCCGATGAGATCATCGAGGAGCATGTGGGAGCCAACATGGGTATCCAGATCCCGCTGTTGGTTATTGACCGGAGAGTCGTCTCGGTCATGTCTGCGTGGCTCCCGAACCCGTAGGGTCTACACACTTAAGGTTCGGTGACGCTAGGGTTATAGAGATATTAGTATGCGGTAACCCGAAGGTTGTTCGGAGTCTCGGATGAGATCCTGGACGTCACGAGGAGTTCCGGAATGGTCCGGAGGTAAAGATTTATATATGGGAAGTCCTATTTTGGCCACCGGAAAATGTTCGGGATTTTTCGGTATTGTACCGAGAAGGTTCTAGAAGGTTCCGGAGTGGGGCCCACCTGCATGGGGGGACCCACATGAACGTGGGTAGTGGGGGCAAGGCCCCACACCCCTAGTCAAGGCGCACCAAGATTCCCCCTTAGAAGGAATAAGATCATATCCCGAAGGGATAAGATCAAGATCCCTAAAAAAGGGGGATAACAATCGGTGGGGAAGGGAAAGGATGGGATTTCTTTCCTTCCACCTTTGCCAACGCCCCAATGGACTTGGAGGGCAAGAAACCAGCCCCCTCCACCCCTATATATAGTGGGGAGGTGCATGGGAGAAACAGCTCAGCCCCTGGCGCCTCCCTCTCCCTCCCGTGACACCTCTTCCTCCTCAAGTAGCGCTTGGCGAAGCCCTGCTGAAATCCCGCTGCTTCCACCACCACACCGTCGTGCTGCTGGATCTCCATCAACCTCTCCTCCCCCCTTGCTGGATCAAGAAGGAGGAGACGTCTCTGCTCCGTACGTGTGTTGAACGCGGAGGTGCCGTCCGTTCGGCGCTCGGTCATCGGTGATTTGGATCACGACGAGTACGACTCCATCAACCCCGTTCTCTTGAACGCTTCCGCTCGCGATCTACAAGGGTATGTAGATACACTCCCCTCTCACTCGTTGCTAGATGACTCCATAGATTGATCTTGGTGATGCGTAGAAAATTTTAAAATTCTGCTACGTTCCCCAACAGTGGCATCATGAGCTAGGTCTATGCGTAGTATCTTGCACGAGTAGAACACAAAGTAGTTGTGGGCGTCGATTTGTCAATCTTCTTGCCGTTACTAGTCTTATCTTGATTCGGCGGCACTGTGGGATGAAGCGGCCCGGACCGACATTACACGTACGCTTACGTGAGACAGGTTCCACCGACTGACATGCACTAGTTGCATAAGGTGGCTAGCGGGTGTCTGTCTCTCCCACTTTAGTCGGATCGGATTCGATGAACAGGGTCCTTATGAAGGGTAAATAGAAATTGGCATATCACGTTGTGGTTTTGGCGTAGGTAAGAAACGTTCTTGCTAGAAACCTATAGCAGCCACGTAAAAACTTGCAACAACAATTAGAGGACGTCTAACTTGTTTTTGCAGCAAGTGCTTTGTGATGTGATATGGCCAAAGGATGTGATGAATGATATATGTGATGTATGAGATGATCATGTTCTTGTAATAGGAATCACGACTTGCATGTCGATGAGTATGACAACCGGCAGGAGCCATAGGAGTTGTCTTAATTTATTATATGACCTGCGTGTCATTGAAATTCGCCATGTAATTACTTTACTTTATTGCTAACCTTTAGCCGTAGTAGTAGAAGTAATAGTTGGCGAGACAACTTCATGAAGACACGATGATGGAGATCATGATGATGGAGATCATGGTGTCATGCCGGTGACGATGATGATCATGGAGCCCCGAAGATGGAGATCAAAAGGAGCAAAGTGATAATAGCCATATCATGTCACTATTTTGATTGCATGAGATGTTTATCATGTTTTTGCATCTTATTTGCTTAGAACGACGGTAGCATATATAAGATGATCCCTTACTAAAATTTCAAGAAAGTGTTCCCCCTAACTGTGCACCGTTGCGAAGGTTCGTTGTTTCGAAGCACTACGTGTTGATCGGGTGTGATAGATTCTAACGTTCGAATACAACGGGTGTAAGCCAGATTTACACAGCAATACACTTAGGTTGACTTGACGAGCCTAGCATGTACAGACATGGCCTCGGAACACAAGAGACCGAAAGGTCGAGCATGAGTCGTATAGAAGATACGATCAACATGGGGATGTTCACCGTTGATGACTAGTCCGTCTCACGTGATGATCGGACACGGCCTAGTCGATTCGGATCATGTAATCACTTAGATGACGAGAGGGATGTCTATCTGAGTGGGAGTTCATTACATAATTTGATTAGATGAACTTAATTGTCATGAACTTAGTCTAAATGTTACATATCTATCTTGTAGATCAAATGGCCAACGCTAATGTTACCCTCAACTTCAACGCGTTCCTCGAGAAAAACAAGCTGAAAGACGATGGTAGCAACTATGCGGACTGGGTCCGTAACCTGAGGATTATCCTCATAGCTGCCAAGAAATCATATGTCCTTGAAGCACCGTTAGGTGACCCACCTGCTCTCCCAGCACTGCCAGACGATTTGAACGTTTGGCAGACACGCACCGATGATTACTCCTTCGTTCAGTGCGGCATGCTCTTCAGCTTAGAACCGGGGCTCCAAAAGCGTTTTGAGCATCACGGAGCATATGAGATGTTCGAAGAGCTGAAAATGGTTTTCCAAGCTCATGCCCGGATCGAGAGATATGAAGTCTCCGATAAGTTCTACAGCTGTAAGATGGAGGAAAATAGTTCTGTCAGCGAGCACATACTCAAAATGTCTGGGTTGCACAGCCGCTTGTCTCAGCTGGGAGTTAATCTCCCGGATGACGCGGTCGTTGACAGAATCCTTCAGTCGCTTCCACCTAGCTACAAGAGCTTCGTGATGAACTTCAACATGCAGGGGATGGAAAGGACCATTCCTGAGGTATATGCGATGCTGAAGTCAGCGGAGGCAGAGATCAGAAAGGAACATCAAGTGTTGATGGTGAATAAAACCACTAAGTTCAAGAAGGGCAAGGGTAAGAAGAACTTCAAGAAGGATGGCAAGGGAGTTGCCGCGCCCGGTAAGCCAGCTGCCGGGAAGAAGTCGAAGAATGGACCCAAGCCTGAGACTGAGTGCTTTTATTGCAAGGGAAACGGTCACTGGAAGCGAAACTGCCCCAAGTACTTGGCGGACAAGAAGGCCGGCAATACCAAAGGTATATATGATATACATGTAATTGATGTGTACCTTACCAGCACTCGTAGTAGTTCCTGGGTATTTGATACCGGTGCGGTTGCTCATATTTGTAACTCAAAGCAGGAACTGCGGAATCAGCGTAGACTGGCAAAGGACGAGGTGACGATGCGCGTCGGGAATGGTTCCAAGGTCGATGTGATCGCCGTCGGCACGCTACCTCTGCATCTACCTACGAGATTAGTTTTAAACCTCAATAATTGTTATTTAGTACCAGCTTTGAGCATGAACATTGTATCTGGATCTCGCTTAATGCGAGATGGCTACTCATTTAAATCTGAGAATAATGGTTGTTCTATTTATATGAGAGATATGTTTTATGGTCATGCCCCGCTGGTGAATGGTTTATTTTATTGAATCTCGAACGTGATGTTACACATGTTTATAATGTGAAAGCCAAGAAATGCAAGGTTGATAACGATAGTCCCACATACTTGTGGCACTGCCGCCTTGGTCATATCGGTGTTAAACGCATGAAGAAACTCCATGCAGATGGACTTTTGGAGTCTCTTGATTATGAATCATTTGACAGATGCGAACCATGCCTCTTGGGCAAGATGACCAAGACTCCGTTCTCCGGAACAATGGAGCGAGCAACCAACTTATTGGAGATCATACATACTGATGTGTGTGGTCCAATGAGTGTTGAGGATCGCGGTGGTTATCGTTATGTTCTCACCCTCACCGATGATTTGAGTAGATATGGGTATGTCTACTTGATGAAGCACAAGTCTGAGACCTTTGAAAAGTTCAAGGAATTTCAGAGTGAGGTTGAGAATCAACGTGACAAGAAAATAAAGTTCTTACGATCAGATCGTGGAGGAGAATATTTGAGTCATGAATTTGGCACGCACTTAAGGAAATGTGGAATTGTTTCACAACTCACGCCGCCTGGAACACCTCAGCGTAATGGTGTGTCCGAACGTCGTAATCGCACTCTATTGGATATGGTGCGATCTATGATGTCTCTTACCGATTTACCGCTATCCTTTTGGGGTTATGCTTTAGAGACTGCCGCATTCACTTTAAATAGGGCACCGTCAAAATCCGTTGAGACGACACCGTATGAATTATGTTTTGGGAAGAAACCTAAGCTGTCATTTCTGAAAGTTTGGGGATGCGATGCTTATGTGAAGAAACTTCAACCAGGGAAGCTCGAACCCAAGTCGGAAAAATGCGTATTCATAGGATACCCTAAGGAAACTATTGGGTATACCTTCTACCTAAGATCCGAGGGCAAGATCTTTGTTGCCAGGAATGGATCCTTTCTAGAGAAAGAGTTTCTCTCGAAAGAAGTAAGTGGGAGGAAAGTGGAGCTTGATGAGATGACCCTCGAACCGGAGAGTAGCGCAGCACAGGAAAATGTTTCTGTGGAGCCTACACCGGCTAGAGAGGAAGTTATTGATAATGATCATGATCAAGCTACCACTGAACTTCGAAGGTCCACGAGGACACGTTCCGCACCAGAGTGGTATGGCAATCCTGTCCTGGAAATCATGTTGTTAGACAACAGTGAACCTTCGAACTATGAAGAAGCGATGGCGGGCCCGGATTCCGACAAATGGCTTGAAGCCATGAAATCCGAGATAGGATCCATGTATGAAAACGAAGTATGGACTTTGGCTGACTTGCCTGATGATCGGCAAGCCATAGAAAATAAATGGATCTTTAAGAAGAAGGCTGACGCGGATGGTAATGTGACCATCTATAAGGCTCGGCTTGTCGCTAAGGGTTATCGACAAGTTCAAGGGGTTGACTACGATGAGACTTTCTCACCCGTAGCGAAGCTGAAATCCGTCAGAATCATGTTAGCAATTGCCGCATACTATGATTATGAGATATGGCAAATGGACGTCAAAACGGCATTCCTTAATGGTTTTCTTAAGGAAGAGTTGTATATGATACAACCGGAAGGTTTTGTCGACCCTGAGAATGCTGACAAGGTATGCAAGCTCCAGCGCTCAATCTATGGGCTGGTGCAAGCATCTCGGAGTTGGAACATTCGCTTTGACGAGATGATCAAAGCGTTTGGGTTCACACAGACTTATGGAGAAGCCTGTGTTTACAAGAAAGTGAGTGGGAGCTCTGTAGCATTTCTCATATTATATGTGGATGACATACTGCTGATGGGAAATGATATAGAATTCTTGGAAAGTATAAAGGCCTACTTGAATAAGTGTTTTTCAATGAAGGACCTTGGAGAAGCTGCTTATATATTAGGCATCAAGATCTATAGAGATAGATCGAGACGCCTCATAGGTCTCTCGCAAAGCACATACCTTGATAAGATATTGAAGAAGTTCAATATGGATCAGTCCAAGAAGGGGTTCTTGCCTGTATTGCAAGGTGTGAAATTGAGCTCGGCTCAATGCCCGACCACGGCAAAAGATATAGAAGAGATGAGTGTCATCCCCTATGCCTCAGCCATAGGGTCTATTATGTATGCCATGCTGTGTACCAGACCTGATGTAAACCTTGCTGTAAGTTTGGTAGGTAGGTACCAAAGTAATCCCGGCAAGGAACACTGGACAGTGGTCAAGAACATCCTGAAGTACCTGAAAAGGACTAAGGATATGTTTCTCGTATATGGAGGTGACGAAGAGCTCGTCGTAAAGGGTTACGTCGACGCTAGCTTCGACACAGATCCGGATGACTCCAAGTCACAAACCGGATACGTGTATATTTTGAATGGTGGAGCGGTAAGCTGGTGCAGTTGCAAGCAAAGCGTCGTGGCGGGTTCTACATGCGAAGCGGAGTACATAGCAGCCTCGGAGGCAGCACACGAAGCAGTATGGATGAAGGAGTTCATCACCGACCTAGGAGTCATTCCAAATGCGTCGGGTCCAATGGCTCTCTTCTGTGACAACACTGGAGCTATTGCCCTTGCCAAGGAGCCCAGGTTTCACAAAAGGACCAGGCATATCAAGCGTCGCTTCAACTCCATACGTGAACATGTTCAAGATGGAGACATAGATATTTGTAAAGTGCACATGGATTTGAATGTAGCAGATCCGTTGACTAAACCTCTTTCACGAGCAAAACATGATCAACACCAGTACTCTATGGGTGTTCGATTCATCACAATGTAACTAGATTACTGACTCTAGTGCAAGTGGGAGACTGTTGGAAATATGCCCTAGAGGCAATAATAAAATGGTTATTATTATATTTCCTTGTTCATGATAATTGTCTGTTATTCATGCTATAATTGTGTTATCCGGAAATCGTAATACATGTGTGAATACATAGACCACAACATGTCCCTAGTAAGCCTCTAGTTGACTAGCTCGTTGATCAATAGATGGTTACGGTTTCCTGACCATGGACATTGGATGTCATTGATAACGGGATCACATCATTAGGAGAATGATGTGATGGACAAGACCCAATCCTAAGCCTAGCACTAGATCGTGTAGTTCGTTTGCTAAAGCTTTTCCAATGTCAAGTAACTTTTCCTTAGACCATGAGATTGTGCAACTCCCGGATACCGTAGGAGTGCTTTGGGTGCACCAAACGTCACAACGTAACTGGGTGGCTATAAAGGTGCACTACGGGTATCTCCGAAAGTATCTGTTGGGTGGGCACGAATCGAGACTGGGATTTGTCACTCCATGTAACGGAGAGGTACCTCTGGGCCCACTCGGTAGGACATCATCATAATGAGCTCAATGTGATCAAGGAGTTGTTCACGGGATGATGTGTTACGGAAACGAGTAAAGAGACTTGCCGGTAACGAGATTGAACAAGGTATCGAGATACCGACGATCGAATCTCGGGCAAGTATCGTACCGATAGACAAAGGGAATTGCGTACGGGATTGATTGAATCCTCGACATCGTGGTTCATCCGATGAGATCATCGAGGAGCATGTGGGAGCCAACATGGGTATCCAGATCCCGCGGTTGGTTATTGACCGGAGAGTCGTCTCGGTCATGTCTGCGTGTCTCCCGAACCCGTAGGGTCTACACACTTAAGGTTCGGTGACGCTAGGGTTATAGAGATATTAGTATGCGGTAACCCGAAGGTTGTTCGGAGTCTCGGATGAGATCCTGGACGTCACGAGGAGTTCCGGAATGGTCCGGAGGTAAAGATTTATATATGGGAAGTCCTATTTTGGCCACCGGAAAATGTTCGGGATTTTTCGGTATTGTACCGAGAAGGTTCTAGAGGGTTCCGGAGTGGGGCCCACCTGCATGGGGGGACCCACATGAACGTGGGTAGTGGGGGCAAGGCCCCACACCCCTAGTCAAGGCGCACCAAGATTCCCCCTTAGAAGGAATAAGATCATATCCCGAAGGGATAAGATCAAGATCCCTAAAAAAGGGGGATAACAATCGGTGGGGAAGGGAAAGGATGGGATTTCTTTCCTTCCACCTTTGCCAACGCCCCAATGGACTTGGAGGGCAAGAAACCAGCCCCCTCCACCCCTATATATAGTGGGGAGGTGCATGGGAGAAACAGCGCAGCCCCTGGCGCCTCCCTCTCCCTCCCGTGACACCTCTTCCTCCTCCAGTAGCGCTTGGCGAAGCCCTGCTGAAATCCCGCTGCTTCCACCACCACACCGTCGTGCTGCTGGATCTCCATCAACCTCTCCTCCCCCCTTGCTGGATCAAGAAGGAGGAGACATCTCTGCTCCGTACGTGTGTTGAACGCGGAGGTGCCGTCCGTTTGGCGCTCGGTCATCGGTGATTTGGATCACGACGAGTACGACTCCATCAACCCCGTTCTCTTGAACGCTTCCGCTCGCGATCTACAAGGGTATGTAGATACACTCCCCTCTCACTCGTTGCTAGATGACTCCATAGATTGATCTTGGTGATGCGTAGAAAATTTTAAAATTCTGCTACGTTCCCCAACATCATGATCATCAATTAACCCATAGGACAAAACGGATCTACTCAAACATCATAGGATGGCCATACATCATTGGGAAATAATATATAGCGTTGGGCACCATGTTTAAGTAGATATTACAGTGGGGAGAAGAGGTGTCACACTGCTGCATAGAGTGGGAGAGAGTTGGTGATGACGGCGGCAAAGTTATTGGTGTAGACCGCCGTCACGATGATGGCCCCGGCGGCGTTCCGGCACCACCGGGAGAGAGGGGGAGAGAGCCCCCCTCCTTCTTCTTCTTCCTTGACCTCCCCCCTAGATGGGAGGAGGGTTTTCCCTTTGGTCCATGGCCTCCATGGTGGAGGAGGGGCGAGATCCCCTCCGAGATTGGATCTCTCTCTCTGTTTCCTTCTGTTTCTGCGTTCCCAGATTCTAGCCTTTCACCGTTTCTTAAATTTCCGGAGATCCGTAACTCCGATTGGGCTGAAATTTTAACACGATTTTTACCCGGATATTATCTTTCTTGCGGCCGAAGAAGGGCACCAACCGCCTTACGGGGTGGCCACAAGCCTCCCAGGTGCGCCCAGGGTGGGGGGGCGCGCCCTAGGGCTTGTGGGCCCCTCGGGCATCGTCTCGCGTTGATTCTTTTTCCCAAAAATCACATATATACCAAAAAAATCTCCATAAGTTTTTATCGCTTTTGGACTCCGTTTGATATGGATATTCTGCGAAACAAAAAAACATACAACAAACAGGAGCTGGCACTGGGCACTGGATCAATATGTTAGTCCCAAAAATAATATAAAAAAATGCCAAAAGTATATGAAAGTTGTAGAATATTGGCATGAAAAAATCAAAAATTATAGATACGACGGAGACGTATCAGCATCCCCAAGCTTAATTCCCACTCGTTCTCGAGGATGGAGACGTATCAGCATCCCCAAGCTTAATTCCCCCTCGTCCTCGAGTAGGTAAATGATAAAAAAGATAATTTTTGATGTGGAATGCTACCTAGCATAATCTTGATTATATAATCTAATCATGGCATGAATATTAAGACACGAGTGATTCAAAGAAATAGTCTATCATTTGACATTAAGACAATAATACTTCAACCATACTAATAAAGCAATCATGTCTTCTCAAAATAACATGGCCAAAGAAAGTTATCCCTTCAAAATCATATAGTCTGGCTATGCTCCATCTTCATCACACAAAGTATTTCATCATGCAGAACCCCGATGACAAGCCAAGCAATTGTTTCATACTTTTAATGTTCTCAAGCGTTTTCAACTTTCATGCAATACATGAGCGTGAGCCATGGATATAACACTATAGGTGGAATAGAATATGATGGTGGAGGTTGTGTGGAGAAGACAAAAAGGAAGAAAGTCTCACATCGACGCGGCTAATCTTAGGGCTTGTGGGCCCCTCGGGCATCGTCTCGCGTTGATTCTTTTTCCCAAAAATCACATATATTCCAAAAAAAAATCTCCGTAAGTTTTTATCGCGTTTGGACTCCATTTGATATGGATATTCTGTGAAACAAAAAAACATGCAACAAACAGGAACTGGCACTGGGCACTGGTTCAATATGTTAGTCCCAAAAATAATATAAAAAGTTGCCAAAAGTATATGAAAGTTGTAGAATATTGGCATGAAACAATCAAAAATTATAGATACGACGGAAACGTATCAGTGGATAAACAACTAAGGGCACCCTAGCGGCTGCACCAATCTCAGGATGGCCTTTCGGCTATTCACATGGCTTTGTTATGCAGCATTTCCCTGGAAAGCACGCGCGAGGGGGTTGGACACGGGGCTACCCTCAGGCCAGGCCTGATGCGCACTGGTCTTCTCGCGTCCCCCCAGGCAAAGGCTGACAAGGAAAGGTATGGGGGCTCCGGATTAACCTCACCGTTGCGCATATTTCCTTCATGAGGGTTGCTCGCACGTCAAGGGGGACCTCCTGAGCACCGCGACTCAGGGGCCTCACTAGTCACGTAACCCCTCGCCCATTGGTGTCATCCTGGCGATTTGACGCCCCAATGGTGGTCGAGGTATGCGCGGGGCTGGGCCCTGCCGACGTAGAGCGCGAAAGCAAGCAAGAAAGAAACCAAGCACGAATGGGAAAATCGTGGAGTCCTAACAAGTTATTACAAACACAAATTGTTCCACAAATTCAGACCGAAGGTTCATCACGAGGGTTCAGGGCTCCGCAGACCCAAGAAGGTTTGAACTCTGGGGCGTGTGCAAAGATCTCAACCTCTCCAGCTTCGAGCTCGTCGCCCTACAACCTAGCCTCGCCGGATTCGCGTGAACTGGGAAGAAGATGAAAACGGTAGTTTACCCTGGTTCGGGCCACCTTGCGGTGTAAAACCCTACTCCTGCTTTGGGGTGGATTGGCCTCACGAGGGGCTGAGGATGAACAAGTACAGTGGATGAACAGCCTGGCGAGGGCTATGGTGGTGAGGGTGGAAAGGATCGGATCCGGATCCCCCTCTACGGTGGTGGCTAACCTATATTTATAGTGGCCCTGGTCCTCTTCCCTCGAAACTTAGGCGGGAAGGGATCCCACAACAGCCAATTTGAAAGGGGACAAGTAGAACATCTAATCCTAACGAAAGGTGATCTTCGCCTGCAAAGCTTCTGGTCGTGACACAGCAGTGGGCTCGGTGGTGACATCCACCCTGTCGAGCCCGTGGTCTTGGTCTTGTAGCACCGGAATGGAAACCTTTGGGGGATTCCTCGGGAACCTGCGCTCTTCCTTGCTCCCTTAGCTCCGAAAGGGAAACTGTCTCCTCTACGCCCGCTGGTGCCCGCCTGACCATGGTCGTCATGGCTCACATCATCGCAGCCTCAGGAGGCTGGGTACTGCATAGAAATCTCCGCTCCTCGGGAGGCTGCCTGGGGAGGCTGCTCCCTCGGGAGGTCTTGACGTCGTCCGCCTCGCGAGGCCAGGGCCCCTGCAAGGGTCTTGCCTTGGTGGTCTTGCAGATGGGCCGTACCAAGCCGTCGAGGGAGCCACACCGTGGCCCACAAGCAGGCAAGTCTAGGTACCCTGGTTCCCGGAACACCGAAAGTAGCCCCCGGGCCCAGGGCGCGCTCGGGCTGGCTTCGAAGTGAAGCCAAGGGTGAAGCGCCATGGGCCCCAATCGCCTGCGGGCCTGGCTGACGTGTGGCGCTTGATGGGACACGGACGCCCCCGCTCCCCCATGTCGCCTCAGCAACCGTTCCGAGTTGACAGCAGCCTGGTGCATGCAGCAGGGCCATCAATACTCGGAACATGGAGGGGCGCCGGTTATCCTTCTCCCGCCTATAAAGGGCGAGGGGGCGGAGCCCCCTAGCCCATCTTCGCCTTCTTTCCTTCCCGTCTCGCATTTTTGCAGCAGCGTCCATGGCACCGATCAGGAGGTTCTCCACCGCCGAGAAGGGGAAGGCTCCGTCGGAGGTGCCGAAGCCGCTCCCGCCGAAGAGGGTCCGCGGCCGCCCTCGTCGGGTTGCCGCAACACCTACGGCCACCACTCTCCGACATGAGCGCGCGCCACCTGGAGTTCATGCTGGCCCGATCGTCCGCGCACAGGGCCCTTCCCACGGGAGTGGCCGCGGGCACTGCGGAGGACGAGGCCGTGGAGGGAAGCAGGCGACGATCGCCCGACCACTCCACCCACGGGCCCATTCCGACGGCACGGCCCGCGAGTTCGTGGTGTGGGTGATGATGCCGCCGCGCACTTGGATCCGACTCCGCGCGCCTTGGCTGAGGAGCTGCCGGCGTGGGGACCCGTCGAGCCGTGGCTACAACACGACGGCTGCTGCGGCCTAGCCTCGCAGGCAGAGGTCGAGGCCGTCTTCTCCGGTGATGTCTTCATGACCTGAGGATGGGGAACGATCGCCCGCGCCTGCGGCTCGGAGGGGAGGCACGCCCTTCATTTTAGCTATGACGGGGCGTCGATGCTTTTCTTCAAGGTCTTCGGGGATGATGGCGAACGCCTGGAGTGCTACCCCAGGGGTGGTAATAGTGACAGCGAGGCCTCCTGCAGTGAACTTGCCCTTGGCCGCTGCACCTCCAGCAGAAGCGGCGGCTCCTCTGGGGCCAGCTCGAGTGATGACGACTACGACGAGCCACCGCGTCGCCGCGCCCGGGTCTAGAAGGGGGGTGACGTCGACTAGGTGCCCCGACGCCACGGGTGGCGCCTCCCGAGCCGTGGTCCTCAGGAGACCTTTCCTTTTGTTTTATTTCCTGCATGAAAATCATGAAGGGCCCCGCGGGGGTGTGTAAGAACCGTGGCACTTGCGCCTTAATAGTTAACATTCCCAACTTATATCATGGTTGCGTTTCTCGCTTGGTAACGGGTCCCCTTTTCACTCTCACGGTAGCTTAGTGCCCTAGGCCGATAGGACCCAGTCCCCAGGCAAGCTTCAGCCATCGCTGGTATGCCAGGTCGCGGTGCCGTGGTCAAGGCCAGGAGGCGAGCGGCCCGAGGTCCAGTAAGAGCCCCCTAAGCGTGATGCTCAAGGGGCCCCCTTAGGCGTGCAAGCGGCTCCAAAAAGACCAAGAGGGGGAATTCCTTGCCCGAGCGAGGTCGCGGGAAAGCAAAGCGTTGGAAGCAGGGCTCACGCTGATGCGTGCGGGATAACTTAGCTTAGCTTTTATGGCCTGCGGTGGTTCCTTCGTCGCGAGGGTGAGCTTCTTCGGCCTTTCGATCTCAGGCATGCTCCCTGTCCTGTAATAAATTAAGGTAAACCCCGCGAGAGGCGCGTGAGGGGACTGATGCCCGTTATGTTCCGAAAAGACGCCACCGGCGTTGGGTCACACCCTTCCCGCGGTATTCCTCCATGAGGCCGCTTCCCCCACTTATCATGGTGCTCTACGTTCTCAAGACCCGGCCCTCAAGCAGGGCTCAGCCGCCGCTGGTATGCCAGGTCATGATGCCGTGGTCAAGGCCAGGGGGTGAGGGCTCGAGAGCCAGTAGGAGCCCCTGAGGCGCGGTGCTCAAGGGCCCCCCTTTAACGCGCAAGCGATTTACGCGAGAGAGGAGTGGCTCGCCGCGCAGGGGCGCCTAGGAGGGGTTGTGTGCAGCGATATGCGGTGTAGGGATCGATTCCACTTAGCCTTTCATGAGCTGGGATGCTATTTGATCGCGGCGCGCCCCTCTGAGGTGGGGAGGTGTCGGTGCAGCCGTGGTCCTGTCTCTGGAGGCTCCTGCGCATTAGTTAGTCGCGAAATACAAGGGGCGGCCGCGCTTGCTGATCTGCCCGTGGTCGTTCTGCGACAGGACGAAGGCACTAAGGACCTGGTGAGGTGATGTGCGCGGGGCCGGCCCGCGAGCCAGAGCTCTGTCTCTCAGATTTGTCAGCGCTGCAGGGACGTACCCGAGCACAGGCGCCGAGCCGGCAGCCCCCCTCGCGGGACGTGCAAGGGGCGGGCTATCAACGCGCGAGGGCCGCAAAGGTAGCTCCAGAGGTGATAGATAGTCAGGAACAATGTTAATAGCCATATTAACTCAAGCATGCCTAACTGGTCCAGAATACACGAATCGAAACAACGCAACTGTGGGGGTGCGCCTCGGCAGGCTGAGGATGATGCAGCCCGAGGGGCGCCCTCAATCTGAACAAACCAAAAAGTCACCTGGCACCATTGGTGTAGAAGCATTGAGGCAGCTGAAGAAACGTGCTGCGGAAGCTGCTCCTCATGAGCTAGGCGGCTCCAGAGGCGCGAGGGGCTCGTGAGTCCCGTCAGGCTCGCGAGGGTCCGGAACCTCTGAGGGAGTTCTGGATTAAGGGGTCCTCGGGCGTCCAGACTACGTAACATGGGCCGGACTGATGGGCCATGAAGATACAAGACAGAAGACTCTCTCCCGTGTCCGGATGGGACTCTCCCTGGCGTGGATGGCAAGCTTGGCGTTCGGATATGAAGATTCCCTTCTCTGTAACCGACTTTGTACAACCCTAGTCCCCTCCAGTGTCTATATAAACCGGAGGGTTTAGTCCATAGGGACGATCATAAATCAGACAAGCTAGACTTCTAGTGTTTTAGCCATTACGATCTCGTGGTAGATCAACTCTTGTAATACTCATATTCATCAAGATCAATCAAGCAGGACGTAGGGTATTACCTCCATAGAGAGGGCCCGAACCTGGGTAAACATCGTGTCCCCCGTCTCCTGTTACCATCGACCTTAGATGCACAGTTTGGGATCCCCTACCCGAGATCCGCCGGTTTTGACACCGACATTGGTGCTTTCATTGAGAGCACCAATGTCATATGACCTGCGGCAAAACCTGGAGAACAGAGCAGGTCAGTCCAGATCGATCTATGGATCGTGGGGGCATGCCCTGGCGCGTGACGACGGCATTGAAGCCAGACGTACTGAGCATAACCACGTCCGGGCCAAAAACCGCAGACGGACTACATCCGCACTATGTCGCGACTTGGCCCGATAGAGAGGTGCCGCACATCCCCTTTGCTTCACTGATGAAGTAATGGAACACGAATTCCCGGAAGGGTTTAAACCCATGAATATCGAATCCTACGATGGAACAACGGATCCCGCAGTATGGATTGAAGATTTCCTTCTCCATATCCACATGGCCCGCGGTGATGACCTCCACGCCATCAAATACCTCCCACTAAAATTAAAGGGACCAGCACGGCACTGGCTGAACAGCCTCCCAGAAAACTCCATTGGCAGCTGGGAAGACTTGGAAGACGCCTTCCACGATAACTTTCAAGGTACATATGTCCGGCCTCCGGACGCCAACGACCTAAGTCACATCATCCAGCAGCCCGGGGAATCAGCCAGGAAGCTCTGGACTAGGTTCCTAATTAAAAAGAACCACATTGTCGATTGTCCGGACGCCGAAGCCCTCGCGGCCTTTAAACATAGCGTCCGAGACGAATGGCTTGCCCGCCACCTCGGTCAAGAAAAACCAAAATCCATGGCAGCCCTTACCGCTCTGATGACCCGCTTTTACGCGGGAGAAGATAGCTGGCTCGCTCGTAGAAGCAACAGCACCAGTGATCCGGGCACTTCCGAAGTTCGAGACGGCAATGGCAGGCCATGACTCAATAAACACAAGCGTCGAAATAATAATGAAGGAACGCAAGACACGGCGGTAAACGCTGGATTCAGCGGCTCCAAAGCCGGTCAACGGAAAAAGCCATTCAAGGCAAACAGAGACGGACCATCCAATTTAGACAAGATACTGGATCAGCCCTGCCAAATTCATGGCACCCCCGGTAAACCAGCCAATCACACCAACAGAAGCTGTTGGGTCTTCAAACAAGTCGGCAAGCTTAACGCTGAACACAAGGGGAAGGGGCCGCCCAATGACAGCAATGACGAAGAAACTCGCCAACCGAACACCGGGGGTCACAAGCAATTTCCCCCCGAAGTAAAAACAATCAACATGGTATACGTGACACACATCCCTACAAAAGAGCGCAAGCGCGCACTACAGGACGCCAATGCCATAGAGCCAGGCACCCCAAAATTAAACCAATGGGCGGCCTGCCCCATCACTTTTGATCGCAAGGACCACCCAGCCAGTATCCGTCACGAAAGTTCGGCAGCTCTGATCCTCGATCCAATTATTGATGGGTTCCATCTCACGAAAGTCCTTATGGACAGCGGCAGTAGTCTTAATCTACTCTACCAAGACACTGTCCGCAAAATGGGCATTGATCCTTCACGAATCAAGCCCACCACAGCTACCTTCAAAGGTGCAGTGTCCGGCGTAGACGCTCGCTGCACGGGATCAATTACATTGGAAGTCGTTTTCGGCTCGCCGAACAACTTTAGAAGCGAAGGCTTGACCTTCGATATTGTACCGCTCCGCAGCAGCTACCATGCACTACTCGGGCGTACTGCTTTTACTCGTTTTAATGCGGTCCCACATTACGCCTATTTCAATCTTAAGATGCCCGGTCCACGCGGCATCATCACGATAAACGGAAATACGGAATGCTCCCTCTGTACAGAGGAGCGTACTATGGCTGCTGCAGCCGAAGTACAAAGCGGCCTTATTAAGCCGCGTATCCCATCAGCCGTCAAGCCGCCGGTCTCTACTAAACAGGACCAATCAATCTCAAAGCTGGATTAGCAGTTCGGCCTCCGTCGTCCGCCCCATATAGCCGCGAAGTTTATACCGCGCATATATAATTATGCACTTAAAATACCATGGTCATCGGCGGAGGCACAGTACGGACAGGCTTACAATGCGGTCCGCACTCTCATAGTCTTTTTACTTTTTCTAACTACTTTTTTTATCCTTTACAATAGGTGATTCAAAGCCTGGTCATCTTACGGACTCTTTCTACAGTCCGGCTTCGTATAAATAACCAAAGGCTATTTCTACCAAGAAGTCCTTTCACCGAGGCAAGGCAGCGCAGACGTGCGACAGGAGGTCCTAATGATTTTTGTAAGACCGCACTCTTTATTTTAAACCTGTAAATTGCCTTTTTCCTCAACCCTCGGCCCCCGGCATGTTAAATAGCCCGGGTAGGGGCATTATAATCTGTAGAATTGCGTTTGACGTATCAATCAGATTCCAGTGAACATAACCTGTATTCAGTATTCGCTTTTTCTATGTTCTGAATTTTGCTTCTTCGGTTGTTTCACGAACGCACCTCGGCACAAATTGCCAGGGGCTCGATACGGCAACACATGAGTTGCCGACAAGTCCGAATAGCTTTTCAGCACACTTCGGCGTCACGAGTTTGGCCTTATATGCATCAGCTCCGAATCATGTCTTTGGTCAATAGTTGGGTTGCCCGGCTCCTGTGCTTACTACCTTACGTTCCGCTATATCGGCTTGGGTAGTAAAGGGAGACCTACTGCGATTGTGTCCTGGTTCATCTGGATGAGCACCTCAGTAGAGAAAGCCGAAAACTGACTGTCATGATGCGGCGAGAGCTGGTCAACCACTCGATTACCCATCAGAATCCTTAGCGATTCTTTCCGTATTGCACGAAGGACTGTTTTTTCTGGTCACCTATGTAACACACCGTATTCGGGTAAACGCGCACATACCAGGGGCTATATCGTAGACCCACCATCAAACTCCAATGGCTAAGTGAAAGTGTTAAAGCCCTATAGTCTGATTGCCTAGTTCGCCGCATTGACACCTCCTTCATGGACCAAGACGTTGGGTCAAAGAGTGATCAAGTGCTTTTCCGAACACCCCCGCATTATATGCGAGGGGGCTGAAGCCGACGACCGGCAAACTTTCAGATAATACAAAGAATGGCCGCACAGGAGGAACCAATACTTTCAGGCAAAAGTATAAAAATATGGCCTTAATATACCATAATATTGTTTTTACAAACTTGGTATATTCACTCGAACATCATATCTTTCGAGCACTGACCCTCTATCAAGCAGGCACCCTCTAGGACGTCCTCAAAATAATGGTCTGGCGTGTGATGGTCCTGGCCCTCGGGTGGACTCTTCGCTGCAATATCGGTGGCCTTCATCTTCGCCCAGTACGCCTTGACACGGGCAAAGGCCATCCGTGCACCCTCAATGCACGTTGACCACTTAACAGCGTCGATACGCGGCACCGCATCAATAAGTCGCTGCACCAAACCAAAATAACTATTCGGAATTGGCTCAGTCGGCCACAGCCGGACCACGACGTCCTTCATGGCAGATCCGGATATCTTGTGGAGCTCGGCCCACTGGGCCATCTGTTCGTTCAGCAACAGCGGACGCTTCGACATGCTGAATTGCGACCAGAAAAGCTTCTCCGTTGCACGTCCTTCTTGCGCTTGGAAAAACTGCGCCGCATCGGAGACACTCTTCGGCAAGTCCAAGAATGCGTCTGGAGAACTCCACATTTGATTAAGGGGGGCATACTTCGGATCGCCGAATTTAGTCTGTAATAAGAAAGGCTTACCGGCCGCTATCTCCCCAGCTTGCCGGATTTCTTCCCGAGCCGCTCTAGACTCGGACCGTGCTTCTCTCGCCTCTTGTAAGGCCTTGCCGAGTTTGACCGTTCTGGCTTTGTTATCCTTCTCGAGGAATTCACATCGAACATTGGCATCCTTTAACTCGCGCGTCATGGTAGATATTCTCTCCTCGCACTGGCGCCGAGCAGCCTGTTCGGCCTTTAACTCAGCAGCTGTCTTCTTGGCAGCCGCCTCACTCATCCTGGCTTGCTCCTTGGCTCGGGCAAGCTCAGCCCGTAGGGCCTCAACTGCGGCAGCATTATCTGCAGTTATGCATATCTCAGTATACGATTTTCAGCGTCATGCTCATATTATCATACTTACATATACTGACGGCCCCAAAAACATACCTTGCGCCTCGTCGAGCCACCTGTTAATAAGCATGAGGTCATCATCCGCCACATCAAGTTTCTGCTTCAGCCTTGCAACCTCTGTAGCTTGGGCAGTCGTCATGGATGAAACAGCCTGTGTTCCAAATCATCAGATTATTTCCTGGGAATATCTTTTTTGATCCTCTGATCGCCTCCCTTCGGACGGCAACCAGAGTCTCAGGGGCTACTGTCTATACACAGGTGCATTTTGCACGTAGAAGTGCAATTAAAGATATTACATTGCATACCTCGAAGCCTCTTAGCAGGCTCATGAAGGATTCATTCAATCCGCTTTTCGCGGACAGAATCCTCTTAACAACCGTACCCATTAAGGTACGATGTTCCTCTGAAACGGACGCATGTTGCAGCATGCCCATCATTGTATCCGGCGCCCCCGGATCCCTGGGAGCGGCCGCGGGAGTACGGACTCCCTTGGAAAGAATATGTTTGTTCGGCTCTAGAGTCGTCCCCGGCTGTAGACCGGATAGTCCGGGCCCTTTATTGTTGGTCCTCATAGGGTCCGCATGCCCCGGACTCTGGGCGGCCGAAGTATCACCTTCGGGCGTAGTTTTCATTATCCCTCGCACCGCTTGTTGGTCGGGAGAGATCCTCCGGGACGACACCGCGGAGTCGTCTGCCCTGTCGGGCGAGAAGGTCTGTGGAGGCGTCTCGCTTTCCATCATCTCCGAAAGAAGATCCCCCGAGGAGGAGGACTGTTGAGGAAGACTGCGTGCCGGACTGCAAACATATATTTTAAATGTTACCCTGGTAACCGGAAAGCAATGGGATATGTTTCGGACGCCTCTGTTCACTTACGATTCGGCTAAAGGCTTGTCCTTACGGAGGAACTGCGCCACAACGTCATCTTCTGAACCCGAGCCACCTGACAGGGATGTCTACCCTCGTTTAGGAGCCTTTGCTTCCAAATCTTCGGAGGCGGCCCTCTTCTTCCCATCGGGAGAGGGGATGTTAGTTTCTCCTTCTCTTTTGTCTTCGGAAGAGGGAGTTCCAATCTCCCTGGACATAGTGTCTAGTGTACCTCTAGAATAGAGGCCACCTTCGGCCTTCTGGCTCTCCTCTTTGTCCCCCTTCGCCGACACTTGGTATGGCACCGGAGCCAGCATCCTTGTTAACACAGGATCTGCTGAGTCTTCGGGAAGAGGGGCCGAACACCTAATTCTTTCCGCCTTCTTGATCCAGCCCTGGTCGAACACGGTTTTCTCAGTATATTGTTACGAGATATTTAACTAAGCTGTGTTTAGGAGTCGAGGGACTACCGAGGTATCCCGATGGTTGCAGTCAAGGCCGACGTCCTCGGTAGTATCCGGCCACTGTTTTCGTGTCCCGAAGAATAACTTCCACATTCCTTTGTGCATCGTGCCAAAGAAGTGCTGAAGAGTCCGTGGTCCTTCCGGATTGAACTCCCACATGCGGAGGGGCCGTCGCTGGCACGGCAGGACCCGGCGGACTAGCATTACCTGGATTACGTCGATGAGGCCGGTGTCCTTCTCGAGGAGGCTCCGGATGTGGCTTTGAAGCATCTGCACTTCGTCCGTTGATCCCCAGTCTAACCCCTTATTAATCCATGATGCGAGCCGTAATGGAGGGCCAGGCCGGAATGCAGGTGTAGCTGCCCACTTGGTACCACGGGGTTCAGTGATGTAAAACCACTCCCGTTGCCATAGGTTGGAGGTTTCCGTGAAAGAGCCTTTTGGCCAAGGTGTGTGGGCGAGTTTGCTCACCATCGCACCGCCGCACTCCGCTTGCTTCCCATCGACTACCTTCGGCTTCATATTAAAGGTCTTAAGCCATAAGCCAAAGTGCGGGGGAATACGGAGAAAGGCCTCGCACATGACGATGAACGCTGAGATGTGAAGAAAGGAGTCCGGAGCTAGATCATGAAAATCTAGCCCGTAATAGAACATGAGTCCGCGAACGAAGGGATGGAGAGCGAACCCTAGCCCTCGGAGGAAGTGAGAGATGAATACGACCCTCTCGCCGGATCTGGGAGTAGGAATGGCCTGCCCTTGAGCAGGGAGCCTGTGGGGGATTTCCGTGGTCAGGTATTTTGCCGCCCGGAGCGTCGCGATATCCTCCTCTGTGACGGAAGAGGCCACCCACCGGCCTTGAAGGTTGGGTCCGGACATGGCTAAGAGACTCGGAACAAATAAATTGAACCTTGGGTGCTAGAACTCAAGGTTGGAAAGGATGAGGGGAGGGGAAAGCGTAGAGGAGAAGGACGGGTCTGTGCCCCTTTATAAAGGCAATGAATATCGAAGCGCCTCCTCCTAGGCCTCAAAACCTGCCTATTCCCAAGGAATCATACCAACAGGATGGTTGGGTTACCCATGCCCGTATTGATGAAAATCTCGTAATAAGGGGACATGATCTCTGCTTCGACAAGACGTGCCAATAAAATCGCTTCTCGAAACATGGAGCGGGAGGCTAAAAAGAAAACGGTTCAAAATAATGACCGTGCAGGAACGTGGTGTCGCATTACAAAAAGTTGTCAGCAGATGGGACTCGAGAAATATTATACTCTCTACGGTTGTGTGTGGTACTTGTCTTGCAGAGCCGGACATGCTTTCTGTGCTCGAAGTCTGTTCTGGAGTATCCGGAGGAGGAACCCGCCTTGCAATGCCGAAGACAATCTGCGCGCCGGACACATCATCATTGAAGCCTGGTTCAGGGGCTACTGAGCGAGTTCTGGATTAAGGGGTCCTCGGGCGCCCAGACTACGTAACGTGGGCCAGACTGATGGGCCATAAAGATACAAGACAAAAGACTCTCTCCCGTGTCCGGATGGGACTCTCCCTGGCGTGGACGGCAAGCTTGGCATTCGGATATGAAGATTCCCTTCTCTGTAACCGACTTTGTACAACCCTAGTCCCCTCCGGTGTCTATATAAATCGGAGGGTTTAGTCCATAGGGACGATCATAATCAAACAAGCTAGAGTTCTAGGGTTTTAGCCATTACGATCTCGTGGTAGATCAACTCTTGTAATACTCATATTCATCAAGATCAATCAAGCAGGATGTAGGGTATTACCTCCATAGAGAGGGCCCGAACCTGGGTAAACATCGTGTCCCCCGTCTCCTGTTACCATCGACCTTAGACGCACAGTTCGGGACCCCCTACCCGAGATCCGCCGGTTTTGACACCGACAACCTCCTCTGACATGACCGCCTGGTACCTGGCCTCATGAGACGCCATAATATGCTGCGCGAAGTGCTGGTACGTGGCGCCCATGTTCAGCAAACCAAACAGCATGCAGACGTAGTTGCAGGGATAGCCCCCACTCCGGCAAACACGGGACGGCCGGAAGAGGCCCCGCGAAGCGGCCCTGTTAAGGTCCGGAATGTCGACGCAGACGCGCGGCTCGCTGCCTCTGTCAAGGGCCGCAGCTGCACTGGGAGGCCATGCGGGGCGACGCTCGCCGCACATGGCCCTTGCTTCCTGAAGCTCCTGGGTTGCCTTGGTGATGAACTCTCGCGCACCTGGCGCCTCGCGCCGTGCACCTTGCTCGCGGGGGCGCACATCGAAACATGCCTCCAAGTGGTGCCCAAGCACCTTCCTTGACTTCACCAAAGAAGTTGAGCTGGGCCGTGCCAGGCCCAAAACCGACATCACCTTCGATTCCAGAGATCACTCCAAGACCACAGCGGCGGCAGGCGCCCTCCCCATACTGTGCACGCCCACCATCAGCAACGTTGCGGTGACCAAGACCCTCATCGACGAAGGCGCCAGCCTGAAGGTCCTCTCGATGGAAACTTTCGACTTGCTCCAAGTACCGTACGACCAGCTCCTCCCCACCAAGCCTTTCTCGGTGGTGGTCAAGGGCTCGGCCACCCCCTGGGGTAGATACGCCTCCCCGCCACCTTTGGCACGCGCAACAACTACCACACCAAGCTCATCGACTTCGACGTCGCTCGCATCGGCCTCCCGTACAATGCCATCCTGGGGTATCCGGCCCTCGCCAAGTTCATGGCGGAGACCCATCCGGGCTACAACGTCGTCAAGATGCCGGGTAGCAGCGGCGTCATCACGGTGGCCGGGGATACGAAAGACGCCGTCTGGGTTCTCAAGCTCGCCTACAGGGCCGCGACGCTTCGTGCTCTGCCGCCAAGGGCGCCGCAGAAGCTCAGGAGGCCGCGCCCGCAAAGAAAAAGCAACTGTTCTCTCAGGACCGGGCCGAGACAAAACAGGTGCCTGTCGACACCGGGGGCTCGGGCCCCACCTTCACCATTGGTGCGGGCCTTCCCCCGTGCCAGGAGGAGGCGCTGGTTGGCTTCCTGAGGGCCAACAAAGACGTATTCGCGTGGGAAGCGTCTGACTTGGTTGGTGTCCCGAGGGAAGTAATTGAGCACCACTTGATGGTGTGCCCTGGTGCGCGCCCGGTGAAGCAAAAAGCACGGCGCCAAGCACAAGAGAAGCAAGTGTTCATCGTCCAGGAGGCCGGCAAGTTCCAAGAGGCCGGCGTCATCCGGGAAGTACGGCACCCGGACTAGTTGGCAAATCCTGTGATCGTCCCCAAGAAAGGCGGGAAGGAGCGCATGTGTGTCAACTTCATGAGCCTCAACAAGGCCTGCCCTCAGGACCCTTTCCCGCTCCCGCGCATCGACCAGATTGTGGATTCCACTGCCGAGTGCGATCTTCTGTGCTTTTTGGATGCTTTCTCGGGATATCATCAGATCAAAATGGCGACAGAGGATGTCGAGAAGACAGCTTTCATCTCCCCATGCGCCGTGTACTGCTACACTTGCATGCCCTTCGGGTTGTGGAACACTGGTGCAACCTTCCAGCGACTGATGCATATCACGCTCGGGCCGCAGCTGGGAAGGAACGCAGAGGCATACGTCGATGACATCGTGGTCAAGTCGCGGGAGGCAAGAACCCTGATCAAGGACCTGGAAGAAACATTCGCTAACCTGCGCAGCATAAACCTGAAGCTCAACTCGGAGAAGTGTGTGTTCGGGGTCCCGTCCGGCAAGCTGCTGGGTTTCCTGTTGTCACACAGAGGGATCGAGGCCAACCCCGAGAAGGTCAAGGCAATAGAGCGTATGAGCCCACCTCAGACCCTCAAGGAGATGCAGAAGCTTGCGGGGTGCGTGACCTCCTTGGGGCGCTTCATCTCCAAGCTTGGCGAGCGCGCCCTCCCTTTCTTCAAGCTGATGAAGAAGAAGGGCCCGTTCGAGTGGACCCCGGAAGCTGAGGTGGCTTTCAAAGACCTCAAGCGATACCTCACGAGCCCGCCTGTCATGGTGGCGCCTCGTCCGCGTGAGCCCCTGGTGCTTTACTTGGCGGCCACCCCCCACTCAGCCAGTGCGGCACTCGTGGCGGTCCGAGAGGGACCCACCAGCGCGGGCTCGAGGCAAGACGGCCCGCGGAGAGCCGCGCAACCTTCGCTGCCCCAGGGCGGCGCTCTTGAGGATCCCATTGCTTCATCGACATGCGAGCCTCACGAGTCCATTGCGCCCCCCGCAGGGCAAGGCGTCCCCGACTCCTTTCCGCTCGTCGAGCACTCGATGTACTTTGTCAACACGGTGTTGCACGATGCGCGTGCACGCTACCCTATGTAGCAGAAGCTCCTGCTCGCGCTCCTCGTCACCTCAAGGAAGCTGCATCACTACTTCCAAGGCCACCCCATCAAGTTCGTATCGGCATATCGCCTGAAGAAGGTGCTGCACAGCCCCAACGCCATGGGGAGGGTTGCAGAATGGAACATCGAGCTACAGGCCTTTTCAGCTGGAGTTCAGTATGACCAGGGTCATCAAAGGGGCGGCCCTAGCCGATTTCGTGGCGGAGTGGACCGACGCACCTGATCGGGGGCTGGATGAGGACCAATCCCTCATGCCCGGTGACGAAGCACCCGACGGATGGGTTATGCACTTCGATGGTGCCTTCGCACGGCAGGGCGCAGGGGCTGGAGTCATGCTCGTCTCACCGACCAAGGACAAGCTCTACTACACCGTGCAACTCTGCTTCCAGCATGGCGAAAAGGTCTCCAACAACATTGCAGAATACGAGGGCTTGATTGCCGGACTCAGGGCCGCGGCCGCCCTGGGGATCAAGCGCTTCACCATCAATGGCGACTCCCAGCTCCTCGTCAACTTCTCCAACAAAGAGTACAAGCCGAAGGACGAGCACATGGAGGCTTACCTGGAAGAGGTACGTAAAATCGAAAAACATTTCCTGGGCTTGGAATTGCAGCACGTCCCGCGGGGCGCGAACAAGGAAGCAGACGACATTGCCAAGAAGGCGTCCCACCGTGAGCCCCAGAGGCCTGGCGTCTTCGAGGAGAGGCTCCACAAGCCGTCAGACGTTCCCCCGGCAGCGGGCCCGGCGTTGCTCAGGGAGAAGCTGCCGCCGGCCCCGACCTCAGGAGCCCCAGCCTGTGGCCCGACCTCAGGAGCCCGCTTACTCCTGGCACTGGAACCCCAGGCGGGCTGCTGGATCGAGGAGTTCAAGGCATACCTCCTCCGTGGTACCTTGCCGGAGAAGGAGGAGGATGCGGAGCGCGTGGTTCGCCAGGCCACAGCTTACTGCTTGCAGGACGGTGAGCTGTACCGACGACGCCCCAACGACGTCTCACTGCGGTGCATATCCAAAGAGCAAGGGCGCGAATTGCTGGCCGATATCCACGGCGGGGACTGCGGGCACCACTCCTCCTCGCGCACCCTCGTGGGCAAGGTGTTCCGCAGCGGGTTCTACTGGCCGACGGCGCTCAACGACGCCACCGAGCTGGTGCGATCATGCGAGGCCTGCCAATTCCACGCCAAGCAGATCCACCAGCCTGCGCAAGGTCTCCAGACCATCCTGCTCTCTTGGCCATTTGCGGTCTGGAGGTTGGATATCCTGGGCCCCTTCCCTCGAGCAGCCGGTGGATACCGCTACCTCTACGTCGTCGTCGACAAGTTCACCAAGTGGGCGGAGGTGGAGCCCGTACGCACCATCCCCGCTGGCTCAGCCGTCAAGTTCATCAAGGGCCTCATAAGCCGGTTTGCTGTTGCCAATCGTATCATTACTGACAATGGCTCACAGTTCACAAGCAACCTCTTCAGGACGTATTGCGCTAACCTTGGAATGCAGATATGCTAACCTTCAGTGGCACACCCACGGAGCAATGGCCAGGCCGAGTGCGCCAACGCGGAGGTACTAAGGGGCCTCAAGGCAAGAAGCTTCAATAAGAAGCTTGAGGCTTGCAGCAGGGGTTGGCTCGATGAGCTTCAGTCCGTGTTGTGGTCTATCCGCACCACTGCGACTAAGCCCACCGGCACGGGGCCGAGGCGGTCCTCCCTCACGAGGTCAGGCATCGCTCCTCGCGGGTCCTGGCATTCGACAAGGTGCGTCAGGATGCCTTGCGGGGAACATACCTCGTGCTCGGGGAGGAAGCCCGTCGCCAAACCTCGCTCCGCGCAGCAAGGTACCAGCAGGCGCTACGGCGTTACCACTGTCGTAACGTTCGCTCCTAGACCCTCGAGGTGGAAGACTTCGTCCTGGGGCGGGTCCTTTACAGGGAGGGCCTTCACAAGCTCTCGCCCATGTGGGAGGGCCCGTTCAGGGTCGCATGCGTCTCCAGGCCTGGCGCCGTACGCCCGAAGACGCAGGACAGGGTCCCCATCCAGAATGCTTGGAACATCCAGCACCTCTAGAGGTTCTACCCATGACACTCTCACGTAATAATGAGTGGGGCTATACATGCCCCGGAGTCTCCTGAGTGCCGCCCCTGGGCCTCACGGGGGCTCCCACCCACGCCCAAGTGGAAGCCCCATGCTCCGCGCTGGCGGACGACACGGTCAATCAGCGACTATGCCCACGCCTAGTGGAAGCCCCATGATCCGCGCTGGCGGGAAGACTAGAAGACTAGCGTAGGTGCCAGACGCGGCTGTTCTTTTGCTTTGCTCTTGTAACCCATTTGCTACTTCTTGGAATGAAACTCGCAGTTCTTGCATCTTTACTCAAAAAAGGGGGGTTTCATTTTCTTTCTTCTTCTAGCAGTGTTTCTTCTCTTGAGTTTCATCTTTGAAAAGTGCGCCAGCCGCCCGTGGCTCCCTCTATCGTGTCCCGCGAGCGAGGGCTGGGTACGGTGTACGCGCATGAACCAGCCTAGGCTGCGCCAGCGGCAGGCCTGCTCATACATACACCTCGCCAAGACCTTGGCAAAATCCTCGCACGACGCTCTCGAGCGAGCCATCGGCCCCTCGGTCTCAGGAGCGCTCGCCTCCCGGCCCTGCCAGGCATCGCGCCCCAGCACACTAATGACGGTTGGCCCCCTGCTCAGGGGCTCCAGAGGCCTACGCAAGACCTCTACGCAAATTGCCCCCAGAGGCCCTCGACTCTCGTGGGTTCCTCGGAGGCATCAGGGGCGGCAAACCATTCAAGGCTCTGGAGCTTGTCAAGGGGCCTCCCTAGGTCGCCTTGGCACTCTAACTACACTATCACTAGGAGAAGCTCAGGACGAGCGCGCCCCCATGACGAAGGGACCCGCCAAGGACCACGAGCGCACCAAGCTAAGTTATTCTAATCACGCGACGGCTGGAACCTTTCGATCAATGGTAATATAATGCTGGAGTGCGAACAAGAAACACTAATATAAAGGCGCAAGAGCCACAGTTCATTACACGCCCCCGCAGAGCTCTTCGCAAACTCTTGATGCAGGAAATAAAAAAAGACGAAGCAAAAGAAGCGGCCTCCCAAGGACCGCTGCTCCTGAGGCTTGGCTCCGCCACCACCCGCGCTTAGTCGGAGTCCTCCAGCTTGACAGGGGCGTGGTGGTGAGGCGGCTCGGTGTTCTCCTGAGCGGAGGCAAGACGACGTGGCGGCTTGCCATCCTCCTGTGTCCGGGCACGGCGACGGGGTGGCTCGTCGTAGTCGTCGTCGCTCGAGCTCCCTCCAGAAGAGACGTCGCCGCTGCTGCTGGAGGTGCAGCGACCAAGGGCAAGTTCATCGCTGAGGACGTCGCTGCCGCTCTGGACATCGTCATCCGAAGGGTAGTCGCTGTCGTCGTCACCCTCCGGACAGCACCCCAGGCGGCCGCCGTCCTCCCGAAGACCCTGACAAAGAGCGTTGCCGCCCGTCATACTTAAAGTGGAGGGTGCGCCTCCCCTTCAGACCATGGCCACGGGCGAACGACTGCCATCCGCAGGTCAGCAACACATGGCAGATGGAGGTGACCTCGACCTCCACCCACGAGGATCTATTGCAGCAGCCATCGGGCTGCAGCCGCAGCCCAACTGGCGTTGCCGGCAGCTCCTCCGCAAAGGAGCTTGGAAGCAGAAGCCAGGTGCCCGGAGGGCCCTCCACCCACATGAAAAACTCGCACGCCGAGTCACTCGAGCGGGGGCGCGAGCGCGGTGTCCGGCTGGCCACGGCACGCCTTTCCCCTTGGCCGTGGTTGCTAGGGCCCCCGCGAGAGCTCCCGCGGCAGAGGCCCCTCTCCTGGATGTTGGGGTTGTTACGAGCCATCAGAGGCGGCCGACCGCGCCTCCGTGATGACGTCGCCGACGTGGCGGCGGATTTGCGGGGACGGCCGCACCCTCTCTTAGGTGGCGGCGACTCCGGGCCCACTTGAGAGGCCTTGCCCTTCTCTTCAGCTGAGAACCTCCTTGTTGGCGCCATCGTTGCTTCGGCATGGTGGGGCATGCGGCGGCGATAGGAGAACGGGAAGGAAAGAAGACGAAGATGGGTTAGGGGGCTCCGCCCCCTCACCCTTTATAGGCGGAAGAAGGATAACCGGCGCCCCTCCACGTTCCGATGATGATGGCCCTGCTGCATCCACCAGGCTGCTGTCAACTCGGAATGGTTGCCGAGGCGACGTGGGGAAGTGGAGGTGTCCGCGTCTTGTCAAGCGCCACGCGTCAGCCTGGCTCGCAGGTGATTGGGGCCCGTGGCGCTTCATCCTTGCCCCTTGGCTTCGCCTCGAAGCCAGCCCGAGCGTGCCTTGGGCCCGGGGGCTACTGTCAGCGTTCTGGGAACCAGGGTACCCAGACTTGCCTACCTGTGGCCCATGGCGTGGCCCCCTCGACGGCCTGGTACGACCCATCTGCAAGACCATCAAGACAAGGCCCTCGCGAGGCGGACGACACCAAGACCTCCCGAGGGAGTGGCCTCCCGAGGAGCAGAGATTTCTATGCAGGTACCCAGCCTCTAGAGGTTGCGATGACGTGAGCCATGATGACCATGGTGAGACGGGCATCAGCGGGCGCAGAGGAGACAGTTTCCCTTTCGGTGCTAAGGGAGCAAGGACGAACGCAGGTTCCTGAGGGATCCCCCAAAGGTTTCCATTCCGGCGCTACAAGTCTAAGACCACGGGCTCGACAGGGCGGATGTCACCACCGAGCCAACCGCTGCATCATGACCAGAAGCTTTGCAGGCGAAGACCACCTTTCATCAGTATTAGATGTACTACTTGTCCCCCTTCAAATTGGCTGTTGTCGGATCCCTTCCCGCCTAAGTTTAGAGGGAAGAGGACCAAGGCCACTATAAATATAGGTTAGTCACCACCGTAGAGAGGGATCCGGATCCGATCCTTTCCACCCTCACCACCATAGCCCTCGCGAGGCTGTTCATCCACTGTACTTGTTCCTCCTCAGCCCCTCGTGAGGCCAATCCACCCCAAAGCAGGAGTAGAGTTTTACACCACAAAGTGGCCCGAACCTGGGTAAACTGCCGTGCTCATCTTCTTGCCAGTTCACGCAAATCCGGCGAGGCTAGGCTGTAGGGCGACAAGCTCGAGGCTGGAGAGGTTGAGATCTTCGCACACGCCCAGATGTCGGGGCACGACACCTATGGGATCCCGAGAGATCCCTTTACGATTCGGCGGGGGGAGAGGTACACGCAAAGAGCAGAACCGGTGATCGACGCGTGAGGTTTTTACCCAGGTTCGGGCCGCTGATCAGCGTAAAACCCTACTCCTGCTTTGTGTTCTTATTGATGTTCTTGAGCCCAGCCTTCAGGAGCGCTCGCAATGAATAGTACGTTCAAAGAGCAGCTACGCATGCAGAATGGGCCAGAAGTCCTCCTCCTCTATAGCAGTTGCCTTGGGCCTCCTTTTATATGCTCAAAGGGGTCTCCACAATGGCAAAATGTACATACATTGAGGTGTAAAGTGGCTACAGGGTATCATACCTAACCCCTGACGGATTTAGGACAAGCGCATTTAATGCACCGTGAGGTGTCCGTTTAGGTGTCCTCACTTTCTTGGGGATGGAAAAAGGGGCCATCCCATCAGCACCGCTTAAGCTCTCCTCCACTGGCGCGCCGCCACGCATCTATGGAAGGAGCCAGAATGTCAGACTCGTCACTGTGCCGAAGTGGTGGCACAGTGGCAGAACCTCGCCAGGCGCCGAAACTTGCTGGGCGCCAAGCCTTGCCGGGCACCGATCCTTGCCGGGTGCCAAGCCTTGCCGGGCGCCGATCCTTGCCGGGTGCCAAGCCTTGCCGGGCGCCGATCCTTGCCGGGTTCCTTAGGCCACCCCGGCAAGGATCTTGCCGAGGAGGCTGGTCTTCGATTTCCAGCTTTACTCATTTGCTGATCCTCAGATTTCAGACTTGATGATTCCCTCAATAACTTAAATCGACCTCGAGCTGATCCCGGCAAGCCTTGCCGCGAGGACGGCTACAACTGCCCGTGCACAAGTAAGGGGTACTAAGGGCCCAATACTTAGTACACCGACAGGAGCCCCCGGGCCTGGGCCATACACGAGTGTGAGGCGTTGTTGGGCTAGGCCCAAACAGTGCACGGGCACGCGTGGCAGGGAATCAACTGCTCGCAAAAATCTTGTTCTACTGTGCCCCCCCCACTACGCGCACGGAGCGCGCGATGTGGGAAGCGTGCCAAAAAGGCTGCAAACTGTTTCGCGCCCACAGAGGCGCATTCATATTGGGGGATAAACAAGGCGGCCCCGCTCCCTCCCCATAAAAAGGAGAAGTCGTGGAGGCGCAAACTCATTCACCCCCCTCTTCTCCACACTCTGGCTATTGCCATCGCCTTCCTCTGTTTGAGCTCAGAGTGAAATCTTCCTTCTCTTCTGCTTGCCATTCCCGCGCTCGTTCCATCCCCCCGCTTCCATCTCCACAGCCGCCATGCCGCCCAAGACCAGCAAGGGCAAGGGCACAGACAAGGAGGCAAAAGCTGAAGTTCCGGAAAGCGAGCTGGTGAAGATGCGGAAGAGGCTCGTCGTCTTCCCTCCGACGCTTGACGCTGAAACCTTGAAGGGATGATACCAATGCATGTGGGCGAAGGGAACACAAGCCCACCCCGCCACGCGCGTCATCCCAGGTGCTAATTCCAAAGGCGGATCGGACAGATACCCCTTCTTCACCGCGTACTTTTATTGCGGGCTCTGTCCACCTTTTTCCGATATCTTCAACAACATCATGTATACGTACGGCTTCCGCCTTCTTGACTTCACGCCGAATGCCGTATTTTGCATGTCGATCTTTGCTCATCTTTGTGAAAATTTTGCCGGTGTGATCCCCAATTCCGCTCTCTTCCGCCACTATTTCTATCCTCGAATCCAAAAAGGAGAGGCTCTCTCTGGATCTATTGCTTGGATTCCAAGGGCCTGGAACAAGGAGATATACCCAGATGGAGTTTACCGCGAAAAGTGGGACGAGTGGCGGGCCGAATGGTGCTGGATCCAGGAAGCAGATCCTCATCCTTTTTGTCATCCCCGGCGACAGAAGGTGGTCCGCGGCAAGGATTGGGGCGATCTCGCCGCAGAAGACGAGAAGCTCACAATCGCCACTACCAGAATCCTTCGCTTGAAGGCTGCCGGGCTGACAATGGAGATGGTCGGCTTCGACTTCCTCCGCCGCCGCATCGCCCCTCTGCAGAATAGGGGAAGGCCAGCCTGGGAGTATAAGAACGCAACGGATGTTATGAGGCTGTGCCCCGGGCTGAACAACAACTTGACCGTTATGCAGCTTGGCGCCCTCCGCCAGAAGTTATTCCAGCGCGAAGACAAGCACCGGCTGCCGGCAAGGATCGTCCCCTTGTGCAACAACTCTGCGCTGGGGTCGATCATTGCTTTCTTGCCGATGTTCAACGCTCACGGCCTTGACCCGACCTGGGTCGAGCCAAGCGAGGAAGAAGCGCAGAAATTCTTCGACAATCTGACGGAGAAGCCTGTCCGGCAAGAACCAGATCTTATTCGCGCCACCACGGATCAGGAGGTAGCATACATCGCTACCAGAGTGGAGGAAGCGAATCTTGCCGCGGAAGCCGGCAGCGTTGGTTTCACGGAGTGGGAAGCCAGCGAGGCAGAGGTGGTAGTGGAGGCGAGGCCTGCCGAGGAGGACAAGGTTGCCGGGGAAGAGAGCGGCGCAGCCGCTGAAATCTCGTCCGGCGAGGACTCAGTCGAAGAAGAAGAGACGCGGGAAGAGCCCCCTCCCCCGAAGAAGAAGACGAAGCGCGTTCTTCGGAAGGCTGCGTCTGACATCCCGGCAAGCCAGCCCTCTTTGAGCGGCGAAGCCCCCGGCAAGAAAGTGGCCGACAAGACCGGACAGTGGCAGGGGGCCCGTCAACAGCCTGCACGGCGTGCGAGGCCCGCACCAGCGGCCACTGCTGGGGCGGCAGGAGGGTCTCGCACCACCGCACCGGAAACTGCCCCGGCGCCTGCCACAGCCAAGCGGCCTAGGACTCCTCCTTCGCCTCCCCACTCAGACACCGCAACGGAGGTCGACTTCGACATCTCCGGCTTTAGTCCGGAGCGAGAGGAAGAAGAGTAAGTACTTCGCCACAACTTTTGCCTTCCAATCTTGCATCAATTTTTACTGACTTGCTTGCATTGCTTCTGCAGTGACACAGAAACCTTGCTGGAGAGGATGGCAAAGAGGTCAAGGACTTCTACGGGCGACGAGCCCCCGGCAGGCTCCACTAGCGTGCCAGAGGCCATCATTATGAGCCCGGAACCTAGTCCTGAGCGCAGCCCCCAGCGTAAGTTCATTGTCCCTTTTTCTGTTGGCTGGTGCCGAAGCTTCCATTCTTGTCGCTGATATCTTCGGGTTCGCAGGAGAAGAACGGCAACAAGGAGAGGATTGCCCCATTGTGCCTCCTTCATCGACCGCTCCGCCCACAAGCACATCTCCGGCAAGAGATCCTGCCGACGAGCCCGTCCAGATTGAGGAGGAGCCGACAAGCACGGACTCCGGCAACCCACCCCCGGCAACCGGAGTTGCCGGGAGAGGCGAAGCTACCTCTCGACAGCCCGACGCAGGTACTCGATCGCCTCAAAGTGCTAGCTATTCTTTTCCCCTTACTTCTTTATCTTTGATCACTTCAAAATCAAAAATTCGATCCTGTTCTGACCTTCTCCTTCTCCCTTCAGAGTTCTCTGAGATGGACCATATAGACGTCGACGCTGTCATCGAGGAGACCGCCAGGGATGCTGCTACCGAAGCGGACAGGATCACCGCCAGCGAGGCCACCAAGGATGATGTTCCCGGGGCTGGTGATGCTCTTGACGGGGAGGCCGCCAAGACGGCACAAACGGAAATCGCGGAAGAGCTTGCCAAAGAGGGCGACAGGGAGGCTGGAGACCATACTGACGGCATTCCTGCCGCAGGAGCGCCAGGCGCTGCATCGGCCGCGGAGCCCCCTGTCACTGGTGAGGCGGCCACTGAAGACCAGCCATCAACATCTGACGAGCCCTCATCCAGCAAGTACCTCAAAGTTGGTGAAAACCTATTCATCAACTTGCCAGGGACGGCAAGCACCGAGGCACCAGCCGAAGGAGAAATTTTCGAAGAAATCATCACTGCTGCCGGGCTTGAAGTTGTCGACTATCCCAGCACTAGCAGTGGCAAGTCTGAAGAGGATCAGCTCCTTCAGGCCATGGGCGAAAACTTCCGCAAACTCCAGGCTCTGCATCGTGCCCGAAAGGAGAAGGCGGACTCCAGAATGGCAGTTGTCGAGGAAGCCGAAGCGGATTTTCAGAAGCGCGTCGCATAAATGCAAATCTGGCATGCCGAGGCCCTTCAAGAGCTGGTTGCCGGTCGAGAACAAGTGAGCCAGCAATGGAATGAAGTCCTCCTGAAGCAATCAGACATGGATAAAGCCCATGACGAAGCTGTTCAAAGGATTGCTGCCGAAGATGCCCTCCTGACGGGGCGCCGCGTTGCTCTTGATGCTCATGAGGAAGATCTCACTGCTCGTGAGCAGGCGCTCGCCGCCAAGCTTCGCAGCAAGGATGAAGACATTGAAAATCTTGTCGCGCGGCGGACCCAGGAGCTGGAGCAGAAGCATAAGGAGGCGCTCGAAGCTCTAACTGCAAGTCACGCCGGCAAGCTCAAGGAGGCCGTCGATGCTGCCGAAGCTGCAGAGGCCGCCAAGAACGAGCTGAGCGACAAAGTGAAGAGGCTGGAAACAGATCTCGAAGAGCACGGCAAGGAACTCTCGACGCTCAAGGGGGACAGGGAAAAAACCCTCCACTCCTTGGCGGAGATGCAAGTTGCCATGTCCGACAAGACCAAGCAGCTCTCTTCTGCGGCTGATAATATTGCGGTTCTGGAGCTGAAGCTAACCACGTTGCAGAAATCTCTCGAGGCCGGCAGGGCCCGTGAGAAGGATCTACTCAAGGATCTCCAAGGAGAGAGGAACCTGCTCAAGAGCGCTACCGCTGCCCAGGCTGATTATGAAAAGGGAGTGGAGATCTGGACTGGCCGTCTCATCGCCACCGCGGAGAAGCTTACCGCAGAACTGTCAACCATGGGCTTGTCGAACTTCAGATATTCTTCCGAGGAAAGAATATCTCCAAGCGCCAGGTTGACGATGTTCTTTGAAAGCATCATCAACGCGTTGAGGGCGCTCCAGTCTAGCCGGGCGACCCAACTGGCGAACGAGACTCGCCGGCTTTGCCGGGCCGTCCTTCGCAAGGTGCTCCTCAAGGTGGTGCACAGCAATCCCGGCATCGACCTCTCCAGCGCACTCGGCCACCTGCCAAAGGACGCAAACGTTGAAGCGCTTGAGAAGTACATCGCGCCGATCCTTGAGAAGGTGGACTCCATCAAAAGGATCGAAGGCTAGCGCAGGGATTGAGTGCTTCCCCTTTGATTCTTGCCGCCACCATCTCATGTAAAAGACAGTTAAGTCTCGAGTTAGAACTGCGGCAACTTATGGATGTAATATAATTTAACTATGTTTAGGCTCATGCTAGCTACTCTCCTTGTCTGATTCCTTTATGTATGGAGTTCATCCTACGCTTACTGAAAAACTTGCCGGCGCGCAACCTGCCGCGAGCGCTGGGTGCGGGACTTCAACAGCCTGCTGGAGGCGCAGCGGCCGGCAAGACTCCTTGGCGCTCTCAGTGCAGCCACTTAAATCGTTGAGCGGACTCGAAACAAAATAAGGGCGCAACTGATTACAACAAGGGTTCCTTCGTGTGCAGATTTTCCATACAAGGGTCGGAATCGTCCAAGGAACTAACTTGGTAATAAAAAGAAAAACTTGCTCTGAGTTTTTAGGACTTAGCTTTCTGTCTTTGTCCCTCCTCCGGCAAGCATACGATTCCGAACATCACCAACTGGTATTCATGTCTCCCTTCCTCCCCCGGCAAATGTGCGCGCGAGGAATCCTTCTGTCTTTAAGAAAAAGAAAGAAGAGAAAATAAAGAGATGAAACCTTGGCGGTTCGTTAGAACTTACCGGGATCAGGTGTTATACAACATCTTAGACAAACATGCATATATGAATGTGAACATGAGAATCGATAAGGAAATGTACAACACTTAAATTTATTCATCTGTGCTCAGGGTCTGCGCCTGGCTTTGTACAAAGGATCACATGCCTTGCCGGCAAGACTTGTACAAAAAGGTGGTTGCCGGGAGCCCCCGGCAACCGCGCCTTATGGATAGAACTTGCGAAGATGTTCGATATTCCAGGAATTACTCACTGGAACGCCATCCTCGGTCTCCAGGCGGACAGCGCCAGGCCTGGTGACTCGTACTACCCGATAAGGGCCTTCCCACTTTGGCGTCAACTTGTTTGAATTCTTGGCGGACTGAATCCGTCGAGGAACAAGATCGCCTTCCTCAAGGCTTCGGGCATGAACTTTGCGGCTATGATAGCGGCGCAAAGCTTGCTGGTAGCGTGCAGCTCGCACAGTAGCCTGAAGACGATTCTCCTCAAGGAGCACAGCGTCATCTTGCCGCAGTTGCTCTTGCTCGAGCTCATCATAAGCGAGCACTCGAGGAGATCCGTATATGAGTTCCGTGGGGAGAACTGTTTCCGCCCCATACACTAGAGCAAAGGGCGTCTGGCCGGTGGCTCGATTTGGTGTCGTTCTGATTGACCAAAGAACCGCCGGCAACTCATCAATCCAGCGTCTTCCGCACTTTTTCAGCCTGTCAAAAGTTCTGGTCCTGAGACCGCGCAGCACTTCAGCATTGGCCCTCTCCACTTGGCCGTTGCTTCTCGGGTGAGCAACAGAGGCAAAACAAATCTTGCCGCCAAGGTCTTGGACGTACTGCATGAAGGTGCGACTTGTGAACTGCGTGCCATTGTCGGTGATGATCCTATCAGGCACACCGAAACGGCAAACAATTCCTTTGAAGAACTTTACAGCCGACTGCGCTGTCACCTTCCTCACTGCTTCCACCTCCGGCCACTTTGTGAACTTGTCGATAGCAACGTACAAGTACTCAAAGCCCCCGGCAGCACGGGGGAAAGGGCCCAGTATGTCGAGCCCCCAGACCGAAAATGGCCAGGAGAGAGGGATTGTTTGAAGAGCTTGAGCTGGCTGATGTAATTTCTTCGAATGAAACTGGCACGCTTCACACCTGGTTACTAGTGCAGTCGCATCCTGGAGGGCGGTGGGCCAAAAGAAACCTTGCCGGAATGCTTTCCCGGCAAGCGCTCTTGACCCTATGTGAGAGCCACACATACCCCCATGTATCTCTGCCAACAGCTCTAGTCCATCCTCCCGAGGAATGCACTTCAATTTCATACCATTTGGTCTCTTTCTGTACAGGACGTCATCGACAAATTTGTACATAACAGACCGACGGGCTACTCTCTCCGCTTCTTCTTGTTCCTCAGGGAGTTCACCTGTCTGAAGGAAATGGACAATGTGCTGCGCCCATGCTGGAGCCTGAGGCTCGACAGCTAGGACTAAAGGCATCTCCTCCGCCGGGGGGATGTTTGTCTCGACAGCAAGGGCCTGAGGCCCTGCCGGAGCCTGTTGTTCCCCAGCAGGCGTGTCGATCCCGGCAACTTCCTTGCCGGCGGCTCCGGGGAGCTCTGCCGGGAAGTACTGGCCAGAGTTCAACTTTCTTCTCTTTTCTTGTCGCGTCGATGGCGCCACGGATGGTTGGGTCAATTGGAGCACAAAAGTTCCTGGCTCCACAGGCAACTTGAGGGCAGCACGCTTTGACAGGTCATCAGCAACGTTGTTCTCGGCACGGGGAACGTGCTCCATCTGCAGACCGTCAAAGCGCTCTTCCAATTTCCTCACTTCATCTACGTAGGCTTGCATCAACGAACTTTGGTAGTTCTTGTTGACCTGCCTGACGACAAGCTGTGAATCACCTTTGATAATGAGCTTTCTGATACCAAGGTCTGCTGCGATCCTGAGACCGGCAAGCAAACCTTCGTACTCTGCAGTGTTATTGGTTGAACTCTCCCGGGGAAAATGCATTTGGACTACATACTTGAGGTGCTCTCTGGTGGGTGCGACAAGCAGCACACCAGCACCGGCGCCTTGCAGCGAAAAAGCCCCGTCAAAGTACATAACCCATTGCCGATCGGTTTCCTTGCCGGGGAGACTTGTTTCTTGAACTTCTTCGTCTGGCGCCGGGGTCCATTCTGCAATGAACTCCGCCAAGGCCCTGCTCTGAATCGTCGAAGTATTTTCAAACTTAAGACCAAAGCTGGACAGCTCCAACGCCCACTCCACGATCCTGCCGGTTGCTTCTGGATTTTGCAAAATCCGTTGCAACGGAAAGCGAGTGACGACGGTGATCTCATGTGCTTGAAAATAATGGCGCAGCTTTCTTGAGGCCATAAGGAGGCCGAAAAGCAACTTCTGCACACCAGAATATCTTGATCTAGCCCCTTGTAAGAGGGAGCTAACAAAATAAACTAGGCGCTGCACCACCTTTTTCTTCTGCACGGGCTCTTCTGTTTGCGCAGATCCTGTCTTGCCGGGATCATCCCTCGCCGGGGAAGATCTTACCGCGTCACTTGGCGGTCCTGCCGCTGATGTTGCCTCCTCATCAGCTTCCCTTTGCGCCACCAGCGCAGCACTAACCACTTGATTTGTTGCCGCCAGATACAGCAGCAACGGCTCTTGTGGTTTAGGCGCAACTAGCGTCGGCGGAGAAGAAAGGTATTTCTTCAAATCTTGCAGCGCTGCCTCCGCTTCCGGAGTCCATTTCATTGGACCTGCCTTCTTCAAAATTTTGAAGAAGGGCAGGGCGCGCTCAGCAGATTTGGAAATAAACCTGCTTAGAGCAGCAACACAGCCGGCAAGACGACGCACATCCTTGACGCGTCTTGGCGCTTCGATTTGCTCAATAGCTTTGATCTTGTCGGGGTTCGCTTCGATTCCCCGGCAAGATACAAAGAATCCGAGGAGCTTGCCGGAAGGAATACCGAACACGCACTTCTCAGGATTGAGCTTCAAGTTGATCTTGCGCAAGTTCGCGAATGTTTCTTCTAAATCTTGAATGAGTGTTGCTTTATCCTTAGTTTTGACCACTATATCATCCATATACGCCTCCATATTTCTATGGAGTTGTGACTCAAAACCAATCTGGATTGCTCTGGCAAATGTTGAACCAGCACTTTTCAACCCGAAAGGCATTCGTATAAAGCAATACGTACCACATGGGGTGATAAAGGCGGTCTTCTCTTCATCTTCCTTTGCCATAAAAATCTGATGATACCCTGAATAGGCATCAAGGAAGGACAGGAGATCACAACCAGCGGTGGCATCCACGATCTGGTCGATGCGCGGCAAGGGAAAAGGATCTTTTGGACAAGCTTTATTGATATCTGTGTAATCGATACAAAGCCTCCATTTCCCGTTCGCTTTCCGTACTACGACTGGATTAGCCAACCAGGTTGGATGAAGCACTCCTTTGACCAGTCCTGCCGCCTCCAGCTTCTTAATTTCTTCGACAATGAATTCTTGCCGCTCCAAGG
This sequence comes from Thinopyrum elongatum, assembly GCA_011799875.1. Taxonomy (NCBI): domain Eukaryota; kingdom Viridiplantae; phylum Streptophyta; class Magnoliopsida; order Poales; family Poaceae; genus Thinopyrum; species Thinopyrum elongatum. The sequence goes on along the minus strand of CM022298.1, from coordinate 445,850,310 downwards.
CCTGTTTCCTCACCCTTTGCTTGACGGGCCGCGCATGGGGACAGACAGCAAGGTGGTGCTCAATCACTTTCCTGGGAACGCCGGGGATGTCAGACGGTTGCCATGCAAACACGTCGACATTCGCCCGCAGGAAAGCAACGAGCGCGCTTTCCTATTTGTCATCTAGGGCGGAACTTATAGTGAAAGTTCCCCCCGTTCCGTCCTCCCTGGCAGGCACCTTCTTAGTTTCCGGCGGGGCAGCCTTGGACTTCTTGTTCTTGCCTGTGGAACTCTCTGGTACGTCCTCGACGGAAGCGCAGCACTCCGAGGAGGCGTGCTTGCCGGAGTTCGCGCCAAGGTTCCTGCCGGTCTTCTTCTTCCCCCCGGGAGTTCCAGCGGCAGGAGCAGATGCCTTGATGGCAGGTGCTGCAACTGCTTCCCGGTAAAGTTGATCGGCACAGATCAGCGCATCCCTCTTGTCGGAATGGATAGTGATGACGCCCAACGGCCCAGGCATCTTCAAGACGTTGTATGCGTAGTGTGATGCCGCCATGAACTTAGCCAGCGCTGGCCGGCCAAGGATCCCATTGTATGACATGGGGATCTTGGCGACATCAAACACCACCTTTTCGGTCCTGAAGTTAAGCTCGCTGCCAAATGTTACCGGCAGCGTGATCTTGCCCTTAGGCTGGGTTCTTCCCGGGTTGACCCCTTGAAACGTACCCGTTTCCTCGAGGTCTTCGTCGGGAATCTGAAGCTTTGTGAGCACGTCTGGTGATATTAAGTTTAGGCCGGCCCCGCCGTCAACTAACATCTTCGTCACCTTGAGGTTGCGAATTGTCGGGGAAACCAACAATGGCAAACACCCGACCGCAGTTGTGCGATCGGGGTTATCCTCGGCGTCAAAGATGATAGGCGTGCTGGACCACTTCAGAGGCCTACAAGCATCGGGGGATGGCTCTGCCGCATTAACCTCCCGCACCCACTGTTTAAGTTGGCAGTGGGAAGAATGGAGCGAGGCACCCCCATCAATGCACATAGCCTCCGTAGCCTTCTGGAATTCCTGCTCACTGGATTCATCATCTTCCTCATCATCATCTCCTTCTTTATCTCGGCCCCGAGCGGGCCGATCCTTCTGCTGCTTGGCCTTGCCGCGGCGACCCCCTCAGCCACCGCGTTTCTTGCCGGACCCCTCAGCACCGTCTTGGGCCTTCTCTTTGTCTCGCCTCTCGTATTCGGCCTTCTGCTTCTCGGCAAGCTGCTCAACTTGCCGGCAGTCCTGGAGTTCGTGGCCCTTAGTGCGATGGATCTTGCAATATTGCTTGCCGGAGTTCTCCGACTTATCGGCAGCCGCCAAGGCCTGACAGGAAGGGCACCCGGCAAGATCCTTGCCGGGGGCGCTAATCTTGGCCTTCTTGGCGGCGCCAGGGTTGCCGGATTCCTCGACGGCAAGCACGGCCTTGCCTCCGCGCTTCCTATTCCGCCGCCGGCCTTTCCTTGATGGGGCCGCGGCATCTTCTTCTTCTGAGTCGCCTGTCGCACCAACAGCCTCACCGGGGAGTTTTCTCCCCTCTTCAGCTCGAGCACACTTGTCAGCCAAAGTGTAAAGCTCGGCAATACTCCTGACTTTGTTCATCGCCAGCTCTTCCCGCATCCTGCGGTTACGCACGTTCTGATGGAACGCGCTGATGACAACGGCAGGATGAACATCAGGAATATTGTACTGCACCCGGCTGAATCTCTGCATAAACTTGCGCAAGGACTCGCCTTCCTTCTGAGGGATGATGTGCAAATCACTTTCTTGGCCAGGAGCTTGGTGGCCTCCAACAAAGGCGCCAACATACTGATGGCACAGATCTGACCAGCAAGAAATAGAATCTTCCGGCAGATGCATCAACCACGACCTGACGTTGGGTTTGAGCACCAACGGGAAGTAGTTGGCGAGTATCATGTCATCTCGGCCCCCGGCAGCTTGCACCGCAATGGTGTAGATGCTCAGGAACTCTGAGGGATGGGTCTTGCCGTCATATTTCTCCGGGACCTCTGGCTTGAAGGTTCGGAGATTGGGCCACTGGACTTGCCGCAGCTCACGGGTAAACGCCGGAGGTCCCACCTCGTAAGGCAGGTCTCCTACGTTCCCTGGCGCGCCAAAGATGTCGGGGCACGACACCTATGGGATCCCGAGAGATCCCTTTACGATTCGGCGGGGGGAGAGGTACACGCAAAGAGCAGAACCGGTGATCGACGCGTGAGGTTTTTACCCAGGTTCGGGCCGCTGATCAGCGTAAAACCCTACTCCTGCTTTGTGTTCTTATTGATGTTCTTGAGCCCAGCCTTCAGGAGCGCTCGCAATGAACAGTACGTTCAAAGAGCAGCTACGCATGCAGAATGGGCCAGAAGTCCTCCTCCTCTGTAGTAGTTGCCTTGGGCCTCCTTTTATATGCTCAAAGGGGTCTCCACAGTGGCAAAATGTACATACATTGAGGTGTAAAGTGGCTACAGGGTATCATACCTAACCCCTGACGGATTTAGGACAAGCGCATTTAATGCACCGTGAGGTGTCCGTTTAGGTGTCCTCACTTTCTTGGGGATGGAAAAAGGGGCCATCCCATCAGCACCGCTTAAGCTCTCCTCCATTGGCGCGCCGCCACGCATCTATGGAAGGAGCCAGAATGTCAGACTCGTCACTGTGCCGAAGTGGTGGCACAGTGGCAGAACCTCGCCAGGCGCCGAAACTTGCTGGGCGCCAAGCCTTGCCGGGCACCGATCCTTGCCGGGTGCCAAGCCTTGCCGGGCGCCGATCCTTGCCGGGTGCCAAGCCTTGCCGGGCGCCGATCCTTGCCGGGTTCCTTAGGCCACCCCGGCAAGGATCTTGCCGAGGAGGCTGGTCTTCGATTTCCAGCTTTACTCATTTGCTGATCCTCAGATTTCTGACTTGATGATTCCCTCGATAACTTAAATCGACCTCGAGCTGATCCCGGCAAGCCTTGCCGCGAGGATGGCTACAACTGCCCGTGCACAAGTAAGGGGTACTAAGGGCCCAATACTTAGTACACCGACACCAGAGTTCGAACCTTCTTGGGTCTACGGAGCCCTGAATCTGACATATGTGTAAGAGAACTGAACTGACAACAAGTGAGCTGTGCAAACACAACCAGAACAGCAAATATGGCTGCCAAAACTGAATCGATCGGCCCGCCGAAACACGCCGGAATCGAGCGGCGTAGGCAGCGGCGACGGGGGTTTCGGGGGGAGGGAGAGACTAGCGAGAGAGAGGAGGGAGAGAGGTGGCAGGGAGGGAGAGTTGGGGCTGGTGGTGTGGTGGGGTACACTGCCCTGCCACGTCACCGATCCGTGGGAGGTTGCTTCCAACCAATAGGAAGCCAGCACAAATTTTGTGTTTCTTTGCACAGTTTTTTGTACACAAAATACTCTTGTTAAAATTTAGTAAAAAAACTCAAACTTTTTCCACATCTTCTAGGAATAATAAACCAATACCACGGCAAATTTCATATTATTTGCACCTTGTTTGCATTTTAAAAAACAAAAAAAATGAAAAACATTCGCAAAATGACGAAAGTTATGGCCTAATTCATGGCATAGTTATAGTGATATCATATTGCGTATAAGTGTGCATCTTAGAAGGGCAAACAATTTTGATGAAGGGAGTTTTCATTTTATTTTCATGCAAAATTCAGTTTTCATTTTCTGAGTGCCAAAAAAGATTTTTTTTTGTGAAAAACCTACCAAATATTTGTTGCAAAATTGGATCACATCAATTTTCATTTTTTCTGTAAATCATATGATGTCTTTGCGGAAAGTGTAGACCTAGTGCAACCAAAGGAGGGGCAGGACCCACCATTGGGGGCGAATGTACCTCGGCGGCATGCCGGATCTAACCGTTAAAATCCACGGAAAATCATACGGCGCTGGAAATCCTCGGGACCTGGCATGGGGTGTCATCATATGGCCCTTGTAGGGTGTGGTAAAAATCTGAGTGCGTTTCGCAAAAGGCTGACCGGAGGCCCTTTGTAAATTGCACCATCTTCGAGGTAGTATCTGGCTATCGTGGCTATCGGGTGGGAAAGTGTCTGGTTTGTGAAGGAAGTGTGCTGCCCGTTGCTCCGTTGAACTTGAAACTTCTCGTGCTCTCAAAGGGGGGTATTACATGACACGTGCCAGGACATGGCATTTTTCGGGCCCACCTAGAATATTTGAGACATTTATTGCATCCGTAGGGTTTCAATGCGGGAAATTACAGATCTGCATGGTGGCCACCTGAAATGATGTTCAGAAGTGGTTTGTACAATCGTATATGATGTCTTTTCGGAATGTGTATACCTAGTGCAACCAAAGGAGGGGAAGGACCCACCACCGAGGGGCGAATGTACCTCGGCGACATGCTGGATCTAGCCGTTAAAATCCACGAAAAAACATACAATGCCGAAAAATCCTCGGGACCAGGCACGGTGTTGTAATATGGCCCTTGTAGGTGTGGTAAAAGTTTGAGCGCGTTTCAGCGAAGCATGACCGAAGGCCCCTTGTAAACTGCGCCATCTCCAAGGTAGTATCTGGCTAACGAGAGGGAACGTGTCCGGTTTGTGAAGGAAGTGCACTGCTCGTTGCTCCGTTGACCTCAAAACTTCTCGTGCTCTCAAAGGGTGGCATTAAATGACACGTGCCAGGACATGGCATTTTTTGGGCCCGCCTAGAATATTTGAGACATTTATTGCATCCGTAGGGTTTCAATGCGGGAAATTGCAGATCTACACGGCGGCCACCTGAAATGATGTCCAAAAGTGGTTTGTACAATCATATATGATGTCTTTTTGGAATGTGTATAACTAGTGCAACAAAAGGAGGGGAAGGACCCACCACCGGGGGGGTGAATGTACCTCGGCGACATACTGGATTTAGCCGTTAAAATCCACGGAAAATCATACGATGCCGGAAATCCTCGGGACCTGGGACGGTGTCGTCATATGGCCCTTCTAGGGTCTGGTAAAAGTTTGAGTGAGTTTCACAGAAGCCTGACCGGAAGCCACTTGTAAACTGCACCATCTGCAAGGTAGTATCTGGCTATCGAGAGGGAACGTGTCCAGTTTGTGAAGGAAGTGCGCTGCCCGTTGCTCCATTGACCTCGAAACTTGTCGTTCTCTCAAAGGGGGGCATTACATGACATGTGCCAGGACATGGCATTTTTCGGGCCCGCCTGGAATATTTGAGACATTTATTGCATCCGTAGGGTTTCAATGCGGGAAATTGCAGATCTGCACGACGGCCACCTGAAATGATGTCCAGAAGTGGTTTGTACAATCATATATGATGTCTTTTCGGAATGTGTATACCTAGTGCAACCAAAGGAGGGGCAGGCCACCACACTTCAAGACATGTAAGAGGACCCAGGCCGATGCTTTGGTGTCATTGCTACCCCCAAAGCCCCCAGCCGGCCTAACCCTGGCCCCGTTGACCCAGAGATATACCCCTTTGACTTTCATTGGCCGACCTATGACAAATGGACTTTTCCACCTTGTTGTGATAGGTTTGCCCATAGGAAAATGTCCAAAAGGTCTGGACCCAACCAACCACTAGATCCCCTCCCGATCGACACGATGTGGCCGTTCCCCCCTCCAAGTACCGGCGGCAAAGCCGTCCGTGATGGGGTCTCAATTCGGAGCCACGTGTCAGGTGTTTAAGCCTGCCACCATAATCCTAGAAACAATCTGATGGATGTAAATATAAATTTGTCTCGTTTGGCCAAGGAATGAAAAATATACAAAAAACTCAAAATAAAAAGAGTGTTTTCTGTACATCTGAAGCAAACATGATTTAGTTTGTTCAAATTTGAAAACATAGAATAGCAACAGAATCCTTTCAAGATTCTGATAAAAAACCATATAAAAATTTGTCAAAATCGATGCAAGTATCAATCAATTGTGATTTTAACAAAGTATAAGGACTTATATGCAATAGTACATGAGGTCACATTTCTAACATACTCAAAAGCAAAAATAAACTGGATATTCATAATCTATGGAGAATTCTACCCCATGTGACAGCGGCAGTGCCGTCCGTGGAGGGGGAGGGGGGGAGGGGCACACCGCGCAGCCCCAAGAAGGGCGTCTACGCATGCCACAACGCTTTCACACATACATGAGGACCCGGTGCGAGATTATGATAAAAAAATCATTTAAAAGTTGTACAAATCTATGGAAGTATCAATTACTTGTGATTTTTACTAAGTATAAGAACCTATATGCAAAAGTACATGAGGTTACATTTTGACATACTCAAAAGTAAAAACAAACTGGATATTCATAATCTATGAAAAATTCTGCCCCAAATCCATATATAATTTGTGTATGTTTAAGTTTATATAAATTAGATTTAAATTAATCAAATCTAAAGTTTAGAAAATATAAAATGAGAAATAAAAAACATATAATATATATGCTGACGGCCACGATAAACCACGTGGCTTTTGCTGATTAAACATACATGCAATAGCTACGCCGACGGCCTCCGTCAGGGCCGTTGGCATAGTTTTGACGGCGTCAACCCGCCGTCTGAGCCTGGGTCGGCTGGCCCACCTATGTGCCGATGACGGCTATATGCCGACGGCCCTTGTCGGCATAACTAAAGATTTGCCGACGGTGTTTCTACGCCGACGGCCCCCGTCGGCATAATGGAGTTGCCGACGCTTTAAGACGCCTACGGCCTTTCTCCGGCCGTCGGCATACCTCCATCTATGCCGACGGGGGCCGTCGGCAGCGGCGGTTATTCTGGTAGTGATATGATATCCAGTTTTAGTGTTTGTAAAATATAAATGAGCGTGTAATAATGTACGCGGCTCATGGCATGATCAAGTTGTAGAGATCATTTTGAGCGCGTCTCATTGTGCTGCTATTCCTTGTCCTTAGCTTAAATCTGTACTACATGAAAAAACTTTTATCTTGAATTCTTGATTGCCGAAAAGGAAATTAGCACGTCAATTGGCAAGTATAGCACATGCGCAATGGTGTGAAAAGATCAAGACTGCTTAAATGTGGATCATCTACGCCCCATCCACATCATGGAAAGGTCGTGCGTCGCGGGTTGCAACCGGCGTTCCTGCGCTGTTAAGAGCATCTCTAGCAGATGCCCTGGATTTAGTTACTCAATTCTTCTTTCTATTAGAAGTCAATTTTTTTAGGGATTAAACTATTTTGCAGCAGCAGATCCCCTAAACTTAATCTCCTAAACATTTTCAAACACAAATTTTTATACACGAATTCGTTTAAAACGCTAATTTGCCCCTCCCACGACGCAGGAATTCGTGTATGAAAATTTTTGTTTGAAAATGTTTGATAATGAGCAAGGAAGGCACACTGGATACCAATCTATTTACTTCAAATATGCAGATTCCTCTTACAAAGAAACAAATTTCAAATATACAATAAATAACACCAATCTTAAGTTCGTACAGACACTATTACCAGTACCATATATACGATCGCTGCGCAATTCTGGGCCAGACTGCTTACTAATTTTGTTGGATTCTTTGAGTAGGCCTTTGCGTGTGCAGATCTATTTTTCTTCTGGACAGCTTGGCACTTGAGAAATGATGCGATTCTTGGTGAGGAAAAGGAATTTGTTCTTGTGTCCGCTAATTTTATGGAATAGCTATTGATCACCTTATTAGGGTTTGTCATGGCACTAACATGGTGGTTTTCCAATAATAAAGGAAATGGAGTGCCGGTCGTGTTTGGGTCTATTGAATCTTCCCAGGCACCCGTAGGAAAATCTTATTGGTGTAGATAATTAGTGGTGTCAGCTTTGAATCGGACACCATTGGTCTTTTGTCAAAATAACAGCGGCGTGGAGAAATACAGGGGCGTCTATGCTGTATGTACTAGTGGCGTCAGCTGCGGAAACTCCGGCTTCTGTAACGTCTCAGGTGTAAACTTGCCATGCTATTTTATGGTGCACGTAAGTGCCACCCAGGAATAGTTCGTTTGCAACCGATCGAGTGCATCTGCTGGTTCCTTCTGACTAAACAGCTGGTCTGATGCTTATCCCGTGCAACTGCATCAGGAAAAGAGCCCTTTATGGCACTTTGTAATAGCTATTTTTCCTCGAGAGGCTTCTTCGTGGCGAGAATATTTCACCTCCTGCAAAGTCACCCATTCATACTTCTGATCAAATTGTATGTGTTATGAACTGTGATACATACGCACATTGCATTTATAGAGTATAGATTTAGCGTATTTGGATAATACGTATGAGTTATGTACAGAATACAGCGTGATGCTTGGGGACTATATATTGGACAATAAACGTTCAAACGGATGCGTGTCACGGCGATTGATAATGAAAATGAAGTAGGTCGTGCACGAAATGCGGAGATGGTACCTGCAAGCTGGCTGAATTTGGTATGCTCTCGTTATACATAGTAACACTCATTAATAAGGTCGCCAAGGAAACGAATTATACTGCTTCCGTCAAATTGGCAAGTACAGCGCACGTGCAATGGAATGAATAGATCAGGACTGCTCACATGTGGATCATCTGTGGCACATCCACATCATGGAAAGGCCGCGCGTTGTGGGCTGCAACTGGCGTTCCGGTGCTGTTAAAAGCATCTCTATAAACCTAAATTTAATTACTCAATTGTTCCTGTGGTTGGATGGTTAGAGGGACTGTGGTATCCCAGCCCATCAGGGTTCAAGTCCTGGTGCTCGCATTTATTACTGGATTTATTTCAGGATTTTCGGCGATGCACATTTAGTGGGAGGAGACGTTCCCGTCGACGACGAGGTGCCTACGGTGACTTCGTAAATTTCAAGATGATATGCCGGCTCAGTCTTTCGGAGGTGCTCATAGGGGTAGGGTGTGCGTGTGTGCGTTCATAGGGGTGAGTGTATGCGCGTGTATATGAGCGCTTGCGTCTGTACTGTGTTAAAAAAAAGGTCAATTTTTTTAGGTATTAAACTTTTTCGCAGCAGCAGATCCCCTAAACTAATCTCCTAACATTTTAACACAATTTTTTGTACACGAATTCATTTAAAACACTAATTTAACTAGTTAATTGCATATTTTGACAATGCTTCCACATTAGCATCATACATAACATAATTAAACAGTTCATGCCTACTACATTTGCATCATACATATCATAAATAGACATTGAACTAGTCCAAGCATCCATATTAAAATCTACAAAACTACATAATATATAGTCTTTCTGATGAGAATAACTGTCGAAGTCGTCATCGGAGCCCGAGCCCAGGACAGATGAGGAGACGGTGATCACCCCCGAAGCGTTGGAGGAGCAAGCCTCCTAGTCGTTGGTGATGGACGCATCGTCCTCGGTCTTCAAAGTCTCCCATTGTAGCATCATAACATGGAAGAAACCCCTGAGTAATATCGGAATCTCTGACTCGGCTAGGATCTCGTCGAGCTCATCTCATAATTGATCTTCTTCGACTTCAAGGCACCCATGATCGGCACGCTCATGCTGGACCTATCGCTCGTCGACCACGGATACGAAAAAAATCTTGGTTCAACGCTAGGAGGTCTGCCTCCTCCCCGATGAGGTTCGGTATCACCTCCTTGTCCAAGCGCTCGGCATACAGTTGCTCCTATGCCTTTCGGCTCATGATCTCCTCGTAGCTGGAGATAATCCGAGCGGCGGGAGAGGCAAGTGTGACCGAGTACGCAACGCTGTACGGAAAATTAAGTGTGGCCCACCGCGCGAAGAAACAAAGGGTGGTGGATGCGGATGCCCGCGCGGCCTCCTCCATTGTCTCAAGCGTACCTTACCAATGGCGCCCAAGGTCGAGGTGGTGGATTTCCGCTGTGAATTTTCCCCACGACCGCCGCCAGATGCCGCGGTACTTCAGGGATGGCGGTGGCGGCAGAGCTCTTGGAGTCAGCTGCTGGAGAGGATGGTGACGGCGGAGGTGGAGTCGAGGAAGACATCGACGACAAAGAAAGTGTGTGGCAACGGAGCTCCAGGGGCAGCGGTGACGTAGTCGAGGAAGATGGCGCAAGGGACGACGACGCAAGGCGATGGGGTCATAGGAGGGGCGAAGCGGATCTGCCGGTGTCGGCGCGGGGCTGTGGGATGTGGCGGGGAGTCGACTGGCAACCGCGACTTCTACCTTGAGAATGGCGGCGGCGATAGGCCGAATCGGGCTTAGGAGACGGCCGATTCGGGGATGGCAGCGGGAAAAATTGAAGCGGCATGGAGTTAGCTAAGGTTTCGGAGCTGTGGTAGTGGGTTTTGTAACCGGTGCCAAGCCAATCGACCGGTGCGCCGGTCGCCAAGTCTTGAATGTGGGAGGTGAGTAGCCTCCTTATTTTTACCAAGAATGGTATCCTTTCGGACTATTTTTTTTCAAGTGAAGACAACTGTTAGAGGATAGAAGTCAAAATTTTGATGCACTAACAATTTAGGGGTCTGGTATCTAGGTCTAATCTTTCAAAAACATCTCCTAGGATATAATTTTCACGGGATCAGCTAAAGATGCTCTAAGTTACATGTGTAGGTAAAGCTCTCAATGTGCAAGCTCCTGTACCGTGAGTAAAACCAGTCAGTTCAGCACGTCCGCCTATAAGTATCTGTGCCGCCATGCCGATACACCCACCCAGACTTGCACTGTGAACTAGAGCACTCACAAACAAGCGCACAAAAAACTGCGTAGTCGATCGATCATGGCTAGCGCAGGGCAGGAAGCGAGTCTTTTCGCCGTCGTCTTTTGCTTGACGGTGGTCGCTGGCAACGCCTGCCTGAGTCTCCACGGCGACGCCCCGGCCACGGCGAACTTCACCCAGCTGGCCGAGGTCGGCGGCCAGGTGACGGCGAACTTCACTGACCTGACCGCGGCCGCCGGGCTGCCGGCAACTTTGGATTGGCGTGCCAGGGGAGCAGTAACCATCCCCAAACAACAGTAAAAGCTCGGTAAGTGTGTTCTTCGCTAGTACTCCACTTGTGGGACAAATCTTTGTTTACCGATCGAATAGATACATCGTGCATTGCATTGTAAAAACATGTTGCGGCGAGTTAAATGTTAACTACTGACACGGATTACTATTTAATTGAACCAGAGATTTTTGTTTTGAGAAACAAATTACTATTGGTATCGTTGTGAGTCTCTTGATTGTAGACCACTCATGTTGCTACATCTATCCATATTGATTGCGTACTTCCATGAGTTCCATTCCATCCACCGATCAAATTAAGTATTCCGGTATGCTAATACGCCGCACGCTGCTGCAGGCTCATGCTGGGCATTCGCAGCTGTTGCCGCCATCGAGGGTTTGCAGCAGATCAGGACAGGCAAGCTGGTGACGCTGTCAGCCCAGCAGCTCGTCGACTGCGCGCCTGAAACAAAAACCCACCGGTCCCCTCGAAATGCCTTCGAGTGGGTGCACGAGAACGGAGGCATCACCTCCGATGCTGATTACCCCTACACCGGCGAGGCCGGCAAGTGCGTCAAGTCGAAGCTCAAGCACTACTCGGCGCAGATCACCGGCTTCCGGCGAACTGACAACGCCTCCGAGCTGGCGCTCATGGCGGCGCTGCAGAAACAGCCCGTCGCCGTGAGTATGGCTCTCGCCGGGCCTTTCTTCACAGAGTACAAAGCGGGGACAATTTACGAGGGGCCGTGCGTCCAGAAGAACAACCACGCCATGACGGTCGTGGGATACGGGCAATCCAAGAAGGAGAAGCTATACTGGATCGTCGAGAATCCCTTCGGCCCAAAGTGGGGGAACGGCGGGTACGTGCTTGTGAAGCACGGGGTCAACAGCAATGACGGCGGCCTTTGCGGGATCGCCAGGCGGGCCATCTACCCAACCAACCATGGCCGCCAACTAGCTAGGAGGAACTCCCCTCTATCACCATCTCATGGGACTGGCAAGTGAAGTCATTCAGCGGGTGCACGCATGCACTCTACTCTTAATGTAAGAATGCAATAGTAGTATGTTTCTCAAAGAAATAAAACCTACTCCAGTATGTAATGCAATGTACTAGCAACTTGGCATAAATGGTGGGTGGATTCACCCAAGGCATCAGTCACTAGTACTAAATGCTTTTTTCGACATTATCCTTACTAAATGCTTGTGCAAGATTCCTGCACGAGGTTTATGCTAGTAGTAATGTTTGCAAGTCCTTGTGTAATTCTATCCACCGCAAGTCTAGAACAGTGACAATCAAGCAGAAATGGGTGCTGAACCATCCTTCGTTGCATTACATTATTTCATCTTATTCAGATTAGGTAAATAACAACGACAGTCAACCATATAATAATTAAATTATGCGGACTAACCTGAAACTATTTTGTTCTGGATATTTTGATATGAGCTACATTTGGGCTGAAATGGGTGAACAAACAAATTGAAATGTGTCTATTTATATCCGATTCACTAAAGATTACTAAAACATTTTATAACAGTGAATAGAGGGAGTACTATTCTATCAAGCACTTGGTTTGCTGACGATAAAAAGCCTAAGCTAGCTAAATCATTCGGCAGTTTTGTTACACATCATCACTAACACACTGCCCACTAAGTTAAGTGGCAACTCTGCATTTCGCCATCACTACTTACTCGAGTGCAAATTGCATTCTTGTGCAAGCCAGCACCATCCCGTCTGGAAATTTTGCACCTAGGATATACGTAAACATTTTTCTCAAATGATATATATTACCATAAGATTCTTTTTTTCACGAATACACAAAATCTGCGGACCATTCACTGATGGAAAGAAAGAGCTTGTACAGATAAGATGTAGCACTAGGGCACGCAAACGGGTCACGACGTGAAGGCTACACCTGAGCGAAGCAGCTAAAGGGGTTGCTTAGCCTTAACACACACATAACACTAAGTCTCTGTGATAATTCTAATTAAGGGGATATTTGAATTTTGCTAGAGGTAGCCCTGCCAAACGTGGACACACTAATTATTTGGCAGACTATTCTGCCGCCCATGCTTTGCCCAGAAATTGGTGTCGATGTGAACTAGAATTGCTTAGGTGGGCTGGGGGCACCAAATTATTGGTTCCTGATACGTCTTTGTCGTATCTATAATTTTTTGATTGTTTCATGTCATTATTTTATATTTTTCACATACTTTTAGCAACAATTTATATGATTTCTTGGACTAACATATTGATCCAGTGCCCAGTGTCAGTTCCTTTTTGTTGCATGTTTTTTATTTCGCAGAAAATCCATATCAAACGAAGTCCAAATGCGATAAAATTTTACGGAGATTTTTTTTAGAATATATGTGATTTTTGGAAAAAAGAATCAACGTGAAACGATACTCGAGGGAGTCACGAGCTCACACGGCGCGGCCCCTACCCTAGGACGCACCGGGCAGGCTCGTAGCTACCCCGTAAGTTGGTTGGAGGTGTACTTCGGTCGCAAGAAAGCTAATATACTGATAGAATCGTATTAAAATTTCAGCCCAATCGGAGTTACGGATCTCCGGAAATATAAGAAACGGTGAAGAGCCAGAAAATAGAAACGTGAAACTGAGAGAGATCTAATCTCGGAGGGGCTCATGCCCTCCGGGAGCCATGGCGGCCTTGGACCAGAGGGGAAACTCTCTTCCCATCTAGGGGGGAGACCAAGGAAGAAGAAAAATAAGGAGGGGGGCTCTCTCTCCCTCTCTCCCGGTGGCGCCGGAGCGCCGCCGGGAAACCATCGTGACGGCGATCTACATCAACAACTTCGCCGCCGTCATCACCAACTCTCTCCCCCTCTATGCAGCGGTGTAACACCTCTTCTCTCCGCTGTAATATCTATTTAAACATGGTGCTTTATGCCACATATTATTATCCAATGATGTGTTGTCATTCTATGATATTTGAGTAGATTCTTTTTGTCCTACGGGTTAATTGTGGTATGGTGTGATTGGTATGAGTTGTATGTTAACATGGTGCTGTCCTATGGTGCCCTCCGTGTCGCACAAGCGTGTGGGATTACTACTGTAGGGTGTTGCAATACGTTCATTCGCTTATAGTGGGTTGCGAGAGTGACATAAGTTTAAACCCGAGTAAGTGGGTTGTTGCATATGGAAGTAAAGAGGACTTGTTACTTAATGCTATGGTTGGGTTTTACCTCAGTGATCTTTAGTAGTTGTAGATGCTTGCTAGAGTTCCAATCATAAGTGCATGTAATCCAAATACGAAAAGTATGTTAGCGTATGACTCTCCCTCATTGCATATGATAAGTATTTGTCGTGTTATATTCAATTGCCTATGGACAATATTTCTCATCGTTCTCCAAAAAGCTTTCTACTAAACCAATTAAGTTTTATTATCTAGTAAAATATTTCTAGTTTCATTCTTGCAAACTTATCCTATTACACCTACAAAGTAGTTTTATTCTTGTTCTAGGTAAAGCAAACGTTAACTGTGTGTAGAGTTGTATCGACGATCGATAGAACTTGAAGAGAATATTAATTCTATCTTAAGCTACCATCACATACTTACTGGAGTGCAAATTGCATTCTTGTGCAAGCCAGCACCATTCCATCTGAAAATTTTGCACCTAGGATATACATAACATTTTTCTCAAATGATATATAGTATCATAAAAAAATCGCGAATACGCAAAATTTATGTACTATTCATTGATAGAAAGAACGAGCTTGTACAGATAAGGTGTAGCACTAGGGCACGCACGCGATGTGCGGGCTACACCCGAGCAGAACAGCTAAACAGGTTGCTTAGCCTTAACACACACAAAACACTAAGTCTATGTGATAATTCTAATTAAAGGGTTGTTTGGATTTTGCCAGAGGTAGCCCTCACATAAAAAAAAGACACATCCGTGACATTATGGCCCAAACAAAAACCTTTTCTGCCATGGTTATGACACTTCTATGACGATAGTTGTGACAAAAACACGTATCATCATAGATGTGGTGGGCTCCTACTTCTATGACAAAAAATCATGACAGAAAATGGGCTTTTCGTTCTAGGCGGGCCAGAGACACACCTGCATGACATTCTTTGCGCCATCCGTGACATAAAAAATCATGGTAGAAGTAAGGGCGAGGAAAATTTTAGGGAGTTTCAGGTTACGGTGGGTAGTCGAGGCAGACCGATGCAGTGTGGTTTGCGCGTTTCTCTCGTACGCGCGTGTGTGCCAGGCGCTTGCTAACTGAACCAGAGCGAGGCGTTCGCTTAGTGAACCCGAGCGATCGATCGATCCCACTACATACTGAAGCCGATCGATCCCTTCACTGCTAACTGAAACCGATCCATCCCTTCGCTGTTAACTGAACTCGAGCGATTCCTTCGCTGGTGCTGCTAACTGAACACGAGCGATTGATCGATGTTGCTGCTTACTGAAGCCGATCGAGCCCCCATGCGATACGTAGCCAGCCGGTGTTGGGTTGCCTCTCGATGAATAGTGACTGTTGTTGTCGCGCGCACGATACGTAGAACGAGTCGAGCCGGTTTGTTGGCTGTGGATGAACAGTTCCC
The DNA here is from genome assembly GCA_011799875.1 of Thinopyrum elongatum. NCBI lineage: Eukaryota > Viridiplantae > Streptophyta > Magnoliopsida > Poales > Poaceae > Thinopyrum > Thinopyrum elongatum. The sequence continues at coordinate 445,834,853 of CM022298.1, read as the reverse complement.
GTTGGGGGTTGGATGAACAGGACCCCGTAGTAGTAGGCGGTTGCCGCTGGATGAACAGGACCCCGAGAAGGCCGCCACACCCCCAGCCGGTTGGGGAGGATGAACAGGACCTCGTGGAGGCTGGATGAACAATAGCCGACGGAGGCTGGACGAAGTCGACGGTGGATGAACAGTAGACCGTGGAGTCCCGTTTTGCAGTACGCCACACCCCTCCCGAACAAGGCCCCGTTTCGATCGTAGGCGGTTCGAGAGAAGACCGTTTCCACCGTTTTGCGGCACGCCAGACCCCTCCCGATGAACAGGATCCAGTTTCGACCGTAGGCGGTCGAACAGAAGGACATTTTCTCCATTTTGCGGTACGTACGTCAGACCCTATTTTGGCTGTTCCGTCCAAGCCGATTGGCTCGCGATGAACAGGACACGTTCTGACCAAGTCTGCTTGGCTCCCGATGAACATAACGCATTCCGACCTAGTCGGTTGCCTCCCGATGAACACGACGATGTTTCTCCGTTCCGACCCAGCCGGTTGGTTGCCGATGAACATGAGGTCGTTGTTGCCGTCTATTGCCTCTCCATGTACACGAGCCCTGACCGTACGTATGCACAAGTACGCATTCAAGACCCCGCCCGTATGCAGGTACGTGGCCGTATTTTTTGCCCTGTGGCAGTACGTACGTGTACACGAGTTAGATGGGACTGTCTGAACTGCTACATCGGGGGCTCTACTATGGCACGTGCCGCTACTTACTCAGCCACGGTTCATTGTTACAGAGAGACCAATCGACCAGTATGTATGTACAAGTTTACGACCAGACAGGTAACCGTATGTACACTTTGACCTGGTAGGTCCCAACTGTCAGGGGGGTAAGAACACATATCCTTGCGTGCAAAGATATAGCTGGTGGGTCCCAGCTATCATGGGGAGGAATCATATTTTTTCACGTAATAAGGAGACACTTCCTTGTGTGCGAAGATGTAGCTGGTGGGTCCTAACTGTCAGGGGGGGGAAACTTTTTTTTCGCGTAATAAGGAGGAACTTTCCTTGCATGCGACCATGGACCTCGTGGGTCCCATCTATCAGCCTCTCCATGTACAGTCCTCTTCCGATGACTCTCGTTTGTTGATCACGCCGCGCCGAGCGCACTAAGGCGGTGGACGACAATGAGGCCCCGGACAGGAACGACCCGGAGATAGGGAATATGTGACAGTGGAGTCGCAGACGGAGAGGAGTACAACGTCCGAGGGTTGACTGGTTTGGTGCGGCATGGGGCTGTAGTCAGCGGAGAATAACATGAAGGTTGGGGGCGTGTAGGGATGGCCTGGCCGGCGGTAGGGTAGCGCTTCGTAGCGAGGTGTGCGAAGCAGCGCCGCTGGCTGCCGGAGGTGGGAGCAGGAGGTCCCGCCGGCGTTGGAGGAAGAAGGCGAGAGATTGAAGATACATGTCGGCCGTTGGATGTACATCCAACGACTACAGATGTCAGAATCATTTGTTGACTAATTTGACAACGCCGTCCGTAGGCTTCGACCTATTAGCCCACATGTCAGCCTCCTTGCGTGCGAAGATATAGCTGGTGGGTCCTAGCTGTCAGCAGGAGTCATAATTTTTTTTGCCCATAATAAGGAGGCACTTTCTTGCGTGCGAATATGTAGCTTCTGGGTCCCAGCTGTCAGGGAGAGGAAATATTTTTTCCGCGTAATAAGGAGGCACTTCCTTGCGTGTGAAGATGTAGCTGGTGGGTCCAAGCTATCAGGGGGAGGAATAATGTTTTTTCCACATAATAAGGAGCCAGTTGCATGCGTTCGTTCATGAACTGGTGCGTCCCCACTGTCAGCTTCTCCACGTACTGTCCTCTTCCGATGACTCTCGTTTATTGACCACACAGCGCTGAGCGCACCAAGGCGGTGGACGACGGCAAGGCCCCGGACGGGAACGAGCCGGAGATGGGAAGACGCGGTAGTGGAGTCATAGACAGAGAGGAGTACGAGGATTCACTGGTTCTGGTGTGGCGTGGGGCTGTAGTCGGTGGAGAATAACAGGAGGTATGGAGGGGTGCAGGGAAGCCTGGCCTGCGGTGGGGTAGTGCTTCGCAGCGAAGCGTGCTAAGCAGAGCCGCTAGCCGGCGGGGGCTGGAGCAGGCGGTCCCCGCGGCACTGCAGGAAGAAGACGAGATTAAAGATACATGATGGCCGTTGGATGTAAATTCAAATGGCTGCGGATGTCAGAATCATTTGTTGACTAAGTTGACAACGCTTTGCGTAGGCTTTAACCTATTGGCCCACATGTCAGCCTACAAAAATATGGCACATATTTAACCCAAGTTTTTTAGAGTTTACAGTCCATTTGTTGGGCTGACTGAACAAATAATGTAGTGTCTATACGGCACATTTAATTTTTTCTAAAAAGTCACAACCCATTTGCATTTTCTTAAAATACACGAATTTACTGAGCTTATTATAAATATAATATTAGGTTAGACAGAGCAATTAGTATCAAAAAATAAACCAGAGCTGGGCATTTTATTATATACAAAATTAGCTAATTAGCGAGTTATTGCTCAAAAGAAAAATGAGCGCGTTATCATTACATTGGTCATTAAATCTTCGCAAGCTTTTGTACGCAATCACCAGGACTTTCGTTGCTTTAGAGTAAAAAACAACTAGAATTTTCCTTGCCAACTTCTGTTAAACATTTACTTTTACAAGTTAATAACACGTGGGATGTTTTTATAATGTATATATAAGTTTCTATTAAATATACGATACTATATATGTATATATATATGTAATGTGGTTAGAAGGTAAAACATAAATTGGACCCGACATTCTTATTTTTATATATAGAAAAATAGAACAGAGATCTGCGTTTTATTAAAAAAAGATAAATTGGGTTGCTGATATTTAAGAAAAAAGAAAGCCTAGGCTGGGAGGCCCATAGGCCGATAGATACATGATGGACCTCAAAAAAATAAGTTGAAACCACTGTGTCAGTATGTCGTGGTTTAAGCATGTTAAAAAACAAAACCTAGGCTCGGCAGGCAACAACCAAGCTGATACTTGTTCGCCCTCTAAAAGAATGACACCTGCTAGATCCTCGATACCCCTAAAAAAGCTCCCCGATGACAGTCTTCGTTGTAAATTTATTTCGTTTATTGACTAGGTTGACAAACCCGTGGGTCCCAACGTTAGTATACAATTAGGAGGAAGTTTTTTCCAATGAGGCACTTGCTTGTGTACGGCCATGGAACTGGTGGGTCCCGACTGTCAGCCTCTCCCCGTTCAGTCCTCTTCAGATTCTTCTCGTTTTTTGAGCATGTTGACAACGGCAGACGGCGGCGCCGTGACAAACGCACAAAGCCGAAGGACGACGTCGTGGACACGGACAGGATCGAACCGGAGCCGGGGAAGATGCCTTAGAGTAGTGAAAAAGCGCGCATTCATTCTTTCAAACATACCGCATTAGCCCAGTGGCTACAACCCTCTCACCCAAAAGTTGTACTACCCGGGTTCGATTCCACCTGGTGCAGTTGAAAAATATCTAATTTTTTGCCTCAGCTATTACTGACATGTGGGTCCCGCCATGTCATCTACACACACCACCTCCACCACTTGCCAAAATTTAGTCCCTACTTTACCCAATTTTTCGCACACTCAACATTGTCTGGGCATTTTGAAAATAACATATCTTTATGAATGTGCATCATATGAAGATGTGTTATACATGAATGTTGATCATGATGTTAACTTGTTGTTAGTTCTATTTTCGATCATGAATAAAATTTCCAACATGTTATTATCCATGTTTGAAAAGGGCGTGTTGATTTAAATGCTCTACCTCTGAAACATGCAGTTTCTTATCTCAAACTAAAACTTGCAGTTTCTTATCTCAAACTGAAACTTGCAGTTTCTTATCTGAAACAGAAACTCAAAAGATTCATATATACACAAGTTCAGCATGTCTATGCATCCAAATGATTGATAGATCACAATACAATATTCATAGCTAACATTCACAAAAATATTCAGATATACACAAGCTCAGCATGTTTACGCATCCAAATGATTGAGAGATCACAACCAATATCATCCATCGACACACTTTAATTACCTAGGGTACAGACTGGTAAGTGGTTGATACGTCCATTTTACATCATGATTTTCTACTGTTATTTATAATGTTTTTGGCCAATATAAGACATTGTAGTGCCATTCTAATGTCTTTTCTCTCTTAATTTGCAAGATTTACATGAAGAGTGAGATTGCCGACATCTGGAATTATCGGCCTGAAAAAGCTATGTCAGAGATACCTATTCTGCGCACCTCCAAATGAACTGAAATTTCACGGAGAATTATTTTGGAATAAATAAAAAACACTAGAAGAAAGAAATACCAGAGGGGGCCACCCAAGTGCCCACGAGGCACCAGGGTGCGCCCACCCCCCGAGGGCGTGCCCTGATGGCTCGTGGGGCCCCTGGCCATCCTCCGGTGCCCATCTTCTGGTATATAAACCCATTTTCCCTAGAAAAAATTAAGGGGAGGTCTTTCGGGATGGAACATCGCCGTCTCGAGGCGGAACCTGGGCAGGAGCACTTTTGCTCTCCGACGAAGCGATTCCGCCGGGGACACTTCCCTCCGGGAGGGGGAAATCGAAGCCGTCGTCATCACCAACAACTCTCTCATCATAGGAGGACCAATCTTCATCAACATCTGCACCAGCACCATCTCATCTCAAAACCTAGTTCATTTCTTGTATTCAATCTTTGTATCAAAACCTCATATTGGTACATGTGGGTTGCTAGTAGTGTTGATTACATCTTGTAGTTGATGCTAGTTGGTTTATTTGGTGGAAGATTATATGTTCAGATCCTTAATGATATTCAATACCTCTCTGATCTTGAACATGAATATGATTTTTGAGTAGTTACTTTTGTTCTTGAGGACATGGGAGAAGTCTTGTCATAGGTAATCATGTGAATTTGGTATTCGTTCGATATTTTGATGATATGTATGTTGTTGCTTCCTTTGAACGTCGACTACATGACACTTCACCATCGTTGGGGCTAGGGGAAGGCATTGTGGAGTAGTTATTAGATGATGGATTGATAGAGTGACAGAAGCTTAAACCCTAGTTTATGCGCTATTCCGTAAGCGGCTGATTTGGATCCATATGTTTCATGCTATGGTTAGATTTATTTTAATTCTTCTTTCGTAGTTGCGGATGCTTGCGAGAGGGTGTAATCATAAGTGGGAGGCTTGTTCAAGTAAGAACAACACCCAAGCACCAGTCCACCCACATATTAGATTATCAAAGTAACGAACGCGAATTGAACAAACATGATGAAAGTGACTAGATGAAATTCCAGTGTGTCCTCAAGAACGCTTTACTTGCTATAAGAGACTGTTCTGGCCTGTCCTTTGCTACAAAAAGGATTGGGATACCTTGCTGCACTTTATTTACAATTGTTACTTATTGCTCGTTACAAATTATCTTGCTACCAAACTATATGTTACCCACAATTTCAGTGTCTGCAGAAAATACCTTACTGAAAACCGCTTGTTATTTCCTTCTGCTCCTCGTTGGGTTCGACACTCTTACTTATCGAAAGAACTACAATTGATCCCCTATACTTGTGTGTCATCAAGACTCTTTTCTGGCACCGTTGCCTGGGAGTGAAGCGCCTTTGGTGAGTGGAATTTGGTAAGGAAACATTTATATTACGTGCTGAAATTTACTGTCACTTGTTACTACGGAAAACAATCCTTTGAGGGGTTTGTTCGGGGTATCTTCACCTCGACTGGAAGCACAAAAAGTTGCTCCTCAACCTACTTCAAAGTGCAATCATGCCCTTACATCATATTTTGATGTTGAGGACAATATACATGTAGGGGACTAACTATGTTTATCGAGTAAATCTCAGGTGTTAGCCCCCTGATGACAAATGTGTGTGGATCATGGACGTACGAAATTGATATGACTCATGGAAGAAGAAACACTAGATCAACGGCTCTTTTATTAGTTTATTCTTGAGTATAGGGATCTCGCACTATTAAGAGGGGATCGATAGGGTTAGCAAAGGACTTGCTCAAGTCGTTACGAATTCCCCTCCGTTTTCCTACCTTACCACATCTCCTAAAAATGCCCAACTCATTTAGAACATTGGTAGGATCAATCACTACTAGGGAAAACCTTATACACAGAGGATTATCAGTAGCCCTGATTAAAACAAAGCGCTACTGCTACTTACCCGTAGCACGAGGACACAAAGGGCGCTACAACTATGATGTTAGTAGTAGCGCGTCTACAGGAAAAGGCTCTATTACTATAATTCCCACACTGTTGCTGGCAGGCTAGGAATAGTAGTAGCAAGCTTGGGGAAAACGCGCTACCGCTAAGTTTGTTGTAGCAGCGCGTTTTCTGGGGAGAGCGCTACTGCTAAGGAAAAGAAAATAAAATGAAAAAGAAATAGAAAAGTAAATAAAAATGAAAGAAATAGAAAAAGGAGAAAGGAAAAAAGAAAATATAAAGAAAAATAAAGGAGAAAGGAATAGCAGTAGCGCTTGTTTCCAACAAGCGCTATAGCTAATCTAGCAGTAGCGTGTTTCGTAGACGCGCGCTATAGCTAAGTTCCTTAAATAAAGGAGAAAGGAAAAAAGAAAAGTAAAAAAGAAAAGGAAAAGGAAAAGGAAAAGGAAAAAAGAAAAGAAAAGAAAAGAAAAAGGAAAATAAATAGCTACTTCCTATAGCAGTAGCGTGTTTTATGTACCAGCGCTATAGCTAACTTAGCTATAGCGTTGTTTCACGACCGGCGCTATCGCTACTTTTGACATAACCCCCACACGGGCTTTCTCCCCCCACCGGCCACTTCTCCCCCAAATCCCCACTACTCTGATGTCGCCGCCGTCGCCCTACATCGTTGTCGGCCTCCACGCGCCCTCCCATCGCCCTCCACACGCCGTCTGCTGCCCTCCGTCGTCGTCTGGTGCCCTCCCTCGCCACGCGCCCGAGCCCCGGCCCCGACCTCGACACCGCGCGCCCCCTCCCTGGGCCGCTCTGCCTCCTCCTGCTCCCTAACTCTGCCGGCGCCCAAGGTGAGCACGCCTACACCTCCTCCTCCTCCTCCTCCTCCTCCCCTACCTCTGTCTAGCTAGGGTGCTTAAGTAGTTGTAGATGCTTAAGTAGCTAGGGTTCATCTACTTAGTTAGGGTTCATCAAATTAGCGAGTACTTGTTGATGCTTAAGTAACTAGGGCAGTAGGGTTTAACTAGAAATGTTAGTGCAATCGAATTTAACTAGATGTTAATTAGGGCAGTAGGGTTTAGTTTAGAGAAAAAAATTCAATATAAAAATATAAATTTCTATTAGTGTTGCAAGTCCAGTAGGTTATTAATTTTTACAGAATTTTTATTAGGACAGAAATTTAGGACATAATTTGAATTGAGTTCTAGGGTTCATAATTTGAAATTTAGGATAGAAATTGAGTTCTAGGGTTCATAATTTTTATTAGGACAGTAATTTAGGACAGAAATATGTAAAGGTTCTAGGTTTCTAGGGTTCATCCATCTATATTTGGTTTTTGAATTGAGTTTGAGAGAGCATGAGATTTGTGTAGATTTTCTTGAAGTGTCAAACACTAGGATATGCAAATTTGAAGTGGTCTTGTTATATGCAAATACCTCAATAGTGTTTGCTCATGTATATCTACTGTTGTAGTTGCTCATGTACAAGTTCTTAAGTGGTCCTGTTATATGCAACATTGAAGTGGTTCGATTATGCCCAAGTGGCCTTTTTGTTGTTTGCAGGGAATGATTCCGAGTGGCCTATGTTTTGCCGGAATGTTGATTCATTTCCGTTCCGGCAAATTTCAGGCGCTCGATTTGTCCACTTTTTAGCAAAGGTCATGCCGAAATTTTTCGTGAATTTCGGCATGACTTGTGCTAGAAACTAGGACATATCGAGTGCCCGGGATTTTCCGCAACGGGAATGAATCAACATTCCGACAAAACATAGGCCTTTTTTATGTCATTATTCATTTTATTAGGTCTAGAATTAATTGACTAGACTTAATCATAGGAAACATGACTAGCAATGATGAAGGAGAGGGTTCTGGTAATTGCAAAGTCTACGAGGTGGCAGACGACTATTTGAACAATATGGAGGAGCAACGGTTGTTGCAGTACCCCCGTGTCACATCCGAGACTGAGATCGACACCGCGGATATCCTTCCTTCGATTTCAATCATTCATTTGCACGCATGGAGGCTAATTTGAGGTATACTTATTTTGCGCAGCGACGGGTGCGCCGTCCTCATCATCCTTTACCCCCAATTCTCCCACGCTCTTTACTTGGACTCATCGAAGAACATGAATTAAAAGGATTACACCCACATCAAGTCTGTTCTCAATAGTGGTATCTTAAGCTACGGCCTACGGGGTGGAGAGATCACGCTCAAAAAGACAAGGAACTGCGCGCCCTACTTCGGCCATAAGACCGACTTCTGCTGCATCCAACAACCGAGTCGTACTCTCAGTGATGGATTCTATGTCCTCCACCACATGCTGGAGTACAGACGGGATCACCAGAACCTTTGCATGTCACCTAGATCCGGCAATGCCGATATTCTGCAATGGGCAAAGAAACTAGGAAATGTCCCGGATCATCGATTCCGAGCTGAGTTCTATCACATCCAACGTGAACTTTCCCAAATAATCATGAAGGAGGTCCTCGAAAAAACAGGGATGTTCTACGAAGAAGGGCAAATGTCGCGGGAAGACGTCCGAACACGCGTAGCCGCTCAGTGTATCGACCTGAAGCCTTTCACTTCGCTCGGGGACTTCCTCCCTGATTTGGATGGATGGCATGACATGTTGGAGTGATTGACGATATATGACAATGTGTCCGTTTAGTCACTACTTTCTCTATGACGAAACTTTGAGTTATGCACGACGAAACTTAGTGATGTAATTAAACCGTCCTCCTCAACTAGTGAAGATCACTCTAGTTAGGGCATTTTGGGTACGGTGAACTTTGTTATTTATGCTTATGATATGTTGCTTCTATTTTTGCTAACTCTATCTATTTCTGTTGCTCAACTATATATGTTGCATATTATCGACTCATGTGACGATGCAGGTACATTGATCATCGATGGTGAAGAAGTGCTACGCCGTGTACGTAGGGAAGGTTCCAAGAGTGTATGACTAGTGGCCTGAGTGTCAGGCCCAGGTGCACCGGTTTTCCGGTGGTAGCCACAGAGGGTTCGATAGCAGAGCCGAAGCGAAAGATAGTTACTTGAGGTTGACACTAGCGCGAGAGAGGGATCGGAATCGCCGCCTAAAAAACTACTACATTATCGCGCTCTTGCTCATAGTGATCGCTCTTCTCTTCTATATCTTTGTTTAGATATAGATGATGAAACATGTATATGTGATGACCATGCAGTTGCTTGTATTCGAGACATGTCACTTAACTTTGTATCGCTATATCGTGATTATGATGAGACGACATGATTTGTGTTGGATGATATGATGAGACTATTATGTGTATGATATGATGAGCATATTGCATGTTTATGATATGATTAGAATACTAAATAAAACATGTACAAAAACACCACAAATACGTAGCAGAAAAAAATATGTGAAAATATAGCAGTAGTGCTCTTTATTAGGAAGCAGTAGCGCCGTACACAAGCGCTACAGCTATTTAGCAGTAGCGCTGGATGGACGAATGCTACTGCTAAGCTACTTAGCAGTAGTGCTTTTCTGGACAACGCTACTGCTAAGTAGGTATAGCAGTACCGCGGGTCAAAACACGCTACTGCTACAACTTAGCTCCCCGCTCCCCGCTCTACTACTAGGCATTTCACCCGTGCTACTGCTAGGCTTTTCCCTAGTAGTGAATTATCATCACATACTCTCACCCTCTCTCTCCTTATACGTGTTTCTGGCTTGTAGGTCGCCGGATGTCCGGGACCCTGCCGGAAATCCGGCTCACAATCACAGAATGGGTTCTTCTTCTGTTCCCTTGCTGCCGGGTGTCCGGGCCACCCCTGTAATGCCCGATGTCCGGATCTTCGCCGGATGTCCGGGCAGCCATGTGCTGCCGGATGTCCGGGTCCTCCCCGGAAATCTGACCCATTACTTCAGAAGCTTAGCTCCTCTGGGTTCTGCACAGGCCAGATGTCTGGCTCACTGCCAGATGTCCGGGGTCTCACAAGTATGCCGGATGTCCGGCCCCTCTATTTTTCCTCTGCTCTCTATGTTTCTCACAGGGCCGCCTCACTATGCCGGATGTCCAACCTTTGGCCCGGATGTCCGGCCTAACACTGGCACTTACACCACAACAACCATATTTGCTCCACCACTATATTTTGCCTTCTTCCTCCACAGGAAAAGGTTGACCATTCACTTTGAGCAAACCCTAGAACACATTTCACTCTATCTCACACACACTCTTACACCAAATCTTAGATCCCGGAGGGATTTGAGAGCATTTGCGAGAAGTTGTCCAATCAAGTGATAGATCCTCCTTCTCCTTCTTCTCACCAAAGGAATTTGTGATTTGAGCAAGTCTTGAGCTTTTCCCCATTGTTCTTGTTACTCTTGGAGGTTGGAGACTCCTAGATGGTAGGAGTTCTTTGGAGAGGAATCGACCATTGTGATTACCCCTGGAAAGTTTGTGAGGGTTTGGAGACCACCCCAAGGTCTACCACTAGTGGTTGAGAATCGCCATTGTGGTGATATCTCAAAGAGAGAATAGGGTGAGCCTTCGTGGCGTTGGTGTGCCTTCGTGGTAACATCCACCTCTCTAAACGGTGACATAGCTTCCCTCCAAGGAAGTGAACATCGGCACACATCCTGGTCTCTCGGAGTTGCGGTTATTCCTAACCCTAGCTCCCTACTTGTGCTTACTTGTATCTTAGCTTGTACTTACTTTATATTGTGCTTACTTGTCTAAATACTTGTTGTATTCACTCCCTTACTTAGCACTAGTATCACCTTTGCAATTGCTAGGCCCACTCCGATATTCTGCATAATTGCGTAAAATTGCTTAGTAACAATTAAAATTTGGAATTGTACCTATTCACCCCCCTCTAGGTCCATCTCAATCCTTTCAATTGGTATCAGAGCCTCGTGCTCTATTCTTGTGGCTTCACCGCCCTAGAGCGAGATGAACCCCGATGGGACTCCCCTTGTTCCAAATCCGAAGGAGAAGGACACGGCTTCTTTGGAAGTTAAGTCCTTCACTTCTGAGGATTTGGAATGGGCCCTTGCTAAGCAAAAGGAGGAGCATGATGCTTCTCTTGAGGCCTTGGTCCAAATGAGGTTAGCCGCATTAACCACGATTCCTTCACCACTTTCCAATCCGGGTGGTGTGGCTTCGAGGCCAGTTGCGCCTACTCCTTCTCTTGGCTAAAAACCTCCTAGTAGTGATCACTCTAGTGTTCCATGGCTTTATGCAAGACCTCAAGTAGAGAAACCTAAGTATAACCCTGGGGGCAAACCCCCTTTGCTTGATGACAGTTCCTATTTGGCTTTGTGGAGAGTTGGTATGCAGGACCATCTTAGGTACGCCAATGATGAAATGTTGGACATCTTGGAGTATGGCTATGATGACCCACAAGTATAGGGGATCAATCGTAGTCCTTTCGATAAGTAAGAGTGTCGAACCCAACGAGGAGCAAAAGGAAATGACAAGTGGTTTTCAGCAAGGTATTCTCTGCAACCACTGAAATTGTCGGTAACAGATAGTTTGATAGCAAGATAATTTGTAACGAGCAAGTAACGATAACGGTAAATAAAGTGCAGCAAGGTAGCCCAATCATTTTGTGGTAAAGGACAGGCCAAAACGGTTTCTTATAAAAGGCAAAGCGTTCTTGAGGGTACACGAGAATTTCATCTAGTCACTTTCATCATGTTGGTTTGATTTGTGTTCGCTACTTTGATAATTTGATATGTGGGTGGACCGGTACTTAGGTGTTGTTCTTACTTGAACAAGCCTCCTACTTATGATTAACTCCCCCTCAAGCATCCGCAACTACGAGAAAAGTATTAAGATAAAATCTAACCATAGCATTAAACTTTTGGATCCAAATCGGTCCCTTACGGAATAGCGCATAAACTAGGGTTTAAGCTTCTGTCACTCTAGCAACCCATCATCTAATAACTACTCCACAATCCATTCCCTTAGGCCCAAATATGGTGAAGTGTCATGTAGTCGGTGTTCACATGACACCACTAAGGGAATCACAACATACATACCATCAAAATATCGAACACATATCAAGTTCAAATGATTACTTGCAACAAGATTTCTCCTGTGACCTCAAGAACAAAAGTAACTACTCACAAATGATAATCATGCTCAAGATTAGACGGGTATTAAATAGCATAATGGATCTGAACAGATAATCTTCCACCAAATAAACCATATAGTAATCAACTACAAGATGTAATCAACACTACTAGTCACCCACAAGCACCAATCTAAGGTTCCGGTGCAAATATTGAACACAAGAGATGAACTAGGGTTTGAGAGGAGATGGTGTTGTTGAAGATGTTGATGGAGATTGCCCTCCCCAAGATGGGAGAGTTGTTGGTGATGATGATGACGATGATTTCCCCCTCCGGGCGGGAAGTTCCCCTGGCGGAATCGCTCCGCCGGAGGGCAAAAGTGCTCCTGCCCAAGTTCCGCCTCGAGACAGCGGCGCTTCGTCCCAAAAGTCCTCTCCTTATTTTTTTTCTAGGTCAAAATGACTTATATACCAGAAGAGGGGCACCGGAGGTGGGCCGAGGAGGGCACAACCCACCAGGGAGCGCCTGGGCTCCCTAGCGCACCCAGGTGGGTTGTGCCCACCTGGTGGGCCCCCTCTGGTGGTTATTTGCTCCAATATTCCTCATATATTCCAAAACAATTCTCCGTAAATTTTCAGCTCATTTGGAGATGTACAGAAAAGGTAACTCTAACGTAGCTTTTCCAGGTCCAGAATTCCAGCTGCCGGTATTCTCCATCTTTGTGTAAACCTTGCATATTATGAGGGAAAAGGCATTAGAATTACTCCAAAAGGCATTATTATGCATAAAAACATAGTAAATAACAGTAGGTAAACATGATGCAAAATGGACGTATCAACTCCCCCAAGCTTAGACCTCGCTTGTCCTCAAGCGAAAATCCGATATCGAAAAACATGTCCACATGCTTAGAGAGAGAGAGGTGTCGATAAAAACAAAATACGGACATAGAAGCATCATGTATGTTATTATAACAACAACAAACTTTATCATAGAACTTTTATCACATAACTTTTATCATAAACTTCTCATGAACAAGTAACAATTCATCACAATATCGAAGTATAAAGCATAAACTCTATTGAAAACCAACAAACTATGCTCTCAGTCAACTTTGCAACTACAATTCATCATCTTTTCAGGAAGGGTCATGTATCGGAGCCTTTAGGGAAGTCCACATACTCAACCATCATATAGTCTTCTATGATTGCTAACACTCACCGCCTACCCATGAGCAAAAAGTTTCAACCAGACACATAGGAAGATAGGGGCTTATAGTTTCGCCTCCCAACGTATTCACCTCAAGGGTGATGTCAACAATAATAACTCATGCCCACCCATATTCAACTGGATATATGTGCCTAGATCTTTCCTCACCACATGATGCTTGCAAAAGAGAAAATAAAAAGGAATAGGGAAGAATACTTTGACTCTTGCATAAAAGTAAATACATAAAAGTAAAAGATAGGCCCTTCGCAGAGGGAAGCAGAGGTTGCCATGCGCTTTTTGGTTGTATGCTCAATCTCTTAGTGCAAAAGAACGTCATGTTATATTGCCCCTTGTGATAGCAACCTTTATTGTGCAGTTTGTCGCCTTTATTATTTTGCCATCACAAGTTCGTACAACACTCAATTTTCTCTTACACTAAATGATCTAACACATTTAGAAGCAATTTTTATTGCCTTATTGCACCGATGACAACTTACTTGAAGGATCTTACTCAATCCATAGGTAGGTATGGTGGACTCTCAATGCAAGATTTGGGTTTAAGGGTTTTTTGGATGCACAAGTAGTATCTCTACTTAGTGCGGAATTTTTGGCTAGCAAAGATAGGGGGCAAGCACCACATGTTAAAGGATCTATGACAATATGTCATGGGAAAAAATGGCCACCTATGGGGCCATCAGTCCCTTGTGGTTCGGCAGGGGGGAAGGACGCATTGCACAAAGAGCGGAGGGCGCAGAGCAGCATGACAGTGATCACACGGGCAGTTTTTACCCAGGTCTGGGCCGCCGCGAGGCATAAAACCCTACTCTTGATTTGGTGTATTGATGAGAGGACCGTGGTGGAGACGCAGCGCTCTAGCCCGGCAAGGTCGCCTCGTGGCGAGAGCAGCTACGCGCGTATGACTGTACAAGTGTCCCAATCCTTTCTAAGGTTGCCATGGCCCTCCTTTTATAGATCAAGGGGTCACCACAATGGCAAATCAGTCATTGCGTACTGATTAGATAGCAAACAGTGCTATCATACCTAACTCTGCAGACAGGACAGAACGCATTAAATGCACCGCTTAGTGTCACATCATAGCGTAGCCCGGCAAGCCTTGCCTTGCCGTGCCGTTCAACCACCTTCTAGCCTACCTGCGTGACACGTCTCTGGACGGGTGTCATTTGGAGGTGATTTCCTCTGGAAGCGGCTGCCACGTGCCAAATAATGGCCACTTAGTCACTTGGGGGCTCGACACCTCATCGATCGATGACTTGCGTTGCCGTGAGGTGGAGCGGTGGAGCCTTGGCGGGGTAATCCGCCATCGGTGTCCCCGGCAAGCCTGCCGGGGCAATCTTGAGACTTGACATCGGGGCAACCTCGTGCCCGCCAGGCTCGCCTGCCAGGCAAGGGAGGTTTTTCCTTAGTGGTATCTTGCTCCTTTGGTTGGTCTTGGTCTTCTTGATCCGCCCTTTGATTTCTCAAAGAACTGATCTCTTCTGCTTGGTCTGGTCTCGGATGTTGCAACCTTGTTCTCGAGCCTATGTATAGTCTGGGCAACACACCAGGGGTTTGTTGCACCAACAAGAGCCCCCGGGCCTGGCCTGAGTGCATTGCCGAGCGTCGTCGGGGTAGGCCCTGTCTAGTACACAGGCGGGGAGGCTGCGATAGCTCACCCTTTCAGATCTTCTTTGCTTCTTCATTAATCTGAGCTTGAGTCAGTTTCCGGTTTTCCCGCGCGTCGTGTAACGCCAGTTGTAGTGGGGCCATCCCTGTAATGGCCCTGTAAATGACTTTAACGCACGGGTGAGTAACTGCCAATTCACTCTTCCCACCACATTGTTATCCCTTGCCACGTATGCCGCATGCATTGAGTGGGGTAGCTAATGGAGGCGCGTGGTGCGGGAGAGAGCGTCATGGCAGGGGCCCGGTCTTCTTGGGTTGGTGGAGAGGGGCGGCGGTTACCCACCGAGGGATCAGCCCCCAGCCCTAGCCCGCCTATAAAAGAGGGGGTGAGGGGGAGCGGAAGTGCTCATCCACGCACCCCTTCTCCCCATCCCCTGCCTTCTGGTGTCATGTCTTCGTCATGGCGAGGGGAAGGGAAGAAGGGCGTGGCCGCACCTTTGTCGAGATAGGGTCCTCTCCTCGTCCCTGCACGAAGCGTTCGGGTTGGAGTGGCGGCCCGATGCTTAGTGTGGGTGAAGAAGGCCTTAGGTGGGCGTGCGGGTGGCGCGGCGGCAGCGCCGGGGGTAGCGACTCTGGCGTGCTCGCCACCAGGCCGTCCGTGGTCCCAAACTTAGTAAGGGGGCACGTGGGCGACACCACGCCAAAGTCCATAATAGGCACAAAGTGTGGTAGTCGAACATGGCCTATCCTTCCTTCGCTCGTGATGTTGAAGGGAGACCGCGGAAGTGGTTCGCCATTGGTTATGGCAGATCTCCCCTTTTTGGGTGCTGCTTATCTTGCGTACGGGCGGGTTCCTTGTGCCCGTGCATGCTTCTTCAGGGGACGGCATCTTTATAGCTTCGGGTCGATGGAGACGACCATGCTCTCTGTGGGATCTCCCGGGGCGTTTGGCGCCTGCCCCGGTCGCCGTGATGGGGGCTCGTGTGACGGTAGGCGCACCTCTTCAAGCGACAGCGACAAGGAGGGAGGCGCCAACCCACGATGCGTCAAGAGCGAGGACGACCGCTCTGACATGGCGTGATTGCCGGCAGCACCATCATCACCGGCTGGGCCTCAGCAGCACCACCATCTGCACCTGCCCTCCGGTTTCTTCCTCCCAGCCCAGGAACGGTGCCCTCTTGATCCTGGGGAGGCGCCGAATCCCAGCCAGGCCTTCCCCCCGTCTTCTTCGTCTTCCCCTGCGATTTCGAGGAGGAGGGGGACGGAGCAAAGGCATCATGGGGCACTTATCTTTTTTCAGTTTAAAATGTGTAGGTATTGGCCAAAATTTAGTCTAAATAATGTAAACTTCTTTATCCATGTTTGTGTTCTATAAGATCTGTACTTGCTTATCAGCATATTAATGAAAAAGACAAGCTTTGCCGGGCACTTGTGCATGTATCATATCCATGAAGAGGTGAAATGCCTCTATACATTCAAGTAAACAAGTTTTCCCCGGTAGGTTATCCTGCCGGTGCCCTCAGTTTGTTGCCGTGGGGCTAGGCCTGCCGGGCACAAAACCATAAGAAGGGACCAGCCCTCACTGAACCTTTTACGTCAAAGGCCACTGCGACCACCCTGATCGGAGCAGCATTCGAGTCAAAGGGTAGGAGCACCTATGTTTCGAAGGTGGCGGGGTTTTCATATGCGCAAGTTTTCAAATTACAGAACAGGAACTTATCCGTTTGGTCTGCCAGGGATCGTCACGTAGACTTGTCTTCATTTCTTCTCTTCGGGATCAAGTCCACGGCAAGAATCCTACAACTTAGTGCAGATGAAAACAATGCCACATGCGACCTCATCTACATGATCATGCTATGCTCATGATATGCTTATGCATGCATGCAAGTTTTGGGGGCCCCCCAGCGCTTTGTTTATTTCTCTGTTGCTCAGAGTCTGCGCCTGGCTTTGAACAAAGGGTTACATGCAACTTCGGAAAAGCTTGTACAAAAGTGTGGCTGCCGGGCAGGGCCCGACAGCCGCGCCTTACGGGTAGAACTTACGGAGATGCTCAATGTTCCATGAGTTTTGCAATTGAATGCCATCTTCGGTCTCCAGACGGACTACGCCAGGTCTGGTGACTCATACTACCCGGTAAGGGCCTTCCCACTTTGGCGTCAACTTGTTTGCACCCTTCGCGGACTGAACACGCCTAAGGAAAAGGTCTCCTTCCTCAAAGCTTCGGGCATGAACCCTATGGCTGTGATAGCGACACAGGGCTTGCTGGTAGCATGCAGCACGCGTAGCAGCCCGGAGACGGTTCTCCTCAAGTAGCACAGCGTCATCACGCTGGTGCTATTCCTGTGCTACTTCATCGTAGGCAAGCACTCGAGGAGACCCGAATATGAGTTCCGTGGGGATAACTGCTTCTGCCCCATAGACTAGGGAGAAGGGAGTCTACCCGGTAGCTCGATTTGGTGTCGTATGGAGGGACCAAAGAACCACCGGCAGCTCATCGATCCATCGCCTGCCGCACTTCTGCAGCCTATCAAAGGTTCTTGTCTTGAGACCTCGTAGCACTTCAGCGTTCGCCCTCTCAGCTTGCCCGTTGCTTCTGGGATTGGCCACAGAGGCAAATGAGACCTTGCTTCCGAGGGCATGAACGTATTGCATGAAGGCGCGGCTTGTGAATTGGGTGCCATTGTTGGTGATGATTCGGGCAGGTACCCCAAAGCGGCACACCAATCCTTTCAAGAACTTGATAGCTGACTGTGCGGTCACCTTTCTCATGGGCTCTATTTCCGGCCACTTTGTAAACTTGTCGATTGCGATGAACAAGAATTCAAAGCCCCCGGTATCACGGGGGAAGGGGCCCAAGATGTCGAGCCCCCAGACCGAAAATGGCCATGACAAAGGGATTGTTTGGAGAGCTTGAGCAGGCTGATGGATATTCTTGGAGTGGAATTGGCAGGCTTCACACTTGGTAACTAGCTTAATTGCGTCTTGGAGGGCTGTGGGCCAGTAGAAACCTTGCTGGAAAGCTTTCCCGACCAAGGCCCTTGATCCGATGTGGGAGCCACACATACCCTTGTGTATCTCTACCAGCAGTTCCTTTCCTTCTTCCCGGTTTATGCACTTCAATTTCACACAGTTGGGCCTTCTTCTGTATAGCATGTCGTCAACGAACTGATACATACTGGCCCTTCGGGCTACTCTTTCAGCTTCTTCTTATTCTTTGAGAAGTTCTCCTATTTGGAGGAAATGAACAATGTGTCACGCCCAAGTTGGAGCCTAGGGCTCAGCAACAAGGACTAGTGGCACCTCCTCATCGAAGGGAGCACATGCCTCGACCGCAAAGATGGGTAGTTCGGCGGGAGGGTGCAGCTCACTGATCGAGGGGGAGTTGTTCCCGCCAAGCTCTCTGACGGGGACTTCGGGAAGCTCTGCCGGGAAAGGCTTGCCGGAGTTTAATTTCCTCCTCTTGCTGGCCATTGTTGCTGGGGATACGGAGGGTTGAGTCAGATGGAGAACAAAAGTCCCTGGTTCCACAAGGAGTTTTTGCGCAGCGCACATTGACAGATGATCAGCAATGCTGTTTTCCGCACGTGGCACGTGCTCTGTTTGCAGTCCGTCAAAAGCGCTCCTCCAACTTCCTCACTTCCTCGACGTATGCCTCCATCAATGGGCTTTGATAATCCTTGTTGACTTGCCTCACCACAAGTTGTGAGTCTCCATGGATGATCAGCTGCTTGATTCCCAGTTCTGTTGCAATTTTGAGCCTGGCAAGGAGCCCTTCATACTCTACAGTATTGTTGGTAGCCTTCTCCTGGGGGAAATGCATTTGAACGACGTACTTAAGGTGCTCCCCAGTGGGAGCAATGAGAAGCATGCCAGCTCCTACACCTTGTAGGGAGAAGGCACCATGAAAATACATGATCCATTCTTGGGGCGCTTCCTTGCCGGGGGTGACTGTCTCCAGTACTTTTTCATCAGGAGTTGGCATCCACTTCACAATGAACTCTGCTAGTGCTCTGCTCTAAATATTTGATGTGCTTTCAAACTTCAAACCAAAGATGGATAACTCCAAAGCCCATTCCAATATTTTGCCGGTGGCCTTGGGTTTTCGGAGTATGCGTTGCAAGGGGAAGCGGGTGACAACCGTGATCTCGTGGGCTTGGAAGTAGTGGCGCAGTTTCCTTGAGGCCATGATCAGGCCAAAAATCAACTTTTGCACGCCAGAGTACCTCGACCTAGCCCCCTGCAGCAGGGAGCTGACGAAGTACACTGGGCGCTGCACCACCTTCTTCCTTGCCGTGATCTTGGAACTGTCTCCGCTGCCTTGCTCTTCCTTGTCTTGAACTGCATCTGATTTTGCTGGGACGGGTTCACTTTCCTCACCAGAGGGGACGGTGGTGGCGGCTGCTGCTTCATCTACCTTCCGCTGTGCCACCAGCGCTGCGCTAACCACTTGATTGGTCGCTGCTAAATATAGCAGCAACGGCTCTTGTGGTTTAGGAGCGACTAAGGTGGGAACAGAGGAAAGGTAGGTCTTCAAATCTTCTAGCGCAGCGTCTGCCTCCGGGGTCCACTCCACGGGCCCTGCCTTCTTCAAGATTTTGAAGAATGGCAAGGCGTGTTCGGCGGACTTGGAAATGAACCTGCTCAGCACGGCAACACATCCAGTCAAATGCCTCACGTCTTTAACTGTCTTGGGTGCTTGTATCTGCTCGATAGCCTTGATCTTGTTGGGGTTGGCCTCTATCCCCCGATGGGACATGAAGAAGCCAAGTAGCTTGCCGGAAGGAATGCCAAACACACACTTCTCCGGGTTTAGCTTCAAGTTGATCCTGCGCAGATTTGCAAAGGTCTCTTCCAAATCCTGAATGAGAGTCATTCCGTCCTTGGTTCTGACCACTATATCATCCATGTAGGCTTCAATATTTCTATGCAGTTGGGACTCATTGCCAATCTGTACTGCTCTTGCAAAAGTGGATCCAGCGCTCTTCAACCCGAAGGGCATCCGTAGAAAACAGTACGTGCCACATGGGGTTATGAACGCGGTCTTCTCTTCGTCTTCCTTGGACATGAAGATCTGGTGGTATCCAGAGTAGGCATCCAGGAAAGAAAGCAGGTCACACCCGAAGGTGGAATCCACAATCTGGTCGATGCGCAGCAAGGGGAATGGGTCCTTCGGGCATGCTTTGTTCAGATCTGTGAAATCTATGCAAAGCCTCCATTTCCCATTCGCCTTGCGCACCACCACTGGATTTGCTAACCACGTTGGATGCAATACTCCTCTGACCAAACCAGCTGCCTCGAGTTTCTTGATCTCCTCGGTAATAAACTGTTGCCGCTCCAAAGCTTGCTTCCGGACCTTCTGCTTGACGGGCCGGGCATGTGGGCAAACAGCAAGGTGGTGCTCGATTACCTCCATGGGAACACCGGGGATGTCAGATGGTTGCCAAGCAAACACATCGACATTCGCCCACAGGAAGGCAACAAGCGTGCTTTCCTATTTGTCATCGAGGGTGGCACTGATGGTAAACGTACCATCAGCGCCAGCCAGCCCTGCTGGGACCTTCATCACAGCTGGTGCAGCAGCCTTGTATCTCTTGCTATTGGAACTCTCCGGCAAGTCATCAACAGGCTCAGCGTACTTCGAAGAGGTACGCTTCCCGAATTCCTTGCTGGCATCCTTGTTGGCTTTCTTCTTTTTCTTGCTTTCCTTGGCGGGAGCAGTGGCTTCCGCGGCCTCTGCAGCGACTGCTTCCCGGTACATCTTGTCCACGCATATGATTGCGTCTTTCTTGTCTGATGGAATGGAAATGACGGCCATTGGCCCTGGCATCTTCAAAGTGTTGTAGGCATAGTGGGATGCCGCCATGAATTTGGTCAGGCCAGGACGACCAAGCATTCCATTGTACGGCAGGAGGAGGTCAACCACATCAAACACGATCTTCTCAATTCGGTAGTTTAACTCCCCTCCCCCTGAATGTTACCGGCAGTGTGATCTTCCCCTTAGGACGACTCATGTCGGGGTTGATCCCTTGGAACGTACCAGTAACCTTGAGCTCTTCATCTACTATCTGGAGTTTGTTGATGACCTTCAGAGAAATCAAATTCAACCCGGCCCCGCCATCAACCAACATCTTTGTGACCTTGAGGTTGCGGATTGTTGGTGAAACCAACAACGGCAAACACATTACCGCGGTAGTGTGGTCAGGGTGATCCTCCTCATCAAAGATGATGGGCGTGTGGGACCACTTGAGCAGCTTCCAAGAATCTGTCGCTGGCTCCACGGCACTGACCTCACGCGCCCACTTTTTAAGTTGGCGGTGAGAGGAGTGCAAAGATGCACCCCCGTCAATGCATAGGGCATCAGTGGCTTTCTAGAACTCCTGCTTGCTGGTTTCCTCTTCATCTCCTTTGTCACTCTCGTCCTCGCAATCCTTCCTCTCACGGCCTTTGGTGGGTTTCCCCTGATATCGAGGAGCCTTGCCGGGGCGACCTATTCTGCCGCCTCGGCCATTCCCGCCATCGCCATCTTGGTATTTCTCCTTATCACGCTTCTTGTACTCAGCCCTCTGCTTCTTGACGAGTTGCTGAACCTGATGACACTCCTGAAGATCATGGCCCTTGGTCCGATGGATCTTGCAGTATGGCCCATCACCCTTCCCAGCCTTCTCGGCAGCCGCGGCTTCCCGACAATTAGTGCACGCGGCAGCTTCCTTGCCGGGAGCCTCGGTCTTGGCCTTCTTGTCGGTACTAGGTGCACTCTATCCTTCAACGGTCATCACCACTTTATCCTTGCACTTCTTGTTTTGCTTCTTGTTCTTCTTCTTCTGGTTGGTGGTGTCGTCGTCCTCTGAGTCGATGTCGACGCCATCTTCTTCACCGGGGAGTCGTCTCCCCTCTTCTACTCAGGCACACTTATCCACCAGAGTGTATAGCTCATTCACAGTCTTGGGCAACCGAACGTTCATTTTAGAACGTATCCGACGGTTGCGCACGTTGGACTGGAACGCGGCTATCATAGCTGCCGGGTGGATGTCTGGAATATTCTCGTGTACCCGGCTAAACCTCTGCATGTACTTAAGTAGACTCTCTCCTTCCTTCTGCGGAAGGAGCTGCAAGTCGCTGGGCCGCCCTGGTTCTTGATGGCCGCCCGTGAAGGCGCCGACAAACTCATGGCACAGGTCAGCCCAGGTCGAGATGGAATTCTCTGGCAAGTGCATCAGCCAAGACCTCACATTTGGCTTGAGTGCCAAAGGGAAGTAGTTGGCAAACACCTTCTCGTCTCTTCCCCTGGCAACTTGAACAGCGATGGCGTAGATGCTCAAGAACTCTGCCGGGTTCAATCTTCCATCGTACTTCTCTGGTATTTCTGGCTTGAATGTGCGAGCAGATGGCCAACGGACTTGCCGCAGCTCGTGAGTGAAGGCGGGGCACCCAACCTCGAAAGATAGGTACCCACCTTCACCGGGCGTGGGCTCATCGACGTCAGGGCCATTGTGCCTATCAGACTGGCATTGGGTTTCGCAGCGTCGTTCGATGGTGACGCGCGCGTCTTCCCTTCGCCTGTCTTCTAGGACTCGCCGTCGGTCTCATCGTGCTCGAGGATCGGACGAAGCCATCGATACATCACCGGGTTCTTGGTCACGTGGCTCTGGCTGCGGCCCCTGCACTGGCTGCCGCGGAGGGGATTGCACCGTGGGGGTGGCCCCTTCGGTACGGCCAGTGGCTCGGGCCGTTGTCGCCGCTTGCGGAGGCCGTGACAGGCCCGCTCGCTGTGATCCTCCCGCCTCGGCGAAACCAATCAGGCTCTGAATGGTGGCTCTCCACTCATCCATCTAATCGGCCGCCGGCGGAAATCTCAACAGGAGTTGGGCCCGCGCCATGGCCTCCGAAGCAGTGCTCGGCATAGATGACGACGTAGACCGCAACGTCGCCTGGCTTCTGATGGTGCCGGTAGTGGCAGCGCCGTGCTCTCATCGCCGTGAGCCAGTCGCCAGGGTGGCATGGTGACGAGGTGGATGTGCTTGGGGATCGGCGGCTCCCTTTGGCGCATCAGCTTGGCCAGCCCGTCCCGGAGGTGGCACGTGCCCTGCGGCCGCACCCGCAGCGGGGGCGGCCGGAGGGTTGCAGTTTGCTCCAGGGCGAGCGCCACCGCTGTGGCTGCATCCTTCGGTGGGGTGGAGAGGCACGGACGGGATGATCTCCCCTCCCGCACCTTGTGGAGCGTGGCTGCTGGGATGTTGTTGGCGCTGTCCTTCTCCGATGCCTCCTGCACCCGTTTCGGCCATAGGGGAGGTGGTGACAACGCCGCCTGCGCCGGCCACGTCCCCCGCAGCGTCCACGTCCCCATGCGCCCCCGTAGCCCCCACGGCATTGGCGGCCGCGTGCGAAGGGGCCTTCAAGGTGGACGAGTGAGCTGCGGCACCGGGTTTCTTCTTGGGCGCCATGGATGATGAAGCCGTCGATGAAGAGAACGATGATGAAGATGGTGCGCTGCTTGTACCCTCGGGTTCACGCAAGCGCTTCCCCCTACCTGGCGCGCCAAAGATGTCGTGGGACAACACGGCCACCTATGGGGCCATCGGCCCCTTGTGGTTCGGCAGGGGGGAAGGACGCATTGCATAAAGAGCGGAGGGCGCGGAGCAACACGACAGTGATCACACGGGTAGTTTTTACCCAGGTTCGGGCCGCCACGAGGCATAAAACCCTACTTCTACTTTGGTGGATTGATGAGAGGACCATGGTGGAGACGCAGCGCTCTAGCCTGGCAAGGTCACCTCGGGGCGAGAGTAGCTACGCACGTATGAGTGTACAAGGGTCCCAATCCTTTCTAAGGTTGCCATGGCCCTCCTTTTATAGATCAAGGGGTCACCACAATGGCAAATCAGTCATTGCGTACTGATTAGATAGCAAACAGTGCTATCGTACCTAACTCTGCAGATAGGACAGAGCGCATTAAATGCACCGCTTAGTGTCACATCGTAGCATAGCCCGGCAAGCCTTGCCATGCTGTTCGGCCACCTTCTTGCCTACCTGCGTGACACGTCTCTGGACGGGTGTCATTTGGAGGTGATTTCCTCTGGAAGCGGCTGCCACGTGCCAAATAATGGCCACTTAGTCACTTGGGGGCTTCCACCTCACCGATCGATGACTTGCGTTGCCGTGAGGTGGAGCGGTGGAGCCTTGGCGGGGTAATTCGCCCTCGATGTCCCCGGCAAGCCTGCCAGGGCAATCTTTAGACTTGTCTTTGGGGCAACCTCGCCCCCGCCAGGCTCGCCTGCCCGGCAAGGGAGGTTTTTCCTTAGTGGTATCTTGCTCCTTTGGTTGGTCTTGGTCTTCTTGATCCGCCCTTTGATTTCTCAAAGAGCTGATCTCTTCTGCTTGGTCTAGTCTCGGATGCTGCAACCTTGTTCTCGAGCCTGTGTACAGTCTGGGCAACACACCTGGGGTTTGTTGCACTGACACAATATAACTTCTATGTGAATATGAACAAACATAAATCATTACGTTGTCTTCCTTGTCCAACGTCAACAATTTTGGCATATAATATTTTGATGGGGGCTCACAATCATAAAAGATGTCCAAGATAGTATATTTGCATGTGAATCTTCTCTTCCCTTATTAATTCTTTCATGAATTGCATCATTGACTAATGCTATGTTTGTCAATCTCCAATAAATTTTACTACTTATACTCTTCCTTATGTGATGTCATGACTTACCATAAGATTAGCATATGATCTCTTTTCATTTATTTTCCTTTCTTTTTATTGGAACATGAAAGTAAAGAAAGCAAAACTCAAACTAAACTTTATTATATATCTCACACATGATTACAAGGATAGATAGATCACTAAGCAAACACTCGAAGAAAGATCGAACTAAATTTTTATTCAACTAAATCAAAAGATAACTAAAGATCGAACTAAGATAAATAAAGGCAAAAGATAGTGATGGTGATACAATACCGGCGCACCTCCCCCAAGCTTGGCACAAGCCAAGGGGAGTGCCCATACCCGATACTCAAGTCTCCTTTGGTGATGAAGAAGGTGGTGGTGATGAGGTAGTAGCGATCTTATCCTTCAGGCTCAAAAGATACTCCAATCTTTGGATGACGCTCCGAAGGGCAATGATGTGCTCTTGCAATAAAATATTTTCACAGGTGAGATATTTGTTTTGAACACGAACCATTTCAATGATCCTAAAGGCTTCAATCTCAGTGGGAGTGAGATATTCATAGTATGGTTGAAGGATATCTTCTTCTTCTTCCACGGGCAAGGTCTACTCTACTACGGGAGCTTGATCTCCAGTAGCTTCCTTGCTCTTGTCTCCCTTGAAGGCTTCTTTTGGTTCTTCTCTCTTCAATTCTATCTTCATCAACCAAGCATCCTCCTCTACGTTGTTGGAGGAAGAAGAAGACATGATGCCTGGCTTGACAGATCTCAACAGAAAACAGCAAGAAAAGAGAACATAAGATTTCTCCGTGATACGGTGGTCAAGAGGTTCGGGGGGTATATAAAGATTTTTTATCTTGGGAAACAAGCAAACGGGAGAAAAACGGAGCCCAGAAGGTACCCGAGGTGGGCACAACCCACCTGGGCGCGCCTGGCAAGCCAGGCGCGCCCTGGTGTCTTGTGCCCACCAGGGTTGCCTTCCTGGTTGTTTCTTATTTTCCTAATTTTTTTAAATATTCCAAATCTGGTAAAAAATATTTTTGCAGATTTTTCGGAGTCCGTTTACTTACCGTATCACGTACCTCCTCTTTTTTTACGATTCTGGAGTGTTCCAGAAGGTTTGTTTTATGTGTTCCTCCGGTGTCATGGTTTGAATAATATTGCTTTCAACATTAATAGGTGTACCTGAGATATAGTGTTTAATTCTTTGCCCATTGACAACCTTAGGGTTAGTACCTTCGGCATTATTTATTTTGATAGCTCCAGAATGATAAACTTCTTCGATAACATAAGGTCCTTCCCATTTGGAGAGAAGTTTTCCTACAAAGAATCTGAAACGAGAGTTGTACAAAAGGACATATTCACCCACTTTGAACTCATGCTTTTGGATTCTTTTATCATGCCATCTTTTAACTTTTTCTTTAAATAATTTGGCATTTTCATAAGCTTGGGTTCCCCATTCATCTAGTGAGCTAATATCAAATAACCTCTTTTCACCGGCAAGTTTGAAGTCATAGTTGAGTTCTTTAATTGCCCAATATGCTTTATGTTCTAACTCAAGAGGCAAATGACAAGCTTTTCCATAAACCATTTTATAAGGAGACATACCCATAGGATTTTTCTAAGCTGTTCTATAAGCCCAAAGTGCATCATCTAATTTCTTAGACCAATTCTTTCGGGACCTATTGACAGTTTTTTGTAAAATAACTTTATTTCTCTGTTGCTAAGTTCAACTTGACCACTAGACTGAGGATGATAGGGTGATGCAATTCTATGGTTAACATCATACTTACCAAGCATTTTACGGAAAGCACCATGAATAAAGTGTGAACCACCATCAGTCATTAAATATCTAGGGACTCCAAACCTTGGGAAAATAACTTCCTTAAGCATTTTAATAGAGGTGTTGTGATCAGCACTACTAGTTGGAATAGCTTCTACCCACTTACTAACATAATCAACAGCAACCAAAATATGTGTATACCCATTAGAGGAAGGAAAAGGTCCCATGTAATCAAAACCCCAAACATCAAATGGTTCAACAGCAAGAGAATAATTCATAGGCATTTCCTGACGCTTACCGATATTACCTATTCTTTGACATTCATCACAAGATAAAACAAACTTACGGGAATCCTTGAAGAGAGTAGGCCAGTAAAAACCAGATTGCAACACCTTATGAGCAGTTCTATCTCCCGCATGATGTCCTCCATAAACTTCGGAGTGACATTTCCATAGGATTTGTTCCTGGTCATGCTCAGGTACACAACGTCTAATAATACCATCTAATCCTTCTTTGTAAAGATGTGGGTCATCCCAAAAGCAATGTCTTAAATCATAGAAGAATTTTTTTCTTGTATTGGTATGTGAAACTAGGTGGTATATATTTTGCAACAATGTAATTAGCATATTCAGCATACCAAGGAGTGTTACGAGAAACATTTATTGCAGCTAGTTGCTCATTAGGAAAACTATCATTAATAGGTTGTGGGTCATCAAGAATATTTTCTAGCCTAGACAAGTTATCAGCTACTGGGTTCTCAGCTCCCTTCCTATCAATGATATGTAAATCAAATTCTTGTAACAAGAGAACCCACCTAATGAGTCTAGGTTTAGCATCTTTCTTTTCCATGAGATATTTTATAGCAGCATGATCAATTTGAACAGTCACTTTAGAACCAACAATATGAGATCTGAATTTATCACAAGCAAACACAACTGCTAAAAATTCTTTTTCAGTAGTAGTATAATTTCGTTGAGCACTGTCTAGAGTTTTACTAGCATAATCAATAACATTTAAATTTTTATCAACTCTTTGTCCTAGAACAGCACCAACAGCATAATCACTAGCATCACACATAATTTCAAAAGGCAAGTTCCAATCAGGTGGTTGTACTATAGGTGCAGAAGTTAAGGCTTTCTTAAGTGTTTCAAAGGCTTCTACACAATCATCATCAAAAACAAATGGAACATCCTTTTGTAAAAGATTTGTAAGAGGCCTAGATATTTTAGAGAAGTCTTTAATAAACCTCCTATAGAAACCAGCATGACCAAGGGAATTACGAATACCTTTAATATCTTTAGGACATGGCATTTTCTCAATTGCATCAACTTTAGCTTTATCCACCACAATACCTCATTCGGAAATTTTATGCCCCAAAACCATATCTTCATTAGCCATAAAGTGGCACTTCTCCCAATTCAAGAGAAGATTAGTTTGCTCACATCTCTGCAAAACTCGATCAAGGTTGCTTAAGCAATCATCACAAGAAGTTCCGTAAACGGAAAAGTCATCCATGAAAACCTCAACAATCTTTTCACAAAAATCAGATAATATAGCAGGTGCATTGCATAAACCAAAATGCATTTGTCTATAAGCATAGGTTCCAAAAGGACAAGTAAAGGTGGTTTTTTCTTGATCGGGTTGTGAAATAGGTATTTGAGAAAAACCAGAATATCCATCAAGAAAGCAAAAGTGTGTGTGCTTAGATAGTCTTTCTAGCATTTGATCAATAAAAGGCAAAGGGTAATGATCTTTTCTAGTTGCTTTATTTAATTTTCTAAAATCAATTACCATTCTGTAGCCAGTGACAATTCTTTGTAGAATGAGTTCATTTTTATCATTAGGAACAACAGTAATACCTCCCTTCTTAGGGACACAATGAACGGGACTTACCCATCTACTATCAGCTATGGGGTAGATTATGCCTGCTTCAAGAAGCTTTAATATTTTAGTTCTTACCACTTCTTTCATCTTAGGATTCAAACGTCGTTGGTGATCAACAACGGGTTTAGCATCAGGTTCCATATTAATCTTGTGCTGACATAGAGTGGGACTGATGCCCTTAAGATCATCAAGAGTATATCCAATAGCAGCCCGGTGCTTCTTCAGAATTTTCAATAATCTTTCTTCTTCATGTTCTGAAAGGTTAGCACTAATAATAACAGGATGTATCTTTTTCTCATCAAGATAAGCATATTTCAAAGTGTATGGCAATTGTTTTAATTCAAACACAGGATCACCCTTAGGTGGAGGAGGACCTCCTAGAGTTTCAATAGGTAAATTGTGTTTAAGCAGAGGTCGTTGTTCAAAGAATATTTTATCTATTTCATTTCTTTCATGCATATGCATATCATTTTCGTGGTCTAGCAAATATTGTTCTAGTGGATCAGTAGGAGGCATGACAATAGAAGCAAGACCAATTTTACTAGGTAAATATCTCTTATGATGTTTTCTACTAAACTTAGAAAAATTAAACTCATGAGACTCATCACCAAAACTAACACTGACGGTTTGTTTCTCACAATCTATTTTAGCATTAACGATATTCAAGAAAGGTCTACCAAAGATAATGGGACAAAAGTCATCTTGTGGGGAACCAAGAACAAGAAAATCAGTAGGATATTTTATTTTCCCACACAAGACTTCAACATCTCTAACAATCCCAAGTGGTGTGATTGTGTCTCTATTAGCAAGTTTAATAGTAACATCTATGTCTTCTATTTCAGCGGGTGCTATATCATTCATAATTTCTTGGTATAAGGTAAAAGGAATAGCACTCATGCTAGCACCTAAATCACATAAACCATGGTAATAGTGATCTCCTATTTTGACTGAGACAACAGGCATGCCAACAACAGGTCTATGTTTATCTTTCTCATCGGGTTTAGCAATTCTAGCAGCTTCATCACAGAAGTAAATAACATGCCCATCTATATTTTCTACCAAGAGATCTTTAACCATAGCAACACTAGGTTCTATTTTGATTTGTTCTGATGGTTTAGGTGCTCTAATATTACTTTTATTGAGCATGGTTGAAACCTTAGCATGTTCCTTTATCCTAAAAGGGAAATGTGGTTTTTCAATATAAGCAGTAGGAACAACTGGATCAACATTGTAAATAATAGTTTCATCTTTAACCACAACCGGTTCTTTAATTTCTTATTTAATAGGTGGATGATATTTAAACCACTTCTCCTTTGGGAGGTCAACATGAGTATCAAATGATTCACAGAAAGAGGCTACTATCTCAGAGTCAAGTCCATATTTAGTGCCAAACTTGTGAAAAGCATCGGTATTCATAAAAGATTTAACACAATCAAATTCAAGCTTAATACCTGGCTCTTTACCTTCGTCGAGTTCCCAATCTTCAAAGTTGCATTTAATTCTTTCTAAAAGATCCCACCTGAATTCAATAGTCTTCTTCATAAAAGAACCAGTACAAGAAGTATCGAGCATGGATTGATCATCACGAGAAAGCCGAGCATAAAAATTCTGAATGATAATTTCTCTCGAGAGCTCATGATTGGGGCATGAATATAACATTGACTTAAGCCTCCCCCAAGCTAGAGCGATACTTTCTCCTTCACAAGGCCAAAAATTATATACGTAATTCTGATCACGATGAACTAGATGCATAGGATAATTTTTTTTCTGAAATTCCAATTTCAATCGATTCCAGTTCCAAGATCCAATATCATCGCATAGCCTATACCATGTCAATGCTTTTCCCTTCAAAGATAAAGGGAAAACCTTCTTCTTAGCTTCATCTCCGGGTAAACCTGCAACCTTAAATAATCCACAAATTTCATCCACATATATCAAGTGCATATCAGGATGTTCGGTTCCATCTCCTGCATATACGAAGGCTCGACGCTCGGGGGTGCCGGTGGCCGCGGGATCGAGCGACGCACATCGACGGCAGCGCCGGGCGAGGAAGGAGGAAGAGGGGAGAGGAGCAGGCCAGAGGGGCGAGGGGAGTGGGTGCGGTAGGTGGGGGGGAGCTCGAGGCGTCGGAGGGGGCTCCCTTATCCCTTCCCCCGGCGTCGCCGACGAGCCAGTTGGGTGGGAGAACGTCCCTGTTGTGGTCTGAGACCGAGGAACAGGAAGCAAGGAGAGGGGCAACCGGGGCGGGGAACTGGGCCGGCCCTTTTATTTTATTTTTCTTTGTTTTTGTGTTTTGTTTTATTTTCTTTTATTTATTTTCACATTATTTTAGATCAATAAAAATATGAGACCAACACCTAAATTAGCGTTTCAAATCAACCCACTGCCACAGAAAGTTTAGTGCCCAAATAAATTAGTTTAATATTTTGCTAACTATAAAAGGTATTTAAATAATTGTTTTAGCTACTGTTTTTTTAGCACGTAAACATTTTATAAAATCTTGGTTTCTTCACCAACAATGCTTATGAATTATTTGCCACATCTTGCACATTTTAGTTTTGACATTTGAAAACTTTTATTTTTAACTTTGTTTTAAATTTGAACCAGTTTCGAACCAATGCGAGTTTAACAACAGTAATCATGGTGACATGGCATCATTAGCAGAGGATTACTGTAGCTTAATTATCCGGGCATTACAACTTGAAGGATCTTACTCAATCCATAGGTAGGTATGGTGGACTCTCAAAATATGAATTTAGGTTTCAGGGATTTTGGATGCACAAGTAGTATCTCTACTTAGTGCGGATTTTCGGCTAGCAAAGATGTTGGGTAAGCACCCCATGTTGGAGGATCTATGACAATATAACTTCTATGTGAATATGAACAAACATGAATCAATACGTTGTCTTCCTTGTCCAACGTCAACGATTTGGCATAAAATATTTAGTGGGGGCTCACAATCATAAAAGATGTCCAAGATAGTGTATTTGCATGTGAATCTTCTCTTCCCTTATTAATTCTTTCATGAATTGCATCATTGACCAATGCTATGTTTGTCAACTTTCAAGAAATTTTAACACTTATACTTTTCCTTATGTGATGTCATTACTTACCATAAGATTAGCATATGATCTTTTTCATTATTTCTTTTATTTTGATTGGAACATAAAAGTAAAGAAGCAAAAACTCAAACTAAACTTCATTATATAACTCCCACTCGATTACATAGATAAGTAGATCATGAAACTATCACTCAAAAGTAGATCATACTAAACTTTTATTCAACTAAACCACGAGATAACTAAGGATTGAACTAAGATAGGTAAAGGTAATAAAAGTGATGGTGAAACGATACCGGGGCATCTCCCCCAAGCTTGGCACAAGCCAAGGGGAGTGCCCATACCCGTGTACTTAAGTCTCCTTCTTTGGTGATGATGGTGATGGTGGTGGTGATGAAGAGGTAGGGGCATCACACTTCAGCCTCAGTAGGTACTCCAAACTACGATTGATGTTCCGGAGGGCAATTGTTTTGCTCTTCCAACAAAATAATTGCACAGGTGAGATATTTATTCTGAACACAAACCATTTCGAAAGCCTTGAAGGCTTCCATTTCAGTGGGGTGAGATGATCATAGTAAGGTTGAAGGATATCCTCCTCTTTCTCGGCCTCCCCTGCGAGCACAAGAGAATTTCATCTAGTCACTTTCATCATGTTGGTTTGATTCGCGTTCGCTACTTTGATCATTTGATATGTGGGTGGACCGGTGCTTGGGTGTTGTTCTTACTTGAACAAGCCTCCCACTTAAGATTAACCCCCTCGCAAGCATCCGCAACTATGAAAGAAGAATTAAGATAACAATATAACCATAGCATTAGACATATGGGTAAAAATCAGCCCCTTACGAAATAAGGCATAAACTAGGGTTTAAGCTTCTGTCACTCTAGCAACCCATTATCTAATAACTACTCCATAATGCATTTCCTTAGGCTCAAAGATGGTGAAGTGTCATGTAGTCAACGTTCACATAACACCACTAAGGGAATCACAACATACATATCATCAAAATATCGAACAAATATCAAATTCACATGATTACTTGCAACATGACTTCTCTCGTGGCCTCAAGAACAAGGGCAACTACTCACAAATAATATTCATGCTCAAGATCAGAGGGATATTAAATAGCATAATGGATCTAAACATATAATCTTCCACCAAATAAACCATCTAGCATCAACTACAAGATGTAATCAACACTACTAGTCACCCACAGGTACCAATCTGAGGTTCCGGTACAAAGATTGAACACAAGAGATGAACTAGGGTTTTGAGATGAGATGGTGCCGTTGAAGATGTTGATGAAGATTGGCCTTCCAAAGATGAGAGGGTTGTTGGTGATGATGATGGCTTCGATTTTCCCCTCCCGGAGGGAATTCCCCTGGCAGAATCGCTCCACCGGAGGGCAAAAGTGCTCCTGCCCAAGTTCCGCCTCAAGGAGGTGGCGCTCCGTCCCAAAAGTCTTCTCCCTATTTTTTCTAGGTCAAAAGACCTTATATACCAAAAGATGGGCACCACAGGTGGGCCAGGGCCCCCACTACCCACCAGGGTGCGCCAGGGGGGCTGGCGCGCCCTGGGGACTTGTGGGCACCTGGCTACCCCCTCTGGTAGTTCTTCTCTCCAATATTTATTATATATTCCAAAATAATTCTCCGTAAAATTTTAGCTCATTTGGAGATGTGTGTAGAATAGGTATCTCTGACATAGCTTTTTCAGGTCCAGAATCCAGCTGTCCGTGTTCTCCCTCTTTGTGTAAACCTTGCATATTGTGAGATAAAAGGCATTAGAATTACTCCATAAAGTGTTATAAATCATAAAACGCTATAAATAACAGTAGGAAAACATGATGCAAAATGGACGTATCAAGGGTAAACTTGTGGAGTATCATGCTACTCTCACTAAGGACTGTGAGCTTCTATCTGTGTCACTCAAGACCAAGGAAGAGGAGCTCACCCTTCTTACAAAGAGTTTTGAGACACTCAAACTTACTTATCTTGAAACTCTAGCCAAGGTTTACTCCTCACCTATTATAAATGTTGATGCTTCTACTGCTAACTCTAGTGGTGACTTGATTGCTTGTATCTGCGTTGGTAATTCCCCGAAGAGGAGAGGATGATGCAGCACAGCAATGGTAAGTATTTCCCTCAGTTATAAAACCAAGGTTATCAATCCAGTAGGAGAACCAAGCAACACTATGTAAACATCACCTGCACACAAACAACAAAAACTTGCAACCCAACGCGTAAGAGGGGTTGTCAATCCCTCCTCGGTATTGAGATAGATTAAATTGTATGAGATTGGATAAATAGATCTACCAAAAACACAAAATAAAATAAATAAAGAGAAATTGCAACAAGGTATTTTTGGTTTTAATATGATAGGAAATAGACCCGGGGGCCGTAGATTTCACTAGAGGCTTCTCTCGAAAAAATAGCATATGGTGGGTAAACAAATTACTGTTGGGCAATTGACAGAAGAGCAAATAATGATGATGATATCCCAGGCGATGATCATGTATATAGGCATCACGTCCAAGATTAGTAGACCGACTCCTGCCTGCATCTACTACTATTACTCCACACATCGACCGCTATCCAGCATGCATCTAGTGTATTAAGTTCATGGAAAAATGGAGTAATGCAATAAGAATGATGACATGATGTAGACAAGATCTATTCATGTAGAAGTAGACCCCATCTTTTCATCCTTAATGGCAATGATACATGTGTGTCATGTCTCCTTCTGTCACTGAGATTGAGCACCGCAAGATCGAACCCATCACAAAGCACCTCTTCCCATGGCAAGAAAAATCAATCTAGTTGGCCAAACCAAACCAAAGTTTTGGAGAAGAAATACGAGGCTATAACAAGCATGCGTAAGAGAGTTCAACAAAGACTCAAATAATATTCATGGATAGATCTGATCATAAACTCACAATTCATCGGATCCCAACTAACACACCGCAAAAAAGTCATTACATCAAATAGATCTCCAAGAACATCGAGGAGAACATTGTATTCAAGATCAAAAAGAGAGAAGAAGCCATCTAGCTACTGCCTACAGACCTGTAGGTCTGTGGTGAACTACTCACGCATCATCGGAGGGGCAAGGGTGATGATGAAGAACCCCTCCGTGATCGTTGACCCCTCCGGCAGAGTGTCGGAAAAGCCTCTAGATTAGATCTCGTGGTTCTGGAACTTGCGGCAGCTGGAATTGTGTTTCGTTTACTCCCCTAGGGTTCTGGTATTTTAGAGTATTTATAGAGGCGAAGGATGGTGGAGAAGCCTCCCGTGGGCCCCACTACACACCAGGGTGCACCTGGGGCCTCTGGCACGCCCTACTGCCTAGTGGGCCCCACGGGCCTCCTATGGTGCACTTCCTTGGCTCCCTGGGTGTCTTCTCTCCAGAAAAAAATCTCCAAAAACTTTCGTGGCATTTGGACTTCGTTTGGTATTGATATTCTGCAAAGTAAAAAATAAGCAGAAAACAGCAACTGGCACTGGGCACTATGTCAATAGGTTAGTCCCAAAAAATTGCTCTTCGATTTCATGGAAGCTATTCAACCATTTATGAGCATTGTGTTTGGTGGAGGATCAAAAGGACAGGTACTTGGCTTGGGCAAGGTGGCTATCACAAATGACATGTCTCTTGCAAATGCCATGCTTGTCCAATCCCTTAAATACCATTTGCTTTCCGTTCGTCAATTGGCTTCCGTTGGTTATGATACACTATTTGGACTAACGGATGTGAAAGTCTTTAAGAGAGATACTCTCGAAGTGGCCTTTGTTGGAGAGTTGGATGGCAACCTTTACACGGTTGATTTCTCGAAAGAGAGTATATTCCATGCAACTTGTTTAATGGCGAAGACCGACAAGGGGTGGCAATGGCATCGCCGGCTAGCCCATGTCGGCATGAGAAATCTTCAAGGTCTCTTAAAGGTTAATCACATCCTTGGAATAACCAATGTTTCTTTTGAGAAAGATCGTGTGTGTAGTGCATGCATAGCCGGGAAGCAACATCAATCAAAGTACCCACCCAAGAATATTGTATCTACTTCAAGGCCTTTGGAGCTCCTTCATGCGGATCTCTTTGGGCCTCCTTCATGGGATAGTCTTGGTGGGAAAAAGTATGGTCTTGTCATTGTTGATGATTATTCAAGATACACATGGGTGTTGTTCCTCAAGTCCAAGGACGAGACAAAGATCACCTTCATTGATTTTGCCAAGCAAGCCCAACGCAAATTTGACAAAGAAATCTTGGCAATAAGAAGCGATAATGGCACCGAGTTTAAGAACTACACCTTGGAGGTATTCCTTAGTGATGAGGGGATTGAGCATCAATACTCCGCACCCTACACTCCTCAAAAAAATGGTGTAGCCAAGAGGAAGAACCGTACTCTTGTGGAAATGGCAAGGTCCATGTTGGATGAGTACAAGTCACCACATAGTTTTTGGACCGAGGTCGTCAACACCGCATGTCATGCATCAAACCGGCTCTTCCTCCGCAAAATATTGGAAAAGACTCCATATGAACTCCTAACCGGGAACAAGACCAATGTCAAGTACTTCCATGTATTTGGGTGTAAGTTCTTCATTCTCAACAAGAGGGAACGGTTAGGAAAATTTCAATCCAAAACTATTGAGGGCATATTTGTTATCTATGGAACAAACTCTCACACCTATAGAGTCTACAACAAATCCAATGGATGTGTTGTAAAAACTTGTGACGTGGTATTTGATGAATTTAATGGCTCCCATGGGGGGCAAGTTGATCTAAGTGATGTAGGTGAAGAAGATCCTTCTCAAGATATCTTGACCATGGGTGCTTGTGCTCTTCTTCCAATGGAACAAGAACCTCATGATGATGAAGAAGAAGACGGGGGCTTCACTCATCATCAAGCCACCACAACACCCATGCCACCACAAGATCCTATTGCTTAAATGGAGCCCATTATTCAGGAACAAGATCATCATCAAGAGCAAGAACAAGAAAGTGCAATCCTTGATGATGAACCTCAACAAATGCAACACAAAGAAGAAGATCGTCCACCGCACATTAATGATCCATATGTTGAGGATGTGGATGATGGAAACGAAGTTGAACCTCATGAAACCCTAACCTCCATCATGCCATGAGTGGCCGGTCGTGTTGATGTTAATCAAATTCTTAACGGCATATCGGAAGGTAGAGTCACTCGTAAACAATTGAAAAACTTTTGTGCTCACTTTTCGTTTGTCTCTAGTGTTGAGCCGCTCAAGGTACATGATGCATTGATGGACAATGATTGGCTCGTTGCTACGCAAGAAGAGTTGAATAGTTTTGAATGCAACAAAATGTGGTCGTTTGTCGAGAGACCAACTAAGGAACACAATGTCATTGGAACAAAATGGATTTTCAAAAACAAGCAAGATGAGAATGGCGTAATCATCCAAAACAAGGCAAGGTTAGTGGCACAAGGATACTCACAAGTTTGAAGGTTTGGACTTTGATGAGACCTTTGCTCCCATTGCCCGTATTTAGTCTATTTGCATCTTACTCGCTTATGATGCTTTCAATGGTTTTACTTTACATCAAACGGATGTGAAGAGTGCTTTTCTTAACGGTCCTCTACAAGAAGAAGTATATGTATCACAATGATGACCCACAAGTATAGGGGATCTATCGTAGTCCTTTTGATAAGTAAGAGTGTCGAACCCAACGAGGAGCGGAAGGAAATGACAAGCAGTTTTCAGCAAGGTATTTTCTGCACGCACTGAAATTATCGGTAACAGATAGTTTTGTGATAAGATAATTCGTAGCGGGTAACAAGTAACAAGTGTAGCAAAGGTGCAGCAAGGTGGCCCAATCATTTTTGTAGCAAAGGATAAGCCTGGACAAACTCTTATATAAAGCAAAGTGCTCCCGAGGACACATGGGAATTATTGTCAAGTTAGTTTTCATCGTGCTCATATGATTCGTGTTCGTTACTTTGATAATTTGATATGTGGGTGGACCGGTGCTTGGGTGCTGTCCTTACTTGGACAAGCCTCCCACTTATGATTAACCCCTCTCACAAGCATCCGCAACTACGAAAGAAGAATTAAGATAAATCTAACCATAGTAGAAGCATGTGGATCCAAATCAGCCCCTTACAAAGCAACGCATAAACTAGGGTTTAAGCTTCTATCACTCTAGCAACCCATCATCTACTTATTACTTCCCAATGCCTTCCCCTAGGCCCAAATCATGGTGAAGTTTCATGTAGTCGACGTTCACATAACACCACTAGAGGAAAGACACCATACATCTCATCAAAATATCGAACGAATACCAAATTCACATGATTACTTATAACAAGACTTCTCCCATGTCCTCAGGAACAAATGTAACTACTCACAAAGCATGTTCATGTTCAAGATCAAAGGAGTATTGAATATCATTAAGGATCTGAACATATGATCTTCCACCAAATAAACCAACTAGCATCAACTACAAGGAGCAATCAACACTACTAGCAACCCATAGGTACCAATCTGAGCTTTTGGGACAAAGATTGAATACAAGAGATGAACTAGGGTTTGAGAGGAGATGGTGCTGGTGAAGATGTTGATGAAGATTGATGCTCCCTCGATGAGAGGATCGTTGGTGATGACGATGGCTTCGATTTCCCCCTCCCGGAGGGAAGTTTCCCTGGCAGAATCGCTCTGTCGGAGCCCTAGATTGCTCCTGCCCAAGTTCCGCCTCGAGACGGCTGCGCTTCGTCCCGAAAGCTTCCTTATGATTTTTTTCTAGGTTAAAACGCTTCATATAGCAGAAGATGGGCACCGGAGACCTGACAGGAGGCCCACAAGCCCTGGGGGCGCCCCCTGGGGGGTAGGGCACGCCCCCCAGGCTTGTTCCACCTGGTGGGTCCCCTCTGGTTGTTTCTTCGCCCAATAATTTTTATATATTCCAAAATAATTCTCCGTAAATTTTCAGGACTTTTGGAGTTGTGCAGAATAGGTCTCTCAGATTTTTCTCCTTTCAAGTCCAGAATCCCAGCTGCCGGCATTCTCCCTCTTCATGTAAATCTTGTAAAATAAGAGAGAAAAGGCATACGTATTGTAAAATAATGTGAAATAACAACCCATAATGCAATAAATATTAACATAAAAGCATGATGCAAAATGGACGTATCTCGACCTCGCTTGCCCTCAAGCGAAAACCGAAATCGATAATCATGTGCACATGTTTAGAGATAGAGGTGTCGATAAAATAAAATATGGACATGAAGGCATCATGATCTTCTTTAGAACAGCAACATATATTGTCATATAATTTGTTATGCTAAAGTAACAATTCGTTCACAAGGTAAAGTATGAATCAAAAACTTTATTGAAAACCAACAAACTATGATCTTGGTCATTGGAACAATTGCAATTTATCATAACATCGAAAAGAGTCAATGTAAGAGAATTTATGTAGCAAGTCCACATACTCAACGATCTTTTAGTCTTTCATAATTCCTAACACTCACACAATATTTATGAGATCAAAGCCTCAATCAGACATAGAGAAAGATAGGGGCTTATAGTTTCGCCTCCCATCCTTTTACCTCAAGGGTAATGTCAACAATAATAATTTATGATCACCTACATCTGAGTGGATATGTATGTCTGGATCTTTCCATAGTGCTTGCAAAAAAGAAAAAGTGTAAAAAGGAAAGGTGAAGATCACCATGACTCTTGTATCAAAGTAGAAGGTAAAAGTAAAAGATAGGCCCTTCGCAGAGGGAAGCAGAGGTTGTCATGCGCTTTTATGGTTGGATGCACAAAATCTTAATGCAAAAGAACGTCACTTTATGTTGCCGCTTGTGATAAAGAACTTTATTATGCAGTCCGTCGCTTTTATTTCTTCCATATCACAAGTTCGTATAAAGTTTATTTTCTCCACACTAAAAGATCATACATATTTAGAGAGCAATTTTTATGGCTTGCACCAATGACAACTTACTTGAAGGATCTTACTCAATCCATAGGTAGATATGGTCGACTCTCATGGCAAAACTGGGTTAACAGATGTTTGGATGCACAAGTAGTATCTCTACTTGGTGCAAAAGATTTGGCTAGCAATTGGATGAGAAGCAAGATCAACATGTTGGAGGATCCATGACAACATAACTTCTATTTGAAAATAAGAAAACATATCTCATTATGTTGTATTCCTTGTCCAACATCAACTTTTTAGCATATAATATTTTAATGAGTGCTCACAATCACAAAAGATGTCCAAGATAGTATATTTATATGTGAAACCTCTCTTTCTTTATTACTTCCTATTAATTGCAACAATGACCAAAACTATGTTTGTCAACTCTCAACAAATTTTACTCATCATACTCCTTATATGCGAAGTCATCACTCTCCATAAGATCATTATATAATCTTTTTACTTCTTTTATTCTTTTTCTTTTCTTTTCTATGATCAAAGAAAGAAAGCAAAGCCCTCAACTCAAAACTACTCTTTATTACATAACTCTCGGACTCGATTACATAGATAGATCACAAAGCAAAACTCAAAGACTAAATCATACTAAAACTTTTATTCTACTAGATCAAGAAATAACCAAAAGGATCGAACTAAGATAAACAATAAAAGTAAAGATGTGGTGGTGATACGATACCGGGGCACCTCCCCCAAGCTTGGCACAAGCCAAGGGGAGTGCCCATACCCATGTACTCATGTCTCCTTCTTCGGAGGTGGTGGTGATGAGGTTGTCTTTTTCTCCAGCTTGCGCCTGAGGCTAAAATTTTCCTCCCAGAGATCCTCATTCTCCATCTCAAGCTTTAATACCCTTTTGCATAATGCATCCTTGCTTTCCTATAGAAAACAGGATGGGATAAATTGGACCTTGGATTTGTTTCCTCTGTTAGGAAGGCTTGACTTCTTGAATTCCACATCCATATCTCCAGGTTGAGGTAGTGGATCTTCATCTTCATCAGAGCTGTCATCCCTTGTTTTCTCCATGTCAAAGTCTTCCTCCTCTTCCGTAGTCCAACCATAATGATCCACCTCCCATAGACCTTTGGGTTTGCGATATAATCAGCTACATAGCTCTCTCCCTTCGAATCTTGGGACGACATATTTTCAGATCTGCCAGGAAAACAGCACGAAACAAGAACAGAGGATATTGTCATGATACGGTGGTCAAAACTTTCGGGAGATTATATAATGAATTTTTACCATGCAAAACAAGTAATCTGGGAGAAAACGGAGTCCGGAGGGCACACGAGGTGGCCACAAGCCTAGGAGGCGCGCTCAGGGGGTAGGGCGCGCCCCCGGGGCTTGTCGCCTCCTCGTGCGCTATACGGACTACTTCTTATTTTCCTAATTTTTTAAATATTCCAAAATGGAGTAAAATTGCCATTGGAAAACTTTTGGAGTTGGTTTACTTACCATATCACATACCTATTCCTTTTCAGGGTTCTAAGCGTTCCGGAAAGTTTCCCTTATCTACTCCTCTAGTGTTATGGTATTAATAATATTGGTTTCAATATTTATGGGAGTACCTGACATATAATGTTTGATTCTTTGCCCATTCACCACCTTAGGATTGGTGCCTTCGACGTTGTTGATCTTGATGGCACCGGACCGATAAACTTCTTCGATAATGTAAGGGCATTCCCATTTTGAGAGAAGTTTTCCTGCAAAAAAACTTAAATGAGAGTTGTATAGCAAGTCATGGTCACCTACATTAAATTATCGCTTTTGTATTCTTTTGTCATGCCATCTTTTAACTTTTTCTTTAAACAGTTTGGCATTTTTGTAGACTTGGGTTCTCCATTCATCAAGTGAGCTAATGTCAAATAACCTCTTCTCACCGGCAAGTTTGAAATCATAGTTGAGCTCTTCAATTGCCCAATAAGCTTTATGTTCTAATTCAAGAGGTAAGTGACATGCTTTTCCATAAACCATTTTATATGGAGACATACCCATAGGGTTTTTATAAGCAGTTCTATAAGCCCATAATGCATCATCGAGTTTCTTAGACCAATTATTTCTAGATCTATTAACAGTCTTTTGCAAGATCAACTTTATTTCTCTATTACTTAATTCTACTTGACTGAGGATGGTATGGAGATGCAATTCTATGGTTAACATCGTACTTAGCAAGCAGTTTATAGAAAGCACCATGAATAAAGTGTGAACCCCCATCAATCATTAAATATCTAGGGACTCCAAACCTCAGAAAAATAACTTCTTTAAAAAATTTAATGGAGGTGTTATGATCAGCACTACTAGTTGGAATAGCTTCTACCCACTTAGTAACATAATCAACAGTAACCAAAATATGAGTATACCCATTAGAGGATGGAAAAGGTCCCATATAATCAAATCCCCAGACATCAAATGGTTCAATAACAAGTGAATAGTTCATAGGCATTTCCTGACGTCTACTAATATTACCAATCCTTTGATATTCATCGCAAGACAAGACAAACTTATGAGCATCCTTAAAAAGAGTAGGCCAATAACAACCAAATTGCAATACCTTGTGCGCGGTTCTATCTCCAGCATGGTGTCCTCCGTAAGCCTCGGAGTGACACTTGCGTAGGATCGGTTCCTGTTCATGCTCAGGTACACAACGTCTAATAACACCATCTACTCCTTCTTTATAAAGGTGTGGGTCATGCCAGAAGTAATGTCTTAAATCATAGAAAAACCTTTTCTTTTGTTGGTATGTGAAACTAGGTGGTATAAATTTAGCAACAATGTAATTAGCTTAATCTGCATACCATGAAGTACTACGAGAAGCATTTATGATAGCTAGTTGTTCATCAGGAAAGCTATCATCAATAGGTAGTGGGTCATCAAGAATATTTTCTAACCTAGTCAAGTTGTCTGCTGCGGGGTTTTCAGCCCCTTTCCTATCAGTAATATGTAAATCAAATTCTTGCAGCAAGAGAACCCATCTAATAAGTCTAGGTTTAGCATCTTTCTTTTTCATAAGGTATTTAATAGCAGCATGATCATTCTGAACAGTTACTTCAGAATCAACTATATAAGATATGAACTTGTCACAAGAAAATACAACTGCTAAAAATTCTTTTTCAGTAGTAGCATAATTTCTTTGAGCAGTGTCTAGGGTTTTACTAGCATAATGGATAACATTTAATTTCTTATGAACTCTTTGTCCTAGAACATCACCAACAGCGTAATCACTAGCACCACACATAATCTCAAAGGGTAGGTTCCAATCAGGTGGTTGAACAAATAGGTGCAGAAATTAAGGCTTTCTTAAGTATTTCAAATGCTTCTACACAATCATCATCAAATACAAATGGAACATCTTTTTGCAAAAGAT
Source organism: Thinopyrum elongatum (assembly GCA_011799875.1). Lineage (NCBI taxonomy): Eukaryota > Viridiplantae > Streptophyta > Magnoliopsida > Poales > Poaceae > Thinopyrum > Thinopyrum elongatum. The sequence goes on along the minus strand of CM022298.1, from coordinate 445,792,019 downwards.
TAGTGAGAGGCCTAGAAATTTTAGAGAAGTCTTTAATAAATCTCCTATAGAAACCAGCATGACCAAGGAAACTTCTTATACCTTTGATGTCTTTAGGATAAGGCATCTTTTCAATTGCATCAAATTTAGCTTTATCAACTTCAATACCTCTTTCGGAGATTTTATGCCCCAAGACAATACCTTCATTAACCATAAAGTGGTACTTCTTCCAATTCAAGACAAGATTAGTTTCTTCACATCTCCGCAAAACTTGATCAAGGTTGCTTAAGCAATCATCAAAAGAAGTTCCGTAAACGGAGAAATCATCCATGAAAACCTCAACAATCATTTCACAAAAGTCAGAGAATATAGCAGTCATACATCTTTGAAAGGTAGCATGTGCATTGCATAAGCCAAAAGGCATACGTCTATAAGCAAAAGTACCAAAAGGGCATGTAAAAGTAGTTTTTTTCTTGATCCTCTTGTGACACAGGTATTTGGGAAAAAACAGAGTAACCATCTAGAAAGCAGAAATGTGTATGTTTTGATAGTCTTTCTAGCATTTGATCAATAAAAGGTAGAGGATAATGATCTTTCCTAGTAGCTTTGTTTAATTTTCTAAAATCAATTACCATTCTATAACCTATGACAATTCTTTGTGGAATCAATTCATTCTTATCATTAGGAACAACAGTAATACCTCCCTTCTTAGGGACACAATGAACATGACTTACCCATCTACTATCAGCAATAGGATAGATTATACCTGCTTCCAGAAGCTTTAATATTTCATTTCTTACCACTTCCTTCATTTTAGGATTCAACCATCGTTGATGATCAACAACTGGTTTAGCATCAGGTTCCATATTAATTTTGTTCTGACATAGAGTGGGACTAATGCCCTTAAGATCATCCAGAGTATATCCAATAGCGGCACGGTGCTTCTTCAGAGTTTTCAATAATTTCTTTTCTTCATGCTCTAAAAGGTTAGCACTAATAATAACAGGATATATCTTCTTTTCATCAAGATAAGCATGTTTCAGAGTATCAGGCAATTGTTTAAGATCAAACACAGGATCACTCTTGGGTGGTAGAGGATCTCCAAGAGTCTCAACAGGCAAATTGTGTTTCAAAACAGGCATTTGTTTAAAGAAAATCTCGTCTAATTCATTTCTTTCATTCATGAACATATCATTTTCATGGTCTAGCAAATATTGTTCTAAAGGATCAGTAGGAGGCACGGCAATAGAAGCAAGACCAATAATTTCATCTTTACTAGGCAATTCTTTATCATGGGGTTGTCTATGAAATTTGGAGAAATTAAACTCACGAGACACATCCCCGAAACATACACAAACAGTTTCTTTCTCACAATCTATTTTAGCATTAATAGTGTTCAAGAAAGGTCTACCAAATATAATGCGACAAAAATCATCTTGTGGGGAACCAAGAACTAGAAAATCAGTAGGGTATTTTATTTTCCCACACAAGACTTCAACATCTCTAACAATCCCAATTGGTGAGATAGTATCTAGATACGTCCATTTTGCATCATGCTTTTATATTGATATTTATTGCATTATGGGCCGTTATTACACATTCTAGCACAATACTTATGCCTTTTCTCTCTTATTTTACAAGATTCATATGAAGAGGGAGAATGCCGGCAGCTGGAATTCTGGGCTGGAAAAGGAGCAAATCTGAGAGTCTTATTCTGCACAGCTCCAAAAGCCCTGAAACTTCACAGAGAATTATTTTGGAATATATAAAAAATATTGGGCAAAGAAAGCACCTGAGGGGACCCACCAGGCAGCCTCAAGGGTGGGGGCGCGCCTCCCTGCCTTGTGGGCCACCTGGCAGGCCCCCGATGCCCATCTTCTGCTATATGATGTGTTTTTACCTGGAAAAAATCAGGAGGAAGCTTTCGGGATGAAGCACCGCCGTCTCAAGGCGGAACCTGGGCAAAACCAATCTAGGGCTCCGGCGGAGCTGTTCTGCCGGAAAAACTTCCCTCCGGGAGGGGGAAATCAAAGCCATCGTCATCACCAACGATCCTCTCATCGAGAGGGGGTCAATCTCCATCAACATCTTCACCAACACCATCTCCTCTCAAACCCTAGTTCATCTCTTGTATCCGATCTTTGTCTCAAAACCTCAGATTGGTACCTGTGGGTTGCTAGTAGTGTTGATTACTCCTTGTAGTTTATGCTAGTTGGTTTATTCGGTGGAAGATCATATGTTCAGATCCTTAATGCTATTCAATACCCCTTTGATTATGAACATGAATATGCTTGGTGAGTAGTTATGTTTGTTCCTTAGGACATGGGAGAAGTCTTGTTATAAGTAATCATGTGAATTTGGTATTCGTTCGATATTTTGATGAGATGTATGTTGTCTTTCCTCTAGTGGTGTTATGTGAACGTCGACTACATGACACTTCACCATGATTTGAGCCTAGGAGGAGGCATTGGGAAGTAATAAGTAGATGATGGGTTGCTAGAGTGACAGAAACTTAAACCCTAGTTTATGCGTTGCTTCGTAAGGGGCTGATTTGGATTCATATGTTTCATGCTATGGTTAGATTTATCTTAATTATTCTTTCGTAGTTGCGGATGCTTGCGAGAGGGGTTAATCATAAGTGGGAGGCTTGTCCAAGTAAGGGCGGCACCCAAGCACCAGTCCACCCACATATCAAATTATCAAAGTAACGGATGCTAATCATATGAGCATGATGAAAACTAGCTTGACAGTAATTCCCATGTGTCCTCAGGAGTGCTTTGCTTTATATAAGAGTTTGTCCAGGCTTGTCCTTTGCTACAAAAAGGATTGGTCCACCTTGCTGCACCTTAGTTACTCTTGTTACTTGTTACCCGTTACGAATTATCTTATCACACAACTATCTGTTACCGATAATTTCAGTGCTTACAGAAAATACCTTGCTGAAAATTGCTTGTCATTTCCTTCTGCTCCTCATTGGGTTCGACACTCTTACTTATCAAAAGGACTATGATAGATCCCCTATACTTTTGGGTCATCAAGACTTTTTTTTGGCACCATTGCCGGGGAGTGAAGCGCCTTTGGTAAGTGGAATTTGGTAAGGAAACATTTATATTACGTGCTGAAATTTACTGTCACTTGTCACTATGGAAAATAATCCTTTGAGGGGCTTGTTCAGGGTATCTTCACCTCGACCGGAAGAGCAAGGAGTTGCTCCTCAACCTACTGCACCAACTGAAAATATTTATTATGAAATTCCTTCGAGTATGATAGAGAAACTGCTAGTTAATCCTTATGAAGGAGATGGAACATTACATCCCGATATGCACCTAATCTATGTGGATGAAGTTTGTGGATTATTTAAGCTTGCAGGTTTGCCCGAGGATGATGTCAAGAATAAGGTCTTCCCTTTATCTTTGAAGGGAAAGGCATTGACATGGTATAGGCTATGTGATGATATTGGATCATCGAACTACAACCGATTGAAATTGGAATTTCATCAGAAGTTTTATCCTATGCATCTGGTTCATCGTGATCGGAATTGTATTTATAATTTTTGGCCTCATGAAGGAGAAAGTATCGCTCAAGCTTGGGGGAGGCTTAAGTAATTGTTATATTCATTCCCCAATCATGAGCTCTCAAGGGAAATTATTATTCAGAATTTTTATGCTCGGCTTTCTCGTAATGATCAATCCATGCTCGATACTTCTTGTACTGGTTCTTTTATGAAGAAGACTATTGAATTCAAATGGGATTTATTGGAAAGAATTAAATGCAACTCTGAAGATTGGGAACTCGACCAAGGTGATACGTCTCCAACGTATCTATAATTTTTGATTGTTCCATGCTGTTATATTATCATTCTTGGATGTTTTACAATCATTTTATAGTCATTTTATATCATTTTTTGGTACTAACCTATTGACATAGTGCCCAGTGCCAGTTGCTGTTTTCTGCATGTTTTTTACATCGCAGGAAATCAATACAAAACGGAGTCCAAACGGAGCAAAACTTTTTGTGGATTTTTTTTGGACCAGAAGACATCCAGTGGGCTGGAGAAGCACCTGGGGGGTGCTCCGATGGGAGCACAACCAACCAGGGTGCGCCTGGAGGCCCAGGCGCGCCCAGCTAGGTTGTGCCCACCTCGGTGGCCTCCCGCACCGCCTCTTTTGTAACATCCCAATTTTTAATTTGGATGTTATTTATAGATCATTCATATGCATCCATGATTTATGCATTTTTGTTGTTTGGTTTTGGTAGCATTTTGATCCAAGAGGCCTTAAGCAACTCAAGGACCAATTTGAGAGAGTTGGAGGTTTCACAAAAATCCAATTTTGATTTATCAAAAATTGGTAATTGGATCAAATTGTTTTTTCAAAATTCTTTTCCAAATATTTTAAAAATAATGAGAGAAGATAATATGACTTCTTCAATTCAGTAGAAAAATATTGGAAATTGAATTTTGAAATTTTTGGAAATTTATTTGATTTTATTCGCTAGTTTATTTATTTATTGCGGTGTTTATTAGTACTAAAATGTTTGTTTTTATTTTAGGCATTTAGGCCCAGAAAAAATGTTCACTGGGCCATTAATAAGGCCATATTATTATGTGAATTTTCTGGTATTTTTAGATATATATTTACTATAGTTTTTCATATTTTTCTTTCTCTGGAAAATTATTTTAAAAAAATTCCAACTGGGCCGGCCCAGCCGAAGCCAGGCCTCGGCCCAGCTCGCGCCACCGCCTCCGCCAGCTCGGGACGGAGTCCCGAGCGGATCCGCGCCGCGCCGCCGCCGGACTCCTCCCGGAGTCCGAGTCTGCCCCGCCGCCGCGACCCCCTCCCCAAGTCGGCCGCCACCCCCCTCCCGCATATAAATACGGCACCCCCCGGCCCCTCTCTCCTCATCCCACCGCCGCCCACCTCTGCCACCACCGCGCCGCGCCGCCGCCGCCGATCCTGCGCCGCCGCCCGCGTCGCCGCCTGCTGCAGCTGCTGCCGCCGCGCCGTCCCACAGCCGTCGCCTCGCCTCGCCGGAGCCCCGTCGGAGCCGCCGCCGCCGCCGTCGGTTTTTCTCGCCGCCGTTTAGCCGGTAAAAACCGTCCCGGTTCGCTAGTCTTTTCTTGGTTTTTTTCGGTTTAGTATTAGATCGGTTTAGTTATTTTAGTTCGTTAATTAGCGAACGTTCGTTCGTTTAGATCTGTTAACGAACGTTTTCGTTCATTAGTCTCTGTTAGCGGACGTTCGTCCAATAGATTTTTCTTTTTCAGTTAATTTTCGGCCAGAGACCCGTACCTAATTATTTTCTTTGCAGATTAGTCCCTGATCTTCAAACGATCGCAACATTTTGCTTGTTTATCCAAATCCAAAGAAACCAACGCCAAATTCTTCGTCTCGATCCCCTCTGTTCAGATAATCAACTTGAACATGTTTTTGAAAATTTAAAATTTGGTTTCAAACAGATTTGAATTTGAACTTCTTTTGATCGTAGTTTGAGTTTCGTAATTCCGGTTTGATCGATTCTTTTTGCAAATCGAAGCTCTTCACTTGAACTTTCTGTTTAGATCTTTTTATTTGGTTTTACCTTTGCATCTTAAGCTCGAGTGCTTATGTATACTATTGTTTGTCTACGATAGAGTATCCGGAGTGCGAAGCTTGCTACTACGAATCTCTAGGGTTTTCCGATCGTCAGCAAGGCAAGTTACACTTTGACCATACCCCTTTATTACCCAGTTTTTATGCATTAGTTTCAACCCTTAAATATTTGCATGAGTAAGTTTGGGAACATGCGGTTGTTGCTATGTAGTTGTTGAGGTAGGAACCTAATACCTTTTGATCACCCCGGGATTATACGCTTTGTTACTTATTGCTTAGCCATGCTCGTAGACGTGGATTGGTATGTGAGATTCAAGAAAGTTGCGAGAGTTAATAATTAAGGGTAACTTAAGGTGGCAACATTAACACACATCTGGGTGGATTGTTTGGGGCACCTGGAGAAACCAGTGCTTGCCCAAGGGAATCCCGGAGTACCCGTGTGATTACCCTAGGTCCGCCACCCAGGCTCAAAGGGATCATAAGATTATTCATGCTAGAAACTTCCGTGTGCAGCCACAAGCCATTATGGGCTCTGGCATAGTTGAGTATGTTGTGTGACCTCTTTCAGTGGTAGGCTAGCAGATGTAGGGGAAAGTAGGTGGTACTGTCTACCCAGAGTAAAGAGTTAACGCTTCGGAAAGACTGTGTCTCGGTCATCCGTTTCTCAAACACCGTGTAGTGCGAGAAATCCAACGGAGCAGATCGAGTCTTGTGGGGAAAAGTGCGCAAACCTCTGCAGAGTGTATAAACTAATCATGATTAGCCGTGTCCCCGGTTATGGACATCTTGAGTATCTGGTATTTGAATTATTGGTTTGATCTCATCACTCTATTTAATTAATGTATTGGGTTATTAATAATTTGGGAATTTTTTGGGATTGAGTTGGAGGAATCTTCTCAATAATGGCATAAACTTGGTAGTAAATAAAATTTATTCCTTTGTTGTAGGGAAAAATTAGCTTTATGCAAAACTAAACTTAGAGCCTCCACCAGCCAAATATGCATTTAGTGGTAGATATTGTTCATCATTGCTCTATAGTGTGATTTTGCCAGCATATTCCATGTGCTGACCTACACGGCTGCAACGTATCATGTTGCAGAATTTTCAGACGAAGAGTAAGGAGCGATAGGTCATTGTCATGCACTCAGCTATGCCGTTGGAGTTGATGGACTCATTTATCTTCGAAGCTTCCGCAGTTATTTTATTTAGTTAGCCTTCAGCCATATTTATGTAATGAATACTCTTTATGAGGATTTCGATGTAATAGGTGTGTGATTTAACTCTGTTATAAATCCTCGACTACTGTGTGTGTCAGCATACCGATCCAGGGATGACACTTAAGCACAGAGACTTCGATCCATTGGGATCGGGTCGCTACATCTTTGCTCTATAAATACCCCAATATTCCAGAAACCCTAGGGGAGTCGACGAAAATCAATTCCAGCCGCCACAAGTTCCAGAAACACCAGATCCAATCTAGACACCATCTCGGAGGGGTTCATCATGTCCATTGGTGCCTCTCCGATGATGCGTGAGTAGTTCTTTGTAGACCTACGAGTACGTAGTTAGTAGCTAGATGACTTTCTCTCTCTCGTTTGATTCTCAATACAATGGTCTCTTGGAGATCCATATGATGTAACTCTTTTTTGTGGTGTGTTTGTTGGGATCCGATGAACTTTGAGTTTATGATCAGATCTATGTTTTTATCCATGAAAGTTATTTGAGTCTTCTTTGATCTCTTATATGCATGATTTCTTATAGCCTCGTATTTCTTCTCCGATATTTGGGTTTTGTTTGGCTAACTTGATCTATTTATCTTGCAATGGGAAGAGGTGCTTTGTAATGGGTTCGATCTTACGGTGCTTGATCTCAGTGATAGAAAGGGAAACGACACGTATGTATCGTTGCTATTATGGATAACAAGATGGGGTCTATTTCTACATAAATAGATCTTGTCTACATCATGTCATCGTTCTTATTGCATTACTCCGTTTCTCCATGAACTTAATACACTAGATGCATGTTGGATAGCGGTCGATGTGTGGAGTAATAGTAGTAGATGCAGGCAGGAGTCGGTCTACTAATCTTGGACGTGATGCCTATATAATGATCATTGCCTGGATATCGCCATGAGTATTTGAAGTTCTATCAATTTCCCAACAGTAATTGTTTTCCCACCGTTTGCTATTTTTCTCGAGAGAAGCCACTAGTGAAACCTACGGCCCCCGGGTCTCTTCTTTAATATATTTGCCTTTGCGATCTATTTTTATTTGCTTTTGTTTTCAGATCTATATTTCCAAAAACCCAAAAATACCTTGCTGCAGTTTATTTTATTTTGCATTTATTCGAGATCTATTTATCCAATCTATTACAACTTTCTCCCATCCACTAGCCATCTCTGGCGCCGTTGCCCGAAAGGGATTGACAACCCCTTTAATACGTCGGGTTGCGAGTATTTGTTATTTGTGTGCAGGTGCCGTTCACGTAGTGTTGCGTGGTTCTCCTACTGGTTCGATAACCTTGGTCTCATCACTGAGGGAAATACCTATCGTCGCTGTGTTGTATCATCGCTTCCTCTTTGGGGAAATACCGATGTAGTTCTAGCAGACATCAAAAGGAATTTCTGGCGCCGTTTCCGGGGAGACATCATCAACATCTACCAGGTTCCTAATCACAAATCTCATCTCCTTGCAATTTACATTATTTCCCATTTGCCTCTCATTTTCCTCTCCTCCACTTCACAAAAATTTGCCATTTTATTCGCCCTCTTTTTCGTTCGCCTTTTTCTCGTCAGATCTCATGTTTGCTTGTGTTGCCATGTGCCTTCTATTTGCTTGCATCTTCGCTTGCTAAAAATTTATTGATATGGATCCTCATCCACTTGCTAATCTTTTCAAAAGATCCAATTATGATGAACCAATTGCTAGTGAATTGAGTTCACTAGATTATCTTTATGAAGTTTTGCTTGAGATTTATGAATCTAAAAATTGTGATGAAGTGCTAAAAGAAGAAATTTATGAAGTGATTCGTGATAGCTCCTTGAATGAAAAGCATGATTGCAATGATGTTATTATAAATTCTATTAATGTCAATTGTGCTAATAATATGCAAAACCCCAAGCTTGGGGATGCTAATTTTGATATGTCCACTACTTATTGCAATGATCATTATTGGGGTGATTCTTCTTATGATCTTGAAAATCTATTTAAGCCTCATGATGAATATTTTATTGATAATAATATTTGCAATAATATTGAAAGTGGGTTTGGAAGAGTGTCAACTTTAGGTAAAAATAATCCCACATATTTGGAGAGTGTTCAATCTTATGAAATTTTTGATAAAAGTTGGCTTGGAGAGGTCATGACTTTATTTAATGATAATCCCACTATTTTGGAAGAGTGTCAACTTTGCATGCATGTGGATCATGAAGAGAATATGTTATGTGATAGCTATATTGTTGAGTTTGAATATGATCCCACATGTAATTATTATGAGAGAGGGAAATATGGTTGTAGAAATTTTCATGTTACTAAATTACCTCTCTTCATGTTAAGATTGCTATTGTTTTCTTCCATGCATATGCTAGATCTTGCTTGTCTTGCTAATTTGTTTTCCTATAAAATTCCTATGCATTGGAAATATGTTAGACTTAAATATGTTTGTCACATGTTTTATGATGCTCTCTTTGTGTTTTCATTATTATCTTTCATGTGAGCATCAATAAAATCTTATGCCTAGCTAGGGGCGTAAAACGATAGCGCTCGTTGGGAGGCAACCCAACTTGTATCTTTTTACTTTTTGGTTTTATTGCTGTTTTCAATAAAATACCCAATTATTCCTCTGATTAGATGTGTTTTTGTGGTTTAAATTAGTGTTTGTGCCAAGCAAAGCCTTTGGGGTGATTTGGGTGATAGTTGATTTGATCTTGCTGAAAAAACAGAAACTTTTGCCCTCAGGTAAACAATTCTTATTTTTAACAGATGAGTGATTTTGATTTGATTATTTTTTCATAAGATTAATAAACAAATTTCTAACGTTGTCCTAATTTTTCAGAATTGTTGGAGTTACAGAAGTATTCGAAGTTTTCAGATTGCTACAGACTGTTCTGTTTTTGACAGATTCTATTTTCTTTGCGTTGTGTGCTTGTTTTGATGATTCTATGGTTCCCTTTGAAGAGTTTTTGCCATAGAAAAGTTGGAATACAGTAGATATAATGCAAGAATAAAATGTGAATGGGTTTTCAATAGTACTTATAGTAGTGATTTGCTTTCTTATACTAACGGATCTCACGAAGGTTTTGTTGAGTTTTGTGTGATTGAAGTTTTCAAGTTTTGGGTGATATTACGATGGATGAAGGAATAAGGATTAGCAAAAGGCTAAGCTTGGGGATGCCCAAGGCACCCCAATATAATATTGAAGAAGTATCAAGCAACTAAGCTTGGGGATGCCCCCGAGTTGCATCCCCTCTTTCTTCTAACGACCATCGGTATTTTACTTGGAGCTATATTTTTATTCGTCACATATTATGAGTTTTGCTTGGTGCGTCTTGTATGATATGAGTATTGGCTTGCTTTGATTTTTATTTTAAGTCTTGAATCCTTGCTGTACACACCTTTTTGTGAGAGCCAAAAATTATGCTATGCTTGCTCCTATGCTTCACTTAAATTTTTATGAGCTATGGAATTGCTCTAGTGCTTCACGTATATCTTTATGAGCACGGTGTGCTTTGTTATTTTTGAAGAAATGCTCTCATGCTTCACTTAGATTTATTTGGGAGTTAGTAAAATTTTAAAGAAATTCTCTCTTGCTTCACTTAGATTAATTTGAGAGAAACAAATATTATGCTCATGTTCTTCACTTATAATTGTTTGAGCTTATTAAAAGCAACATATGAAACTAGTCCCAAAGTGATAGATATCCAAGAAGGATATAACAAAAACTTTAATGAAGATCATTGGACAAAATAAACTTGATTCTTAGTAATAGTTTTGAGATATGATGATAGTGATATGTGAGTCATGTTGATGAGTAATTATGCTTTAGTAAGAATATTGGTGTTAAGGTTCGTGATTCCCTATGCAAGCACGAAAGTCAATAGTTATGCAATGAAATTATATCCTACCTGTGGTGCATTATTCGGTGTTAATTATGCTTAATGCTTGCTTATGAGATTTTTCGTTTCTTGGTTGGGCGCTTCTCAATCTTTTTGCTAGCCTTCATTTGCACTAAGTATGATCACTACTTGTGCATCCAAAACCCTTTAAACCAGTTTTGCCATATGAGTCCACTATACCAACCTATATGCGGTATTTCCATGCCGTTCTAAGCAAATTTGTATGTGCCATCTCTAATTTTCAAAATAAATTTCTCTTTTGTGTGCTCGTACCGCTCGAGAGGCAGTGAGGGGTGGCCGATATTTTCCATGCTAGATGTGTTATTCTCACGATGAGTGTTTATTCACTTGTCATTGCACGAGAGTACGGCAAAGGTATTAGGGATGCCCAGTCCCGAAATGAAAAATGAATTTACTTTATGTTGTCAAATAATAAATTCCTTGGAAAGTGTTGGTATGGAGGGCACCCGTGGATACGGCTAGCCATGGAAAGTGAAAGAAATGGTGGAAAAAGGAATAAACTTTAATTTCTGTTTGGGAACCGCCTATGATATATCTAGCATGGAAAGTGTTGGGAACTCTAAGTCGTTTTTGTTGGTGAGAAAAGTATGCCTCTCAAAATGTTTTTATCTCTCAATTTAAGCTTTGAGCTCTGGCACCTCTACAAATCTCTACTTCCCTCCGCGAAGGGCCTTTCTTTTACTTTATGCAATTTTTATTTTTACTTGAGTCTCCATCTTCCCTTATAAAGCACCAACTAAGGGGCACTATGATCGTACTTGAGCATTGGGTGTAGCTAATATGCGAGTGTGTTCCATGAATGGATCAATGATTGAGCATAATGGGCTAGGGATAACTTATTTTAGCGTTGATATTTTGAAAGACATGGTTGCTTGTTGATATGCTTGAGTATTTAAGTTATCATGTCAAAACTAGACTATTGCTTTGAACCATATTAAAGTCCAAATGTCCATGCTATAAAGAAAAGAATATGTGATGAACATGTTAGGCAGCATTCCACATCAAAAAATCTGTTTTTATCATTTACCTACTCGAGGACGGGCAGGAATTAAGCTTGGGGATGCAGATATGTCTCCAACGTATCTATAATTTTTGATTGTTCCATGCTGTTATATTATCATTCTTGGATGTTTTACAATCATTTTATTGTCATTTTATATCATTTTTTGGTACTAACCTATTGACATAGTGACCAGTGCCAGTTGCTTTTTTCTGCATGTTTTTTACATCGCAGGAAATCAATACCAAATGGAGTCCAAATGGAGTGAAACTTTTTGTGGATTTTTTTGGACCAGAAGACATCCAGTGGACCGGAGAAGCACCTGGGGGTGCTCTGAGGGGAGCACAACCCACCAGGGCACGCCTGGAGGCCCAGGCGCGCCCAGGTGGGTTGTGCCCACCTCGGCGGCCTCCCGCACCGCCTCTTTGCTCTATAAATACCCCAATATTCCAGAAACCCTAGGGGAGTCGACGAAAATCAATTCCAGCCGCCGTAAGTTCCAGAAACACCAGATCCAATCTAGACACCATCTCGGAGGGGTTCATCATGTCCATTGGTGCCTCTCCGATGATGCATGAGTAGTTCTTTGTAGACCTACGGGTCCGTAGTTAGTAGCTAGATGGCTTTCTCCCTCTCGTTTGATTCTCAATACAATGGTCTCTTGGAGATCCATATGATGTAACTCTTTTTTGCGGTGTGTTTGTTGGGATCCGATGAACTTTAAGTTTATGATCAGATCTATGTTTTTATCCATGAAAGTTATTTGAGTCTTCTTTGATCTCTTATATGCATGATTTCTTATAGCCTCGTATTTCCTCTCCGATATTTGGGTTTTGTTTGGCCAACTTGATCTATTTATCTTGCAATGGGAAGAGGTGCTTTGTAATGGGTTCGATCTTACGGTGCTTGATCCCAGTGACAGAAAGGGAAACGACACGTATGTATCGTTGCTATTAAGGATAACAAGATGGGGTCTATTTCTACATAAATAGATCTTGTCTACATCATGTCATCGTTCTTATTGCATTACTCCGTTTCTCCATGAACTTAATGCACTAGATGCATGCTGGATAGCGGTTGATGTGTGGAGTAATAGTAGTAGATGCAGGCAGGAGTCGGTCTACTAATCTTGGACGTGATGCCTATATAATGATCATTGCCTGGATATCGTCATGAGTATTTGAAGTTCTATCAATTGCCCAACAGTAATTGTTTTCCCACCATTTACTATTTTTCTCGAGAGAAGCCACTAGTGAAGCCTACGGCCCCCGGGTCTCTTCTTTAATATATTTGCCTTTGCGATCTATTTTTATTTGCTTTTGTTTTCAGATCTATATTTCCAAAAACCCAAAAATACCTTGCTGCACTTTATTTTATTTTGCATTTATTCGAGATCTATTTATCCAATCTATTACAACTTTCTCCCATCCACTAGCCATCTCTGGCGCCGTTGCCCAAAAGGGATTGACAACCCCTTTAATACGTTGGGTTGCGAGTATTTGTTATTTGTGTGCAGGTGCCGTTCACGTAGTGTTGCGTGGTTCTCCTACTGGTTCGATAACCCTGGTCTCATCACTGAGGGAAATACCTACCATCGTTGTGCTGCATCATCCCTTCCTCTTTGGGGAAATACCAACGTAGTTCTAGCAGACATCAGAAGGTAAGGAGTCAGGTATAAACCTTAAGTTTGATTGTGTTAAATCTTTCATGGATACCGATGCTTTTCGTGATTTTAGCACTAAATATGGACTTGACTCTGAGATAGTAGCTTCCTTTTGTGAATCATTTGCTACTCATGTTAATCTCCCTAAGGAGAAGTGGTTTAAATATCATCCTCCCATTGAAGTAAAAGTAGTAGAACCTATTAGAGTTGAAGAAGAAACTATTACTTATAATGTTGATCCTATTGTTCCTACTGCTTATATTGAGAAACCACCTTTTCCTTTTAGAATAAAGGATCATGCTAAAGCTTCAACTGTGGTTCATAAGAGTAATATTAGAACACCTACACCCCCTGAACAAATTAAAGTTGAGCCTAGTATTGCTATGGTTAAAGATCTCTTGGTCGATAATATTGACGAGCATGTTATTTATTTCTGTGGTGAAGCTGCTAGAATTGCTAAACCTGATATTAAAGATAAACATAGACCCGTTGTTGGCATGCCTGTTGTTTCTGTTAAAATAGGAGATCATTGTTATCATGGTTTATGTGATATGGGTGCTAGTGTGAGTGCAATTCCTTATACCTTATATCGAGAAATTATGAATGATATTGCACCTGCTGAGATAGAAGATATTGATGTTACTATTAAACTTGCCAATAGAGATACTATATCACCGATTGGGATCGTTAGAGATGTTGAAGTCTTGTGTGGGAAAATAAAATACCCTACTGATTTTCTTGTTCTTAGTTCCCCACAAGATGATTTTTGTCCCATTATATTTGGTAGACCTTTCTTGAATACTGTTAATGCTAGGATAGACTGTGAGAAAGAAATTGTTACTGTAAGCTTTGGGGATGTGTCTCATGATTTCAATTTCTCTAAATTTCGTAGACAACCCCATGATAAGGAATTGCCTAGTAAGGATGAAATTATTGGTCTTGCTTCTATTGTCGTGCCTCCTACCGATCCTTTAGAACAATATTTGCTAGATCATGAAAATGATATGTTTATGAATGAAAGAAAGGAATTAGATGAAATATTCTTTAACCAAATGCCTGTTTTGAAACACAATTTGCCTATTGAAATCCTTGAAGATCCTCCTCCACCCAAGGGTGATCCCGTGTTTGAGCTTAAACAGTTACCTGATACGTTGAAATATGCTTATCTTGATGAAAAGAAGATATATCCTGTTATTATTAGTGCTAACCTTTCAGAGCATGAAGAAAAGAAATTATTGAAAACTCTGAGGAAGCACCGTGCTGCTATTGGATATACTCTTGATGATCTTAAGGGCATTAGTCCCACTCTATGTCAGCACAAAATTAATATGGAGCCTGATGCTAAACCAGTTGTTGATCACCAACGACGGTTAAATCCTAAGATGAAGGAAGTGGTAAGAAATGAAATACTAAAACTTCTGGAGGCAGGTATAATTTATCCTATTGCTGATAGTAGATGGGTAAGTCATGTTCATTGTGTCCCTAAGAAGGGAGGTATTACTGTTGTTCCTAATGATAAGAATGAATTGATTCCACAAAGAATTGTTATAGGTTATAGAATGGTAATTGATTTTCGCAAATTGAACAAAGATACTAGAAAAGATCATTACCCTCTACCTTTTTATTGATCAAATGCTACAAAGATTATCCAAACATACACATTTTTGCTTTCTAGATGGTTATTCTGGTTTTTCTCAAATACCTGTGTCAAAAGAGGACCAAGAAAATACCACTTTTACTTGCCCTTTTGGTACCTTTGATTATAGATGTATGCCTTTTGGTTTGTGCAATGCACCTGCTACCTTTCAAAAATGTATCACTGCTATATTCTCTGACTTTTGTGAAAAGATTGTTGAGGTTTTCATGGATGATTTCTCTGTTTACGGAACTTCTTTTGATGATTGCTTAAGCAACCTTGATCGAGTTTTGTAGAGATGTGAAGAAACTAATCTTGTCTTGAATTGGGAGAAGTGCCACTTTATGGTTAATGAAGGTATTGTCTTGGGGCATAAAATTTCTGAAAGAGGTATTGAAGTTGATAAAGCTAAAGTAGATGCTATTGAAAAGATGTCGTGTCCTAAAGATATCAAAGGTATACGAAGTTTCCTTAGTCATGCTGGTTTCTATAGGAGGTTTATTAAAGACTTCTCTAAAATTTCTAGGCCTCTCACTAATCTTTTGCAAAAAGATGTTCCCTTTGTTTTTTATGATGATTGTGTAGAAGCATTTGAAATACTTAAGAAAGCCTTGATTTCTACACCTATTGTTCAACCACCTGATTGGAATCTGCCCTTTGAAATTATGTGTGATGCTAGTGATTATGATGTTGGTGCTGTTCTAGGACAATGAGTTGATAAAAAATTGAATGTTATTCATTATGCTTGTAAAACTCTAGACAGTGCCCAGAGAAATTATGCTACTACTGAAAAAGAATTTTTAGCAGTTGTTTTTGCTTGTGATAAGTTCAGATCTTATATTGTTGATTCCAAAGTAACTGTTCACACTGGTCATGCTGCTATTAAATACCTTATGGAAAAGAAAGATGCTAAACCTAGACTTATTAGATGGGTTCTCTTACTGCAAGAATTTGATTTGCATATTATTGATAGAAAGGGAGCTGAGAACCCCGTTGCAGACAACTTGTCTAGGTTAGAAAATGTTCTTGATGACCCACTACCTATTGATGATAGCTTTCCTGATGAGCAATTAGTTGTCATAAATGCTTCTCGTAATACTCCATGGTATGATGATTATGCTAATTACATTGTTGCTAAATTTGTACCACCTAGTTTCACATACCAGCAAAAGAAAAAGTTTTCTATGATTTAAGACATTACTTTTGGGATGACCCACACCTTTATAAAGAAGGAGTAGACGGTGTTATTAGACGTTGTGTACCTGAGCATGTACAGGAACAGATCCTACGCAAGTGCCACTCCGAAGCTTACGGAGGACACCATGCTGGAGATAGAACTACACACAAGGTATTGCAATCTGGTTTTTATTGGCCTACTCTCTTCAAGGATGCCCGTAAGTTTGTCTTGTCTTGTGATGAATGCCAGAGAATTGGCAATATTAGTAGACGTCAGGAAATGCCTATGAATTATTCACTTGTTATTGAACCATTTGATGTTTGGGGATTTGATTATATGGGACCTTTTCCTTCCTCTAATGGGTACACACATATTTTAGTTGCTGTTGATTACGTTACTAAGTGGGTAGAAGCTATTCCAACTAGTAGTGTTGATCATAACACCTCTATTAAGATGCTTAAAGAAGTTATTTTTTCGAGGTTTGGAGTCCCTAGATATTTAATGACTGAAGGTGGTTCACATTTTATTCATGGTGTTTTCCGTAAAATGCTTGCTAAATACGATGTCAACCATAGAATTGCATCTCCATATCACCCTCAGTCTAGTGGTCAAGTAGAATTGAGCAATAGAGAGATTAAATTAATTTTGCAAAAGACCGTTAATAGATCTAGAAAGAATTGGTCTAAGAAACTTGATGATGCATTATGGGCTTATAGAACTGCTTATAAAACCCTATGGGTATGTCTCCGTATAAAATGGTTTATGGAAAAGCATGTCACTTACCTCTAGAACTAGAACATAAAGCGTATTGGGCTATTAAAGAGCTCAACTATGATTTTAAACTTGCCGGTGAGAAGAGGTTATTTGACATTAGCTCACTTGATGAATAGAGAACCCAAGCTTATGAGAATGCCAAGTTGTTTAAAGAAAAAGTTAAAAGATGGCATGACAAAAGGATACAAAAGCGTGAGTTTAATGTAGGTGATCATGTTTTGCTATACAACTCTCGTTTAAGATTTTTTGCAGGAAAGCTTCTCTCTAAATGGGATGGTTCTTACATTATTGAAGAGGTCTATCGTTCCGGTGCCATTAAGATCAACAATGCCGAAGGCACCAACCCAAAGGTGGTAAACGGTCAAAGAATCAAACATTATATTTCAGGTACTCCCATAAATGTTGAGACAAATATTATCAACACCGTAACACCGGAGGAGTACATAAGGGATACTTTCCAGAATGTTTCAGACTCTGAAAAGGAATAGGTATGTGGTACGGTAAGTAAACCGACTCCAAAACTGTTCTAATGGCAATTTTTCTCCGTTTTGGAATATTTAAAAAATTAGGAAAATTAAAAGTAGTCCGAGAAGTGCACGAGGAAGCGACAAGATAGGGAGGCGCGCCCCCCACCCTAGCCGCCACCTCGTGTGCCCTCCGGACTCCGTTTTCTTGCACAATACTTATTTTAGTCAGTAAAAATTCATTATATAATCTCCCGAAGGTTTTGACCACTGAACCACGGCAATATCTCATGTTCTTGTTTCGAGTTGTTTTTCTGACAGATCCAAATCGCCATGACGTCTCCAAGCGCCCCCAAGGACAAGTTTTTCGAGAAGGTCATCAACCCTTATCTCGCGGAGGTGTTGCAACACCCTCAAACCATTGAGCTACGTGAGGGGGTGATGCACATCCGTGATACCGAAGGGCATAAGAAGACCAGAAGCGTGGAGACAAGGCTCGAAGCAGTGGAGTAGCAAGTCTTCAAGTGCCAAGGGATGGTAGAACGCGGACTAAACACCAACCACATGATGATCGCTGAATTTACTAGTGGTCACAAGCTGGATACCGGGAACATTGGGGAGGCCATCTTCAAGCTTCATGAGAAAATCGAGCATCTCCAAGCCCAAATCTATGACCTGCAAAACCAAAAATGTGAGTATGAATATAGATTTAAGAGGATGAGTTTGGCTGCAGATTTGAGGATCCCGGAGACTCGTTCATCTTTTTACGATGGTGAACCTATGCCTTGGAAGACGGAGGATAAAATTTCATCATCAACCACTCCATCATCACCACCTCCGAAGAATACATGGGTATGGGCACTCCCCTTGGCAGCTGCCAAGCTTGGGGGAGGTGCCCCGGTATCGTATCACCATCACACCTTTACTTTTACCATTTTTCTTAGTTCGATCCTTTTGGTTATATCTTGATCTAGTAGAATAAAGTTTTAAGTATGATCTAGCTTTGAGTTTTGCTTTATGTTCCCTCTATGTAATCTGATACGTCCATTTTGCATCATGTTTTCCTACTGTTATTTATGATGTTTTTATGCATAATAATGCTTTTTGGAGTAATTCTAATGCCTTTTCTCTCATAATATGCAAGGTATACACAAAGAGGGAGAATTCCGGCAGCTGGAAATCTGGACCTGAAAAAGCTATGTCAGGCTACCTATTCTGCATAACTCCAAATGAGCTGAAACTTCACGGAGATTTTTTATGGAATAAATGAGGAATATTGGAGCCAATAAGTACCAAAGGGGGCCCACCAGGTGGGCACAACCCACCTGGGCGCGCCTGGGCTCCCCTCGGCCCACCTCCGGTGCCCATCTTCGGGTATATAAGTCATTTTGATCTAGAAAAAATCAGGAGAGGACTTTCGGGACGGAGCACCACCGTCTCGAGGTGGAACTTGGGCAGGAGCACTTTTGCCCTCCGGCGGAGCGATTCCGCCGGGGGAACTTCCCTCCCGGAGGGGGAAATCATCGTCATCATCATCACCAACAACTCTCCCATCTTGGGGAGGGCAATCTCCATCAACATCTTCAACAGCACCATCTCCTCTCAAACCCTATTTCATCTCTTGTGTTCAATCTTTGTACCGGAACTATAGATTGGTGCTTGTGGGTGACTAGTAGTGTTGATTACATCTTGTAGTTGATTACTATATGGTTTATTTGGTGGAAGATTATATGTTCAGATCCAATATGCTATTTAATACCCCTATGATCTTGAGCATGATTATCATTTGTGGGTAGTTACTTTTGTTCTTGAGGTCACGGGAGAAATCATGTTGCAAGTAATCATGTGAACTTGATATGTGTTCGATATTTTGATAGTATGTGTGTTGTGATTCCCTTAGTGTGTCATGTGAACATCGACTACATGACACTTCACCATATTTGGGCCTAAGGGAATGCATTGTGGAGTAGTTATTAGATGATGGGTTGCGAGAGTGATAGAATCTTAAACCCTAGTTTATGCGCTATTCCGTAAGGGACCGATTGGATCCAAAAGTTTAATGCTATGGTTAGAATTTATTCTTAATACTTTTCTCGTAGTTGCGGATGCTTGCGAGGGGGTTAATCATAAGTAGGAGGTTTGTTCAAGTAAGAACAGCACCTAAGCACCGGTCCACCCACATATCAAATTATCAAAGTAGCGAACACGAATCGAACCAACATGATGAAAGTGACTAGATGAAATTCCCGTGTACCCTCAAGAACGCTGTGCTTATTGTAAGAGACTGTTTTGGCCTGTCCTTTGCCTCAAAATGATTGGGCTACCTTGCTGCACTTTTATTACTACTACCGTTACTTGCTCGTTACAAATTATCTTGCTATCAAACTACTCTGCTACTTACAATTTCAGTACTTGCAGACATTACCTTGCTGAAAACCACTTGTCTTTTCCTTCTGCTCCTCGTTGGGTTCGACACTCTTACTTATCGAAAAGGCTACAATTGATCCCATATACTTGTGGGTCATCAAGGCTATTTTTTGGCACCGTTGCCGGGGAGTGAAGCGCTCTTGGTAAGTGGAAATTGGTAAGGAAAAATTATTACTACGTGCTGAAATTTATTGTCACTTGTTACTATGGAAAACAATCCTTTGAGGGGTTTGTTCGGGGTATCTTCACCTCGACCGGAACCACAATTAATTACCCCTCAACCTAATGCACCTACTGAAAATATTGAATATGAAATTCCTTTGGGTATGATAGAACAACTGCTAGCTAATCCTTATGCAGGAGATGGAACCGAGCATCCTGATATGCACTTGATATATGTGGAAGAAATTTGTGGATTGTTTAAGCTTGTAGGTTTACTCGGAGATGAAGTTAAGAAGAAGGTTTTCCATTTATATTTTAAGGGAAAGGCATTGGCATGGTATAGGCTATGCGATGATATTGGATCTTGGAATTGGAATCGATTGAAATTAAAGTTTCACCAAAAAATTTATCCTATGCATCTAGTTCATCGTGATTGGAATTATATATATAATTTTTGTCCTCGTGAAGGATAAAGTATCGCTCTAGCTTGGGGGAGGCTTAATTCAATGTTATATTTATGCCCCAATCATGAGCTCTCAAGAGAAATCATTATTCAGAATTTTTATGCTCGGCTTTCTCGTGATGATCAATCCATGCTTGAGACTTCTTGTACTGGTTCCTTTATGAAGAAGACCATTGAATTCAGGTGGGATCTTTTGGAAAGAATTAAATGCAACTCTGAAGATTGGGAACTCGACGAATGTAAAGAGTCAGGTATTAAGCTTAAGTATGATTGTGTTAAATCTTTTATGGATACCGATGCTTTTCAAAAGTTTAGCACTAAATATGGACTTGACTCTGAGATAGTAGCCTCCTTCTGTGAATCATTTGCTACTCATGTTGATCTCCCTAAGGAGAAGTGGTTTAAATATCACCCACCTATTAAAAAGGAAGTTAAAGAACCGGTACCAGCTAAAGAGGAAACTATTGTTTATAATGTTGATCCAGTTATTCCTACTGCTTATATTGAGAAACCACCTTTCCCTGTTAGGATAAAGGAACATGCTAAAGTTTCAACTGTGGTCAACAAGAGTTATATTAGAACACCTAAACCTGATGAACAAATCAAAGTAGAACCTAGTGTTGCTATGGTTAAAGATCTCCTGGAAGAAAATATAGATGGGCATGTTATCTGCTTCTGTAATGAAGCTACTAGAATTGTCAAACCTGATAAAACAGATAATCATAGACCCGTTGTTGGTATGCCCATTGTCTCAGTTAAAATAGGAGATCACTGTTATCATGGTTTATGTGACATAGGTGCTTGCGTGAGTGCTATTCCCTTTACCTTATATCAAGAAATTATGAATGACATAGCACCCGCAGAGATAGAAGACATAGATGTTACTATTAAGCTTGCTAATAGAGATACCATATCACCAATCGGGATTGTTAGGGATGTTGAAGTCTTGTGTGGGAAAATAAAATATCCTACTGATTTTCTTGTTCTTGGTTCCCCGCAAGATGATTTTTGTCCCATTATCTTTGGTAGACCCTTCTTGAACACCGTTAATGCTAGAATAGATTGTAAGAAACAAACTGTCGGTGTTAGTTTTGGTGATAAGTCTCACGAGTTTAACTTTACCAAGTTTAGTAGAAAACCTCATAAAAAAGAATTGCCTATTAAGGATGAAATAATTGGTCTTGCTTCTATTGTTGTGCCTCCTACTGATCCTTTAGAAAAATATCTGCTAGACCATGAAAATGATTTACATATGCATGAAAGAAATGAAATAGATGATATTTTCTTTCAACAACGTCCCTTGTTTAAACACAATTTGCCTATTGAAACTCTAGGGGGTCCTCCTCCACCCAAAGGTGATCCTGTGTTTGAATTAAAACAATTGCCAGACACTTTGAAATATGCTTATCTTGATGAGAAAAAGATATATCCTGTTATTATTAGTGTTAACCTTTCAGAACATGAAGAAGAAAGACTATTGAAAGTTCTAAGGAAGCACCGAGCTGCTATTGGATATACTCTTGATGATCTTAAGGGCATTATTCCCACTCTATGTCAGCACAAAATTAATATGGAACCTGATGCTAAACCTGTTGTTGATCACCAATGCCGGTTAAATCCGAAGATGAAAGAAGTAGTAAGGACGGAAATATTAAAACTTCTGGAAGCTGGTATAATCTATCCTATAGCTGGTAGTAGATGGGTAAGTCCTGTTCATTGTGTCCCTAAGAAGGGAGGTATTACTGTTGTTCCAAATGATAAGAATGAACTTATTCCACAAAGAATTGTTACAGGCTATAGAATGGTAATTGATTTTAGAAAATTAAACAAAGCAACTAGAAAAGATCATTACCTTCTGCCCTTTATTGATCAAATGCTAGAAAGATTGTCAAAGCACACACATTTTTGTTTCCTTGATGGATATTCTGGTTTTTCACAAATACCTGTTTCTCAACCTGATTAAGAAAAGACCACTTTCACTTATCCCTTTGGAACTTATGCTTATAGACATATGCCTTTTGGTTTATGCAATGCACCTGCTACCTTTCAAAGATGTATGACTGCTATATTCTCTGACATTTGTGAAAAGATTGTTGAGGTTTTCATGGATGACTTTTCTGTGTATGGGAAGTCTTTTGATGATTGTTTAAGCAATCTTGATCGAGTTTTGCAGAGATGTGAGCAAACAAATCTTGTCTTGAATTGGGAGAAGTGCCACTTTATGGTTAATGAAGGTATTGTTCTGGGCCATAAAATCTCTGAAAGAGGTATTGAAGTGGACAAAGCTAAGGTTGATGCAATTGAGAAAATGCCATGTCCTAAAGATATCAAAGGTATTCGTAGTTTCTTAGGTCATGCTGGTTTCTATAGGAGATTTATCAAAGACTTTTCTAAAATTTCTAGGCCTCTTACGAACCTTTTGCAAAAGGATACTCCTTTTGTTTTTTATGATGATTGTTTAGAAGGCTTCGAAACACTCAAGAAAGCCTTAATTTCTGCACCTGTTGTTCAACCACCTGACTGGAACTTGCCTTTTGAAATTATGTGTGATGCTAGTGATTATGCTGTTGGTGTTGTTCTAGGACAAAGAGTTGATAAGAAACTAAATGTTATCCATTATGCTAGTTAAAATCTAGACAGTGCCCAACGAAATTATGCTACTACTGAAAAAGAATTCTTAGCAATTGTGTTTGCTTGTGATAAATTTAGATCTTACATTGTTGATTCTAAAGTGACTGTTCACACCGATCATGCTGCTATAAAATATCTTATGGAAAAGAAAGATGCTAAACCTAGACTCATTAGGTGGGTTCTCTTGCTACAAGAGTTTGATTTGCATATTATTGATAGAAAGGGAGCTGAGAACCCCGTAGCTGATAACTTGTCTAGGCTTGAAAATGTCCTTGATGACCCACTACCTATTGATGATAGTTTTCCTGATGAGCAATTAGCTGCAATAAATGTTTATAATAACACTCCTTGGTATGCTGATATTGCTAATTACATTGTTGCTAAATATTTACCACCTAGCTTTACCTACCAACAAAAGAAAAAATTCTTTTATGATTTAAGACATTACTTCTGGGATGACCCACATCTTTATAAAGAAGGAGTAGATGGTATTATTAGACGTTGTGTACCTGAGCATGAACAGGGACAAATCCTATGGAAATGTCACTCCGAAGCTTATGGAGGACATCATGTGGGAGACAGAACTGCTCACAAGGTATTGCAATCTGGATTTTATTGGCCTACTCTCTTCAAGGATGCTCGTAAGTTTGTCTCATCTTGTGATGAATGCCAAAGAATAGGTAATATCAGTAAGCGTCAAGAAATGCCTTTGAATTATTCACATGCTGTTGAACCATTTGATGTTTGGGGTTTTGATTACATGGGACCTTTTCCTTCCTCTAATGGGTATACACATATTTTGGTTGCTGTTGATTATGTTACTAAGTGGGTAGAAGCTATTCCAACTAGTAGTGTTGATCACAACACCTCTATTAAAATGCTTAAGGAAGTTATTTTCCCAAGGTTTGGAGTCCCTAGATACCTAATGACTGATGGTGGTTCACACTTTATTCATGGTGCTTTCCGTAAAATGCTTGCCAAGTATGATGTTAACCATAGAATTGCATCACCCTATCATCCTTAGTCTAGTGGTCAAGTTAAACTTAGCAATAGAGAAATCAAATTAATTTTGCAAAAGACTGTCAATAGGTCCCGGAAGAATTGGTCTAAGAAATTAGATGATGCACTTTGGGCTTATAGAACAGCATATAAAAATCCTATGGGTATGTCTCCTTATAAAATGGTTTATGGGAAAGCTTGTCATTTGCCTCTTGAGTTAGAACATAAAGCATATTGGGCAATTAAAGACCTCAACTATGATTTCAAACTTGCCGGTGAAAAGAGGTTATTTGATATTAGCTCATTAGATGAATGGAGAACCCAAGCTTATGAAAATGCCAAATTGTTTAAAGAAAAAGTTAAAAGATGGCATGATAAAAGATTCCAAAAGTGCGAGTTCAAAGTTGGAGAATATGTTCTTTTGTACAACTCTCGTTTCAGATTCTTTGCAGGAAAACTCCTCTCCAAATGGGAAGGACCCTATGTTATCGAGGAGGTTTATCGGTCTGGAGCTATCAAAATAAATAATGCCGAAGGTACTAACCCGAAGGTTGTTAATGGGCAACAAATAAAACATTATATCTCAGGTACGCCCATTAATGTTGAAAGTAATATTATCCAAACTATGACACCGGAAGAACACATAAAAGAGTCCTTCCGGAACACTCCAGAATCGTGAAAAAGAGGAGGTACGTGATACGGTAAGTAAACGGACTCCGAAAAATTCGCAAAAATATTTTTTGTCAGTTTTGGAATATTTAGAAAATTAGGAAAATAAGAAGCAACCAGGAAGGCACCCCTGGTGGGCACAAGACACCAGGGCGCGCCTGGCTTGCCAGGCGCGCCCAGGTGGGTTGTGCCCACCTCGGGTACCTTCCGGACTCCGTTTTTCTTCCGTTTGCTTGTTTTCGAAGATAAAAAATCTTTATATACCCCCCGAACCTATTGACCACCGTATCGCGGAGAAATCTTCTGTTCTTCTTTTCTTGCTGTTTTCCTGATAGATCTGACAATATGTCATCTCAAGATTCCGAGGAGTGCCCGGTTTCTTATCAGCCTTTAGATAAAAATATCTTCAAGGATACCTATCCCTATATATGGCTCTCCGATGAAGAAGATGAAGATGAACAAGTCCCTCCTTGTTTCAAGCATGAAAGCATGGAGGCATTATGCAAGAGGATAATAAAGCTTGAGATGGAGAATGAAGAGTTAAGGATAGATAATTTTTACCTTCGAAATAAGTTGGTGAAAAAGGCAGACAAACCTTCTACTTCATCACCACCACCACCTCCTTCTTCACCACCAAAAGAAAATTGAGTATCGGGTATGGGCACTCCCCTTGGCTTCCGCCAAGCTTGGGGGAGGTGCCCCGGTGTTGTATCACCTCCACTACCTTTTGCCTTTACTTTTCTTAGTTCGATCTTTTGCTTTAGATGAATAAAAGTTTAGTTCGATCCTTTCTTTTTGAGAGCTTGCTTAGTGATCTATCCTTGTAATCGTGTGCGAGATATAAAATAAAGTTTGGTTTGAGTTTTTGCTTTCTTTACTTTCTTGTTGCAATAAAAAGAAAAGAAATAAATGAAAAGATCATATGCTAATCCTATGGTAGGTGATAACACCACATAAGGAAAAGTATAAGTAGAAAATTTTATTAGAGATTGACAAACATAGCGTTAGTCAATGATGCAACTCATGAAAGAATTAATACGGGAAGAGAAGATTCACATATAAATACACTATCATAGAAATCTTTTGTGATTGTGAGCCCCCATCAAAATATTATATGCCAAAATTGTTGACATTGGACAAGGAAGACAACTTAGTGATTTATGTTTGTTCATATTCACATAGAAGTTATATTGTCATAGATCCTTCAACATGTGGTGCTTGCCCCCCATCTTTGCTAGCCAAAAATTCCGCACTAAGTAGAGATACTACTTGTGCATCCAAAAATCCTTAAACCCAAATCTTATTTCCAAGAGTCCACCATACCTACCTATGGATTGAGTAAGATCCTTCAAGTAAGTTGTCATCGGTGCAATAAGGCAATAAAAATTGCTTCTAAAAGTGTAAGATCATTTAGTGTAAGAGAAAATTGAGCGTTGTACGAACTTGTGATGGTGAAGAAATAAAAGCGATAGACTGCATAATAAAGGTTGCCATCACAAGGGGCAATATAACGTGACGTTCTCTTGCACTAAGGGGTTGAGCATACAAACAAATAAGCACATGGAAACCTCTGCTTCCCTCTATGAAGGGCATATCTTTTACTTTTATGTATTTATTTTTATGCAAGAGTCAAAGTTCTTCTCTCTTTTCCTTTTATTTTTCTCCTTTGGCAAGCATCATGTGGTGAGGAAAGATCTAGGCACATATGTCCAGTTGAATATGGGTAGCATGAGTTATTATTGTTGACATCACTCTTGAGGTGAATACGTTGGGAGGCAAAACTATAAAGCTCCTATCTTTCTATGTGTCCGGTTGAAACGTTTTGCTCATGTGTATGCGGTGAGTGTTAGCAATCATAGAAGACTATATGATGGTTGAGTATGTGGACTTGCCTAAAGGCTCCGATACGTGACCCTTCCTAAAAATATGATGAATTGTAGTTGCAAAGTTGATTGAGAACATAGTTTGTTGGTTTCTAATAGAGTTTATGCTTTATACTTCGATAGTGTGATGAATTGTTACTTATTCATGAGAAGTCTATGATAAAAGTTCTATCATAAAAGTTTTATGTTAAAGTTTGTTGCTGTTACAATAATGCACATGATGCTTCTATGTCCGTATTTTGTTTTTATCGACACCTCTCTCTCTCTAAGCATGTGGACATGTTTTTCGATTTCGGTTTTCGCTTGAGGACAAGCGAGGTCTAAGCTTGGGGGAGTTGATACGTCCATTTTGCATCATGTTTTCCTACTGTTATTTATGATGTTTTTATGCATAATAATGCTTTTTGGAGTAATTCTAATGCCTTTTCTCTCATAATATGCAAGGTATACACAAAGAGGGAGAATTCCGGCAGCTGGAAATCTGGACCTGAAAAAAGCTATGTCAGGCTACCTATTCTGCACAACTCCAAATGAGCTGAAACTTCACGAAGATTTTTTATGGAATAAATGAGGAATATTGGAGCCAATAAGTACCAGAGGGGGCCCACCAGGTGGGCACAACCCACCTGAGCGCGCCTGGCAAGCCAGCTGCGCCCTGGTGGGTTGTGCTCCCCTCGGCCCACCTTCGGTGCCCATCTTCTGGTATATAAGTCATTTTGACCTAGAAAACATCAGGAGAGGACTTTCGGGATGGAGCGCCGCTGTCTCGAGGCGGAACTTGGGCAGGAGCACTTTTACCCTCCGGCGGAGCGATTCCGCCGGGGGAACTTCCCTCCCGGAGGGGGAAATCATCGTCATCGTCATCACCAACAACTCTCCCATCTTGGGGAGGGCAATCTCCATCAACATCTTCAACATTACCATCTCCTCTCAAACCCTAGTTCATCTCTTGTGTTCAATCTTTGTATCGAAACTATAGATTGGTGCTTGTGGGTGTTGATTACATCTTGTAGTTGATTACTATATGGTTTATTTGGTGGAAGATTATATGCTCAGATCCAATATGCTATTTAATACCCCTCTGATCTTGAGCATGATTATCATTTGTGAGTAGTTACTTTTGTTCTTGAGGTCACGGGAGAAATCATGTTGCAAGTAATCATGTGAACTTGATATGTGTTCGATATTTTGATAGTATGTGTGTTGTGATTCCCTTAGTGGTGTCATGTGAATGTCCACTACATGACACTTCACCATATTTGGGCCTAAGGGAATGCATTGTGGAGTAGTTATTAGATGATGGGTTGCGAGAGTGACACAAGCTTAAACCCTAGTTTATGCGCTATTCCGTAAGGGACCGATTGGATCCAAAAGTTTAATGCTATGGTTAGAATTTATTCTTAATACTTTTCTCATAGTTGTGGATGCTTGCGAGGGGGTTAGTCATAAGTAGGAGGTTTGTTCAAGTAAGAACAGCACCTAAGCACCGGTCCACCTGTCGTGGGAGTAAGTCTGACAGTAAGAATAGCGGGTACGTTGGAGGAGGCAGGATCCTAGCTACGGTGAGGTTGTGCACGCAAGATGTACGAGTTCAGGCCCTTCTCAGAGGAAGTAACAGCCCTACGTCTCGGTGCCCGGAGGCTTGGTCGACTGGATTATGCGTGCGAGTTACAGGGGGTGCGAACCCTTGTGCCAGTGGAGGGGGTGGCTTATATAGATTGCGCCAGGACCCCAGCCGTGCCACGTTACATAGGGTTCAATGTTCATTAAGACAGGGCGTTACTGGTAACGCCAGCTATAAAGAGCTATAAATGACCTTAAACACTACAGAGTAATGCCTGACCGTTGCCATCCTGAGTGACTCTAGGTCTTCTGTACTCCGAGTGGTTTCTTGTATGGTCGAGTGACTTCATCTTGGTCGAGTGGAATTGGGGTTTCCGAGTGACATAACTGGTCGAGTGGATTGCACTCCAAGGTGAACTCAGTCGGTTTCTTCTGTTGCATTTTGAATGTCTTCGACTCTAAGGCAGCGTCCTTGGGTAGGGTATCTGGGTCAGGCCTATGACCCTACCCTAGGTACATGTCATCATCATTAGCCCCCGAATGGATTGAGGTCCGAGTGAAGAAAGAGTTGAAGTTGACTCCGATTCGATTCCAGACTTCGGAGGTATTTCATCAGAGTCTGCGAATCATGTTGAAGCTTCAATCTGGTTTCAGTCGCCTTGGTCCATTCAGAGGCCGTCGTCGAGTGAACTAAACTGACAATCTTCGAGTGTCGACATGGAACGAAATCTTCGGCGCGACTGGTTGCTCTGCAGTCCCCGGTCCTCGCGGGATTCAAAATTTCGGGGAAGCGCGCGAGACAGAGCGTGCCACAGTAATTGGAGTGGTCAGATAGGGACGCCTTGATTTTCGCACCGCCTTTTTCGCCACGTATCGGGCGTGCGACTGTTGCGGGATTTGACAGGATCGTTTGGGCCCACGAGTCAGCCACTCGGAAGCAGGCCCATAAAAGGCGTCGAGGCCGATGTGTTCGCACAGTGTGCCTTGTTCCCCTTCTTCTTCCTCTGCTTCTCCTCCACATCTCCCTCTGCTCTAGACGTCGCCGCCCTGCCCGAACGCCGTCCGCCGCAATGGGAAAGGACAAGACGGCGGCCCTGGAGCGCGCGAAGAAGGCGACGGCGACGGCAAAGGGCAAGAAGACGAGTCGGGGGTCATCGTCGAGGTCTGGTCTGCCTCCTGGTTGGATCCAGGGAGACTAGAGTCGATCTACGATCCAGAAGGAAGATCTGGAAGACATGGCCGACGTGGGTTTGATTGCCCATGGATCTTGGAGGTTGCTGGGGAACGAGACCAAGCCTCAGCCGCAGGAGGGTGAGTGCGTCCTCCTTGCAACTCATGTCGACCGCGGTTTCACTCTGCCTCCGCATCCTTTTTTCCGAGGTTTCCTGAACTTTTTTGGTGCCCAACTTCATCATTTCTCTCCCAACACCATCACATATCTTGCTACATGTGTCTCTCTGTGTGAAAACTTCTTGGGCTGTCGACCGCATTGGGGTTTGTTCAAGCACATCTTTACCTACCGCTCTCAAACTATGAAGAAGGCGAATCCGACTGATGAAAAGACGCACGTGATCCAAATGTGCGGGGGTTTAGGGATTCAGATGAGGGGTAGGAGTACTTTTCCTTCTATGACTCTTCCCGAGTCAGTCAGGGGGTGGCAGTCGACCTGGTTCTATTGCCGAGATATTCTGACCCCTGGTCAGTAGACTGGCCTTCCGACCTTCACCATGGAGCGAGTCCGCTAACCCTCTTCATTGACCGTGACTCCAGCAGAGAAAGTAGAGGTGTCCATGCTAGTCGACCGGGTAGTTCAATTAGTCCGTGATGGTGTGACCGGCATGGATTTGTTGGAGGTGTTTCTCAGTCGACGCATCCAGCCTCTCCAAGCCCGCGATCATCCAATGTGGATGTACTCGGGCAGTGACGACACCGCTCGGGTCCACCCAGAGGAGGTCACTGAGGAGATGGTGGCACAGTGGCTGCGGAGCATCACGAGAAACAAAGACAACCCCAGGGGGTCTAGAAGAGTTGTACCATTCGACAATGACAGGAAGCCAGACAAGGTCTGTCCCTTGTTATCGAGTGCCTTTTTATTCCGATTTGTAACTGCCCTTGGATCTGATTGATGCTTGTTTAATTCCTTGTCTTGCAGATTTTTACTAAGATGTGCTCGATGCCAAATGGAGAGCAAGTCCTGGAGGGAACGGAGAGCGGAGGCAAGAGTGGTGACTGGCAATCCCCCGACGACAATGAAGACGATAGTGATGACTCGGACGACAGTGAGGAAGTCGACTCGCCACCTCGCTTGGAACGCCGATCCAAACAGTCCCAAGATCCTGCAATCGGCCGTGGCAAAGCGGCTCCCCCAAGCACACAAACGCAAAAACGCACTCGGACTTCGACTCCGGAGCCGTCTGAAAAGGCCGCCAAGCAGCCCAAGGTCATCCCTTCAAAGCCTCGGAAGGCTTTGCCCAAGATCAAGGTGGATGTTCCCGTCGCTTCTGCATAAGTGCTTTGCTTTCTCTCTTCACTTTGCTTGGGAACTTCTACGTTATTGTCGACCCATTCTCTTGCTTGACCGAGTGAATTCTGAAACTTTCAGCGCTGCTACTTCTGGGACCTCCACGGACATTTACAAGGATCAAGATGACAAGGAGACCGAAGACGCGGCCACTTCCAAAGCGGGTACAACTCTACCATCTTGTCCTCATTTTGTCAATTGTACTGTCGGTCGACTGAACTCTTACGGTCGAGTCTTTTGCAGCACCACCAAATGTCATTGAACTTCCAGACGACGATAATCATGAAGATGTGCCTCAGAAGACCACGGGAAGAACAGGCAGGACTTCGAGCAGGAGGGTGCCTGCCAGCAAGGCACCTCAGTCGACATCAGCGCCAGAACTAGTGATCCAGCAGTCCGGGGATCCAATTTGGGCTTCTGCTTCTTTTGCCGATCCTGTGTCGACTGATCGTCCTTCAGCGTCGATCGCCCAAGCCCCTGCTCCGTCTGTGCAACTTCATGCCTCGGATCCTTTGGTTGCTTCGACTGTGTTGCCGACTCCACTCTTTGTTACCCATCATGTCCCAGAGGAGCAAGCGAGCGCTGCTAAGGAAGCTATACACCAAGCGGGCCTTATGATGGAGCAAATGAAGGTGGTGCATGAAGCTAGCAAGGCTACCTACGATGCCAGCTCTGCTCTACAAACCAATGTCTAGGTGAGTTGACTTCCGACTGATTTTTCAGCTTGATCTTTGCTCTGTTAGGATATGGCACTTGAAAACTGCTGCTTTATTATTCGTAAGATGTCCGTGGATGAACGTTTTGAAACCTTTAAGTGCATCTATCATGAGTCTGCACCTTGCATCCGTTCACCCACTGGGTGTTTTAACTTTTGTTGTATAGTTCTTCCACTTGAGTCGACCAGGTCGCGTCGAGTGTATCCTTGAATCAGTGGGGGCACGCAGAGTGCACCCGCTGGGTGTAGTCCCCGAGACCGCCGTCGAATGTTTGATTCGGCGGGGGTCTTTGTCGAATGACTCTTTATAGTTCTTCCACTCGGTCCAGACAGGCTGTGCCGAGTGGGATCCAGACCAGTGGGGGCACGCCAAGTGCACCCACTGGGTGTAGTCCCCGAGACCGCGGTTGACTGCGGGTAGTCGGCGGTGGTCTGAGAACAAATGTTGCCGCTTTTTTTCGACTGGACGGACCATGTCGAGTGGAAAGTCGAACCAGTGGGGGCACGCCAAGTGCACCCACTGGGTGTAGTCCCCGAGACTACTGTCGAATGTTTGATTCGGCAGTGGTCTTAGAACTCTTTTTGCCATGATGACTTGAACTTGTATCTTATCGCTCGGAAGCAATAAATCTTTGTTCCTGTCAACTGACGTGTCTTATTCGTTGATTGCAGAAATCTTGTGAGTTCGGGGCCCAGTTTGCTGAATTGAAGAAGAAACAGGACCAGCTCAATCTCGACCTGGAGCTAGCCAAGGAGAACTTGCAAAAGGCTAAGGATGAAGCGGTTGCCATGGGAGGTAATAACTTGCCGACTGTTTGCCTTGCCATCTTTTCCTTTCGCCTTTTGAACCGAGTGACTCCACTCGAACAGATGTGCGTAGTGAAAACAGACAACTCCAAGCTCGTCTGAAGAATGCTATTTCTTTAGACAAAATGAAGCAGGCTCTGGAGCGGAAGGACCTCGACCTTGCAGTAGCACAGAAGACGGCGCGGGAGAAAACTGAACTTGCCGACAAGAAGCTGGCTTCAGTCGGCAAGTTAGAAGAAGAAAACACCAAACTGAAGACTGCCATTGACGAAGCCAACAAAGAAGTCGTGCAGCTGAAGAAGGACAAGGTGGTCTTGACCGACAAAGTTGGAGATCTCACTCAGAGGAGGGACAAATTGGAGACCTATCTGGGAGGACTTGCCAAGAAGATGTTCCTTATGCTTGAAGGTACTTTCCCTTTTCCGACTGATTTGCAACTGTCGACTCATCATGCAACTGTCGACTCATCATTTCTCTGTGTGCGCAGAGTTCTGTCAAAACTTCGACGAAGAGGCTGGGCGGATTGAGACGAATCTGGATCCCATTAACTCCCTGTCAAGGACGAAGCTGCGATGAACGTGCTGCGACTGGAATCTCGCCTCACCGGCGTTATGGACTATCTTGCATGACTGAAGGTGGCAGCGGCACGGATTGACACGGAGCTCTGGCCAGGCGCGACATTCCAAAATGACCTCCAGTCTCTGATGACTCGACTTAATGAAATCCCTGGTCGAGTACAGGCGTGGAAGAAGTCATCTGCTCGGTGCGGCGCTGACGTGGCTCTGTATCTTGTCCGCGTTCATTGCAAGGAAGTCAAAGAAGAGAAGCTGGCAGCTCTCAAGGTCGCCAATACCAAGAAGCTTCAATTCCAGTCCTTCATGGAGACTTTCATTGACGCTGCTACTCGTATTGCTAATGGAATCGACCTGGACGAGTTCGTCGAGCCATCTAGCCCTCCTTCTGCGGAGTGAACAAACTTTGTGCCTTGACTTTATTTGCCTCGGAATGCCGAGTGATTTTGTAACCGTTAAACTCTTTCGGGCCTGAGGCCCAAGCACTTCCGTTCGCGGCTCTGAACCTTGCTGGATTTATCCGAACTTGGCTTTTCTTTGAATATGGTTGCTTTGTCTTTACCACTTTCAAGTCTCTTGGCTCCGAGTGAAACTTGACTCTTCACTCGGAATAGACGTTGTACTTGTGGTGTAGCTCCAACGAGAGGGCTGTGCGTTGTATTTGTGGCGCAGCTCGAAGCGTGCGACCAAGTTTTCGAGTGAGGAGGATTGCTCTCCACTCGGAGTATGTTTTAACTTAGGCGAGTACGGGGTCGCAGCTAAGCCCCCGAGTGAGAGGGTTGCTCTTCACTCGGAGCATTTTTTGAACTTAGGCGAATCGGGTTCGCAGCTAAGCCCCCGAGTGAGAGGGTTGCTCTCCACTCGGAGTGTTTTTGAAACTTAGGCGAATCGGGTTCGCGGCTAAGTCCCCGAGTGAGAGGGTTGCTCTCCACTCGGAGTGTTTTTAACTTAGGCGAGTACGGTGTCTCAGCTAAGCCCCCGAGTGAGAGGGTTGCTCTCCACTCGGAGTGTTTTTGAAACTTAGGCGAATCGGGTTCGCGGCTAAGTCCCCGAGTGAGAGAGTTGCTCTCCACTCGGAGTATGTTTTAACTTAGGCGAATACGGGGTCGCAGCTAAGCCTCCGAGTGGGAGGATTGCTCTCCACTCGGAGTATGTTTTAACTTAGGTGAGTACAGGGTCGCAGCTAAGCTCCCGAGTGAGAGGGTTGCTCTCCACTCGGAGTGCTTTTGAAACTTAGGCGAATCGGGTTCGCAGCTAAGCCCCCGAGTGGGAGGATTGTTCTCCACTCGGAGTATGTTTTAACTTAGGCGAGTACGGGGTCGCAGCTAAGCCTCCGAGTGGGAGGATTGCTCTCCACTCGGAGTATGTTTTAACTTAGGCGAGTACGGGGTCGCAGCTAAGCCCCCGAGTGAGAGGGTTGCTCTCCACTCGGAGTGTTTTTGAAACTTAGACGAATCGGGTTCGCAGCTAAGCCCCCGAGTGGGAGGGTTGCTCTCCACTCGAAGTGTTTTTGAAACTTAGGCGAATCGGGTTCGCAGCTAAGCCCTCGAGTGGGAGGATTGCTCTCCACTCGGAGTATGTTTTAACTTAGGCGAGTACGGTGGGTTCCGCAGACTAAGCCTCGAGTGAGGATTGCTCTCCACTCGGAGTATGTTTTAACTTAGGCGAGTACGGGGTCGCAGCTAAGCCCCCGAGTGAAAGGGTTGCTCTCCACTCGGAGTGTTTTTGAAACTTAGGCGAATCGGGTTCGCGGCTAAGTCCCCGAGTGAGAGGGTTGCTCTCCACTCGGAGTGTTTTTGAAACTTAGGCGAGTACGGGGTCGCAGCTAAGCCCCCGAGTGAGAGGGTTGCTCTCCACTCGGAGTGTTTTTGAAACTTAGGCGAATCTGGTTCGTGGCTAGGCCACCCACTGGGGGATTTGAAGACATATGCTTAAGGGAGCACAATCACTAAGATACTGCAAAAGTCTTGTCTTTGATAAGCAGACTGAAGGATTCTTATTACAACTCGTTGATCCGAGTGCTCAAGTATAAAAACGGCGGAGCAGGTCTGCATTCCACGAGCATGGCTCGTCTTCTTTCTTGGCTACGTTGTAGAGGTGATACGCCCTGTTGTGAAGCACCTTGGTGATGATGAAGGGTCCTTCCCAAGCCGGAGCAAGCTTGTGAGGCCGCTTCTGGTGTACTCGGAGTACAAGGTCTCCTTCCTGAAACGCTCGACCTCTGACATTTCGGGCATGGAATCGACACAGATCTTGTTGATAGATGGTCGACCGGATCAGAGCCATCTCTCGTTCCTCCTCTAGGAGATCAACTGCGTCTTGGCATGCTTGTTTCGCTTCAGCTTCTGAGAAGAGTTCCACTCGGGGGGCATTGTGCAGTAAGTCACTCGGAAGCACAGCTTCAGCACCATACACCATGAAGAAGGGAGTTCGGTTAGTCGACCGGTTGGGAGTTGTTCTCAGTCCCCATAGGACGGACGGCAATTCAGTCACCCAAGCTCCAACGGCATGCTTGAGATCGCGCATCAGTCGGGGTTTTGGTCCTTGTAAGATCAAGCCATTCGCCCTTTCTGCTTATCCATTCGACTGCGGGTGCGCAAAAGATGCGTAATCGACCCGAGCGCCTTGGGAAGCACAAAATGCTCTGAACTCGTCAGAATCAAAATTGGAGCCGTTATCTGTCATAATACTGTGAGGGACGCCATATCTGAATATCAGCTCCCTGATGAAACTGATGGCAGTGCTTGAATCAAGATTCTTGATAGGCTTGGCCTCAATCCATTTGGTGAATTTGTCGACTGCCACAAGCAAATGAGTGAAACCACTTCTGCCGGTCTTGAAAGGTCCCACCATATCCAACCCCTAGACTGCAAACGGCCAGATGCGTGGAATGGTCTTCAAAGCAGATGCAGGTTTGTGAGACATGTTTGAGTAAAACTGGTAGCCTTCGCACTTGTCGACTATATCTTTCGCCATCTCATTTGCCCTCGGCCAGAAGAATCATGCTCGGTATGCTTTGGCCACAATGGTCCGAGAGGACGCATGGTGGCCACAGGTTCCCGAGTGGATCTCATTCCGAATCATTCGACCTTCTTCCGGAGAGATGCAACGCTGAGCAACTCCTGTGACACTTTCTCTGAAAAGTCGCCCTCCAATAACTGTGAAGGCTTTGGATCGGCGAACGATCTGGCGGGCCTCATCCTCATCTTCTGGGAGCTCTTGTATAAGAAGCTACGCAATATATGGCACTGTCCAATCGAGGATAATCACCAAAACTTCCATGATCAGGTCGACCACTGCTGGGACTTCAATCTCAGTCGGATCGATTGAGCTTATCAATTGTGGGGGCTCCTCTGAAAAAGGATCTTCTTGACCTGACGGGGTGTGGAGATGCTCCAAGAACACATTACTGGGAATTGGTTTCCGAGTGGAACCTATCTTCGCCAGATCATCAGCAGCTTGATTCTTGATTCGGGGTATGTGGTGGAGCTCTAACCCCTCAAACTTCTTCTCCAACTTTCTTACTGCATTGCAATAACCAGTCATAGCTGGGCTTCTGATATCCCACTCCTTCATCACTTGATTGACCACTAAATCTGAGTCGCCGTAAACCATCAGGTGTCGGACACCGAGTGAAATGGCCATACGTAACCCATACAAAAGTGCCTCATACTTAGCTTCATTGTTTGAAGAATCAAAGTGAATCTGGAGGACATAGCTGAGCTTGTCACCCCTTGGGGATACTAAAACCACTCCAGCGCCAGAACCATTCAACATTTTGGACCCATCGAAGAACATAGTCCAATGTTCCGAGTGAACCTGAGTCGGTTGCTCCTGCTCAATCCACTCGGCGAGGAAATCTGCTATTGCCTGAGACTTGATTGCTTTCTTTGCCTCAAACTTGATATCCAAAGGAAGGAGTTCAATCGCCCACTTGGCCACTCGACCAGTTGCATCCCGATTGTTCAGAATAACAGATAATGGGGCATCGCTGACGACTGAAACCGAGTGGTCTGCAAAGTAATGTGCAACTTTCTTCGTGGTCAAGTAAATCCCATAGACAAGCTTCTGATAATGCGGGTATCTTTGCTTGGATGGAGTTAAAACTTCAGAAATATAGTATACTGGGCGTTGAACTTTGTAGGCTTTGCCTTCTTCTTCCCACTCGACCGTGAGCACTGTGCTGACAACCTGTCCAGTGGCTGCAATATATAGCAACAGAGGCTCTTTGCTGACTGGAGCAGCAAGCACCGGCTGGGTGGAAAGCAGGGCTTTGAGCTTTTCAAACGCTGCTTCAGCTTCAGGATTCCACTCGAACTTGTCAGACTTCTTCATCAGTCGGTAAAGAGGTAATGCCTTTTCACCGAGACGTGAGATGAATCGACTTAATGCAGCCAAACAACCAGTGAGCTTCTGAACATCGTGCACGCGCACGGGGCGGTTCATTCGGAGGATTGTGCCAACCTTTTCTGGGTTTGCGTCGATCCCTCGTTAGGAAACGAGGAAACCGAGTAACTTTCCACCTAGAACTCCGAATGTGCACTTTGACGGATTGAGCTTGATATCATATCTTCTTAAGTTGGCAAAGGTTTCAGCGAGGTCAGTCAGTAGGTCGGAATCTTTGCGTGACTTGACCACGATGTCATCCATGTAAGCTTCCACGTTCCGACTGATTTGAGTGAGCAGGCACTTCTGAATCATACGCATGAATGTGGCACCAGCATTCTTGAGGCCAAAGGGCATGGTAATATAGCAAAAACACCCGAATGGGGTGATGAAAGTTGTCTTTATTTCATCGGGTCCATACAGTCGAATCTGATGGTACCCGGAATATGCATCCAAGAAGGACAACCGCTCACACCCCGCAGTCGAGTCGACTATCTGGTCAATGCGGGGCAGAGGGAAGTGATCTTTCGGGCAGGCCCGATTGACATGTTTGAAATCGATACACATACGAAGTGATTTGTCTTTCTTGGGGACCATGACGACATTGGCGAGCCACTCGGAGTGGTATATCTCGCGGATGAACTCAGCTGCCAGAAGCCGAGCCACCTCCTCGCCAATTACCTTCCTCTTCTCCACAGCAGACCGACGGAGATGCTCTTTGATGGGCTTTGCTTTTGGGTCGACTCGCAAACGGTGCTCAGCCAGTCCCCTGGGTACACCCGGCATGTCAGATGGTTTCCATGCGAAGATGTCCCAATTCTCACGGAGGAACTGGATGAGCGCTTCTTCCTATTTGCTGTCGAGTGTTGTTGAGATGAGAGTCAGAGCAGCATCGGGATCGGTCGGATGGATATGGACAGGCTTTGTTGCACCGGCTGACTGAAATGCGGACTCTGAGGCAGGCTTCTTTGCTCGCAACAAATCACTCGGATATGCGTTCCTTTTGTATTCTTCCATTTCTACTGCTGCCATTTGCTCATCAGCAATCTTTGAGCCCTTCTGGAGGCACTCTTCTGCTCTCTGTCAATTTCCAGTGACTGTGATCACACCCCTAGGGCCAGGCATCTTCAACTTGAGGTACACGTAACACGATCGAGCCATGAAACGAGCATATGCAGGCCGACCCAGAATCGCATGATAAGCACTGTGGAAATCCACCACCTCGAACGTTAACTTTTCCTTACGGTAATTCTTTGAATCACCGAAAACCACATCAAGAGTGATCTGACCGAGTGAATCGGCTTTCTTTCCTGGGATGACTCCGTGGAATCTCATGTTGCTCTCGCTGAGCTTGGACATCGGAATGCCCATCCCCCGGAGGGTCTCAGCGTACAAAATGTTCAAACCACTGCCACCATCCATCAGAACCTTGGTCAGTCGGGTGCCCCCAACGACTGGGTCGACCACCAACGCTTGCCGCCCAGGGGTAGCAACGTGCGCTGGGTGATCGGACTGGTCAAATGTAATGGGAGTCTGTGACCACTTTAAATATGTCGTAGTTGCCGGAGCAACCATATTCACTTCGCGATTGATAACCTTCAGTCGACTTTTGCTCTCAATGTCAGCAAAAATCACTAAAGTGGCATTGACCTTGGGGTAACCATCATCCCCTTCCTTGTCTTCATCCTTATCAGATTCCTTTTCTTTTTCATTGGGCTGACCCTCTCGGAAGCTCTGAATCAGGAGTCGACACTGTCGAGTGGTATGCTTGGGATAAATCAGGTTTCCCTCTTCATCTTTCTTGGTGTGTATGTGACACGGTAAATCAAGCACATCGTTTCCCGCTTGATCTTTCACTTTCTTGGGGGTCCAAGGCCCCTTAGGCTTTCCTTTGAACATCCCTTGGTTCAAAACTGCGGCTTCACCAGGACTTGCGGGTTCGGCTTTGCGCTTCTGCTTCCGACTGGAATTTCCTCCTCCGGCGTCCTGGGCGACTGGTTTATTCTTGCCACTGCGGAGTCGGTCTTCTTCCTCACCGTTAGCATACCGAGTGGCTATTTCCATCATCCGAGCCAGGGACATGTCTCCTGTCCGACCGAATTTCAGGTTAAGTTCTCGGTACTGAACGCCCTCCTTGAAGGCGCAAACTACTTGATGCTCTGACACATTCTCCACGGTATGATGAAGAGTGGTCCATCTCTGGATATAATCTCTCAAAGTTTCACTCGGTTTTTGGACACAATGTTGTAGTTCAGTCAACCCTACAGGTCATTTGCAAGTGCCCTCAAATGTCCAGACGAACACTCGGGCCAAATCTTCCCAACAGAAAATACTACCAGGGGCCAACTGATTCAACCAAGCTCTGGCTAAGCCCTCCAGCATCAGGGGGAGGTGCTTCATGGCTACATCATCATTGCCACCACCAATCTGTACAGCCATCCGGTAATCCTCTAGCCAAGTGTCTGGCTTTGACTCACCGGTGAACTTGCTTACTCCTATCGCCAACCTGAAGTTGGGTGGAATCTCAGCGGCCCTGATGGCTCTGCTGAAACATTCAGGCCCAGAAACATGCACTCTGCCGCCAATCGGATGATCTCTGTCCTGTCCTTCTCTGTGTGCCTGGTTCCTGTCGACCAGACCTTGCACAAGAATTGATCTTGCATCAAACCTGGGCTCTCTTGTGTCGACTGGGATTCTTCGCTCATTGCCATACAGGCGCCTGTCATCGTACTGCCGGGGCACATATGATCCGCCCCTCGGAGGGGGCGTAGGCACTCGACGGTGGTCGTTACGGCCGAGTCGATGATCATACTACTCGTAGTTCCGACCCAGATACTGCTCCTGGCGGTGCCCACGACCCTCACGCCACAGAGGCGACCTCGGGCTGTGAGCCGACTGGACCGTGTCCGCCACCACGGACCTGCTGTGGATCCTGTTGCGCGACTGAGATACGGCTGTGTTTTGCTCACCTGCTGCCCGGAGCAGCGCTCGGATCTGCATCAAACCTCTCCCAGCCTCTGATTGGGACGGCTGAATCGACTCTGCTATACGGGTTGCAGCTGTAAGGTTCTGGATCGGAGTGCAGTATACCTGGGGCTCAGGAGGAAACAATTGTCGTTGCCGTCGACTGGATTCGGGGATCTGCCGACGGGCTCGCTCGTCGAGCGAAAGTTGGAGATTTTCCAGTCGCTCGCGCTCAGCCAAGGTGGCAAGATGCGCAGCTTCCAAGGCCCGAGCCTCGGAGGTCTCCCCCATGATGGGGGTGTGGAGGGCCTCCATATTGCGATGATGTAGCTCATCTCTCTACTCCGAAGTGAGGGCTTCAGGACGATATTCTTCGTGACCATGCGACGAGCCGCCGCTGCCACTGCGACGGAAACCAGGCGGGCCGCGCGGTGAATCGACCATCAGGACCTCCACCGCAGGGTCACTGCTTCCGCACTCGGACAGAGTCTCGGCGGAACCAGTCGATAGGTCGAATAGTCCGTAGGGAGATTCATCGGGCTCAATTGCCGTGATTTGTGGGGTGGCCGACTGGCGGGCCACCGCATGCTTCACCCACCGCTAAAGCCGCGATCGACCAGATCGCTTGCGACGGCGAACAGCGGGGAGTGAGGATGCAGCGGGAGCCGACCAATACTGGGTTGACGGCTGCCGCAGAAGGACACCGCGAACACATGCGCGAAAGTGTGTCGCCCCACGGACGGGGAGTGTCTCGACGTCGAGGGGGGCCTCCTGGAGCCAGGCGGAGTCGTCGGCGATGAAAACGAGCGCGCCGAGACGGATCTCGCGGCCCTCAGCCAAACCACCATCAGAAACCATGTTGATGGAGATCAGAAAAAATGCAACCTCGCCGGAAGTCGCTAAGATGCCGCCCCACGGTGGGCGCCAACTGTCGTGGGAGTAAGTCTGACAGTAAGAATAGGGGGTACGTTGGAGGAGGCAGGATCCTAGCTATGGTGAGGTTGTGCACGCAAGATGTACGAGTTCAGGCCCTTCTCGGAGGAAGTAACAGCCCTACGTCTCGGTGCCCGGAGGCTTGGTCGACTGGATTATGCATGCGAGTTACAGGGGGTGCGAACCCTTGTGCTAGTGGAGGGGGTGGCTTATATAGAGTGCGCCAGGACCCCAACCATGCCACGTTACACAGGGTTCAATGTTCATTAAGACAGGGCGTTACTAGTAACGCCAGCTATAAAGAGCTATAAATGACCTTAAACACTATAGAGTAATGCCTGACCGTTGCCATCCTGAGTGACTCTAGGTCTTCTGTACTCCGAGTGGTTTCTTGTATGGTCGAGTGACTTCATCTTGGTCGAGTGGAATTGGGGTTTCCGAGTGACATAACTGGTCGAGTGGATTGCACTCCAAGGTGAACTCAGTCGGTTTCTTCTGTTGCATTTTGAATGTCTTCGACTCTAAGGCAGCGTCCTTGGGTAGGGTATCTGGGTCAGGTCTATGACCCTACCCAAGGTACATGTCGTCATCACCACCCACATATGAAATTATCAAAGTAGCGAACACGAATCGAACCAACATGATGAAAGTGACTAGATGAAATTCCCGTGTACCCTCAAGAACGCTTTGCTTATTATAAGAGACTGTTTTGGCCTGTCCTTTTCCTCAAAAGGATTGGGCTACCTTGCTGCACTTTTATTACTACTACCGTTACTTGCTCGTTACAAATTATCTTGCTATCAAACTACTCTACTACTTACAATTTCAGTACTTGCAGACATTACCTTGCTGAAAACCACTTGTCTTTTCCTTCTGCTCCTCGTTGGGTTCGACACTCTTACTTATCGAAAAGGCTACAATTGATCCCATATACTTGTGGGTCATCATAATCGAGTCCGTGAGTTATATATAATAAAGAGTAGTTTTGAGTTGAGGGCTTTGCTTTCTTGCTATGATCTTGAGGGAATTTAATAAAAGAAAGAATAAAAAGAAATAAAAAGATCGTATAATAATCTTATGGAGAGTAATGACTTCACATATAAAGAGTATGATGAATAAAAGTTGTTGAGAGTTGACAAACATAGTTTTGGTCATTGTTGCAATTAATAGGACGTAATAAACAAAGAGAGGTTTCACATATAAATATACTATCTTGGACATCTTTTGTAATTGTGAGCACTCATTAAAATATGACATGCTAAAAAGTTGATGTTGGACAAGGAAGACAACATAATGGGTTATGTTTTCTTATATCCGAATAGAAGTTATAGTGTCTTGGATCCTCCAACATGTTGAGCTTGCTTTTCCCTCTTATGCTAGCCAAATCCTTTGCACCAAGTAGAGATACTACTTGTGCATCCAAACATCCCTTAAACCAGTTTTGCCATGAGAGTCCACTATACCTACCTATGGATTGAGTAAGATCCTTCAAGTAAGTTGTCATCGGTGCAAGCAATAAAAATTGCTCTCGAAATATGTATGATCTATTAGTGTGAAGAAAATAAGCTTTATACGAACT
Source organism: Thinopyrum elongatum (assembly GCA_011799875.1). Classification (NCBI taxonomy): domain Eukaryota; kingdom Viridiplantae; phylum Streptophyta; class Magnoliopsida; order Poales; family Poaceae; genus Thinopyrum; species Thinopyrum elongatum. Next base: position 445,749,327 of record CM022298.1, on the reverse strand, counting down.
TGTGATATGGAAGGAATAAAAGCGACGGACTGCATAATAAAGTTCTTTATCACAAGCGGCAATATAAAGTGACGTTCTTTTGCATTAAGATTTTCTGCATCCAACAATAAAAGCGCATGACAACCTCTGCTTCCCTCTGCAAAGGGCCTATCTTTTACTTTTATCTTTTACCCTTATACAAGAGTCATGGTGATCTTCACCTTTCCTTTTTACACCTTTTCTTTTGGCAAGCACTATGTGTTGGAGAAGGATCCAGATATATATATCCACTCGGATGTAGGTTATCATAAAGTATTATTGTTGACATTACCCTTGAGGTAAAAGGTTGGGAGGCGAAACTATAGGCCCCTATCTTTCTCTGTGTTCGACTGAGGCTTCGAACTCATAAGTATCGCGTGAGTGTTAGCAATTGTGAAAGATTAAATGAAAGTTGAGTATGTGGACTTGCTGAAAAGCTCTTGAATTGACTCTTTCCGATGTTATGATAAATTGCAATTGATTCAATGACTGAGATCATAGTTTGTTAGTTTTCAATGAAATTTCCGATTCATACTTTACCTTGTGAACGAATTGTTACTTTAACATAAGAAATTATATGACAATATTTGTTGTTGTTCTAAAGATGATCATGATGCCCTCATGTCCGTATTTTATTTTATTGACACCTCTATCTCTAAACATGTGGACATATTTTTCGATTTCGGCTTTCGCTTGAGGACAAGCGAGGTCTAAGCTTGGGGGAGTTGATACGTCCATTTTGCATCATGCTTTTATATTGATATTTATTGCATTATGGGTTGTTATTACACATTCTAGCACAATACTTATGCCTTTTCTCTCTTATTTTACAAGAATCATATGAAGCGGGAGAATGCCGGCAGCTGGAATTCTAGACTGGAAAAGGAGCAAATCTGATAGACCTATTCTGCACAACTCCAAAAGCCCTGAAACTTCACGGAGAATTATTTTGGAATATATAAAAAATATTGGGCGAAGAAAGCACCTAAGGGGACCCACCAGGCAGCCACAAGGGTGGGGGGCGCGCCCTACCCCCTGGGCGCGCTGCCCCCGATGCCCATCTTCTGCTATATGATGTGTTTTTACCTGGAAAAAATTAGGAGGAAGCTTTCAGGACGAAGCACCGCCGTCTCGAGGCGGAACCTGGGCAGAACCAATCTAGGGCTCCGGCGGAGCTGTTCTGCCGGAAAAACTTCCCTCCGGGAGGGGGAAATCGAAGCCATCGTCATCACCAACGATCCTCTCATCGAGAGGGGGTCAATATCCATCAACATCTTCACCAGCACCATCTCCTGTCAAACCCTAGTTCATCTCTTGTATCTGATCTTTGTCTCAAAACCTCAGATTGGTACCTATGGGTTGCTAGTAGTGTTGATTACTCCTTGTAGTTGATGCTAGTTGGTTTATTCGGTGGAAGATCATATGTTCAGATCCTTAATGCTATTCAATACCCCTTTGATTATGAACATGAATATGCTTTGTGAGTAGTTACGTTTGTTCCTGAGGACATGGGAGAAGTCTTGTTATAAGTAATCATGTGAATTTGGTATTCGTTCGATATTTTGATGAGATGCACGTTGTCTTTCCTCTAGTGGTGTTATGTGAACCTCGACTACATGACACTTCACCATGATTTGGGCCTAGGGGAAGGCATTGGGAAGTAATAAGTAGATGATGGGTTGCTAGAGTGACAAAAGCTTAAACCCTAGTTTATGTGTTGCTTCGTAAGGGGCTAATTTGGATCCATATGTTTCATGCTATGGTTAGATTTATCTTAATTCTTCTTTCATAGTTGCGGATGCTTGCGAGAGGGGTTAATCATAAGTGGGAGGCTTGTCCAAATAAGGGCAGCACCCAAGCACTGCTCCACCCACATATCAAATTATCAAAGTAACGGACGTGAATCATATGAGCATGATGGAAACTAGCTTGACAGTAATGCCCATGTGTCCTCGGGAGCGCTTTGCTTTACATAAGAGTTTGTCCAGGCTTGTCCTTTGCTACAAAAAGGATTAGGCCACCTTGCTGCACCTTAGTTACTCTTGTTACTTGTTACCCGTTACGAATTATCTTATCACACAACTATCTGTTACCGATAATTTCAGTACTTGCAGAAAATACCTTGCTGAAAACTGCTTGTCATTTCCTTCTGCTCCTCGTTGGGTTCGACACTCTTACTTATCGAAAGGACTACGATAGATCCCCTATACTTGTGGGTCATCATATCTCTATTAGCAAGCTTAATAGTAACATCAATATCTTCTATTTCAGCAGGTGCAATATCATTCATAATTTCTTGATATAAAGTAAAGGGAATTGTGCCACTTCTTGAGGTTGCGTTGATTTTTCCCTTGAAGAGGAAAGGGTGATGCAACAAAGTAGAGAGAAGTATTTCCCTCAGTTAAGAACCAAGGTATCAATCTAGTAGGAGGCACAAGCAAGTCTCCAATCTATGCACCTGCACAAACTAACAAACACTTGCACACAACACGAAAACAGTGCTGTCAATCCCTTCACGGTCACGAACAAGAGTGAGATCTAATAGAGATAGGTATAAAAGATAAATAAAAGAGCAAACTAAAGTAAATATAAATAAATTGCAGCAAGGTATTTTTGGTTTTTTTGGTTTATAGATCTGAAAATATATGATGGAAAATAGACCCGGGGGCCATAGGTTTCACTAGAGGCTTCTCTCTTGAAAGAAAACATACGGTGGGTAAACAAATTACTGTCGAGCAATTGATAGAAAAGTGCAAAGTTATGACGATATCTAAGGCAATGATCATGAATATAGGCATCACATTCGTGACAAGTAGACCGACTCCTGCCTGCATCTACTACTATTACTCCACACATCGACCGTTATCCAGCATGCATCTAGAGTATTAAGTTCATAAGAACGAAGTAACGCCTTAAGTAAGATGACATGATGTAGAGGGATAAACTCAAGCAATATGATGAAAACCCCATCTTTTTATCCTTGATGGCAATAATACAATACGTGCCTCGGTACCCCTACTATGTCACTGGGTGAGGACACCGCAAGATTGAACCCAAAACGAAGCACCTCTCCCATTGCAAGAAAAACCAATCTAGTTGGCCAAACCAAACCGATAGTTCGAAGAGAAATACAAAGATATATTAATCATGCATAAAAGAGTTCAGAGAAGACTCAAATAATATTAATAGATAATCTGATCATAAATCCACAATTCATCAGATCTCAACAAACACACTGCAAAAGAATATTACATCGGATAGAACTCCAAGAACATCAAGGAGAACATTGTATTGAAGATCAAAGATAGAGAAGAAGCCATCTAGCTACTAGCTATGGACCCGTAGGTCTGTGGTAAACTACTCACGCTTCATTGGAAGGGTAGCAAGGTTGATGTAGAGGCCCTTCGTGATCAAATCCCCCTCCAGCAGGATGCCGGAAAAGGCCCCAAGATGGGATCTCATGGGAACAGAGGCTTGCGGCAGTGGAACAGTGTTTTGGTAGATGCCTCTGATGTTTGGGGAATATTTGGGAATTTATAGTGCAAAGATTAGGGTTGGGGGACTCCCGAGGGGCCCACAAGCCAGGGTTGCCCCCCCTAGGGCACGCCCTGAGGGCTTGTGGACTCCTCGTGAGTCTTCTGACCCCCTCCCCAAGTCTTCTGGGTGTCTTCTGGTCCAAGAAAAATCATCGCGAAAGATTTATTCCGTTTGGACTCCGTTTGATATTCCTTTTCTGTAAAACTCAAAAACAAGGAAAAACAGAAACTGGCACTGGGCTCTAGGTTAATAAGTTAGTCCCAAAAATAATATAAAATAGCATATTAATGCATATAAAACATCTAAAACAGATAATATAATAGCATGGAACAATAAAAAATTATAGATACGTTGGAGACGTATCAAATTGCACTCACACTAGCACCCAAATCACATAAGCCATGATAACAATGATCTCCTATCTTAACAGAGACAACAGGCATGCCAACAATAGGTCGATGTTTATCTTTATCATCGGGTTTAGCAATTCTAGCAGCTTCATCACAGAAATAAATAACATGCCCATCAATATTATCGACTAAGAGATCTTTAACCATAGCAATACTAGGTTCAACTTTAATTTGTTCAGGGGGTATAGGTCTTCTAGTATAACTCTCATGGACTACAGCTGAAGCTTTAGCATGTTCTTTTATCCTAACTAGAAAAGGTGGTCTCTCAATATAAGCAGTAGGAATAACTGGATCAACATTATAAGTAATAGTTTCTTCTTCAGCTTTAATAGGTTCTACTGCTTTTACTTCAATGGGAGGATGATATTTAAACCACTTCTCTTTAGGGAGATCGACATGAGTAGCAAAAGATTCACAGAAATAAGCTATTATCTCAGAGTCAAGTCCATATTTAGTGCTAAATTCACGAAAGACATCCGTATCCATAAAATATTTAACACAATCAAACTCAAGGTTTATACCTGACTCCTTACCTTCGTCGAGCTCCCAATCTTCAGAGTTGCGTTTAATTCTTTCCAAGAGATCCCATTTGAATTCAATAGTCTTCTTCATAAAAGAACCAGTACAAGAAGTATCGAGCATGGACTGATCATTGCGAGAAAGCCGAGCAGAAAAATTCTGAATAATAATTTCTCTTGAGAGCTCATGATTGGGGCATGAATACAGCATTGACTTAAGCCTCCCCCAAGCTTGAGCGATACTTTCTCCTTCACGAGGCCAAAAATTATATATATAATTCCGATCACGATGAACCAGATGCATAGGATAAAACTTCTGATGAAATTCCAATTTCAATCAGTTGTAGTTCCAAGCTCCAATATCATCGCATAGCCAATACCATGTCAATGCCTTTCCCTTCAAAGATAAAGGGAAGACCTTCTTCTTGACTTTATCCTCGGGTAAACCTGCAAGCTTAAATAATCCAAAAACTTCATCCACATAGATTAGATGCATATCAAGATGTGATACGTCCATTTTGCATCATGTTTACCTACTGTTATTTATTATGTTTTTATGCATAATAATGCCTTTTGGAGTAATTCTAATGCCTTTTCTCTCATAATATGCAAGGTTTACACAAAGAGGGAGAATACCGGCAGCTGGAATTCTGGACCTGGAAAAGCTACGTCAGAGTTACCTATTCTGAACATCTCCAAATGACCTGAAAATTTGCGGAGAATTATTTTGGAATATATGAGGAATATTGGAGCAAATAACCACCAGAGGGGACCCACCAGGTGGGCACAACCCACCTGGGCACGCCAGGGAGCCCAGGCGTGCCCTGGTGGGTTGTGCCCTCCTCGGCCCACCTCCGATGCCCCTCTTCTGGTATATAAGTCATTTTGACCTAGAAAAAATAAGGAGAGGACTTTCGGGATGAAGCGCCGCCGTCTCGAGGCGGAACTTGGGCAGGAGCACTTTTGCCCTCCGGCAGAGCGATTCCACCGGGGGAACTTCCCTCCCGGAGGGGGAAATCATCGTCATCGTCATCACCAACAACTCTCCCATCTTTGGGAGGGCCATCTCCATCAACATCTTCAACAGCACCATCTCCTCTCAAACCCTAGTTCATCTCTTGTGTTCAATCTTTGTACCGGAACCTTCGATTGGTACTTGTGGGTGACTAGTAGTGTTGATTACATCTTGCAGTTCATTACTATATCGTTTATTTGGTGGAAGATTATCTGTTCAGATCCATTATGCTATTTAATACCCCTCTGATCTTGAGCATGATTATTATTTGTGAGTAGTTGCTTTTGTTCTTGAGGTCACGGGAGAAGTCATGTTGCAAGTAATCATGTGAACTTGATATGTGTTCGATATTTTGATGATATGTATGTTGTGATTCCCTTAGTGGTGTCATGTGAACGTCGACTACATGGCACTTCACCATATTTGGGCCTAAGGGAATGCATTGTGGAGTAGTAATTAGATGATGGGTTGCTAGAGTGACAGAAGCTGAAACCCTAGTTTATGCGCTATTCCGTAAGGGACCGATTTGGATCCAAAAGTTTAATGCTATGGTTAGATTTTATCTTAATACTTTTCTCGTAGTTGCGGATGCTTGCGAGGGGGTTAATCATAAGTAGGAGGTTTGTTCAAGTAAGAACAACACCTAAGCACCGGTCCACCCACATATCAAATTATCAAAGTAGCGAACATGAATCAAACCAACATGATGAAAGTGATATGATGAAATTCCCGTGTACCCTCAAGAACGCTTTGCTTATCATAAGAGACCGTTTTGGCCTGTCCTTTGCCACAAAAGGATTGGGCTACCTTGCTGCACTTTATTTACCGTTATCGTTACTTGCTCGTTACAAAATATCTTGCTATCAAACTATCTGTTACCGACAATTTCAGTGCTTGCAGAGAATTACCTTGCTAAAAACCACTTGTCATTTCCTTCTGCTCCTCGTTGGGTTCGACACTCTTACTTATCGAAAGGACTACGATTAGTCCCCTATACTTGTGGGTCATCAAGACTCTTTTCTGGCGCCGTTGCCGGGGAGTGAAGCGCTCTTGGTAAGTGGAAATTGGTAAGGAAAAATCATTAGTATGTGCTGAAATTTATTGTCACTTGCTACTTTGGAGAACAATCCTTTGAGGGGTTTGTTCGGGGTATCTTCACCCCGACCGGAACCACAATTAGTTGCCCCTCAACATACTGTACCTACAGAAAATATTGGTTATGAAATTCCTTCGGGTATGATAGAACAACTGCTAGCTAATCCTTATGCAGGAGATGGAACCGAACATCCTGATATGCACTTAATATATGTAGATGAAATTTTTGGATTATTTAAGCTTGCAGGTTTACCCAGAGATGAAGCCAAGAAGAAGGTTTTCCCTTTATATTTGAAGGGAAAAGCATTGGCGTGGTATAGGCTATGCGATGATATTGGATCTTGGAATTGGAATCGATTGAAATTGGAATTTCACCAAAAAAATTATCCTATGCATCTAGTTCATCGTGATCGGAATTATATATATAATTTTAGGCCTCGTGAAGGAGAAAGTATCTCTCTAGCTTGGGGTAGGCTTAAGTCAATGTTATATTCATGCCCCAATAATGAGCTCTCAAGAGAAATTATTATTCAGAACTTTAATGCTCGGCTTTCTCGTGATGACCAATCCATGCTCGATACTTCTTGTACTGGTTCTTTTATGAAGAAGACTATTGAATTCAGGTGGGATATTTTAGAAAGAATTAAACACAACTCTAAATATTGGGAACTCGACAATGGTAAAGAGTCAGGTATTAAGCTTAAGTTTGATTGTGTTAAATCTTTTATGAATACCGATGCTTTTCACAAGTTTAGCACTAAATATGGACTTGACTCTGAGATAGTAGCCTCTTTCTGTGAATCATTTGCTACTCATGTCGATCTCCCTAAGGAGAAGTGGTTTAAATATCATCCACCTATTAAAGAAGAAATTAAAGAACCGGTTGTGGTTAAAGATGAAAGTATCATTAACAATGTTGATCCAGTTGTTCCTACTGCTTATATTGAAAACCCACCTTTCCCTGTTAGGATAAAGGAACATGCTAAGGTTTCAACCGTGGTTAATAAAAGTAATATTAGAGCATGTAAACCTGCTGAACAAATCAAAGTAGAACCTAGTGTTGCTATGGTTAAAGATCTCTTGGCAGAAAATATAGATGGGCATGTTATTTACTTCTGTGATGAAGCTGTTAGAATTGCTAAACCCAATGATAAAGATAAACATAGACCTGTTGTTGGCATGCCTGTTGTATCAGTCAAAATAGGAGATCACTGTTATCATGGTTTATGTGACTTAGGTGCTAGCGTGAGTGCTATTCATTTTACCTAATACCAATAAATTATGAATGATATAGCACCCACTGAAATAGAAGACATAGATGTTACTATTAAACTTGCTAATAGAGACACCATCACACCACTTGGGATTGTTAGAGATGTTGAAGTCTTGTGTGGGAAAATAAACTATCCTACAGATTTTCTTGTTCTTGGTTCCCCACAAGATGACTTTTGCCCCATTATCTTTGGTAGACCTTTCTTGAACACCGTTAATGCTAAAATAGATTGTGAGAAACAAACCGTCGGTGTTAGTTTTGGTGATGAGTCTCATGAGTTTAATTTTTCTAAGTTTAGTAGAAAACATCATAAGAAAGAATTACCTAGTAAGGATGGAATAATTGGTCTTGCTTCTATTGCCGTTCCTCCTACTGATCCTCTAGAACAATATTTGCTAGACCATGAAAATGATATGCATATGCATGACAGAAATGAGATAGATAAAATCTTCTTTGAACAATGACCTCTGCTTAAACATAATTTGCCTATTGAAACTTTAGGAGGACCTCCTCCGCCTAAAGGTGATCCTGTGTTTGAACTAAAACAAATGCCAGACACTTTGAAATATGCTTATCTTGATGAGAAAAAGATATATCCTGTTATTATTAGTGCTAACCTTTCAGAACATGAAGAAGAAAGATTATTAAAAATTCTGAAGAAGCACCGAGCTACTATTGGATATACTCTTGATGATCTTAAGGGCATTAGTCCCACTCTATATCAGCACAAGATTAATATGGAACCTGATGCTAAACCCGTTGTTGATCACCAACGCCATTTGAATCCTAAAATGAAAGAAGTGGTAAGAACTGAAATATTAAAGCTTCTGAAAGCAAGTATAATCTATCCCATAGCTGATAGTAGATGGGTAAGTCCCGTTCATTGTTTCCCTAAGAATGGAGGTATTACTGTTGTTCCTAATGATAAAAATGAACTCATTCCACAGAGAATTGTCATTGGCTATAGAATGGTAATTGATTTTAGAAAATTAAATAAAGCAACTAGAAAAGATCATTACCCCTTGCCCTTTATTGATCAAATGCTAGAAAGATTATCTAAGCACACACACTTTTGCTTCCTTGATGGATATTCTGGTTTTTCTCAAATACCTGTTTCATAACCTGATCAAGAGCAAACCACATTTACTTGCCCTTTTGGAACTTATGCTTATAGATGTATGCCTTTTGGTTTATGCAATGCACTTACTACCTTTCAAAGATGTATGACTGCTATATTCTCTGATTTTTGTGAAAAGATTGTTGAGGTTTTCATGGATGACTTTTCCATTTACGGAACTTCTTTTGATGATTGCTTAAGCAACCTTGATCGAGTTTTGCAAAGATGTGAGCAAACTAATCTTGTCTTGAATTGGGAGAAGTGCCACTTTATGGTTAATGAAGGTATTGTCTGGGGGCATAAAATTTCTGAACGAGGTATTGAGGTGGATAAAGCTAAAGTTGATGCAATTGAGAAAATGCCATGTCCTAAAGATATCAAAGGTATTCATAGTTTCCTCGGTCATGCTGGTTTCTATAGGAGGTTTATTAAAGACTTCTCTAAAATTTCTAGGCCTCTTACATATCTTTTACAAAAGGATGTTCCATTTATTTTTTATGGTGATTGTGTAGAAGCCTTTGAAACACTTAAGAAAGCCTTAACTTCTGCACCTATAGTGCAACCACCTGATTGGAACTTGCCTTTTGAAATTATGTGTGATGCTAGTGATTATGATGTTGGTGTTGTTCTAGGACAAAGAGTTGATAAAAAGTTAAATCTTATCCATTATGCTAGTAAAACTCTAGACAGTGCTCAACAAAACTATGCTACTACTGAAAAAGAATTTTTAGCACTTGTATTTGCTTGTGATAAATTCAGATCTTATATTGTTGATTCTAAAGTGATTGTTCACACTGATCATGTTGCTATAAAATATCTTATGGAAAAGAAAGATGCTAAACCTAGACTCATTAGGTGGGTTCTCCTATTACAAGAATTTGATTTACATATCATTGATAGAAAGGGAGCTGAGAACACAGTAGCTGATAACTTGTCAAAGCTAGAAAATATTCTTGATGACCCACAACCTATTAATGATAGTTTTCCTGATGAACAACTAGCTGCAATAAATGTCTCTCGTAACACTCCTTGGTATGCTGACTATGCTAATTACATTGTTGCAAAATATAGACCACCTAGTTTCACATACCAACAAAAGAAAAAATTCTTCTACGATTTAAGACATTACTTTTGGGATGACCCACACCTTTACAATGAAGGAGTAGATGGTATTATTAGATGTTGTGTACCTGAGCATGAACAGGAACAAATCCTACGGAAATGTCACTCTGAAGCTTATGAAGGACATCATGCGGGAGATAGGACTACTCACAAGGTATTGCAATCTGGTTTTTATTGGCCTACTCTCTTCAAGGATTCCCGTAAGTTTGTTTTATCTTGTGATGAATGTCAAAGAATTGGTAATATTGGTAAGCGTCAGGAAATGCCTATGAATTATTCTCTTGCAGTTGAACCATTTGATGTTTGGGGTTTTGATTACATGGGACCCTTTCCTTCCTCTAATGGGTATACACATATTTTGGTTCCTGTTGATTATGTTACTAAGTGGGTAGAAGCTATTCCAACTAGTAGTGCTGATCACAACACCTCTATTAAAATGCTTAAGTAAGTTATTTTCCCAAGGTTTGGAGTCCCTAGATATTTAATGACTGATGGTGGTTCACATTTTATTCATGGTGCTTTCCGAAAAATGCTTGCTAAGTATGATGTTAACCATAGAATTGCATCACCCTATCATCCTCAGTCTAGTGGTCAAGTTAAACTTAGCAATAGAGAAATAAAATTAATTTTACAAAAAATTGTTAATAGGTCCCGAAAGAATTGGTCTAAGAAATTAGATGATGCACTTTGGGCTTACCGAACAGCTTATAAAAATCCTATGGGTTTGTCTCCTTATAAAATGGTATATGGAAAAGCTTGTCATTTGCCTCTTGAGTTAGAACATAAAGCATATTGGGCAATTAAAGAACTCAACTATGACTTCAAACTTGCTGGTGAAAAGAGGTTATTTGATATTAGCTCACTAGATGAATGGAGAACCCAAGCTTATGAAAATGCCAAGTTGTTTAAAGAAAAAGTTAAAAGATGGCATGATAAAAGAATCCAAAAGCGTGAGTTCAAAGTGGGTGAATATGTCCTTTTGTACAACTCTCGTTTCAGATTCTTTGCAGGAAAGCTTCCCTCCAAATGGGAAGGGCCTTATGTTATCGAAGAAGTTTATCGTTCTGGAGCTATCAAAATAAATAATGCCGAAGGCACTAACCCGAAGGTTGTCAATGGGCAAAGAATTAAACACTATATCTCAGGTACGCCTATTAATGTTGAAAGCAATATTATTCAAACCATGGCACCGGAGGAACACATAAAAGAAACCTTCCGAAACACTCCAAAATCATGAAAAAAGAGGAGGTATGTGATACGGTAAGTAAACGGACTCCAAAAAATCCGCAAAAATATTTTTTGTCAGTTTTGGAATATAAAAAAAGTTAGGAAAATAAGAAACAACCAGGAAGGCAACCCTGGTGGGAACAAGACACCAGGGCGCGCCTAGCTTGCCAGGCGCGCCCAGGTGGGTTGTGCCCACCTCGGGTACCTTCCGGGCTCCGTTTTTCTCTCGTTTACTTGTTTCCCAAGATAAAAAAATCTTTATATACCCCCCGAACTTATTGACCATCGTATCACGGAGAAATCTTCTGTTCTTCTTTCTTGCTGTTTTCTGACAGATCTAGATCACCATGGCCCCTTCGAGCTCCTCCAAGGACAAGTTCTTCGAGAACGTCATCAACCCGTATTTGCGGGAGGTGATGCAGCACCCTCAAGCCAACGAGATGCGTGAGGGGGTGCTCCACATCCGCGACGTCCAGGGCCCCAAGGGGACAGGGACCGTGGATGCCAGGCTCGAAGCTATGGAGCAGGAGGTCTTCAAGTGCAAGGGGATGGTGGAACGTGGACTCGGTGCCAATCACCTCATGATCGCGGACTATACCCGTGATCTCAAGGTGGATGGCAAATCCATGAAGGACATCGTCTTCACCTTCAAAGAGCAAATCAACTTTCTGCAAAGCCAAATCTATGATCTCCAAAACCCAGTCTTTGAATATGAGGCAAGGTTTGAAGGTATGAGTTTGGCTGCCAATTGCAGGACTCGCGAGACTCACTCCTCCTCTTATGATGGTGAGCCTTTGCCATGGAAACCTGAAGACAAACCCGCTACTACATCACCACCACCACCACCTTCTTCATCACCAAAGGAGACTTGAGTATCGGGTATGGGCACTCCCCTTGGCTTGTGCCAAGCTTGGGGGAGGTGCCCCGGTATCATATCACAATCACTATCTTTTGCCTTTACTTATCTTAGTTCGATCCTTAGTTATCTTTTGATTTAGTTGAATAAAAATTTAGTTCGAACTTTCTTCGAGTGTTTGCTTAGTGATCTATCTATCCTTGTAATCGTGTGCGAGATATATAATAAAGTTTAGTTTGAGTTTTGCTTTCTTTACTTTCGTACTCAATAAAAAGAAAGGAAAATAAATAAAAAGATCATATGCTAATCTTATGGTAAGTGATGACATCACATAAGGAAGAGTATAAGTAGTAAAATTTATTGGAGATTGACAAACGAAGCATTGGTCAATGATGCAATTCATGAAAGAATTAATAAGGGAAGAGAAGATTCACATGCAAATACATTATCTTGGACATCTTTTATGATTGTGAGCCCCCATCAAAATATTATATGCCAAACTTGATGATGTTGGACAAGGAAGACAACGTAATGATTTATGTATGTTCATATTCACATAGAAGTTATATTGTCACAGATCCTTTAACATGTGGTGCTTGGCCCCCTATCTTTGCTAGCCAAAAATTCCGCACTAAGTAGAGATACTACTTGTGCATCCAAAAACCCTTAAACCCAAATCTTGCTTTGAGAGTCCACCATACCTACCTATGGATTGAGTAAGATTCTTCAAGTAAGTTGTCATCGATGCAATAAGGCAATAAAAATTGCTTCTAAATGTGTTAGATCATTTAGTGTAAGAGAAAATTGAGCGTTGTACGAACTTGTGATGGCAAAATAATAAAGGCGACAGACTGCATAATAAAGGTTGCTATCACAAGGGGCAATATAACGTGACGTTCTTTTGCACTAAGAGATTGAGCATACAACCAAAAAGCGCATGGCAACCTCTGCTTCCCTCTGCGAAGGGCCTATCTTTTACTTTTATGTATTTACTTTTATGTAAGAGTCAAAGTATTCTTCCCTATTCCTTTTTTATTTTCTCTTTTGCAAGCATCATGTGGTGAGGAAAGATCTAGGCACATATATCCAGTTGAATATGGGTGGGCATGAGTTATTATTGTTGACATCACCCTTGAGGTGAATACGTTGGGTGGCGAAACTATAAGCCCATATCTTCCTATGTGTCTGGTTGAAACTTTTTGCTCATGGGTATGCGGTGAGTGTTAGCAATCATAGAAGACTATATGATGGTTGAGTATGTGGACTTGCCAAAAGGCTCCGATACGTGACCCTTCCTGAAAAGATGATGAATTGTAGTTGCAAAGTTGACTGAGAACATAGATTGTTGGTTTTCAATAGAGTTTATGCTTTATACTTCGATGTTGTGATGAATTGTTACTTGTTTATGAGAAGTTTATGATAAAAGTTATATGATGAAAGTTCTATGATAAAGTTTGTTGATGTTTTAATAATATACTTGATGCTTCTATGTCCGTATTTAATGCTATGGTTAGAATTTATTCTTAATACTTTTCTCGTAGTTGCAGATGCTTGCGAGGGGGTTAATCATAAGTAGGAGGTTTGTTCAAGTAAGAACAGCACCTAAGCACCGGTCCACCCACATATCAAATTATCAAAGTAGCGAACACGAATCAAACCAACATGATGAAAGTGATATGATGAAATTCCCGTGTACCCTCAAGAACACTTTGCTTATCATAAGAGACCGTTTTGGCCTGTCCTTTGCCACAAAAGGATTGGGCTACCTTGTTGCACTTTATTTACTGTTACTGTTACTTGCTCATTACAAAATATCTTGCTATCAAACTATCTGTTACCGACAATTTCAGTGCTTGCAGAGAATTACCTTGTTGAAAAACACTTGTAATTTCCTTTTGCTCCTCGTTGGGTTCGACACTCTTACTTATCGAAAGGACTAAGATTGATCCCCTATACTTGTGGGTCATCAAGATGTAGTGTTCCATCTCCTGCATAAGGATTAGCTAGCAGTTTCTCTATCATACCTGAAGGAATTTCATAATAAATGTTTTCAGTAGGTGTAGTAGGTTGAGGAGCAACTTCTTGTTCTTCCGGTCGAGGTGAAGATACCCCGAACAAACCCCTCAAAGGATGATTTTCCATAGTGCCAAGTAACACTAAATTTCAGCACGTAATACAAATTTTTCCTTACAAAATTCCACCCACCAAAGGCGCTTCACTCCTCGGTAACAGCGCCAGAAAAGAGTCTTGATGACCCACAAGTATAGGGGATCTATCGTAGTCCTTTCGATAAGTAAGAGTGTCAAACCCAATGAGGAGCAGAAGGAAATGACAAGCGGTTTTCAGCAAGGTATTTTCTGCAGGCACTGAAATTATCGGTAACAGATAGTTTTGTGATAAGATAATTCATAGCGGGTAACAAGTAACAAGTGTAGAAAAGGTGCAGCAAGGTGGCCCAATCCTTTTTGTAGCAAAGGATAAGCCTGGATGAACTCTTATATAAATCAAAGTGCTCCCGAGGACACATGGGAATTATTGTCAAGTTAGTTTTCATCATGCTCATATGATTCGCGTTCGTTACTTTGATAATTTGATGTGTGGGTGGACCGGTGATTGGGTGTTGTCCTTACTTGGACAAGCCTCCCACTTATGATTAACCCCTCTCACAAGTATCCACAACTACAAAAGAAGAATTAAGATAAATCTAACCGTAGCATGAAACATGTGGATCCAAATCAGCACCTTACGAAGCAACACATAAACTAGGGTTTAAGCTTCTGTCACTCTAGCAACCCATCATATACTTATTACTTCCCAATGCCTTCCCCTAGGTCCAAATCTTGGTGAAGTGTCATGTAGTCGACGATCACATAACACCACTAGAGGAATGACAACCTACATCTGAGCAAAATATCGAACGAATACCAAATTCACATGATTACTTATAACAAGACTTCTCCCATGTCCTCAGGAACAAACGTAACTCCTCACAAAGCATGTTCATGTTCAAGATCAAAGGAGTATTGAATATCATTAAGGATCTGAACATATGATCTTCCACCAAATAAACCAACTAGCATTAACTACAAGGAGTAATCAACACTACTAGCAACCCACAGGTACCAATCTGAGCTTTTGGGACAAAGATTGAATACAAGAGATGAACTAGGGTTTGAGAGGAGATGGTGTTGGTGAAGATGTTGATGAAGATTGACCCTCCCTCGATGAGAGGATCGTTGGTGATGACGATGGCTTCGATTTCCCCCTCCCGGAGGGAAGTTTCCCCGGCAGAATCGCTCTGCCGGAGCCCTAGATTGCTCCTGCCCAAGTTCCGCCTCGAGACGGTGGTGCTTTGTCCCGAAAGCTTCCTTCTGATTTTTTCTAGGTCAAAATGCTTCATATAGCAGGAGATGGGCACCAGAGACCTGCCAGGGGGCCCACAAGCCCTGGGGGCGCTTCGTGGGGGGTAGGGCACGCCCCCCAGGCTTGTGGCCACCTAGTGGGTCTCCCCTGGTAGTTTCTTCCCCCAATAATTTTTATATATTCCAAAATAATTCTCCATAAATTTTTATGACTTTTGGAGTTGTGCAAAATAGGTCTCTCAGATTTGCTCCTTTCCAGTCCAGAATCCCGGCTGCCGGCATTCTCCCTCTTCATGTAAATCTTGTAAAATAAGAGAGAAAAGGCATAAGTATTGTACCATAATGCGTAATAACAGCCCATAATGCAATAAATATTAACATAAGAGCATGATGCAAAATGGGCATATCACACAACCACCCGGGCTCGTTGATCCCAATCACAAAGACTATGTGTATAAACTTCACAAGGCTTTGTATGGCCTCAAACAAGCACCTCGTGCTTGGTATGATCATCTTAAGAAGTTTCTACTTGATGATGGATTTGTGAAAGGGGTGATCAATGCCACTCTTTTTACTAAGAGGGAAAAGGGTGATTTGATCTTATGCCAAATCTATGTAGATGACATCATTTTTGGTTCTCCTAACATTCATTTATGCAAGAAATTTGCGGCCTCCATGACCAAGACCTTTGAGATGTCACTCAATCCGGAATTGAAGTTCTTTCTCGGATTTCAAATTCAATAATTTCAAGAAGGAATTTTATTGTCCCAAACCAAATATCTCAAAGACTTTCTTGATAACTTTGGAATGACCGACGCTAGTCCATGCAAGACACCCATGCCATCCAAACTTGTTCTTAATGAAGACACAAATGGTATCCCAATTGACCCATCTCTTTATCACTCTATGATTGGTTTGTTGCTTTATCTTTATGCATCTAGACTGGACATCATGTTAAGTGTAGGCATATGTGCAAGATTTCAAGCTTCCCCTAGGGAAAGTCATCATAAGGCAGTTAAGCATATTCTTAGATACCTTGTTCACACCACAAAGCTAGGTCTATGGTACCGCAAAGATGCCAAGTTTGATCTCATTGGGTACACGGATGCGGATTGTGCCGGAGACAAAGTGGGACGAAAGTCTACCTCCAGTGCATGTCAATTTCTTGGGCGCTCCTTGGTAAGCTGGTCCTCGAAAAAGCAAAATTGTGTCTCCCTCTCCACCGCCTAAGCCGAATACATTGTAACCACAAGCTGTGCAACTCAATTACTATGGATGAGGCAAACTTTGAAGGATTATGGTATCACTTATAGACATGTGCCTCTTCTATGCGACAATGAAAGTGCCATCAAGATTGTTGAGAATCCTAGTGATCACCCTCGCACAAAGCACATTGATATTAGGTATCTCTTCTTGTGAGACCATGTGCAAAAAGTTGACACTGATATTGCTCATGTTGGTACAGATATGCAACTTGCCGACATTTTCACCAAACCATTGGATGAAGCAAGGTTTTGTCAGCTTAGGCATGAACTTGGTATCTTGGAGCTTGATAGCATTATGTGAAATCTTGTACCCATGCATACATTTACTTCATGTCGATCTTGTTGTAGGCATATATTTAGGGGGAGAAATTCAACTCATGAATTTGCTTCTTCCTATATAATGCATAAATGAAACAAACACTCTCAAAGTTATCATGTTCTTCAAACTATAGTGCTTTAAATGATGGAGTAGAGATTATGTACCCATGGTTTACATCTTTGCCGTAACATTTCACATATGCTCAAACATGGTGACCTCGGACACCGCTCGTATGTTGCATGAATCGATCATTTTTTAGCTTAACATTATTGGGTCTCTTGCTTATGCAAATATAGTTCTATGTTGTTGCAGGTACTAGTACTATACCTATAAATCTCCTTGGCGGAGTCTATATCAAATATCATTATATGGCCCATAAATTTCTCCTTCATGGACCCTCTTTGTATTTTGCTCACTGTTCAGTGGCCGGACATCTGGCACCTCTGCCGGACATCCGGGCCCTGGCAGTTCTCTACTGCTGCTCATCGATTAGGAACCACCAGTGGCCGGACATCCGGTCCTTCGCCGGACATCCGGGCCCTGGAACTTTTTCTTCTCTGACCTCTTGTCGCCAGATTTCCGGGCCTGAACCCCGGATTCTGGCCCGTCCGCACTTCACTTAAAACATGGGGTCTCGGGGATTTGGGGGCAGTTCATGTACCCATCTCCCTCCGCCTCCCCCCCACCTGCGCCTACGCCATCACCAGGCTCTGCCCCGGCCCGCTCCGGCCATCCCCTCTGCCACCGGCCTCCGATCTCTCCTCCACGTCCTTGTCTCTCCCCGATCTACCTTTCCACCCAATCCATTTCCTAGCTTGTGGTGTGAATCACTCAGGAGGGACAACTTTTGGTGTTGTATCGACCGTCGGTCTCCAGAGGCCTCCATGGCACGTACCAAGAAATGCGGCCCGCCTCCTTCATCCCGTGGTATGACTTTCCCCATTCATGTCTAAATCTTGTGATGGCTACTCTATCCTAGGGTTCCGATTCATCTCATGGATGCTATCTTGATGCATGTCTCCCAATGTCAATTTGATGCCCTTGAGTAGTCCTAATTCCACTCTATGTACATGGTCCTGAAATTCCCTATGGTCATGTTGCAATTTTGCCCTAGCACTAGGCTTGCCCTATGCTCATGGACAAAATGTCATTTTTTTCCCATTTGTTAAATTTTGTGTTCTCCATGTCTACATCTTCGTTACATTCCTCTCATTGGTGTCCCATCTTCCCATCACTTACAGATCTATGTCATCAGGGCTCCATCGACTCCGAAGAGAACATTCGGCCAAAGAAGAAGACCACCACCAAGAGCCATCCACAGCGCCGCCCTAGCCCCTCCTCTGCCTATGATCCGAAGGATGGGGACTACATTGCTGAGGAAGAGGAGGACATTGTCCCCAGGCGACCAGTTGGCCGGTCTAAGCCTAGAAGATGCCGTCCTCCGAGTGCCCCTATGCCTCAAGTCTGTGGGTCTGCCATTTCTACCACTCATGGTCGCCACGTATCCATGGAGATGCCTATCAGTGGTAACTGCCCTATTCACAACTTCAAGACCATGGGGGCCGGTCCATATCTCGAATTTCGGAGGGAAGTGAATCAGTTTGAGATGAGGGCTGATGCGGAGGACCCTCGGTTCCGCACTCATATGCAGCAAGATATCTATGCTAGCATGGTTCGTAACCGTGGTCTGGCTCCTCATCGTCCTGTGGATCTTCCCTACATGAGGGCTCACCCTGAATTGTTTCCTCATGACACTGTCAAGATCATTGATGACATGACTCTTGGTGTGGCAATGACCTTCAAGTGTGACTGGAATGAAGCTACCATTCTTCAGTTCTATGCCACCTGCTTATCTGGCAATGACACTCTCACTTGGATGACCGACAATGTTCAGCTCAGCATCACATATCACCAGTTTGTTTAGATATTGGGCTTATCTAGTGTTGGCCATAAGATTCATAGTCTGGATCCTCAGCATAAGCCCATGGGTATTGATGCATGTATGCCTCTGGTCAAACCTACCAGTGAGCTTTTGGAGGATGAGGTAGAGTATCCACCCAATGAGGTATCCATCTTCAGGTCTCCCTACTACATACTCTTTAAGTGTGTGCTTCGCACTCTCTATCCCAAGAAGGGAGATCGTTCGCGGGCTCGCAGCTACTGCATTGACTTGATGGTATGCATGCATGATGAGCCCACGGAGCCACTTGATACTGCTCACAACATCTGGCATGAGATCCGTTTGTCCAGCTTTTTGCAGTCGCGCCAGTTTCCTCATGCTCCATTCATTCAGGCGCACATCAATCACACTGCTCCTTTTGAGATTGTCAAAACTGTTGAGCATACCTTGTGGTCAACATGTCCAAGACAGCCACCACCATGTCTGCAAAGGGCAAGAGTCCAGTTAAGCCAAAGAAGTCCACTGGTACATCCTCATCCTCGAGTGAATAGTTTGGTCGCATTGCCTCGTTCATGGGGAAAGCCCAGTCTGCCATCATGAAGGCTATAATGTTTAATTGCAAGCAAAATCATGATGTTTGGATGCGCCTAATCCTCTCCAAGAATCAGCTCAAGTAGCGGCTTCACGATCGTGGCAGTCCGGTGAGCAAGGATGATCCCATTCCTCCTGCACCGTCCACTTCCTCCTTCGGGTTCCCATCTCGCGACGTGTACGCCGAGTTCTTTGATGGGGTGGTTGATGATGATGACATCCGCCAGGAGTGATCTAGCTTTGTTTCCAATAGTTATCTTCGCCCCTTTTTGCATGTTGCTATCAAAGGGGGAGAAGTAGTACCTTAGATGTCGAGCTCTATGTTTGCTTTGCTATCATTTGAACTATCTATGTATGCTATGTGTGGTACTTAAGTATGAGACTCTATCCTATTATCTATGAGACTATGAGTTGATGATGTATCTCATATATTTGCTATTTACCTGCCATCCTTCTTTTCTCATCATAAGATTCATTGTTCATTATGGGTTGTCTACGGCTTTTTTTGAGTTGTGTCTTAACTACTCTCTCATACGCAAACATATAATATGTGCATTGAACTATTGATAAGCATCTTATGCACACATTAAGGGGGAGCTCAATCAAAAATGACATATGTATTACATTGCAAAATATTTTTATTCGGTACTACATGTATGATTGTCATCAACAAACAAAAAGGGGGAGATTGAAAGTGCAATCATGCCCTTACATCATATTTTGAGGTTGATGACAATATACATGTAGGGGACTAACTATGTTTATCGAGTAAATCTAAGGTGTTAGCCCCCGGATGACAAATGTGTGTGGATCATGGGTGTACGAAATTGATATGACTCAAGGAAGAAGAAACACTAAATCAACGTGTAACACCCTGGTTTTTACCTCTTTCTTTTTCTTTTGGATTTGTTTTTCTGTGGCTATGTGGTCTTGAAGCCTAGGAAGATCACCCTTGATTCCTCTTCCAAGTGGCTTGTCACCCTAAAAACTTTCCCAAGAGTATGTCATATCCATCTTAGCCCAATCCCAATATTTATTTCTTGGGAATATTCCTTTTTCTATTAAAGGAATAATCCTTTTTGCCCTAGGTTGTGAAGCAACCTACATTTCTGTCTTTCCCAAAATTCCAACGAAATTCTAAAAATTCCTTTGGACCATATGAACCTTGGATATGCAAAAACATTCAAGATTCCATTCTCATGGTGAGCACACCATCCAATCTTTGCTTCTAGTTATATTTTCAGGTTGTGAAGCAACTACATTTTATATTGCTCCATAAATTCTAAAATTTAACCAGAACCTTCTCCTACCTATATAACCTCCCTCCACCAAATTTGGGCTCATTTCATTAATCCAATATTTCTCTAGAATTTTTCTAAGTTTCTGTCTAGAGTGAAGCATTGTGAAGCAAGTACCATTTTGGTGTGTCCAAATGGTATGAAAATTTTACAGTGCCTTTATATGCCCAAATAACTCCTCTCCACAAAAAACCAGCTCAATCCAATCATCTATATGAGTGCTACTTCAACATCTTCATTTCTGCCCAGTGGGCCACTTTGTACAGCAAGTGCTATCTAAACTCCTCCATTTGAGTTGAAACTTTGCCACAATGGTCATCTTAGTGTATGATCAAGCCCAGACAAACCTCAGCATCATTCACCAGTTGTGTCTCCCCCACCCCAGTCCAAACACCTTCCTGTTGCTTTGTCTTCCAACTCTCTGTGGTCAATTCATGAGTTCATGTTCTCGTTTCTTCGCTCCTTGTCACTCTCTGGTGAATGACTAATCTACCAGACATGGTCGGGCCGACCAGAGCACGGGTCACCGTCGCGTTCACATGGTGACTACACAACTAGCATGCCCGTCCACGCGCTCTGGCGAATGGGGCCCCGTCTTCGTCCGTTCCCTCGAGCTCTCGTCGCCGAGCTATGTCCAGGAGCTTCACCATGCCGTCGCCCTGGACCCCTCTCCCCCTCTCCAGTCACCTCCTACGTGGTGCTCAGGCCGTGTCCAGAGCCGACCGCGGCCTGCTCCACCATGTCCGGTCGACCGCTTTGCCCCCGAGCCTTCTCGAGCACGCTCGAGTGCCTCTGCTCCTCCGTGAACCCTCTGGACGCCTCTCCCCTTCTCTACCGTGCTCCCCTCGCTCCAGTGCATCGGCACACGCGTCACCGTGGCCGCACTCGCCCTCGCCATCGCCCAGGCTATTTAACCCCACCCCGAGGCCTCCCGACCTCACCATCCTCCTCACCACTCTCCTAGCTCCCTCCCCAACCTCTCCACTGAGCCCCTAGGGCTCTTCTGCCCTCCCATGGACACCATGGCCACCGCCAGCCTCCTCTTAAATTGGCCCAAAATTGATCCCCTCCCCTCCTCATTCCTCCACCAGAGAGACCCCCAGGACCAACCGAAGCTCCGGCACATTCCTTCCTCCTCTCCGGTGACCCATGGGCATGAGCCCATCGTAGTCCGACGCCGTCGTCCGCCGTGGCCAACCTTCCGCTCCTCTTCGGGCTCCTTAACGGCCATGTTGAGCATGAGCGGATCCGCCTCGGTCCCCTGCATCCGCCGGTAGGCCGGGCGCCGCCTGCGGTGGTCTGTGCCGGCGGCAAATGCCATAGGGGCCGGCTCTGCCCTCGGCCAGGCGTGGACGATGAAGGTTGAAGACAACAAGCTGGCTAGGTGGGCCCCACTCCCCTTGTGGCCCCACCGGTCAGCCTAACAGGGTGTTGACCCGAGTCGCTGACGTGGATAAGTGAAAGTCTAACTCCTTTGAGTATGTTTTCCTCCACCGAAAGCGTACTTCGGCTCTGCTTCGGTGAAGATTACGCTTTCTCTGCTAGAAAGCATATTTCCCGAAATGCGCCTTCTGATTCAGCCCAGCCGCTGAAACCCTTAAATTGTGAACGTTCATCCGTTTAGAGCAAAAATGAACAGATTGTGTTTATTTTTCTACCTAACGAATGAACGTCTGTATCTTTTCAACCACAACTCCGATTCAAGTGATTCAAAAGCCCACGTTCTCTATTCGACGATCCCGTTCCGATGGTACCATTTTCATGATGTTCTAACATTCTAAAAATGACCATTTTGCTCTTTCCTTTAATCAGCCCCCTTCGAGAGGGAAACTTTTCCGGTGATTCTTTCCGTGAGCCTCTCGCACTTCTCCCCGATGGATCCTTCATCCCCAGGCAAGCCACGACAACCACTTGCATGATGGCCTTGCAGTAGCCATGGTTTTCCACTTGAATATTTAACTATTGTCTGCATGTTAATAGTGTGCTATATATGCTTGTGAATCCATTCTTACACCATGATCATTTTGCATCTGTTAGTTAAATGATTACTTGCTAATGTTATTATCATGTTCTATTATGGTAATTAATTTCTGATGCTAGTAGTCATGCTATGATCATATGAGTGATTTGCTTTGTTATACTTGTAATATGCATGATCATCGGTATGCCATGTTCTTTTGCATCTCGTAGAATAAATGCTTTATTGTTGTTAATGCTATGATAATGGTTATGCTTACCATCCATGCTCATGTTGATATCATGTTCATATGCATTGTTATTTCATTATGTTATTGTGACTCAGCTCATCACCATTCAAGTTTAACCGGACATTAATCAAACTTGAACAAATCTGTTGGCTGAGTCATAGTGCCATCGAATCGAGCTGACCAGTGCAGCAACACTTGCCTTATGGGGGGCCCTTATTCGGTCTATTGTCATGCCTCTCGCTGGTGCCTCCAACTAGGGAAGATTATGTGTGCGCGCTACCCTGATCAGGTAGGCGGCCGTAAGCCTTGTGTGCCCGAGTTGTTTGCGCGCTTTTGTCCCTGTTTGGGACTGTTTTTGTTTTGCCACAATGGTGGCCGGCCACGAAGGTGGCAGATGTCCGGAGTGGCATCCGGGGCCACCCATGACTTAGCCCAAAGGGGAGTTTGTCAGAGTGGCCAGGAGAGTGTCATGCAATAGATTGGTTTTGTCGAAACACCATTGGTCCACCCAAATGGGAGCACGAGGCCTTGGGTTCTGTGGTGTAGGTACAGTGTACTAACCTCTGCAGAGTGTATAATCTATCGATAGCCGCACCCTCGGTTATGGGCCCAGTTCATAGTAGGACACACTATGGGTCAATAGTAATAATAACCTGACTAATAAACAACCTTGGTTCAATGAGGACAGAAGTTGGTTGAGCTTTGTGTGGTCACAAGATGATCACAATGGTATTCTTGATAATGATAATGTGATTTTGTGATGATCACGATGGTATTCTTGATAATGATAATGTGATCTTGTGATCATCATGAGGGTATTCTTGATAATGATGGGGTGATCTTGTGATGATCATGATGGTAAGTAATATGGAAATTCATGGTGGTTATGAGATAACCTCCGAGCAGAGTAAGTTGGTCCTTGAGACCTTAAACATCGACCCTCTCCCTGCATGCTAGTGCTAGTATCATCGTGTTCATATCATGTAACGTGTTCATGCCATGCTCATCTGATATTGCTCCAGTGGTATCATGATCATCTTTAATTAACCTGTAAATGCCATGTTGTTGTTTGTCTTGATTGCTTTGGTTGCTGTGAGCTTGCGGGTACATTCAAAGTACTCACCTAGCGTGTCATGCCAGATTGCAGGTCATGCCGGGAATGATTGCTTGTTGAGGAGTCTGAGTTTGTGTGCTAGGATCATGTCCCAGCCAGAGTCCCTGCGGAGTGGAGTCCATCGCTGTCGTCGTTGTTCTGCTGCTAGCATGGAGCTACCTTCATAGGCGTAGTGTCGCTGTGCTGAGATATTCTGTCGTAATACTCGAACCCCTGTACCCCAAGTATTTGTAATAAAGAGATGATTTGTTCTATTCCAAGCAGTGCCGTATTCTAGAAGACATGATCTCTGGGCTGGAATACGGGGTGTTCCGGTCTCTCTGAGTCAGGGTGCCCCTGGCTTTGGTATCAGAGCAGGTCTGGCTGTAGGACGCCCTAGTCCGCGCGAGCATTAGAACCGGTAGTATAGAGTCTAGTTGGTTTGCTGCATTTGGTTGTTGCATTTGCTTGTTGCATAGCATGCATATAGACTTATTATCTTGTCTCTAACGGTTGATCTTGGGAGTGTAGGTGCCATCGGTTTCGATCCATTACCTGCACCCTCCAGTTTTTCATACCTGCTTTTTGGTGTTTGGCGCCATCTCTGTCCCAACGGAGTGATGCCAAGGTACCTAGTGTTCCAGACACCATTTGCAAGTATTGTGCCCATATATTCTCTTTTGCCACACCTCTCGTTTCGGTGATAGACTTGTTTCTATCCCAAATCTTCCCATCCACTCACCTCTTTGGCAACCATTACTGATCTTGGTTATCCAAAAAGGGCAATGTCAGCAAGCCTTGTTTTCCACCGCTATTCTACCCTGTCATCCATTCTTTGGACATGTACGGTTCCCTTCCGTCCGGTTGATGATGATGTGGCTGTGACATCTGTGTCTTGCTACATGATCACCAAGTACGTCCTCACCCCTAAGCCCGTTCCAATGCAACCGGTGTTGAGCCAGCATTTGGTGTAGCTTTGTTTACACCAACTTCTCCACACGTGGATTCACTTTCGTGCACACCGCCACAGCATATTAGATCGTAGTACCAGAGTTTTCGTGAGATTTGTGTGCTTAAGTAGGCATGCATATTGATGTGTATAGCAGTAAAATATGATGTTGATTGTATGTAATTTTGATGCCTTGCGTGCTTTTGTTTCATTCGCTTCTTTTGCTTATTTCTTTGGGCCCTCGGTGTTACCTTATTTCCCCTTATCAAAGTAGCTCACCAACCAACACCGGATCCGAAGAATTAGTGAGGAGTTCAAATATTTGGAAACTCAGCTAAATATTGTGGAATTCTCAGCCGACTGCATTGTATTGGAAATATCTGGTCTGCATGCAAACAATATCCTGGCTTGATTATCAGCATCAAGTTTACATCAGTGGTGCAATCTTCACAGCAGTAAGGATGAAATCAGCCGGATGATAAGTGGTGTGCAAGATCAACAGTATATTATCAGTCAAAGATATGATTCATATACAAGGTTTGGTTCTGTTATGAGTAAAAATTTGAAACATGCTATACCCCGGAAGCAAGCCAGAATGTGCTATGAATTCAGCACTCGACATGGAAGAATAGTCCGAACAACCTTTTTCATACAAGTAACCAACAGCAGAGCTATAAAAGGGTATATATATGAGTCAACATGTCACAGAGAGGAGCTTCTGTATAAGGAACTCCAATCTTCCTCCACAAGCAACTAGAGAAGCTTACAATGCAAGGTTCCTCAATCTCCATCAGTAAGATATGTGGATGACTTCCCGTGCAAGATACTCAGGCTTCTTCAGTAAACTACCGCAAAAGCTTCTGGCATAAGGTACCGAGTCTTCCCCAGCAAGCCACTAAGGGGGGAAGCTTCCGAAGTACGATACACAGTCTTCTTCAGCAAGCTGCCCGACGAAAGCTTCGAGCACAAGCTATTCAATCTTCCTGAGCATGATACACCCGATGGCTTCCAACACAAGCCATTGAATCCTCCTCAGTATGACACCACAAATAGTTGTCAACATTGGTACAAGATATTACACAGTGAGTTAATTGCATATGGCAGTGCATCCCAAGAATCAGATCTGCAACAGTTTTGTCATAAGTAAGAATCAGTCAGGACACAAGTCTGCCTCAGGAATCAAATGCTCAGCTACACATACCTCCTTATATATTGGGAGCAAGCTGCCAAGGTCATGCAAGTCACTCGTACAACAATGCCAAGATTTACCGAAGGAAGGCGGAAATCCAACCACCACCTGAGTGATGTAAGAAGAAGAAAGCCAATTATACACCTCAGTGTGTGATGCAAGGACCGACCAAATTATAAAGTGAGGCAACATTGGGATAACATTCTTAGCATTGATTATCAAGGCCAGCTTCCCCACACACGGCGAAGCGATATCAGAAACCTTTGTCACTGCCTTGTATGGTTGACGACAACCATGAGCTTCGTACAAGCACACGCGAACCTGGTATATACTCTATGACTCGAGGCATGAACGAGGATAAAGTATGATTGCCGGAATATTGTGCCTGCCAGTACCTATGGTCACCCGAAGAAGTAATATGGCCCAGCTCTTTCGGCAAAGGCTTCAGAAAAATATGACGATAATGAAGGAGCAAGACCAGCAATACAGGTATTGGTTGCATGACCAACATGGTACAGATAACCAGGACAGTCTGATTCAGTCTCGATCACCATGAATATACATCCAAGGGGTCTACTCTCTTTGTAAGGACCCCATATCGAGGCCACCCACTCAGCCAATACTATATGCTTAGAATTGGCAGTATCAAATATCCAAGTCTGTCAAGTTAGCCCAAAGGCCAATTCAGTAGTTTGACTCCAGCGACCGTGTTAAAACATCGCATGGCCTACTATCCACATGGATATACCGATAGAATGAGTAATCAGAATGTTGAACAACCATCTCGAAGCATGTGCCCTCACATATGGGAATCAGTTAAAGAATAGCCTGCCGTGAACAAGATTCTTCTGCCAGAACCACCGTCTGAAGGCCGTACTCCTTTATACTGGCCACGACAAGTGACAGTCAAATCCTTGGTACGAAATGGATACTCAAGACAGTGGAGCCAGCAAAGATGATTTAGAAATCCCTACGAGAAGTCAGATTCCACCAGGAGAACATTTATGATTCTCAACACTGTTTTGAACCCGGAAGACGTGCATCTATTTGGGTAATTCAATGCAAGGAGTAAAAGAGTTGGTGTCCACCGAGAAAATTGGTTCATAAATCCATGGAATGTTGTCAGTGCTGGATAAAGAATGACACATCCATCGGAAACCACTCTCGGACTTGTGAGAAGGGCACGTATCGCAGTCATGATAATCTATCGCACCCCAGCTAAGTCGACCGATATAAAAGAAATTGGAGCCAATGTAAGCATGAACATGTGAGGTAATACCTGTCAGAATGCGGATACGGTGAAGCAAACCACTCTAGAGCAAGGCAGTCAAACCATATGGAATTCAGGGGGAACAACCTATAAAGGAAAAATGACACCTGAGTTGGAAACGGTTTCCTTACGTCAGAATATTCATACTTGTTCCCTGAGCAACCAAATCTCGAGGATGAAATTTCTTTAAGGGGGGAAGGTTTGTAACACCCTGGTTTTCGGCTCTTTCTTTTTGTTTTGGATTTGTTTTTCTGTGGCTTTGTGGTTTTGAAACCTGGGAAGATCACCCTTGATTCCTCTTCCAAGTGGCTTGTCACCCTCAAATCTTTCCCAAGACTATGTCATATCCATCTTAGCCCAATCCCAATATTTATTTCTTGGGAATATTCCTTTTTCTATTAAAGGAATAATCCTTTTTGCCCTAGGTTGTGAAGCAACCTACATTTCTGTCTTTTCCAAAATTCCCAAAAAATTCTCAAAATTCCTTTGGACCATATGAACCTTGGATATGCAAAAACATTCAAGATTCCATTCTCATGGTGAGCACACCATCCAATCTTTGCTTCTGGTCATATTTTCAGGTTGTGAAGAAACTACATTTTATATTGCTCCATAAATTCTAAAATTTAACCAGAACCTTATCCTACCTATATAACCTCCCTCCACCAAATTTGGGCTCATTTCATTAATCAAATATTTCTCTAGAATTTTTCTAAGTTTCTATCCAGAGTGAAGCATTGTGAAGCAAGTACCATTTTGGTGTGTCCAAATTGTATGAAAGTTTTACAGTGCCTTTATATGCCCAAATAACTCCTCTCCACAAAAATTCAGCTCAATCCAATCATCTATGTGAGTGCTACTTCAACATCTTCATTTCTGTCCATTGGGCCACTTTGTATAGCAAGTGCTATCTAAACTCCTCCATTTGAGCTGAAACTTTACCACAATGGTCATCTTAGTGTATGATCAAGCCCAGCCAAACCTCAGCATCATTCACCAGTTGTGTCTCCCCCACCCCAGTCCAAACACCTTCCTGTTGCTTTGTCTTCCAACTCTCTGTGGTCAATTCATGACTTCATGTTCTCGTTTCTTTGCTCCTTGTCACTCTCTGGTGAATGACTAATCTGCCAGACATGGTCGGGTCGACCAGAGCACGGGTTACCATCGTGTTCACGCGGTGACTATGCAACTGGCATGCCCGTCCACGCGCTCTGGCGATTGGGGCCCTATCTTCGTTCGTTCCCTCGAGCTCTCGTCCCCTAGCTATGTCCAGGAGTTTCGTCGTGTCATCGCCCTCACCCTGGACCCCTCTCCCCCTCTCCAGTCACCTCCTACGTGGTGCTCAGGCTATGTCCAGAGCCGACCGCGGCCTTCTCCACCATGTCTGGTCGACCGCGTTGCCCCCGATCCTTCTCGAGCACGCCAGAGTTCCTTTGCTCCTCCGTGAACCCTCTGGATGCCTCTCCCCTTCTCTACATGTGCTCCCCTTGCTCCAGTGCACCGGCACACATGTCGCCATGGCCGCACTCGCCCTCACCATCATCCCGGCTATTTAAGCCCACCCCGAGGCCTCCCGACCTCACCATCCTCCTCACCACTCTCCTAGCTCCCTCCCCGACCTCTCCACTGAGCCCCTAGAGATCTTCTGCCCTCCCATGGCCGCCATGGCCGCCGCCAGCCTCCTCTTAAATTGGCCCAATGCTGAACCCCTCACTACAAAAAAAAACACATCCGTGACATTTTGGGCTGAACGAATTTTTTCTGTCATGGTTATGACACTTCTATGATGATGATTGTGACAAAAGCACGTATCATTATAGATGTGGTGGTTTCCTACTTCTATGACAAAAAATGGGCTTTTCGTCTTGGGTGGGCCGGGGACGCACCTGCACGACATTCTTTGGGCCGTCCTTGACAGAAAAAATCGAGGTAGAAGCGAGGGCGAGGAAAATATCGGGGAGTTCCCGGTTACGGTGGGTGGTCGGGGCCGATCGATGCACGAAGGTTTGCGCATTTCTCTCATACACGTACTCGCGTGTGTGCGAGGCGTTGGGCTCTAACTGAACCCAAGCAATGTGTTTGCTTACTGAACCTGAGCGATTGCACTAGCTACGTTACTGAACCCGAGCGATCGATCCCTTGGCTGTTAACTGAACCCGAGCGATTCCTTTGCTACTGCTGCTAACTGAAGCTGATCGAACCTGCCTCTTGATGAACAGTGACCATTGTTGGGGGTTGGATGAACAGTTCTCGGTGGGGGTTGGATGAACAGGACCCCGTGGTAGTAGTAGGCCGTTGCGCAGGATGAACAGGACCCCGATCAAGGAGGCCGCCACACACACCCTAGCCGGTTGGGGGTGGATGAACAGGACCCCATGGAGGCTCCATGAATAGTAGTCGGTGGAGGCTGGATGAACAGTAGCCTGTGGATGAACAGTTGCTGGTGGAGGCAGGAGGACGACACGGTGGATGAACAGTAGTAGGTGGAGGCTCGAGGAAGTCGATGGTAGATGAACAGTAGCCCATGGAGGCTGGAGCAAGGCAGTAGACGGTGGATGAACAGTAGCCCGTGGAGTCCCGTTTTGCAGTACGCCACACCCCTCCCGATGAATAGGACCTTGTTTCGACCGTAGGCGCTCCAACACAAGTCCGTTTCCTCCGTTTTGCGGTACGCCACACCCCTCCCAATCAATAGCACCCCGTTTCGACCGTAGGAGCTCGAATACAAGTCCGTTTCCTCCATTTTGTGGTACGCCAGACCCCATTTTGGCTGTTTCATCCAAGCCGGTTGGCTCCCGATGAACACGACACGTTCCGTTGCCTCCCGATGAACACGACGCAGTTTCTCCGTTTCGACACAGCCGGTTGGCTTCCGATGAACAGGACGCCGTTGCTGCCGTCCACTGCCTCTCCATGTACACGAGCCCTGGTCGTACGTATGCGCAAGTAGGCATTCGAGACCCCGCCTGTATGTACGTACGTAGCCGTATTTACTTTCTTGCAGCGTGGCTATACGTACGTGTACATGATATAGACGGGACTACATGACATGCTATGTCCGCACCTCTACTACGACACGTGCCGCTCCTTACTCGGCCACGGTTCATCGCTGCAGAGAGATCGATCGACCAGTATATACGTACACGTTCTCGACCAGACAGACTACCCTACATATGGTTCGACCGGATGGGTCCTAGCTGTCAGGGAGGATAAGGAGGCACTTTCCTTGCATGTGAAGATATAGCTGGTGGGTCCTAGCTGTCAGGGGGAAGAATCATTTTTTTGCCCGTAATATGGACGCACTTCCTTGCATGCGAAGATGTAGCTGGTGGGTCCCAGCTGTTAGGGGGAAACGTTTTTTTCGCAAAATACGGTGGCCCTTCTGGTGGGTCCCTGCTGTCAGGTGGAGGAATCATTATTTTGCGTGTAATAAGGAGGCACTTCCTTGCTGCGGCCGTGGACCCAGCTGTCAGCCTCTCCATGTACAGTCCTCTTCTGATGGAAGTCGTTCCTTGACCATGTTGACCACGCCGCGCTGAGAGCACCAAGGCAGTGGAAGATAGCGAGGCCTAGGAAGGGAATGACCCGGAGCCGGGGAAGACTCGGCAGTTGTTTCCCACGCGGAGGAGAGTACGAGGGTTTACTAGATCGGCTGCAGTGTGAGGCTGCCGTCGCTGGAGAATAATAGGTGGTCTGGGTGAGTACAGGGATGGCCAGGCCAGCGATGGGAATAGGGTGGGGCGGTGAGGCCTGCGCGGTAGCATAGCCGGCCACGGGACACAGGAGCAGGCGGCACGACCAGCGATGGTTTGGGCAGCTGGAGCAAGAAGACCAGAGGTTGAAGAAACACGACGGCCGTTGGATGGACATCGTACGGTCACTACAGCTAGAATCATTTATAATGACTAAGTTGACAAATCCTGCATCCACGTCAACTTAGTAGGCCCACAAGTCAGCCTCCAAATATGGTGGGTCCCAGCTAGCAGGGGGAGTATTCATTTTTTTGTGCGTAATAAGGAGGCACTTCCTTGCGTGCGAAGATATAGCTGGTGGGTCCGAGCTGTCAGCGGGAGGAACTTTTTTTTGCGAAATACAGAGGCCCTTCCGGTGGGTCCCCGTTGTCAGGTGGAGGAATCATTATTTTGCGTGTAATAAGGAGGCACTTCCTTGCGTGCGGCCTTGGACCCACCCGTCAGCCTCTCCACATACAGTCCTCTTCTGATGGATGTCATTCGTTGACCATGTTGACCACGCCGCGCCGAGAGCACCAGGGTGGTGGACGATGGCGAGGCCTAGGAAGGGAACGACCCGGAGCCGGAGAAGACTCGCCAGTTGTTTCCCACACGGAGGGGAGTATGAGGGTTTACTGGTTTGTCTCCCGTCGCCGAAGAATAACAGGAACTGTGGGTGCGTAGAGGGATGGCCAGGCCAGCGATGGGAGTAGTGTGGGGCGGTTAGGCCTGCGCGGCAGCACAGCCGGCCACGGGAGGCATGAGCAGGCAGTATGGTCGGCACTGGTTTGGGCGGCTGGAGCAAGAAGACCAGAGGTTGAAGAAGCAGCATGGCTGTTGGATTAACATCTAGCGGTCACTGCTGCTAGAATCGTTTGTGGACTAAGTTGACAAAGCCTTTCGTACACGTTAACCTAGTAGAGCCACAAGTCAGCCTCCAAATCTGTCCCAAACAACATACAGCCCAAAATTTCTAGCCAGATTCAAATTAATTTAAAAAATAAACATACCTTAATTTAAAATCCAATGAAATTTTACCCGCACAAAAACAATGAAATTTAAAATATCAAAATCGGAAAGAAAAAAGTAATTTGGAACTAATTGCCTGTTTGCTGTATTTTTCATTTTACAGCCCATTTCTTATTACTTATAGCCCATTTTCTGGGCAAGCCGAATGCATCCCTCCTCGTCTTGAAAGATTTCCGGCCCAGTAGGGCGTAGAAAAGCAAGTAGGCCTCCATTCGTTATTCTGCAAAAAACAAAATAGCTGGGCTAGCCATTTTCAGAAAGAAAAAAAACTGGGCTGGTCATGTGGTAAACATATGAAATAAAAGCCTGGGCTAGACAGGCCATAGCTCCAGCACAACCCAGTTGATACCCTGCTCCGTCTCGAAAACAAAAACAAATACTGCGCGAGCTGCTGGGTCCCGGGTGTCAGCCGCTCCTTGTGCAGTTATCTTGCTTATTGACTACATTGACAGTGGCGTGCGACCCAGATGTCAGGAAACCATCAGGAGGAACCTTTTATTTCTTGTAATCAGGAGAAACCAACAGTGGTCTATTTTTCAATGGATGGTTCTCAATGGCGTTTTTTTTACTTGCCTCTGCACCATACAACTTGTATTTTTAGCCTCCCAGTACGTGGTGGACCAGCAGCCCATTTGCTGGGCGGGCCAACCTACAGAAAGAAACACTTGATTTTTCATCAAGGCCCAAAAACAACGCAGTACTATGTTTGTTTTGAGGCCAAAAACATTACGACAGGGGTTGAGCGGGGGAGGGGGAGAAGACAGAGCAAAAAGATAAAAAAGAGCTGATGCGCCGTTTCTACCCTAACAAGCAGTTGCAATTCTTCTCGGGAAGAAGGTGTGCCGTTGACACTCACACGTCACAATCCCACAGTAGACATTCTAACAAGTTCACACACAAGTACAACAGAAAAGGTAAACATTCGTATCAAACTCAGGTTCACAGGACATGTTCATATTCATAGCCAACATTCACAATCAACAACTTAGAAGATTCATATATACACAAGTTCACCATGTCTATGCATCCAAATGATTGATAGATCACAAGACAATATTCATAGATAACATTCACAAAAAGATTCAGATATACACATGTTCAGCATGTTTACGCATCCAAATGATTGAGAGATCATAGCCAATATCATCCATGGACAAACTTTAATTACCTAGGGTACAGACTGGTAAATGGTGTTCACTCGGTGGTACTTCTTGCTAAAATTAATGCTTGTACGAGCAAACTTTCGAGTACATAAGAGGCAGCACAGACAATCTGAACTTTGCTTGTAGGTTTATCCTCGAGATAGTGGCCTCGATGCTGAGGGAGGTTTGAGTAACTTGGCCACTACTTTCATCCAACTAGTTTACTGGCTCATCTTGGTCCTGTAGCTCGCCAAAATTCTACATTGCAGACAAGAAAGGAGGCGGTCGACAAAATGAACCACCCAATTTTTTTGTGCAGTTCAACTGAAATGGAGCATCCCTGGCGTGCAGACTGATCAAGTGCCAGATGAATATACGCATCAACCAACTTGTCTGGAATCTTTAGACTCCATGCCATATAGTTCGCTACCATATGTGGCGATAACCAAAAGGCACAAGTAGGGACCAAAGACTGAATTGCGTTTTTCTGGGCTATGCGCCAAGCAGTATTGTTGGCGTTCACTCTGGCACTTCTTGTCAACATCGATGCTTGTCTGAGTGAACTTTGGAGTATATAGCAGCAGCATAAGTATCTGTCCATCTGATTGTTTTGTGCAATTCTACTGAAATCACCCAATGTAATGATTTGCCTGCGAGTTCAGGCTCCAAGTTACTCCTTTATGAAATCGGCTAACAGTAGCACAATACCAAATTACCAATACATATGACAAGCACAATAATCAGGATAAAGACCGGTACCAACCTATGTGAGGAAGCATATCAATTAGTATTTCCTTTGACTGGAAGCCGAGATAAGCGACTGACAGGAAAGGAAGGATGCAGTCGAGGCAATGAAGCACCCAAAGTTTTTGTGCAGTTCCACCAAAATCGAGCATCCCTGTTGGCACATATATTGAGAGAGTGAGATTACTGCAATAGTGGGACTAGTTGATGAAACATACACTAACAAATAGAAGCACCCTCATTATCTTAATGGGTAAAGTTAGCAACATAGTAGTCTTGCTTAAAGAGAGGTATTAGTTTATTTAATTAGTGCTAATTAGCTCAACACTCAAAGCATTGCCATGTATCATAGGTTGCAAAAATTTAACGTGCAAAGATAAAGGAGTTTCTCATGACAGTAGCAACACAGTAGCACGATACAAATAGAGATGATAGCAAACTAATATGGATGAAGGCCTTAGGCCAGTACCAACCTGAGCAAGAAGCTTATTCAAGTAGTCCCAGAAGAGATGATAAAGCACTCACTGGAATCATTCAATAGTATATATTTTTGTGCACTTCAAATGTATGGTTGACATCACTCTTGTTTACCAGTGGTGAGATTATATCAAAAGATTATCAAGAACTTCCAGTAGAGTTAAAGCACTAGCTGGGATACAGTTCATTGTATTCTCTTGTGCAGTTCCACTAAAATGTACGATTGGCACAACATGATCCCTGTTTGCACAAGTAGGAACAAGGTGAAACCTTCATTAGCTTAGTGAGAAAGGATAGAAAGACATTAGCATATTACTTTAGCAGTAGCAAAAAATTCATGATGGACAATACAGTAGCAAAACATTGCCTCATTGAACCAGTGGCAATAAATTGACATGCAAAACAATAGCATTATTATGTCATGACACTACCAAGATACCCTCCCTGCTCCACCACATGGTTCACCTCCACAGACACACATACACACGTACATGATTCAGCATAGGGTGCTACTAAAGATTTGTTTAACTCCGACAGGAAAATTAGGCAAAAATTAATTAGTGCTACTTAAGTACTCCTAATTGATTAAGTGACCTTGCAGGAGAGACAGCAGAAGTGGAAGGGCTCCTGGAGGATCGTCTCACATGTAAGGGGGGCATTGCTGGAGCCCTTGAATGGCCTCGACTGAGGCCTTGGCTTCAGCAAGATCACCTTGGCACTGTTGATTGTATAGAGCTGGGTCACACATGCATCCAGAATCCAGTTAATTAGTATGATGTGTCGTCAAGCCAAGTACTACTCTACTACGTACTACAAGTGCATTTCTTCAAGTAAATTAAGACTAGTAGCAACACAGCAATACAATACCACTAGCAAGATGTCAGGATAACATAGGACGGTACCATCGTGTGATCTTCATCATTTCCTTCTTCTTCGTCTTCCTCTTCTTGCTCTGTTTCTCTTTCTCCTCACCAATTGGTGAAACCAAGTACATGATTGGCCTTCTATTTCAGATTTGGTTTTGTCATTGAGGGAGTACAAGTGTACTAGTAAACAATAGCATTATTTTCTCATGGCACGCTGGTACAGTGAGGTGCTATACAAACGGTTTTTAACCCCTTTCCGCGACGGCATTCTGAACCTTCGCCTAGTGAGTGACTGCGATAGGGGGGTCCTTCCCACACGACCCAGAAACCTTCGGGGATAGGGAGCCATGATGCATACAGTTGTCCCTATAAAACTATTTCTGATATCTCGAATATCCCAAACGCTTCATCCTTGCTACTCGTTTGTGCTCGCACCCGTTTGTGCTCGCATTGCCATCGCAGTCAGAGTTCTGTGGTTTTACCTAAAGCCAGGTGCACTCCAGGCACATTCCAGGCATGGGATTTTTCTAGGCGCAGTCCAGGCATATTCCAGGCACGTACCAAACTGGCTCTACGTTTATGATGCCTGGCACATCACAAACAGTTCATCATTGTAAACCATGTACGATAGGGCGACAATCACACACATTTAGTTTTCCCGCACCGTTTGTGATATTATCTGACATCACACACGGTTTGCAAACGACAACTGTGTGCATGGTTACACACGTTTCCTCTCCGTGAACCATGTCGGATTATGATGTATATCGCACACGCTGTGCTTTATAGACCGTGTGCGCCGTAATGACTTGCAGAGCGTAATTTCACCCTAATTTAATTGCTGCTATTTAAAATTGTACCTGATTTGAATTTGAAAGTAGGCTATAGCTTTATTCATATCCAGCAGGTTCAAACAACCAATGCATTATTCGATTCACATGTACATATGTTAAAGAATTACATAAGCACCAAATAAAGAATGATGAACCACAGTTGTATACTTGTACTATTACAGATGGTAAAGAAAGAGGCGAGAGACATTCTGGTTGCTGAACAAGGTGAAGCGGAATGGCCCTATTGTAATCTCCTCGATGCAGAAGGCACGCACGACTCTAGTCCAACCCCTTGTGATGGCCGGCCGCCAATCATGTAGTTTGAGAGGTAATCTTGAGTAAACTGCTTCATGATCCACTGCAAAGGAAAAAGATTCAGACATTGTCATCTAACACAACTCATTACGGGCAGTAAAAAGAAAGCTACAGAGTTCTTACTTACCATCCTGCAGTTCACTGTAGTCTTGCATAAAGTGTAAACAAATAGTTCGATTGACATCTTTTGACCCATTTTAATAACAATCTTTATCAGTTTCCTCACTTGATGCTGGTTCATGAATATCTCATTGCCCCATACGCAAAAAGGGTCGAAGTGTGGATCTTTGGCAATGACATATGTACCTAAAAGCACCAAGTTAATATTAGAAGCTAAACAACAATTGCAAAATGATGTAGTACAACACTCCCTCCATCCCATTATATAAGATTTTATTACATGTATATCTAGACATCATCAGAATATTATGGTAACACTCTTCCTTGTTGCTATGTAGCCTGGGATTGCATATTTAGTCATTCAGTACAATGCATGTTGCTATGTAGCCTCAGATATATTAAATATGGCCCTAGTTAACCTACTGATAAATGGGTTATAGATATATTTAGTGAAATGTCCGATTCGACGATTAATCCCTTATCAGCCCCCGGGCTATATGGTACCAGCTACCGATATCCTGAACAGTGAGTATATATAAGCAATGCGATGAAACTAACCTCGATGGTAAACAGCAGCTGTTCTCAATATTGTCCTGTATGAGTACATATAAAGGCATGTTAAGCACAACAGGCTAAACATCAACCAAATATATCCATGGTAGACAACATAATCTACAAATGGTAGCTTCAGTGTGCAGGTTTAAGCACGCTAGTTAAGCAAAACAAGAAGTGGAAAGGTGTGTTAACTGCAACAGGCATAACATTTAAAAACAAGCAAATATAGTCATTCAAACTGGTATTGTGCAGGTCTAAAGTACACTAATTATTGTTAAAAAAACAAAAAGGCATGTTAACTGCAACATCCTTAACAACAACCAAATATCGTAATTCATAGTGGTATTGTTGAAACTGTTATTGATGAAATTGAACTGCACGGCAAATAGTTGCACATATAGAGCATCACATTGTGAAGAACTGAAATAAACAAGGCATAAGGCCATCTCTAGCCGACCCTTTAAAAGTTAACGGACTAAAACCCTTAGTGGATATATATATACTCCAGCAATTTTTGGCCGTTTCTAGTCAATCCCCTAAACTTAATGTTGTAAACTTCAATTTGATCAAGTTCAAAGCAGGTTCAACCGAAAGTAGCATGCATTCAAACATAAACATAGATAGTTTTGCATAACCAAACATAAAACATAAATTTAAACTAAGCTAAACTACTTTCGGTCGAAGTGGAGGTCGAGCCAATCCTTCCTCGTCAGGTACGGTGTGCCGCGAGCAGGGTCCCGGCCGGTGCCGTCGTCGGGGTCGTTGGGGAAGACACTCCTCCACTCATCGATGTCGATCTCCTCGTCCTCGCCGCCCACCTCGATGCCCTCCGCGCCACCATCCTCTCTGCCTTCGGCCTCGTCATTGGAGGAGAGCATGATAACCTCGCCGCCCTCCGCGCCGGCAAAGATCACTCGCTCTGCCTCCACGAGCTCCGGGTGCTGCCGGCGGAGCTCTTGCATGTAGGCCTCGTCGGCGGCCTCGGCCTTGAAGCGCTCCCACGCCTCGCAGTCCTCCCACGCCATAGCCGAGCTCACCACCCCTGGCTCCGGCGAAACAAGGTCGACTGGACGTGTGCGAAGGGGAAATTGAGCCTAGCCGCCGCGCCGTGGTAGCGGACCTGCCAGCGATCGTATTCCATGGCCGCGAGCTCGGCTGTGTGGAAGCTACCGAGCCACTGGCGGGTGTGGGTATCCCGATCCGTAATCTCGGCAACCCACGTCCCCCACCGCCGCTGCCAGACCCCGAGGTAGGACCTCGTCGGCAGCCGGGCCTGAGGGAGGACGGGGAAATCCTCGAACCGGCGTAGGGGCGCGGCGGCGGGCGGATCGGGCGACCGGCAAGGACGGATCGATAAAGAGCCCGCGAAGGACGACGGGGACACCTTGGTGGCCACCTCGCCGGCGTCAGGCAAAGAGGCTGCGATAAACCTCTTTTGGGCCATTGGCTCCTCGAGCTCCTCGGCACATAGGCAGAGGTTGAGGATGGAGGCGGCGGCGGTGATGGCGGCGAACTACCGATGGTTTCGAGCGAGGGAGGGGTGGTGTGTGTTTGTGTGAGCGGAGGTTTTGGGGAGTGTGTGGTGTGTGTGGAGGGAGGGAGGGGGGGGCAAGGTGGTGTTTGAGAAAATACCGCGGCAACTGAAAGTTTTACTAGGCGGGAGTAAAATGCCGGGCTACTGAAAATTTGGATCAAGGGCGAGCAGATATTTTTGAGATTGCGAGGGATGCAGAGGCAGGAGTAACAAGGCAGGGTTACTGAAAATTTGAATCAAGGGCGAGCAAATATTTTTGAGATTGCGAGGGATGCAGAGGCAGGAGTAACAAGGTGGGGCTACTGAAAATTTGAATCAAGGGCGAGCAGATATTTTTGAGATTGCGAGGGATGCAGAGGCGGGAGTAACAAGGCGGGGCTACTGAAAATTTGAATCAAGGGCGAGTAGATATTTTTGAGATTGCGAGGGATGCAGAGGCGGGAGTAACAAGGCGGGGCTACTGAAAATTTGAATCAAGGGATTGAAGCAGAGCGGGAGTAACAGACATCGCACACGGTCCGCACATACTAATCGTGTGCTATCAAACATAAGAACCTTCCAGGCGGTAGATATTTTCGAGATTATGAGGCAGTAGATATTTTTGAGAGTGGGAGGCAAGCCTCGTGGAGCCCAATCTACTGTGCTGATGTGAGTGACTGTAGGGGCATGGGCGTGCCACACGGGTAGTCTGACCGAACCGTGTCTGTTGCGGACCCAATCGCAGACGGTTTCTGCATCGAACTCGTGTGCTGTTTATAAATTTGGCAAAAAGAATAACGCGGGAAAGGGTCAGAACACGAACACACTTGCATGTGGACCAAATATATGTATGAAAAGGGTGGTTTGATGTTCGAATACCCAATGCACAACTTTGATGTGGCACATGTCGCACAAAGCACACGGTATTGCTAGTCAGCCACCCCCTACGAACCCCACTTCGTGTCGGTAGTAAGGGAATCCTAGCTACGAATGCATGCCCCCAGATAGTTAGGTTTGAAATCTCACCCTACCGTAACACAAAACCTATAGGAGTCCATCATATATATGGTCAAACTTCCCCTTTCGCTTCCGGACAAAGGTGGACCGTGTGACGACCCACAAATGTGTGTTTGTGGTGGGAGATGGGTGAGACCACATACGAACCACCTGCGGGTGGCCCTATACTATATGTATGAAAAGGGTGTGGTGTGATATTTAACTACCATTCACAACTTTGATGTGGCATGTGTGCCTCGCAAAATAGACGGACTTCCCTGACCCCACGGAGGTTGCGGTTAGTGCGAAGTAGCCCCCCCCCCCCCCCACACACACACACACACGTGTCGGGGGGAGGGCATCTCACCACGACGTAATGTAACACGGACCAAACAGAGTCCAACTTGATCGTATAACCTCTCTCGCTCATTGTTGGTCAAAGCGATGGACGTCCACACGGCCCCGCAAAATGGGCTAGCTTGTCGCCGATAAACTCGTGAGGGAGTACTGTCTGAAGACAAAACCCACTCTGTGCATGTGGACCAATTATGTATATGGAAGTGGTGTGTGTGGTGTTTGAATATGCAATGCGCAAATTTGATGTGGCACCATGCTTTGGAACCGTAAAATCCCCACACTGATCGAGGGTTCACGATGCGTAGCATGCATGCGCTCAAACTTAATTAGGCCTAGAATGAACGGCCTACTATACGGTAACACGAACCAAAGAAGAAGAATCCACCCTGGTAACCTTTCTTGTCGTTGGTCGAAATGATGGACGTCCACGCGGGCCCAAGAATATATATATATATATATATATAGGCTTGCCGCCCATATCCAAGCGAGTGAGAGTGTCCAAAAACAACCATTGCATGCATGTGTCCCAAACATATTTATGGAGGTGCGTGATGCATGCATATGTGTTGAATACCTAATGCACAACATTGATGTAGTGCATGCTTTCAAAATCGGAAAGGTCCCCACACAGAGCAAGAGGTTCATGATGTGTCGTGTGCTCGCCCACCCCCCCCCCCCCCCCTCGATCCAGCGGGATGGATTCATGTGTACACATGCGCTATTATATATGTAATCTCACATCATGACCTATATCGCTAGACAAACAAAAAAATTAATCCCCTCCTAAGTCAAAACAACTAACCTCTCTCGTTGTCGGTGAAAGTGATGGACCAAGCGGGCCGACATGTGGAAGCATCGCTGATAACCACGTGGGTGAGTGCCACAGGACAACCACCATCGCTTGCAAGTGTGCCAAAACATATATATGGAGAGGTGTGTGGTTGTGATGTTTTGAATACCTAATGCACAACCTTTGATGTGGCATTTGCCTCAAAAACTGCAAAGTCCCCACACAGAGTGAGGTTCATGTGTGACACCTAGTATATGTTGGTCCCATCCCCACTTCGACACGTACTATATATATACTCCTACCCTAACACAGCCCCAAAAGAATTAATCCTCCTTGTTCGTCAAATGTGCCTCTCTCTCGTTGGGTCAAAGTGATGGAGGACGACCTCGCGGGCCCACAGATGGAAGCGCCACACGCGAGTGAGTTCCTATAGGGCAACCACCGCCTGCATGGTATTGCGTGATGTTTGAATACCAATGCACAACTTTGATGTGGAACCTGCCTTGGGAACCAGAAAGTCCCCACATGGAGCGAGGTTATGACACACACACACACACACACATATATATATAGAGAGAGAGAGTATACATGTTTCCCCCTCTTTGACATGTACTACATACTCCTACCGTGCATATACGTAACACAAACAAAAAAAGAACCATCCTTGTTGGTCAAATTAATCTCTCTCTTGTTGTAAGTTCAATTGATCGACGAAGACCTCGCAGGCCCACAGAGAGTCACACGCGAGCGAGTGTCATAGGACAAACACCGCGTGCATGTTGTCATGTGTTGTGTGATGTTTGAATACCCAATGCACAACTTTGATGTGGCACATGCTTCGCAAACCGGAAACGCATGCACTACACAGAGGTTCACGATGCGTAGCCCCCTCACTTCGAGCCGGTGGGAGGGACTCATGTGTACGCACATGCCTGAACTTTGATATGGAATCTCACCATGATCCACATAACATACATGCCAAAGATGAATCCACCTTCGGTCCGATGCCTCTTTTTATCGGTGGAAACTGAAAACCTTTGCGGGCTAACGAATGTGCGCGTCGCTGCTAACCGCATGAGGGAGTGTCCGAGAGGACCACCAATGCATGCATGTGGCCCGAACATGTATGTATGAAAGGGTTGTGTACAACTTTAAATAACCAATTCAGGACTTTGGTGTGGCATATATACATGACTCACAAAATGATGAATAATCCCAGGAGGCTCGCGACTAGTAGTGTACTGATGGACCCCCCCCCACACACACACACACAGAGACACACATCCCGCACCACCACCTCCACTCTGAGGACACATGTCAAACTTTTTCTGCAGTGAACATACGACCAAAGGAGTGTCATGTTAAAGTTTGAAAAAAAACAGAGATCATTCGACCCGTTTTATACATTGATTGATTTCCTAGGGATTTAATGTGCAAAAATCAAATTTGAGCTACATGTGCACCAAAATGGATTGCAAAATCATATCTGTGTCCCTGGGTGCATGTTTCCCCGTGAAAGAAATTTCAAAACATTGAGAATGTTGATTTTTAAAATTCAGTAAATCCAAAACTTAGTTGAAATTCATGAAACTTATCGTGGTGCCATATATGGACACCAGTAGACTGTGATATTGTATTTTTTTCGTCAAATTTGAGACAGGTTTTGATAAATCTACTTACAAACGGGAGATTCTTAATAACTGGCAACCAATATCTCATACG
This sequence comes from Thinopyrum elongatum, assembly GCA_011799875.1. Taxonomy (NCBI): domain Eukaryota; kingdom Viridiplantae; phylum Streptophyta; class Magnoliopsida; order Poales; family Poaceae; genus Thinopyrum; species Thinopyrum elongatum. Next base: position 445,706,506 of record CM022298.1, on the reverse strand, counting down.
GAATATTTATTCAGACCGTGTGCTTTAGACCGTGCCATGCTTCGGTTAAGCAGTAAAGCGGCAGAATGAATCATCAAAAAATAGAAAAAATATATACATGCCACCACGCGCCCCGTGTGGCGTGCGAGCAGGCGTGAGTTGACGGGACGCATGCGAGCAGTCCGCCGCGCAGGCAGCCTGGGAGGCGTGCGTGTAGGTGTGTGAATTGATGGGAGGCGTTTTCACTATGCAGTGTCACCGGGAGGCGTGCGAGTAGCTGTGTGAAATGATGGTATAGGAATGCCAGAATTCCGCCGCGCAGGCTCACTAGGAGGCGAGACAGCCTTTGACCGCCGCCTGCCTCGCTCCCACTGGTCCGTATTAATGGCGCGCCCGAGCCGTTGGCCATAATAGGTGGCCGCACCCCCGGTCCACAGTGGTCACCAACGTCTGGACTCTGGAGTGTATGAGGATGCCGCCTAAGCGCACCATCGGAGGGAGTGGCGACGCCGGGGCTGGTGAAGCACCCGAGCAATGCGTGAAGCTGGGCACAGAGGTTGTCGTCGCCGCCGACGAGGTCTCGCATGGGCAGCAGCACGACCTTGACTTCGTCGGCACCGTCGTGCCCCCCCAGCTGGAGCCGGAGGTCAACAGCAACTCCAGCAACGACTGCGACTCTGACGGAAAACCGGTTAGTCATCTATATACCCATTTGTGCGGCAAACATATCATGTGTTTTCTCTAGTTACTCCCCCCCCCCTCCCTAATTTTTTTGGAATACAAATTGTATGGTTATGTTCTCTCAGTCCATGAAATCAGAGTAATTAAGATCCGTTAGATGCACGTAGTGTATTGATTGTTTGAATGGTATCCGTATAGGGTTAGTGATTAATTGTTTGTTCTCTACAAATGATTTTTGCCAATAATCCGACTAGGGTTAGCGTGCGTGCTAATAATTCGTGGCCAGATCTTGAGAATTGATTTTGAATCTCCTACATATATGTTTGTGCCTTTTTTTTCTTCCAGATCTTGAGAATTGATTTTGAATGTCCTACATGTATGTTTCTGCCTTTTTTTTCTTTCAGATTGATATGTACACAGATGAGGCTCCGGCCAGCACTGCCGCCGGATGTAGATCTTGGACCCGGCAGCACGGCCAGAAGCGGCCACGCCCCCCTGGACCTGAGGAACCAGTAGAATCTCCGGCGGACCGCATCAGCGATCTCCCGTACGCCATCCTTGGGGAGATCATCTCCCTTCTCCCCACCAAGGATGGCTGCCGCACACAAGTCCTCGCATCTTGGTGGCGCACTCAGTGGCGCGTCGTGCCTCTTAATCTCGATTGTCGCCAGCTATCTGTCGATGATGATTCTGAACTCCCCGGAGCCATCATCTCCTCCCACCAGGGCTCCGTTCAACGCATCTGCATCCCGGCATGCTACCTGCTGGACATACCCTGCACGGTGGCCGCCTGGCTGACATCCCGTCAATTCAATAAACTCCAGCAGCTTGAGTTCTACCATGACTATGTATGTAACATACCATGAACCGATGTATCTGTGCCCTCACCACCGATGTCCATCTCGTGGTTTTCCTCCTCTCTCCACACCGCCACCTTCGCCCGGTGCCATCTAGCAGACAATCTGGTACAAATGCTTCAACTCCCACTGCTAAAAAAACTTGCGCTTGTGGTGGTTGATCTGTCGGAGGCCGCACTGCACAGCATCATCCACTCCAGCTGCCCTGCCCTGGAGTGCTTGCTGCTTGTTTTTGGAATAGAAATTTGTATACATTGTCTCAAAATAAAGTCGCCCCACCCTGTAAGCATGGGAATTTGTTTTTTTGGACATGATCTCATCATCAAAGATGCCCCTTCACTTCAAAGGTTACTCCTTGATTCTACTATAGTACCTTTGCAAATAACTGTAGTCTCTGCGCCTAAACTGGAGACCTTGGGTGCAATTCGTGATCCTTTTAGATGGTTCAAGATGGTGTTTGGCTCCACACCTATTGAGGTACTGTATATTATTCACGTAAACTTTTGTAATCTGCTTTTTTCATTTGTGCGCATAAGTTAAGTATCATCTTGGAGTACACTTTTGGTACTAATATTATGTTCTATGCTCAATGAAGAGCTTGTCCATCCTATCAGTGGTGGTGGATTCTGTCAAGACCTTACATATCAGTATGTGGTGTTTTGATCTGAACACGATTATTGGCTTGCTGCAATGCTTTCCATATCTGGAGAATTTGTATATAAAGGTGATGATTTCACGCACATTGAAAGCCCACATATAATGTACTATAATTAATCGTTCAGCTATCACTCTTTCAACATAATCTTTTTTAGACATTAACTGTTTTCAATCTTCATCTCTATTTAGGCACTAACACATGGAGAAAAAAGTATAACCAATCGATGGTTCAAGAAACACCGGGATTTTCTCAGATCTCATGACATTCGTTTGAAGACAGTAACGCTGGAAGGATATGCATCCAACAATGCAAACACTAGCTTTGTCACATTCTTCATGTTGAATGCGAGGGCACTATTGTCCGTGAGGATTAAGTTTTTCGACAAGAAATTTCTCACGGCTGCAAGTGTTGAACAGCATAAAAAGAAGTTTCAGGTGGACCTAAGGGCTTCTGATCATGCTCGGCTTCTATTTACAACAGCTTGTCCTCATTTACCAGTAGAATTTATGGCCCGGGATCTTGATTTTATGGATCAGACCGATCCATTTGATTGTGGCTGCCGAAAACTTTGGTTGAGTTAGATGTCATTGTCCTATTCAATCTGGATTTTGTCTAAACCTGATGAGCAATTAATCCTCGTGCTTTTATACTATTTGTAAGCTGGAGTTAGATATTGTTGCCCTTTTCAACTCGGCTTTGACCCATATTTTCTTTCATACTGGGCCAATGGCTTGCCATTTCTTTAATTAAGACATAAATATTATAAGCATTCACAACATAGGGAAAGAACATCACTGTCACGGGATCCTTGAGATCTTTGTTCATTACAGAACCCGCAAGTTCTTAGCGGCCACCAGCACCCACAAACTTATTTTTAGCTAGCACACCAAATGGGTTGTAATTCTTAATAAGAAAAGCTGCATGGTAGTGACAGATTTGGATTTGTCATTTGGGACCCACGAGGAAAAGGCCTATCCAGGGCGGTGCCGACTCGACAGTAAACATTGAGAAACCTGGTTTTAAAATTACTGTAAATCCAAAACTCGCCTCAAAATCATGAAACTTGGCATGGTGTTATGACATGACACCAACATGCTGTGGTAAAAAATTAGTCCAATTTGGGACAAGTTTTGGTATAAACTTCTTACAAACTGGAGCTTCTCTCAAAAAGGCTCATGGTTCCGAGAGGGAACTTGTCACCTATGTGTGCGAAACGACATACGATGTCTCTTCCCGCCTTGATTTATTTTACAGAGACAACATGCAACTATAGGAGCATCGTCCTAAAAATATGAAATTATTCAGGGTTCGTTTTGCCTTTTTATACATTATTTGAGTTTTCTAGGCATTTTGGAACATACTTTGGTGTGTGCAAAGGTCATGTGTGTACTAGCCACCTATGTAATTGGATGTTCAATCAGTTTATGGAATCAAGTCCTTATAAGTTATAAGTACATATGCTGTTGTTCTGTGTGCAATGACATCGCACACGGACCATACTAGGGAACCCGTTGGTGATGATTTCATCAATCGCTGACAATTGTATACCAGCAAGCGTTTGCCCACAACACACATGGCTTATTAGCAGCAATCGTCTGTATTATTATCGGTCTTCGCACATATTTCTGATTACAGACCTGTTTGCTGCATATCACACACATCTTGTTAAATTGAACCGTTTCTGTTCTCTTGGCTCAAAGCAAACAGTTCATCCGAGTGAATCGTATGTCATATATCGCACACACCTTGATATGGCTGACCGTTTCTTTTGTGTTGCCTAATCACAAATAGTTCATCCGAGTGAACTGTACGCCGTATATCGCACACGCCTTCATCTGGATGCCCGTTTTTGTTGTTCTGCCTCATCGCAAACAGTTTATCTGAGTGAACTGTATGCCGTATATCACACACGCCTTCATCTGGCTGCCTGTTTCTGTTGTTCTTCCTCATCGCAAACAGTTCATTGAACTGAACCGTATGCCTCGCATCGCACACGCAACTAAAATCTGAACCGTGTTTGATGTATCCGCCATCGCAAACCTTTTGCACCTTTTTGACCTTTTTTTACATCACTGTTTGCGATTAATGCATCGCACATAGTTTTGTCGAAGGGTCTCTAATTGTAGTGTCACGTTAGCAGCATCCTGCATTAGTGGCAGTTGCAAAATAGAGGTGAACACATGCATTAAATATCATTCTTACCTAAAGGAAGGTTATGGTGCTAATATGGGGGATGAAGATTGGAACACAGATCTCCCTTTGTGCAGTTCCACCAAAATGAACCAACGGTTCCGGTGTGACATTCCAGTTAAACTACACAAAAGTCACTTCTTTTCAGAAGTGTTTTGTGCAGTGCACCAAAAGGTCGCAATAGCAACGAGGTGAAATGGATATCCTTGTTTGCACAAAAAGCTACAGAGGAAACAGTCAGAGTCTCAAACAATTACCAGCAAAAACAATTGGTTAAACTTTTCATGACTTATAACAGTGGCATGGCTTCATTTTACCAGGGGCATTAGATTAAGAACAGCTAAATATTTGCTATAAGGGCATGGGACAGTGGGTGCACCAGCAGTCCAGCACCATGTACCTAAACCGGAGCATAAAGTGGTGATTCAGAGTTTGTTGCCCCGAGAAACAAACATCCAAGCAACATATCTGGGTTGGTCCCATTTTTGTTCACTTTAGCCTCCTATTGGTATGTGTGGATATTAAATCTAGTCCTGGTCGTACCACTGTGTATAGCGTTTCCCCTATATTTCCCTTTTCGACCAAGAGACCGGTTGGATCGCCAGTCTGTACTACTTTCACCCCCTTTCTTTCCTGTTTGTACCAAGTCCGATGTACATACTAACTTTTCCCCCTGTATTTCCTGTTTGAACCAAGTACAAGATTCGACTCCATGAAGTAGCTTTACCTCTAACAATAGAAAAAATTAGGTGACGTTGGACCATCCGATCGAGCCTAGCTACGAGAGGGGCTAAGAGGTACAAAATGATGCACATGCAGCAACGTAGCGAGCTGGGGAAGTAGAGCTAGGCCGGTTTTGAAGGAAGATATACCTGAAGGTCGTCGGGGTGTGGATAGGTGGGTGGCGAGATGCCGGATCCGCCCACACTAGGGCATCGACGAAGGGATTGGAGGACCTCCCGTGCCGACGCTCGGCCAGAGATAACGGTGCGGCCGGCAGTGGGTCTCCTCCCTCGCCGTCGACGACGGCCTAAATGCTGCCGCTCCTCCATTTCACCGGCGGAGGGGATACGTCTGGATCTGTAACCAGCGGTGAGGAGAGAAAGACAGTGTTACCACCGCTATCTTGTTTAGATCTGGAGAGGATGAGAGTGTGTGAATAGAGCAACCCTAGCAAGCAAGCGTGGAGGCTCCTGCCTATATATATACGTATAGTGGGGTAGTTTTCCTTTTTCACTCCATCAAAACAATCGTTTAAAATTGTGTACGTGCTAGGTCGCCGTTTTTTTTGAGTTGTTGATTGTTTTTTGAGATAGCTACTAATACGTCCATTTTGCATCATGTTTACCTATTGTTATTTACTATGTTTTTAAGCACAATAATGCTTTTTGGAGTAATTCTAATGCCTTTTCTCTCATAATATGCAAGGTTTATACAAGGAGGGAGAATGCCGACAGCTGGAATTCTGGACCTGAAAAAGCTACGTCAGAGTTACCTATTCTGCACATCTCCAAATGAGCTGAAAATTTACGGAGAATTGTTTTGGAATATATGAGGAATATTGGAGCAAATAACTACCAGAGGGGGCCCACCAGGTGGGCACAACCCACCTGGGCGCGCTAGGGAGAACAGGCGCGCCCTGGTGGGTTGTGCCCTCCTCGGCCCACCTCCGGTGCCCCTCTTCTGGTATATAAGTCATTTTGACCTAGAAAAAATAAAGAGAGGACTTCCGGGACGGAGCGCCGCCATCTCAAGGCGGAACTTGGGCAGGAGCACTTTTGCCCTCCGGCGAAGGGGGAAATCATCGTCATCGTCATCACCAACAACCCTCTCATCTTTGGGAGGGCAATCTCCATCAACATCTTCAACAGCACTATCTCCTCTCCAACCCTAGTTCATCTCTTGTGTTCAATCTTTGTACCGGAACCTCAGATTGGTACCTGTGGGTGACTAGTAGTGTTGATTACATCTTGTAGTTGATTACTATATGGTTTATTTGGTGGAAGATTATATGTTCAGATCCATTATGCTATTTAATACCCCTCTGATCTTGAGCATGATTATCATTTGTGAGTAGTTACTTTTGTTCTTGAGGTCACGGGAGAAATCTTGTTACAAGTAATCATGTGAACTTGATATGTGTTCGATATTTTGATGATATGTATGTTGTGATTCCCTTAGTGGTGTCATGTGAACATCGACTACATGGCACTTCACCATATTTGGGCCTAAGGGAATGCATTGTGGAGTAGTTATTAGATGATGGGTTGCTAGAGTGACAGAAGCTTAAACCCTAGTTTATGCGCTACTTCGTAAGGGACCGATTTGGATCCAAAAGTTTAATGCTACGGTTAGATTTTATCTTAATACTTTTCTTGTAGTTTCGGATGCTTGCGAGGGGGTTAATCATAAGTAGGAGGTTTGTTCAAGTAAGAATAACACCTAAGCATCGGTTCACCCACATATCAAATTGTCAAAGTAGCGAACACGAATCGAACCAACATGGTGAAAGTGACTAGATGAAATTCACGTGTACCCTCAAGAACGCTTTGCTTATTATAAGACACCGTTTTGGCCTATCCTTTGCCACAAAGGATTGGGCTACCTTGCTGCACTTTACTTACCGTTACTATTACTTGCTCATTACAAATTACCTTGCTATCAAACTACTCATTACAAACTATTTCAGTGCTTGCAGAAATTACCTTGCTGAAAACCGCTTGTCATTTCCTTCTGCTCCTCGTTGGGTTCGACACTCTTACTTATCGAAAGGACTATGATTGATCCCATATACTTGTGGGTCATCAGCTACCCCCTTATTCCAAGTGATGTGCAGGGGTGGATTAACGAGCTGCTCGGCTCTTTAAGTTTGTGCTCGTTAAGGCTCGACTCGTTAAGCTTCGAACGATTAATGAGCAAAAAACCCTGCTAGGCTCGGTTCGTTCAAAGCTCGTTAAAAGAAAATTCATGTAAGATGAAGCAAGTGTTGTGTTGTTACCAACGAACTTAGCGTGAAACTTGTTAGCTGGTTCGTTAAGCTCCTTAAGAAATTGATGATTGGCTTTGTTCATTAAGAAGTGACCCATGAGGATAACAAGCCGAACTATCGAGGGATCATTAAGCTCGCAAGCTACGAGCTTTTGTTCCAGCCCTAACAGTGTGCCAGGTCGCACTTTGTATCATTCAAGTCTGGTACTAGCCTTCCTGGAATCCATGGCGGCAGGGTTCAAAGATGTGCAGCACTGGTACAGTCTCAAATGGCAGGCAGTCAAGGAGCAGTGCGATTCCATCGATCTTATGGACAGGAAGCTAGCGGGCAAAGGCAATGAACTACGCGAGTGGTACAAGAAGCAGTCCCATTCCATCATGCGGCAAGAGGAGGTGCTGATCATGGCCAAGGAGGACATTGCTACCCGGGAGGTTCGCTTGGCGAAGCGCGAAGCGCTTCTAAACACCAAGGAGAAAGATATCTCCGCCCGGTAAGGGAACCTCAAAGCCACCCTCCGCGGCAAGGACGAGGAACTGGAGGCCCTTGTTCAGCAGCGTACCAAGGATTTGGAGGACAACCACAAGGCCACTCTTAGCGCGCTCACCCTGGAGTCCTCAGCCCAATTAAAGAAGGTTTTCGACAAGCTCGCTGCTGCATCTGCCGCCAAGACTGATCTCGAAAACCAGCTGAGCAAGCTGACGGTGGACCTTGCCGGGAGTAGCAAGGAGATCGTGGCCCTCAAAGAGAAGGTGCAAATAGCAGAGGCCACCCTGGAAGGCGTGTAATCGTAGCTTTCCTCCAAGAGCCAAGATCTTGATACTACCAACGACACCATTTCTAATATGAAAGCCAGGCTTGCCTTTCTGGAGAAGGATCTTGAATCTGTCGGTTGCCGCGAGAAGCTACTAATGACGGATTTGACCAAAACCAGGAATCTTCAAAAAGACGCAGAGGACAAACTGGAAAACCAGATTCAGCAGCGTGACCTCTGGATCAAGAGCAGGATTGATATCGGTGAATGCCTCACTACTCAGATTGCAAATATGGACATGAAGAGCTGGGCCTTCTCTGTCGGCAAGCATGAAGTTCCAAGTGTCAAGCTGATGCTCTTCTTTGAAGGCTTGATCGAAGGGTTGAAGATGTACAAAGACGATAAGGCCGCCTGCTTTGCTGACGAATCCCGAAAGCTTGCTCGCGACGCTCTCTTCTTGGTCTTGAGCAACCTCGCCTTCTTCCACCCGAACCTTGACCTCTCTGATGGTTTCAAGAAGCTGCCGCCAGGTGCCGACACCTCTGCCGCTGCAGAGAAGGCCGACCCCCTTGCTGATAGGGTCCTCTCCGTTCCAAGAGTTCAGGGAGGTCACCGGACCCAACCCTAAGTCACCCTTGCCGCCGTGCTTGTCCTGCACTACGACACAATATGTATCCGTATTAAGTTCCGTACTGCCTTCGTTTTAACATTGGTTGAACTGATGTTTATATGCGAACACATGCCATCCCTCTTTCATTTCCCCGTTGGTGTTTGTATGGTTTACTTTCTCGCGTACTTTGGTTGCCTGCCAATAGCATGTTGCCGCGATTGCTTTGAGGAACAGGTCCTTTGCATTCTGCTGGCAAGGACATGCTGCCGGTGGGTTTTTCCTTAACAGTCCCCTATGCTGCCACCTGCTCTGTTGAGCAGGCTCGAAACAAAGCAGGGGCGCAAACAGAAGCGATAAGGTTCCATCGCGCAGAGGGTCCGCCATACGAAACCTTGGTTGACCGAGGGATGCACAAGTGCAAGTTCTGGGAAAAATTTACAAGCATGTCCACTTAGCTTTTGTCTATGCTTCCCTCCTATCGGAGTGTATATTTGATTACGCATAGCATATCCTCCTCCACCTATGGTCGTCCCTCCTCTTCGTGCCTCCTGGGGAGACCGTGTACGTATATCCATTTTCGCCCTGGAAAGAGGGAAAACGGGAAGGAACAAAAGGGAGGGACTAGGTAGTCCATTAGTCACGCGCCCAGCCCTGGCACGGGCCAGAGGGGTCAGCATAAACATTCGCAACTAATGAAACATAGTGGAAAAGGGAAAAACTGGTTGCTCTCTCCTTTTCCTTTTCTTCCAATGATCCCTCAGCAACCAGCGTGAAGGACACGCTGGCGCATAGGGCCTTGCCGGGGTTCGCTTGCCGGGTGTGCCAACCAACGGATTCGCACCAGCATTCAACTCAGGATTTACCCTTGGCGGGATAAATGTAGGACCGAGCTCTACACGGGCTCATCGACGCTGGCGGCATCGCCCCTACGCGACCCAATCATTGGTGAGCAAGAAGGAAGAGGGAGGCAAAGTACGCACCGTTTTCTCGTTCGTCTGACCAGGCGGCACCTCTTGGGATCGGACGCGCTCGATAGGGGGCCGCAAGAAGGGTGGTGCTGCTACATGGCCCGCCTCTCCTTCTGGCCATGGGCGGCATGGTGGTCACATTATCCATGCCAGCCGTGCCTACCGCAGCGTCGTCGTCCCTCGCTCTCGCCGTTGCCGCCGCTGCGGCGGAGACAAGCGATAGAGCCTGGAAAGGATGAGGCTAGGGAGCAGCATCGCTCCTTTTCTTTGAAGCCATGGATGAAGAGGGTGACGATGAAGATTGACGCGTTGTTCACAACTTCGGGTTCGCGCAAGCGAGCCCCCCTACCTAGCGCGCCAAAGATGTCGTGGGAGAACACGATCACCTATGGGGCCATGAGCCCCTTGTGGTTCGGTGAGGGGGAGATCACGTTGCACAAAGAGTGGAAGCCATGAGGCAACATGATGATGGGGCTCTGGTCGTTTTTACCCAGGTTCGGGCTGCTGGTAAGTGTAAAACCCTACTCCTGCTTTGGTGGATTGGATTGGAGGAAAAACAACAACACGTAGCGCTCAAGCCCAGCAAGGTGGCCTCGGGGAGAGCTGCTACGCATGTACAAGTGTGAGGGGGTCTGAATCCCTCTCTAGGTTGCCTTGGGCCTCCTTTTATAGCTCAAGTGGGTAACCACAGTGGCAAAACAGACATTATCTTGTGATTAGATAGCCAACAGTGCTATCATACCTAACTCTGTCATTTAGGACAAAATGCCATAAATGCTACCTTAGGTGGCGTGCGGGGGTGCATCCCCGGCAAGCTTATATCACCGCTTAGCCAGCTTTCCTTACCATCTTGACACGCCCTTAGACGGGTGTCAAATGGGCATGATCTGTCTTCCAGCAAAACGCCACGTGCTTAGTAAGAGCCACTTAGCTGCTTGGGGGCTTGACACCGCATTGATAAGCGACTGGCATCGTGATGTGGTGGAGCGGTGGCAATCTGGCTTGCGCTTGCTGGGGACAGGGCTTGCCGGGCCTTCCTGGAGGGGTGCGCGCCACGATCTCCGGTCGCCCCAAAGGCACGACTGGCGTGGTTTGGATTTTCTCCTTCTTGTTGTATCGACCTTGCCGGCCTCGCCTAGCTGGCAAGGGACATTTCTCTTGGAATCCTTGGCTTGTATGCTTGGCTTGATCTTCTTGATACGCTCCTTGATCTCACGAAGAGCGGCTTCTCTGTCTTAGCTTTGTGTTGTGTGTTGGATGTGCTTGGCGGGCTCGACTGCGTTGAGGTAGCCATTCCCCCGGCAGGCCCTGGCCATCGGGACGGAGGCTTTCTGTCCGTGCACAAGTCAGGGGAAATAAACACCCTTGTTTGTATAACCCGACACCGGGTGGTTTTGGTAATTCATAACAACATATAGCTCATTGAACTAATATCCATTCAAGATAAATATTTTAGGATGTTCAATGATTGGCATGGCATGGACTAGAGATGTGGACCCCTCAAAATGATAAGGACGAAGATTGGCAAAAGCTCAAGACTCTTCATTTCTATTTAAGTGATCCAAGATCACATTGAGTCCATAGGAAAGCCAATACTATTAAAAGGGGATAAGGTGTTGCTTAATGGTCTACTTGCTCAAGTGCTTAGTGATATTGCTCCAAAACCCTCAGCCACTTTCCCCATCCAAATATGTCCAAACCCTAACTCCAAACTCGGCCCCACCGATTCTTTCTACCCGGAGCCATCGAGTTTACTTGACATAGCCACTGTCAGAAACCCTAACGATTCAGTCACACCAATACGAATCTCGGTCTCACCGAGATGGCCTTGCCAGCGCTTTGTGATCTATTGCATTCGCTTCGGTCTCACCGAGTTTATGCAATCGGTCTCACCGAGTTGGCTTAACAGATTCTCTTTTGCTTATTGCTTCACTTTAGTCCCACCGAGTTGATGCAATCGGCGCCACTGAGATGATGTTTGCCCTAAGCCCTAGCACATCGGTCCCACTGAGTTTTTCTAGTCGGTCCCACCGAGATTCCTAACGTTCATATTTTTGAACAGATCTGTCCCACCGAGTTTTCTAATCGGTGCCATCGAGATGGGTCAAAAGTGTGTAACGGTTGGATTTTGTGTGGAGGCTATATATACCCCTCCAACCCCTTCTCCAGCAGAGAGAGAACCATCGGAACGTGCCTACACTTCCACCATCCATTTTCTGAGAGAGCCACCTACTCATGTGTTGAGATCAAGAGATTCCATTCCAACCTTTTGAACCTTGATTTCTAGCCTTCTCCAAGTTGCTTTCCACTCAAATCACTCTTCCACCATAGCCAAATTTATGAGAGAGAGTTGAGTGTTGGGGAGACTATCATTTGAAGCACAAGAGCAAGGAGTTCATCATCAACAAACCATCTATTACCTTTTGGAGAGTGGTGTCTCCTAGATTGGTTAGGTGTCGCTTGGGAGCCTCCGTTGTGATGTGGAGTTGAACCAAGAAGTTTGTAAGGGCAAGGAGATCACCTACTTCGTGAAGATCTACCCGAGTGAGGCAAGTCCTTCATGGGCGATGACCATGGTGGGATAGACAAGGTTACTTCTTCGTGGACCCTTTGTGGGTGGAGCCCTCCGTGGACTCGCACAACCGTTACCCTTTGTGGGTTGAAGTCTCCATCAACGTGGACGTACGATAACACCACCTATCGGAACCATGCCAAAATCACCGTGTCTCCATTGCGTTTGCATACTCCAAACCCTTCCCTTTACCTTCATATGCAATGTTTTACTTTCCGCTGCTATACTCTTAGAATTGCATGTGTAGGTTGATTGCTTGACTTGTGCTAATTGCTAAAATCTGCCCACAACTAAAATTGGGAAAAGGATAGATTTTTATTTGGTCAAGTAGTCTAATCACCGCCCTCGAGACAAACTTTTGATCCTACAACAGTAGATTGGGCTCCACGAGGCTTGCCTCTCGCTCTCGAAAATATCTACTACCTCGCAATCTCGAAAATATCTACCGCCTGAAAGGTTTTTATGTTTGATAGCACACGATTAGTATGTGTGGACCGTGTGCAATGTCTGTTACTCCCACTCTGCTTCAATCCCTTGATTCAAGTTTTGAGTAGCCCCGGTATTGTACTCCCGCCAGCATCCCTCGCAATCTCAAAAATATCTGCTCGCCTGGAGGTTTTTCTATTTGATAGCACATGAATAGTATGTTTTGACCGTGTGCGATGTCTGTAACTCCCGCTCTACTTCTATCCCTTGATCCAAATTTTCAGCAGCCCTAGCATTTTACTCCCGCCTCTGCATCCCTCGCAATCTCAAAAATATCTGCTCGCCCTTTATCCAAATTTTCAGTAGCCCGGCATTTTACTCCCGCCTAGTAAAATTTCAGTTCTCACGGTATTTCCTCAAACACCACCTTGGCCCCCTCCACACACACACCCCAAAACCTCCACTCACACAAACACACACCACCCCTCCCTCGCTCAAAACCATTGGTAGGTCACCGCCATCGCCTCCATCATCAACCTCTGCATGTGTGCCGGGGAGCTCGAGGAGCCAATGGCCCAAAAGAGGTTTTTCGCGGCCTCTTCGCCCGACGTCGGCGAGGTGGCCACCGAGGTGTCCCCATCGTCCTCCGCGGGCTCTTTATCGAGCTGCCGTCGCCGGTCGCCCGATCCGCCCGCCGCCATGCCCCTACACCAGTTCGAGGACTTCCCCGTCCTCCCTCAGGCCTGGCCGCTGACGAGGTCATACCTCGGGGTTCGGCAGCGCCGGTGGGGGACGTGGGTCGCCAAGATTACGGATCGAGAGACCCACACCCGCCAGTGGCTCGGTAGCTTCCACACGGCCGAGCTCGCGGCCATGGAGTACGACTGCTGGCAGGTCCGCTACCATGGCGTGGCAGCTTGGCTCAATTTCCCCTTCGGAACAAGTCCGGTCGACCTTGTCCCACCGGAGCCAGGGTGGTGAGCTCGTCTATGGCGCGGGAGGACCACGAGGCGAGGGAGCGCCTCGAGGCCGAGGCTGCCAACGAGGCCTACATGCAAGAGCTGCGCCGGTAGCACCCGAAGCTCGTGGAGGCGGAGCGGATGATCTTTGCCGGCGCGGAGGGCTGCGAGGTTATCGTGCTCTCCTCCGATGACGAGGTCGAAGGCGGCGAGGACGGCGGCGCCAAGGGCGTTGAGGTGGGCGGCGTGGACGAGGAGATCGACGTCGATGAATGGAGGAGTGTCTTCCCCAACGACCTCGACGACGACACCGGCCCGGACCTGGATCGCGGCACACCATACCTGACAAGAAGGATTGGCTCGACCTCCACTTCAACTGAACATAGTTTAGTTTAGTTTAAATTCATGTTTTATGTTCGGTTATGCAAAACTATCTATGTTTATGTTTGAATGCATGCTATTTTCAGTTGAACCTGCTTTGAACTTGATCAAATTGAAGTTTACAACATTAAGTTTAGGGGATCGACTAGAAACGGCCAAAAATTGCTAGAGTATATATATATATATCCACTAAGGGTTTTAGTCCGTTAACTTTTAAAGGATCGGCTAGAGATGGCCTTATGCCTTGTTTATTTCAGTTCTTCACAATGTGATGCTCTATATGTGCAATTATTTGCCGTGCAGTTCAATTTCATCAATAACAGTTTCAACAATACCACTATGAATTACGATATTTGGTTGTTGTTAAGGATGTTGCAGTTAACATGCCTTTTCATTTTTTTAACAATAATTAATGTACTTTAGACCTGCACAATACCAGTTTGAATGACTATATTTGCTTGTTTTTAAATGTTATGTCTGTTGCAGTTAACACACCTTTCTACTTCTTGTTTTGCTTAACTAGCATGCTTAAACCTGCACACTGAAGCTATCATTTGTAGATTATGTTGTCTACCATGGATATATTTGGTTGATGTTTAGCCTGTTGTGCTTAACATGCCTTTACTCATACATGACAATATTGAGAACAGCTGTTGTTTACCATCGAGGTTAGTTTCATCGCATTGCTTATATATACTCACTGTTCAGGATATCGGTAGCTGGTACCATATAGACCGAGGGCTGATAAGGGATTAATCGTCGAATCGGATATTTCACTGAATATATCTGTAACCCATTTATTGGTAGGTTAACTAGGGCCATATTTAATATATCTGAGGCTACATAGCAACATGCATTGTACTGAGTGACTAAATATGCAATCCGAGGCTACATAGCAACAAGGAAGAGATTTATCTTAATGTTCTGATGATATCTAGATATACATGTAATAAGATCTTATATAATGGGACGGAGGAAGTGTTGTACTACATCATTGTGCAATTGTTGTTTAGCTTCTAATATTAACTTGGTGCTTTTAGGTACATATGTCATTGGCAAAGATCCACGCTTTGACCCTTTCTGCGTATGGGGCAATGAGATATTCATGAACCAGCATCAAGTGAGGAAACTGATAAAGATTGTTATTAAAATGGGTTAAAAGATGCCAATCAAACTATTTGTTTACACTGTATGCAAGACAATAGTGAACTGCAGGATGGTAAGTAAGAACTCTGTAGCCTTCTTTTTACTGCCCATAATGAGTTGTGTTAGATGACAATGTCTGAAACTTTTTCCTTTGCAATGGTTCCCGAAGCAGTTTACTCAAGATTACCTCTCAAACTACATGATTGGAGGCCGGCCATCACAAGGGGTTAGACTAGAGTCGTGCGTGCCTTCTGCATGGAGGAGAGCACAATAGGGGCATTCCGCTTCACCTTATTCAACAACCAGAATGTCTCTCACCTCTTTCTTTACCATCTTTAATAGTACAAGTATACAAACCTAGTTCATCATTCTTTATTTGGTGCTTATGTAATTCTTTTTTTGATGTAATTCTTGAACATATGTACCTGTGAATCGAATAATGCATTGGTTGTTGAACCTGATGGATATGAATGAAGTTATAGTCTACTTTCAAATTGAAATTCGGTACAATTTTAAATAGCAGCAATTAAATTAGGGTGAAAATATGCTCTGCAGGTCATTACGGTGCACACGGTCTATAAAGCACAGCGTGTGTGATATACATCATAATCTGACACGGTTCACGGAGAGGAAACGTGTGTAACCATGCACACAGTTGCCGTTTGCAAAGCGTGTGTGATGGCAGACAATATCACAAACAGTGCGAGAAAACTAAATGTGTGTGATTGTCGCCTTATCGTACACGCTTTACAATCATGAACTGTTTGTGATGTGGCGTGCATCGTAAACGTAGAGCCAGTTTGGTACGTGCCTGGACTGCGCCTGGTATAAGGTAAAACCACAGAAGTCCGACTGCGATGGTAATGCGAGCACAAACGAGTAGCAAGGATGGAGCGTTTGGGATATGCGAGATATCACAAACAGTTGTTTGAAGACTCGCGTTTGCGATACATGCCGGCAATGCATACACTTAGTTATCGAAAACGTATGCATTGCTACTCCCTATCCCCGACGGTTTTTGGGTCGTGTGGGAAGGACCCCTCTATCGCCCACACTCACTAGGCTACGATTTAAAATGCTGTCGCGGAAAGGGGTTAAAAACCGTTTGTATAGTAGCTCACTGTACCAGTGCCACGTCAAAGTTATCCTTTCCGATCGATCTATCGAGCTATTCCTATAAGTGTCGCAAACAGCCCAAGAGTTCGTACTAAAATAACACCATATGATACACATCAACCAACTCTAATGTCACCTAGATACTCCAATGTCATCACAAGTATCCGTGAGTTGATTATACGATATGCATCAAACAACTTCAGATTCATAATACTCAATCCAACACAAAGAACTTCAAAGAGTGCCCCAAGATTTCTACAGGAGAAACAAAGATGAAAACAAGCATCAACCCCTATGCATAGATTACCCCAATGTCACTTCTGGAATCCGCGAGTTGAGTGCCAAGATATACATCAAGTGCTCTCAAATCCATAAAAATATTCAATCCGATAATAATGAAATCTCAAAGGTAAAACTCAATTCATCACAACAAGATAGATAGGGGGAAACACCATATGATCTAACTATATTAACAAAGCTCATGATACATCAAGATCGTGCCAAATCAAGAACACGAGAGAGAGAGAGAGAGAGAGAGAGAGAGAGAGAGAGAGAGATCAAACACATAGCTACTAGTACAAACCCTCAGCCCCGAGGGTGGACTACTCCCTCCTCATCATGGTGGCCTCCGGGATGATGAAGATGGCCTTCGGTGATAATTTCCCCCTCCGGCAGGGTGCCGAAACAGGGTCTAGATTGGTTTTTCGTGGCTACAGAGGCTTGCAGCGGCGGAACTTCTAATCTAGGGTTATTTCTGGGGGTTTCTGTATTTATAGGATTTTTTGGCGTTGGTCTCATGTCCAGATGGGCCGTGAGGTACCCACTACCCACCAGCCCATGACCAAGGCCCCTGGCGCGCCCTGGTGGGTAGTGGCCACCTCCTTCACCTTCTGGTCCTCCACGAAGCTTCTAGTGCCTCTTTTGTTCCAAAAAATCGTCAAAAAGTTGCGTTGCGTTTGGAGAACTTTTATTTCTGCACAAAAAACAACACCACAGTAGTTCTGCTGAAAACAACGTCAGTTCGGGTTAGTTCCATTCAAATCATACCAAAACCATATAGAATTGTTGTAAACATGGCATGAATACTTCATAAATTATAGATACATTGGAGACATATCAATGTGTCGTCAAGCCAAGTACTACTCTTCTACGTACTACGAGTGCATTTCTTCAAGTAAATTAATACTAGTAGCAACACAGCAATACAATACCAGTAGCAAGATGTCAGAATAACAAAGGACGGTACCAGCGTGTGATCCTTCTTCATTTCCTTCTCCTTCTTCTTCGTCTTCGTCTTCCTCTTCTTGCTCTGTTTCTCTTTCTCCTCGCCAACTGGTGAAACCAAGTACATGATTGGCCTTCAATGTTAGATTTGGTTTTATCAGTGAGGGAGTACAAGTCTACTAGTAAACAATAGCATTATTTTCTCATGGCAGTTGCAAAATAGAGGTGAACACATGCATTAAAGATCATTCTTACCTAAGGGGAAGGTTAGGGTGCCAATATGGAGGATGAAGATTGGAACACATATCTCCCTTTGTGCAGTTCCACTGAAATCGACCAACGGTTTAGGTGTGACATTCCAGTTAAACTGCACAAAAATCACTTCTTTTAAGAAGTGTTTTGTGTAGTGCACCAAAAGGTCGCAAATAGTAACGAGGTGAAATGGATATCCCTGTTTGCACAAAAAGCTACAAAGGAAACAGTCAGAGTCTCAAACAATTACTAGCAAAAACAATTGGTTAAACTTGTCATGACTTATAACGGTGGCATGGCTTCATTTACCAGGGGCATTAGATTAAGAATAGCTAAATAGCTGCTATAAGGGCATGTGAGAGTGGGTGCACCAGTAGTTCAGCACCATGTACCTAAACCAGGGCATAAAGTGGTGATTCAGAGTTTGTTGCCCCAAGAAACAAACATCCAAGCAACATATCTGGGTTGGTCCCATTTTTTTCACTTTAGCCACCTATTCGTATGTGTGGATAGCAAATCTAGTCTTGGTCATACCAGTGTGTACAACGTTTCCCCTTCATTTCCCTTTTCAACCAAGAGACCGGTTGGATTACCAGTCTGTACTACTTTCACCCCCTTTCTTTCCTGTTTGTACCAAGTCCTATGTACATACTACATATTTTCCTCCTTTCTTTCCTGTTTGAACCAAGTACAAGATTCGACTGCATGAAGTAGCTTTACCTCTAACAATAGAAAAAATAGGTGGCGTTGGACCATCCGATCGAGCCTAGCTACATGGGGGGCTGAGAGGTAGAAAATGATGCACATGCAGCAAGGTGGCGAGCTGGGGAAGTAGAGCTAGGCCAGTTTCGAAGGAAGATATACCTGAAGGTCGTCATGGTGTGGCTAGGTGGGGGGCAGGAGGCCGGATCCGCCCACACTATGGCAGCGACGAAGGGATCGGAGGACCCCCCGCACTGGCACTCAGCCAGAGATAACGGTGCGGCCGGTAGGGCGTCTCCTCCCTCGACGTTGATGACGGCCTAAACGCTGCACCTCCTCCCCTTCCCCGGCGGAGGGGATGCGTCCGGATCTGTAACCAGCAGTGAGGACAGAAAGACAGTGTGACCACCGCTGTCCTATTTAGTTCTAGAGAGGACGAGAGTTTGTGAATAGAGCAACCCTAGCAAGCAAGCGCAGATGCTCCTGCCTATATATATACGTATAGTGGAGTAGTTTTATTTTTTCACTCCATCAAAACAATCGTTTAAAATTGTGTACGTGACAGGTCGCCCTTTTTTTGAGTTGTTGATTGTTTTTTGAGATAGCTACCCGCTTTATTCCAAGCAGTGTGCTAGGTCGCACTTTGTATCATTCACGTGTGGTACTCTACCCTCCATTAAGTGAACAACCACCGCCTCGTAAAATTTGTGAACAAGCCCACAACTCAAATTATCAGAAACATGGGCTGCACCAACATGCAATATTATTTATATTTTCTATGTGGGAGTATAATTTTTATGGAGTACTACCATTGCCAGCTCCTCCTCTGTCGTCCAAACTATTTCTATGACTAGCCGCTCTATTACATTGTTTCACGGGCATGCGGGACATCAAGCATCTGGGCCTGCGTGCCATCCACCAAATCACAGCAAAGTGCTACAGTCGAGACTCACGAGTCACCCCGGTCTGGCCTCCATGACCCGTCATATCACAAAACCCACACCTTTACCAATAGTAGTAAAGTGGCCTGGTAAATTGGATGGACGAAGCAACCATCATTTCACTGGAACGCTCATTGAAGCCCTTTCTTCCCTATCTTGAAGAAAACCACGCTCCAGGCTACTCACTTCTGCCATTTTTCTTCTCTACCGATGAAGGAAAGGTGAGCGAATCAGTGATGCTACTCTATTTTCTTTCCAATAATCTTTTTTTGTGAAGCACCAACCGATCCTCACTGCCTATTCTTTTCCAGTTTTCATTGTGACTATGGTTTCCTTTCGATTGATTTTTGTTTGTCAATTTATTGATGGATCCTGGAGCACTGGGCAAAGAGTTGCGGTGGACAACCCATTCGAGACAGAGATCTCCAGGATGCGAGCACCGACCAATGAGTTGGCGATGTTGGTGGGCAAACCCATGGAGACGAAGAGCTCAAAGAAACAAGCACTGGCCAAAGAGTTGACGATGTTGGCGGATGAACTCCTGAACACAAAAGGTTGGAAGAATAGCAAGGGCCCCACCGTGCCTACCCGAGAAACTCTAATGGCCACCTGTCTTAAGGCCGAGTTTGAGGAGATAGTCGTCGTTGAGGAGTAGTACTCCCCTGGCAAGGCAATGGCCCCCTTCGAGGAGATGGCCTCCGGAGGGATGAGATCCCCCGGTGAGCTGCACAAGGTAAAAGAAATGGCTTACCATAATTGTGGTTTTTGATTATTTGTAATGTGCTTGCTAATATTTTAGGGTTGTGCTTGTGCAGGTGTCGCTGGATGTCCTTGATGATTCCCATGCCATGGTCCGTCCTGTGGACATTGCCCCAGAGATCGATGAGAAATAGTTGGCCGCGCTAATTTTTCAACGTAGTTTGCATTGTGTTTAATTACCAGAACGATGTGTGTTATCAAACCATCTTAGGGCTAGTGCAATGTCTTGTGTGGGTGGTACTTGCTACTTTTTTTATAGTGAATCATGCGAAGCCTCTTGGAGTTATGGAAACAGATGTATCCTCACCAACTTTTGATGTAATATATGGCATGAAAGTACTACTCGCGTACTTTTAGGGAGGAGGTTGGGAGGAGTTAACCATCGCGCACCCCCGGACAACATAAAGGATTTCAATGAGGAATAAATATGCTCCAACATCCCTGTTATGCCATGACGACACTTAAATGATTATAAGCTAATGGTCTTTCATACTACGACATCAATATCATTTAAATCACATGCTTCATATTCAGTGATCTACATGAAAGTTTTTATCATACCACTCTTGTATACTTATCATTTTTAGACTAAACATATAGCTCATGCAAATTACCACTTCCTATTTAACTCTCAAAAAGATATAAGTGAAGCATGAGAGTGCAAATGATTTCTATAAAGTATATCTACCACCGTGCTCTAAGGATATAAGTGAAGCACGTGAGCAACTGCCTTAACTCAAAAGATATAAGTGAAGCATTACGAGTATTCTAATAAATCATGATAAATGTGTGTCTCTCTCAAAAGGTGCATCCAACAAACAATGATTGTGGCAAACAAGCAAACAAAATAAAACTATATCACAAGACTCTCCAAGCAAAACACATATCATGTGATGAATAAAAATATAGCTCCGAGTAATATACCGATAGATTGGAGACAAAAGAGGGGATGCCATCCGGGGCATCCCCAAGCTTATAGACTTGGGTCTTCCTTGAATATTACCTTGGGGTGCCATGGGCATCCCCAAGCTTAGGGTCTTGCCGCTCCTTATTCCTTCATCCATCATGATCTCACCCAAAACTTGAAAACCTCAGCACACAAAACTCAACAGAAACTTCATGAGATCAGTTAGTATAATAAAATCATCATCCACTTTAGGTACTATTATAAATAGATTCATAATTTCCCTTGCATACTACCTACTGTATTCTAACTTCTCCATGACGTACCCCCGATATAATCCATATCATAATCAAAATAAGCACACTATGCAATAAAAACAGAATCTGTCTAAAACAAACTAGTACGTAATGACATAATATTTATCCATACTTCCGCAACTCTAAAAATTAGGGCAACGTAGACAATTTCTATCCAAATATTATGTAAATATTTCAGCAAATTATCACTTTCTAGTAAAAAAACGTAGATTCAAATACTGGGCATAAAACTTTCTGTTTTGCATAGAATCAATTCAACTATCATCCAAATCATCCCAAAGGATTTACTCGGCACAAACTCAAAATAAAAGATAAAAACACAATCATTATAGTAGCAATAACCATGTTGACTCACAAAATCAGAAAATAAAAATGAAAATAAAGATAACTATTGGGTTGCCTCCCAACAAGCGCTATTGTTTAATGCCCCTAGCTAGGCATAATGCATTGTTTCAAGTATTATCATCCTTGTCCAATTCCTCAATTATGCAAGGGGTCTCCTAGAAGTTTTATCAATAGTAACACTCCTAGGCACAAAATTGAGAGGTTTATTTTCAATCATAGGTTCCTTTATCATTTCAATGAAGTAGGGGTGAACGCTGATCATTTTTAGATCTGCTTTCTCTTTACTAGAGGAAGGACCCTTATTTTTAGGAACATACATAAGCTTAGAATTCTCACTTGTAGGAGTCCTTTCAATAGTTTAACCGAAAGAGAAAGCTGAACCAAGTTATTAATGATCTTTTCCAATTTATTAATTCTCTCAGTTAAAAACCAAGGTTTATCGAACCAATACCTATAATAGGCGTTGGGATTTCCCCGAAGAGGAAGGGTGATATAGTATAGTAGCAGAAAGTATTCCCCCAGTTAAAAACCAAGGTTTATTGAACCAATAGAAGATCCACACAAACAAAGATAAACGGTACCTGCACACACACAAAACAAATACTTGCACCCAACACGGGCAAGAGGGTTGTCAATCCCCTTGAACTCGTTAATTGCAAGGATTAATTCTGTTAATGGAAGATAGATAACTTGCAAAGTAAAATAAAAGATGATACATTACAACAAGGTATTTTTAGGGTTTTAGTAAATATAAAGTGAATGGACCCGGGGGCATAGCTTTCACTAGAGGCATCTCTCTCATGAGAATAACATTGGTGGATATGATTACTGCTGGGCAATTGATAGAAAAGCGCATAATTATGATGTTATTCATGGCATGATCAATACATAGTCATTACGTTTGTGACAATTAGACAGAAACGATTCTGCATCTACTACTATTACTCCACCCCTTGACCGCTATGTAGCATGCATCTTATGGTATTAAGTTCATAAAGAACAGAGTAATGCTTGGAGCATGATGACATAATGTAGACAAAGTAAGATCAAATAATATGTTCGAACCCCATTGTTTTACCCTTAGTAGCAACAATACAAATACATGCATTGCTGCCCCTACTGTCACTGGGTGAGGATGCCACAAGATTGAACCTACCATAAAGCAGCATTTTATCTATGCATGTGTTATGTATGCTTATTTTTATCAACATGATGAAAGCAGTAAATGGATGCCACATGTGAGACATGTGGTTCACTAAGGTGCCAAAAGGATAAGAAGTTCTTCATAGATCTTCCGAATGACTTCCTCACTAGGACAGTTGTTTTAGTTGAACATGTTATGGTTGAGTTTCATATGGTATACGATTGTGCCCAAAGTTGTCTAACTAGTTCTTTTTTTCAATTTTGCCCAAGTTATCCTGTAGGATCGGAGAAGATAGGTCCAGAGGGGGGGGGGTGAATAGACTCTTAACCAACCAAAGGTGCAGTTTTTAGTTCTCTTGGAATTTAGGCAAATTTTGGCACTAGTTAAGATATCACCAAGACTTCCTACACATGCATAGCTAAAGATAGGAGCATCAAAAATAGTAAAGCACGCAATTTTGCGGAAAGTAAAAGGTAGAGATGGAGGATCAAACGCAATGAAGACATGATGATTTTTGTCGTGGTTCCGATAGGTGGTGCTATCGTACATCCACGTTGATGGAGACTCAACCCACGAAGGGTAACGGTTGCGCGAGTCCATGGAGGGCTCCATCCACGAGGGGTCCACGAAGAAGCAACCTTGTCTATTCCATCATGGCTTACGCCCACGAAGGACTAGCCTCACTCAGGTATATCTTCACGAAGTAGGCGATCTCCTTGCCCTTACAAACTCCTTGGTTCAACTCCACAATCTTTTGGAGGCTCCCAAGTGATACCTAACCAATCTAGGAGACACCACTCTCCAAAAGGTAATAGACGGTGTTGTTGGTGATGAACTCCTTGCTCTTGTGCTTCAAATGATAGCCTTGCCAACACTCAAACACTCTCTCACAGATTTGGCTTTGGTGGATGAGAGGATTGAATGGAAAGCAACTTGGGAAAGGCTAGAAATCAAGGTTCAAATGGTTGGATTGGAATCTCTTGATCTCAACACATGAGTAAGTGGTTCTCTTCTCAGAAAATGAGTAGTAGAAGTTGTGATTCGTTCTGATGGCTCTCTTAGAGAGTAAGTGGTGGTGGAGTGGTATAAGGCAGCACCAAAAATCCAACCGTTACAAGTCTTTGACCCAACTTGGTGACACCGACATGAAAATCTCGATGAGACCGACTAGTGTAAAAGACTTGACCGTTAGGCTTTTCGGTGAGACCGAACAGAACATCTCAGTGAGACCGAAGTGCAATGGCTAGGGCAAGACCTTGTTTCGAAAATTCCGATGGGTTCATCTCGGTGATTCTGAAATGAAGCAACTTCATCACAAAAACTTGGTCAGGCCATATCAGTGAGACCGAGATCCATTTCGGTTTTGTACCGAAGTGTTAGGGTTTGGCATGTGGCAGTATATGGGATCATCTCGGTGGGTCCGGATGGGAACTTTTCGGTGAGACCGAGATGGATATTTAGGGTTTTGTATAGGAATGAAGTGGAGAAGTAGTTGAGGATTTTGGAGCAATACCACACTAAGCACTTGAGCGATTGAGTCATGGTCAAAATTTCATCCCCTTTTAATAGTATTGGCTTTCCTATGGACTCAATGTGATCTTGGATCACTTAACAAAAAATGTAGAGTCTTGGAGCTTTGCCAATCTTTGCCCTTAGCATTTTGAAGGGGTCCGCATCCTCATGTCCTTGCCATGCCACTGTTGGACTTATCTGAAACATACTAGATGAAAGTGTTAGTCCAACAATATGTATGTTGACATTGATTACGAAAACAATCAAGGGAGGAATTGTTCTTTCACGTCCCTTGCGGGGCAAGGCGTGACTTCTTAAAGAAGTTTCGAGTTCCGCCTGATGCCACCACCACATTCCAGTGCACCCTCATGAAGATGCTGACGTCCCAACACTTCAATTGTCTTGTCACCAACGAGCCAAACCGCACCTATTTCGGTTGCCCTGGTTGGAGAGCCCTTGCAACTGCTTACGAGATGGAAGCAGTGGAGAGAGCCACGTTCTACCTCGACTACGGTCATGACGAGATCATGGTCTACTATAGGCCTGCTGGCAGCGATGGTTCACTTGCTCCAGACTATGACCCTGAGTCCGCCTGCCGAAAAGTCTAGTTAGCTAGTCGGCATGCATAGAAGATCTCATGTTATTATCACCTCTATTTATTTGAACTTGTGCATGTGTTACTTTGCCTACTTTGTTGAACTATATCAATAAGTGCATTGTAGAACTTAAATGTTGTTATTGGGTCTATTTAGTACTATCATAAGTTGATTTAATTACTGTTCTTAAACTGGATTATGCTATCATTTTGGTTGGGATCGTTGTCGTACAACTTTATATGAAATATGAAAATCAAATTACTAGTGTCGCGACAACATGGAATGCCACTACTGATGAATATTATTGCTGGCGCTGACCACGTGGCATGCCATTACCCTCCAAAATCTGCTGGCGTAGGCTGCCATGCCAGCACTATTTTTTAACAACGGCGCCATATTGGTGGTGTTGTGTGTCCACACCAGCAAGGCCCTTTTTGGCACGCCGTAACTAGGTTTTTCTGCACTAGTGTTACAACCCTTATCTGTTGTGGATGTTCAACTGCCACATAAATGTAGAGGTGTGCTCCAGCATCAAGTACCTTTACAAATATGTATACAAGGGCCACAATCGAGCTTCATTCAACATCGACCAGCCTGACAGCAACGGGGTTGTAGATGAGACTAAAACGCACATTGATGCAAGATGGGTTACTGATGGGAAACGTTGCATGGAAAACAAAAAAAAATCTACGCACACGCAAGATCTATCCATGGAGATGCATAGCAACGAGAGGGGAGAGTGTGTCTATGTACCCTAGTAGACCGTAAGCGGAAGCGTTTGTTAACGCGGTTGATGTAGTCGAACTTCTTCGCGCTCCAACCGATCGAGCACCGAACGTACGGCACCTCCGCGTTCAGCACACGTTCAGCTCAATGACGTCCTCCGCCTTCTTGATCCAGCAAGACGATGAGGTAGTGGATGAGTTCCGGCAGCATGACGACGTGGTGACGATGATGGTGAAGCTATCTCCGCAGGGCTTCGCCTAAGCACTACGAAAATATGACCGGGGTGTAAACAGTGGAGGGGGGCGCCGCACACGGCTAAGCAATTGTCGTGTATGTGCTAGGCACCCCCTCCCACATTTATATAGGTGGGGGAGGGAGGAGGCAGCCTGGAGGCGCCCCAAGTGGGGCCGAATCCCACTTGTGGTCCTGCCCCAAGCCGCGCCCCCTGCCATGTATAGGTGCGGGAGGAAGGCAAGGGAGGGTGACGCCCCCCCCCCCTTTCCTTTCTCACATGAGGAGGGAAAGGTAGGAGGGGCCACCCCTCCCCTTTCCTTTCCCTAGGGCCGGCCAGCCAAGGAAGGAGCGCAGCAGCCCCCTTGTGGGCTGGTCTGTCCCCCCCCCTTTGGCCCATTAGGCCCATACACCTATCGGGGGTGTCCGGAACCCCTTCCGGCGACCCAATGACTACCCGGTGTACTCCGAAACTCTTCCGGTGTCCGAATACCATTGTCCTATATATCAATCTTTACCTCTCAACCATTTCGAGACTCCTCGTCATGTCTGTGATCTCATCCGGGACTCCGAACAACATTCGGTCACCAAATCATATAACTCATATAACACTATATCGTCAATGAACGTTAAGCGTGCCGACCCTACGGGTTCGAGAACTATGTAGACATAACCAAGACACCTCTCCGGTCAATAACCAATAGCGGAACCTGGATGCCCATATTGGCTCCTACATATTCTACTAAGATCTTTATTGGTCGAACCGTTATGACAATATACGTAATTCCCTTTGTCCATCGGTATGTTACTTGCCTGAGATTCGATCGTCGGTATCTTCATACCTAGTTCAATCTCGTTACCGGCAAGTTTCTTTACTCATTCCGTAATACATCATTCTATAACTAACACATTATTCACTTAGCTTGCAAGGCTTCTTACGATGTGTATTACCGAGAGGGCCTAGAGATACCTCTCCGATACTCGGAGTGACAAATCCTAATCTTGATCTATGCCAACTCAACAAACACCTTCGGAGATACCTGTAGAGCACCTTTATGATCACCCAGTTATGTTGTGACATAATCTCATAGTCGAAGGAATATGTATTTGACATGAAGAAAGCAATAGCAATAAACTGAACGATCAATATGCTAAGCTAACAGATGGGTCTTGTCCATCACATCATTCTCCTAATGATGTGATCCCGTCATCAAATGACAACACATGTCTATGGTTTGGAAACCTTAACCATCTTTGATCAACGAGCTGGTCTAGTAGAGGCTTACTAGGGACACGGTATTTGTTTATGTATTCAAACATGTATTTAAGTTTCCGATCAATACAATTCTAGCATGAATAATAAACCTTTATCATGAATAAGGAAATATAACAACTTTATTATTGCCTCTAGGGCATATTTCCTTCACCTCCCACTCACTTCTTTCGAGAGAAACTCCTTTTCTAGAAAGGACCCATTCTTAGCAACAAAGATTTTGCCTTCGGAACTGTGGTAGAAGGTATACCCAATAGTTTCTTTCAGGAATCCTATGAAGATGCACTTCTCCGCTTTGGGTTCGAGCTTATCAGGCTGAAGCCTTTTGACGTAAGCATCGCATCCCCAAACTTTTAAGAAACGACAGGTTAGGTTTCTTGCCAAACCACAGTTCATACGGTGTCATTTCAACGGATTTAGATGGTGCCCTATTTAATGTGAATGCGGTTGTCTCTAATGCATAACCCCCAAAATGATAGTGGAAAATCGGTAAGAGACATCATAGAACGCACTATATCTAATAAAGTACGGTTACGACATTCAGACACACCATTACGCTGTGGTGTTCCAAGTGGCGTGAGTTGTGAAACTATTCCGCATTGTTTTAAATGAAGGCCAAACTCGTAACTTAAATATTCGCCTCCACGATCAGATTGTAGAAACTTTATTTTCTTGTTATGATGATTCTCCACTTCACTCTGAAATTCTTTGAACTTTTCAAATGTTTCAGACTTGTGTTTCATCAAGTAGATATACCCATACCTACTTAAATCATCTATGAAGGTGAGAAAATAACGATACCCGCCGCGTGTTTCAACACTCATTGGACCGCATACATCGGTATGTATTATTTCCAATAAGTCACTAGCTCGCTCCATTGTTCCGGAGAATGGAGTTTTAGTCATCTTGCCCATAAGGTATGGTTCGCAAGTATCAAATGATTCATAATCAAGTGATTCCAAAAGTCCATCCACATGGAGTTTCTTCATGCTCTTTACACCAATATGACCTGAACGGCAGTGCCACAAGTATGTTGCACTATCATTATCAACTTTGTATCTTTTGGCATCAATATTATGAATATGTGTATCACTACGATAGAGATTCAATAAACCATTCACATTGGGTGTATGACCATAGAAGGTTTTATTCATGTAAACAGAACAACAATTATTCTCTTGAATTAAATGAATAACCGTATTGCAATAAACATGATCTAATCATATTCATGCTCAACGCAAACACCAAATAACATTTATTTAGGTTCAACACTAATCCCTGAAGGTAGAGGGAGTGTGCGATGGTGATAGTATCAACCTTGGAATCACTTCCAACACACATTGCCACCTCACACTTAACTAGTCTATATTTATTCTCCAACTCCTGTTTCAAGTTACTAATCTTAGCAACTGAACCGGTATCGAATACCCAGGGGCTACTACGAATACTAGTAAGGTACACATCAATAACATGTATATCAAATATACCTTTGTTCACTTTGCCATCCTTCTTATCCGCCAAGTATTCGAGGCAATTCCACTTCCAGTGACCATTTCCTTTGCAGTAGAAGCACTCAGTTTCAGGCTTAGGTCTAGCTTTGGGCTTCTTCACGGGAGTAGCAACTTGCTTGCCATTCTTCTTGAAGTTCCCTTTCTTTCCCTTGCCCATTTTCTTGAAACTAGTGGTCTTGTTTAACCATCAACACTTGATGCTCTTTCTTGATTTCTACCTTCACCGATTTCAGCATCGCGAAGAGCTTGGGAATCGTTTTCATCATCCCTTGCATATTATAGCTCATCACGAAGTTCTAGTAGCTTGGTGATAGTGACTAGAGAACTCTGTCAATCGCTATCTTATCTGGAAGATTAACTCCCACTTGATTCAAGCGATTGTAGTACCCAGACATTCTGAGCACATGCTCACTAGCTGAGCTATTCTCCTCCATCTTGTAGGCAAAGTAGAGGTCTCATACCTCTCGACACGGGCATGAGTCTGAAATACCAATTTCTTTCAGCTCTTAGAACATCTCATATGTTTCGTGGCGTTCAAAACGTTTTTGAAGTCCCGGTTCCAAGCCGTAAAGCATGGCACACTAAACTATTAAGTAGTCATCATATCGAGCTTGCCAAACGTTCATAACGTCTGCATCTGCTCCTGCAATAGGTCTGTCACCTAGCGGTGCATTAAGGACATAATTCTTCTGTGCAGCAATGAGGATAATCCTCATATCACGGACCCAGTCCGCATTATTGCTACCATCATCTTTCAACTTAGTTTTCTCTAGTAACATATGAAAATATACAGGGGAGCTATATCGCGAGCTATTGATTTACAACATAGATATGCAAAACTATTAAGACTAAGTTCATGATAAATTAAGTTCAATTAATCAAATTACCAATGAACTCCCACTTAAATAAACATCCCTCAGGTTATCTAAGTGATACATGATCCAAATCAACTAACCCATGTCCGATCATCATGTGAGATGGGGTAGTCTTCAATGGTGAATATCTCTATGTTGATCATATCTACTATATGACTCACGTTCGACCTTTCGGCCTCCAGTGTTCCAAGACCATGTCTGTACATGCTAGGCTCGTCAAGTTTAACCCAAGTATTCTGCATGTGCAAAACTGTCTTACACCCGTTGTATGTGAATGTAGAGTCTATCACACCTGATCATCACGTGGTGCTTCGAAATGACGAACTTTGGCAACAGTGCGTACTCGGGGAGAACACTTTTATCTTGAAATTTAGTGAAGGGATCATCTTATAATGCTACCGCCGTTCTAAGCAAAATAAGATGCATAAAGGATAAACATCACATGCAATCAAAATATGTGACATGATATGGCCATCATCATCTTGTGCTTTTGATCTCCATCTCCAAAGCATCGTCATGATCTCCATCATCACCGGCTCGACACCTTGATCTCCATCGTTGCGTCGGGGTCGTCTCGCCAACTATTGCTTCTACAACTATCGCTAACGCATAGTGATAAAGTAAAGCAATTACATGGCGCTTGCACTTCATACAATAAAGAGACAATCCTAAGGCTCC
Source organism: Thinopyrum elongatum (assembly GCA_011799875.1). Classification (NCBI taxonomy): domain Eukaryota; kingdom Viridiplantae; phylum Streptophyta; class Magnoliopsida; order Poales; family Poaceae; genus Thinopyrum; species Thinopyrum elongatum. Next base: position 445,676,233 of record CM022298.1, on the reverse strand, counting down.
TGCTGGTTGTCGATATTACAAAACATGATCATCTCATACATCAACATATATCACATCATATCTTGACCATATCACATCACAACATTCCCTGCAAAAACAAGTTAGACGTCATCTACTTTGTTGTTGCAAGTTTTACGTGGCTGCTATGGGCTTCTAGCAAGAACCGTTCTTACCTACATCAAAAACCACAACGGTGATTCATCAAGTTTTCTGTTTTAACCTTCTTCAAGGACCGACCGTAGTCAAATTTGATTCAACTAAAGTAGGAGAAACAGACACTCGCAGCCACCTTTATGCAAAACTAGTCGCATGTCTGTCGGTGGAACCGGTCTCATGTGCGTGGACATGTAAGGTTGGTCCTGGCCGCTTCATCCCATAATACCGCCAAATCAAAATAAGACGTTGGTGGTAAGCAGTATGACTATCACCGCCCACAACTCTTTGTGTTCTACTCGTGCATATCATCTACGCATAGACCTGGCTCTGATGCCACTGATGGGAAACGTTGCATGGAAAACAAAAAAAATTCTACGCACACGCAAGATCTATCCATGGAGATGCATAGCAACGAGAGGGGAGATTGTGTCTACGTACCCTCGTAGACCGTAAGCGGAAGCATTTGTTAACGCGGTTGATGTAGTCGAACTTCTTCGCGCTCCAACCGATCGAGCACCGAACGTACGACACCTCCACGTTCAGCACACGTTCAGCTCGATGACGTCCTCCGCCTTCTTGATCCAGTAAGACGGCGAGGTAGTGGATGAGTTCCAGCAGCACGACGACGTGGTGACGGTGATGGTGAAGCTATCTCCGCAGGGCTTCGCCTAAGCACTACGAAAATATGACCGGGGTGTAAACGGTGGACGGGGGCGCCACACACGGCTAAGCAATTGTCGTGTATGTGCTAGGCGCCCCCCTCCCACATATATATAGGTGGGGGAAGGGAGGAGGCAGCCTGGAGGCGCCCCAAGTGGGGCCGAATCCCACTTGTGGTCCTGCCCCAAGCCGTGCCCCATGCCATGTATAGGTGCGGGAGGAAGGCAGTGGAGGGTGGCGCCCCCCCCCCCTTTTCCTTTCTCACATGAGGAGGGAAAGGCAGGAGGGGCCACCCCTCCCCTTTCCTTCCCCTAGGGCCGACCAGCCAAGGAAGGGGCGCACCAGCCCCCTTGTGGGCTGGTCTGTCCCCCCTTTGGCCCATTAGGCCCATACACCTACCGGGGGGGGGGGGTGTCCCGAACCCCTTCCGACGACCCGATGACTACCCAGTGTACTCTGAAACTCTTCCGGTGTCCGAATACCATCTGTCCTATATATCAATCTTTACCTATCGACCATTTCGAGACTCCTCGTCATGTCCGTGATCTCATCCGGGACTTCGAACAGCATTCGGTCACCAAATCATATAACTCATATAACACTATATCGTCAACGAACGTTAAGCGTGCGAACCCTACGGGTTCGAGAACTATGTAGACATGACCGAGACACCTCTCCGGTCAATAACCAATAGCGGAACCTGGATGCCCATATTGGCTCCTACATATTCTACGAAGATCTTTATCGGTCGAACCGTTATGACAATATACGTAATTCCCTTTGTGCATCGGTATGTTACTTGCCCGAGATTCGATCATCGGTATCTTCATACCTAGTTCAATCTCGTTACCGGCAAGTCTCTTTACTCGTTCCGTAATACATCATTCTGTAACTAACTCATTAGTCACTTTGCTTGCAAGGCTTCTTATGATGTGTATTACCGAGAGGGCCCAGAGATACCTCTCCGATACTCGGAGTGACAAATCCTAATCTCGATCTATGCCAACTCAACAAACACCTTCGGAGATACCTGTAGAGCATCTTTATGATCACCCAGTTATGTTGTGACGTTTGATAGCACACAAGGTATTCCTCCGGTATCTGGGAATTGCATAATCTCATAGTCGAAGGAATATGTATTTGACATGAAGAAAGCAATAGTAATAAACTGAACATTCAATATGCTAAGCTAAAGGATGTGTCTTGTCCATCACATCATTCTCCTAATGATGTGATCCCGTTATCAAATGACAACACATGTCTATGGTTAGGAAACCTTAACCATCTTTGATCAACGAGCTAGTCTAGTAGAGGCTTACTAGGGACACGGTATTTGTTTATGTATTCACACATGTATTTAAGTTTCCGGTCAATACAATTCTAGCATGAATAATAAACCTTTATCATGATTAAGGAAATAAAATAATAACCATTTTATTATTGCCTCTAGGGCATATTTCCATCAGTTACTCCACCAGAGGCGATGTGGATGATATTTGGCTTCAACCTTTCTGAGATTTCCCGTCATTCCTACAGTTGCCGCTCCATCTCCCTAATATGCATAGGGTCACGTTCAAAGCGCGAGAGGACCTCACCGGCGTCATCGCCCGTGAAAATGCATTGAAGTCGATGCTGACAGAGTATTTCATCGCTAATCAGCAACACGTGTGGGCTCTGGATATCTTGTACAAGGACTTTCCAAGAAGTTTCACATGATAGAGATTGAACGACTATTGGCCTAGAGAAAAGCAGCACCAAGTAGGTTGAATCGTGTCAGCCCATCCAGTCGAGGGGGAGCGGTACTTTCTATGAGAGCTGCTCAACCACGTACCAGGCAAGACATCCTTCGAGGATATGCAGACTGTGGACCGTGTGCTATGTGATAGCTTCCGTGAGGCCGCTGAGAGATTGGGCCTCATCGAGGCCAACAACACGCTTGACGAGTGTCTTACAGAGTCAACACAGTTCATGATGCCAACCTCACTCAGGAGGCTCTTTGCAACAATCTTGGTATTTTGCAAGCCAGGTGATGTGCGCGGTCCATGGGTTAGGCACCTAGAGGCCATGTCTGATGACTACCGCCGATCACACATGTGCTCAAAGGCAGTGGAGTGGAGCAGATGGTGTTGCTTGACTTCAGGGGGCATGCTACGGTCCATGGGCAAAGACACAACGTTGTTCCCTCTTACGGACATCGACGAGACCTATGACACTACTAGAGGCGAGACCAGAGAAGTCATCGAGGAGTCCACCATCAAGGTTGACGCAAACGACGCTGCTTTAGTGTCCTCGCTAAACCCCGAGCAAAGGCTTGCATACAACGAGATACTGGCAGCAGTTGATGCCAGTGATGGGGTGCACTCTTTGATTATGGCCCGGGAGGCACCGGGAAGACCTTCCCATACAAGGCACTGCTCGCAAGGGTTCGAGGCAAAGGTAAGATCACGATGGTTACGACGACGTTGGGCGTCACGGCTTCCATCATGCCTGGAGGCATGATAGTCCACTCGAGGTTCAAGATCCCACTCAACATTGAAGATGGCGCGCCGTGCAGCTTCACCTAATAGAACACGCCGAGGATCACATCTTGTCTTGGAGTAGGCACCGGGTCTTCGAAAGATTCCATCTAGAGTACGTCGAGGGGCCTTGCAAGCGTGACCCACTGGCTGAAAGCTTGGGGGTCCTCGACCCAACCCATGCTCGGGGCCCGACGTGGTTAGCACCCCCCCTATGTAGGACACCATCACACGCGCGGTGATCGGTCAAAATTTGGGTTGCTCGACTGATGCCTAGGGTTAGCCTTCTATTAACCAATCACTTAAAATAGCAGGCTAAATGGTATAGGGGCGACCTTCTTCCAAAAGCTACAAAAACTACAGTGGGCTGTAACATTTAGCAGTTTTAATTTTTAAGAAGAAAAAAACATGGCATATATGGCCAAGGAATAAGGAATTTCAATATGATTAGGTGAAGCATAAATTCATGAACTCATAATTGTCTGTCGAAGGGTCGAGTCATGATGTGGATCACCAGTTGCAGCCTGAGCAGCCACACGCCCACCCCGCCTCACATGTCGTAACTTTTAAGGAAAATACTGAGGTGAATGATTAGGGTCAAGATTTCTAGTCGTCGGCACTGAGTTGAGTTGAGACTTGAGTTGTTATGTGATGGAAACTAGCGCAAGCTTACTTTCTAACTAGTTTTGTTGATAACGTAGTTAACCTTCTTGACTGCTATGCAATTTAGGCCCTGTTTGGTTCATAAGTCCTAGACTTTTTTTAGTCCCAACTTATAAGTCTCAAGTCCCTAAAAAGTCCCTACCTGTTTGGTTCCTGGGACTTAACATGGACTAAAAGACCATATTACAACTATAAGTCCCTATAAGACTCTCCTTGAGAGTCTTATTTCATAAGTCCCAAATGCCCACTTTAAGTCCCTATAAGTCCCTCCTGTTTGGTTTACATGGGACTTATAGGGACTTTTTTAAGTCCCTAAACTAATAAGTCCCTGGAAACAAACATCCTCTTAGCGGAGGTTAGCGTTCGCGGTTGTAACTAAACTGCCAACAAAAATTGCATCACATATTCACATCGCTAGCTATAGGGGGAACTTGTTGAAAAATGTATAACCAGTTTTTCTTTTAATGCATCAACCTATTCTACATTATCAGGACTGAGGATTGATATTTTTCTCGGATCTTTTCTTGCGCCTTTCCTCTTTTTTTCTTCTTCACCCGTGTCGCCTTTTCTTTTCGTTTCGTCCTCGTCATCGTCCTCCTCTTCCACTTCCCCTAATCTCCGACAGTTTTCCAATTTCTCATCTCCCAACCCCAAACCCCAACCCCAACCAGAGACCGAAAAGAGTCGCACGCGACTTCGCTAGAGGGGGGAGAAGCAGCAGACGAAAGCGAGAGACCTCCTCCTTCCCCAACCCCAGCCCCGCTCCAAACCCTAACCCTTCCTCAGATCTCGCGCCCGTCTGCCCTCCCGCCCCGCCCCGCCTCGATGTGACCCGGCCCCTAGGGTTTGTGCCGGTGCGGTGTGGTGGTGGGTCCCGGTTCGTGGGCGGATTTCGGACCCGAGGAGTTGGAGCTGGCGGCGCGCGCGCACATGAAGGACCCCGCGCACCGCACGAAGGTGGTGCTCAGGCGGCTGCCGCCGGCGATTGCGCAGCAGGCCGTCGTGGACCAGGTTGACGCGCGCTTCGCTGGGCGGTATGACTGGGCCTGCTTCCGCCCCGGTAATGCCAGGTCAGCGTTTTCTCTCCCTCGCTCCCCGAGTCCCCTGGGCGTGCGCTGGCCTTCCTGCGAGGTTCGGTGCTCTTTAGGTCTGGATTGGGGTCGTGGCTGTTTAACCTAGGAATCATGTGCTAGGCGACTGGCAGTTTCCGTTTAGATTTCGTGTGCTGTTTAAGTGATTTAGTGTTTTTTTTGTTATTAGCATGCATGTTCCATCTGTGTAATTGATATGCTTAGCTTAAATAAAACTGTTGACTCAATCTAGTGCATCATGTTATTCCTAGTTGTAGACTTGTAGTTGGCGTGTCTGTGAGGTTCAGTGCTCTTTAGTTCTGGATTGGGGCCTTGTCCGTTTAATATAGGAATTATGCGACTAGCAGTTTCTGGTTTCCCCCCATAGATTTCGTGTGCTTGTATAAGTGATGTAGTTTGTTTCGTTATTAGCAATCAGCATGTTCATTTGCGTAATTGAGACGTTAAGCTTAAAATTCTTGCTGCTGCTATCTAGTGCAGCACATTATCCCTAGCTGGGGACTTGTAGTTTACAATGCGGTGCCACTTGCAGTTTGCAGTTCCTGCCATCTTACGTTCAACCAGAATGAACTGTTGGGTGTTAAATCGTAGTTATGATCCGTGCTTGTAATTTTGTCTTCGAGTACAAATTTGTCAATGATTGTACCTTAAGTATTAGTGAAGAATTGAGGTTGCCTTATTTGTTATGCAACTATCTATGCTTACTACCCGTTAATTCCATTTCTTTAGTTTGTCGCTGGCCTCACTGGTTTTTTATTGCAATTAAAAATGTAAAATGTTCATTTTTTGCTTTCTCTTATTTTGGATACAAGAGCCAGAATTCACTTATAGTGTGTTTGTTATGGAGCAATTTCTTAAAAGAAACAGAAACACTTGAAGTCGAAACTACCTTGTAGCATTCAGCCTTTTTTATTTACCAGTCCTGTGCTATTTTCTGGTGATTTGCGTAGTAGTTTCTTCCTTAAATTTTGATGTCTTTGAGTTGCTTTTACTCAAAGTATAAGGTTTCCTTATTAGAACCTAGCAGTGGGAAGTAAACAATAGTATATTTCTTGTTTCCCACCCTCTTTTGTCCAATTGGTTAACAAAATTTATCTATCCAGCCGATTTTACCTTAACTTCAAGAGCCCAGAAGTTGTTGATACAATAGCGACTTAATTGTTTGCCACCATCTTTTTTCCAGTTGGTTAACTGAATTTTTATTTCCAGCCAAAAGAATCATAGATATTCTTGTCTCTACCTTAACTTCAAGAGCCCAGAAGATGTTGTTGAGTTTGCTGAGTTCTTCAATGGGCATGTATTTGTGAATGAAAAGGGTAAGTCCTTCATTTCTTAACCAATATGCTCTTTTTGTTTCATTTCTCATGTGCAATCAACAGTATGCGGAACTCATATTCAGATTACGTCTACTTATCGCTGTCCACGCTAGAGATACAAGTTCATTAGTGAGGCACCCTTTGCATTCTTCAGTTTCTACTATTTGTTGCATCAGTATAGCACTATACATGATGTGATTTTTGCAATAGCCATATAGTTTTCTACAAGATTTCCAATTGACATAAAATGTTCATGTTTAGCAGTCACATAGCCATTGAACGAAAGATGGGTCATCTTGATTAGGGCTAGCTAGCAAATAAATACTGCCATATTGCGGTCATCCTTCTTAGATGGTCAACGCCTGAGGTTATCCAGAAAATTAAACTAGCCATCAGTTTCCTCTTTTATATAGCCTGCCCAATAGTTTGGTCAGGTGTTAGACATGGTGAATGAACACAATCACCACCTATGTTGTATTGGGTTATTTAATTATCCTGTTAGGATGTAACTGAAATTGGTAGCTTGTCGTAAATTTTTAATCAATTTGTGAAGTTCTTTTTTTCCCTAAAACTCTAGTATATGTTTGGTTATGCATCTATGCATGTTTTAATTTGTATGCCATACATGTTGTCCATGGTTCCCTGCCAGGTGCTCAATTTAAAGCTCTTGTGGAATATGCACCATCACAACAGGTTCCAAAGTCAAATATCAAGAAAGATGCTCGTCAAGGAACTATAACAAAAGGTCATAAACAAGCATTTGTTGTCCAATATGTACCATACTTCATATTTCTCATTTTTTTTCAAACTTAGCTTATTTCTGTTGTCGAATATTCAGATCCAGAATACTTGGAGTTTCTTGGGCTTATATCAAAGCCTACTGAGCATTTGCCAAGTGCTGAAATTCAGCTTGAAAGGAAAGAAGCTGAAAGAGCAGGTAAATCATCTCATAATTTTCTATTTGTAGTAAAGCATCATTGCCTAATTAATATATCTATTCAAAGATGCCAAGCATAAAAGAAGGTCATGTCTTTACTTGGTTACTATTGCAGCTGCTGGAAAGGAGCCCCCTGTTGTGACACCTCTTATGGTTTATGTTCGTCAGCAAAGGGCGGCTAAGAGTATGGCCCAGGTATATTGGTTGAAATGACTATACTAAGTTTTATTATGGTTTATCAACTGTCAGGTGTGTACTAACTAGCATTTCACACTCTGCAGAGGTCTGTAAGTAGTAGACTAAGCAGAAAAGTTGCAGGTGTGGTAACTAGTAGTTCTAGCCCATCTAAAAGGTCTTCTGAAAGGCGCAGGGCCTCCACTTCAACGGTAATATGCTTGGTTGAGAATTGTCACATGAAATGGATCTTATCCTTCCATATATATGTTTTAAGTAGGCCTACTCATTAATTTTGTACTTGAAATAGTAACATGTAATGATAAGTCTGTTCCAAGCATATATATGGCGACACATACCTTTTTTTATTGGGCATTTTTGGATTATAGCATGTGGTAGCAGGTGGGGCTCAAATACCAGCACATTACCGTGGCATGTTTTTACAGAAGTAGGTGTTGAGTAGTGTACCTCTATGCCTATACAAGTACCCCCTCCGGTCCTTTTTAGTCTGCATATAACTTTTGTCCGAAGTCAAAGTATCTCTACTTTGACCAAACTTATAGAAAAAAGTATCAACATTCACAATGCCAAATCATTATTGTTAGATTCGTTATGAAATGTAGTTTCATAGTATATATTTGGTATTGTAGATGCTGATATTTTTTTATTATAAATTTGGTCAAACATTGCAATGTTTGACTTGACACAAATCTAATACGCGGAGTAAAAAGGACCGGAGGGAGTAGGTATAGATTAGTTTTTTACTATATGTTTTCATTTTATACCCCTACAAAATATTCTCGAAGGTTCTGCTGTTCTATTTGTATTTTGATTTGAAATAATGAAATAAGTTGTTTCCTTTTATGTTTGTATCATAAACTTATCACTATGGATCAGATTCTCTGTATATTTCCTATGTTTTTTTTATGTTAGCATGTTAATCCTTATGATTACTGCCAGCCTGTCGTTTCCCCTGCATGTTTTGCCCCAGTGTTTATGGATCATATGCTCATATATGTTTTATATATTCCAACCACTTCAGAATTGTTCTTTTTCGGTCGTGGAGCTCTCGTAATTTCTTTTGAACATATACAAGTGTGTATTCAGTTGTATTGGTTATTTTAAGTGTTGGACTATTTATTTTGTGGTGTTCTGTAAAAAGTAGTATTACCCCCGTCCCAAAAAGCTTGTCTTAGATTTTTTCTAGATACGGATGTATCTAACACTAAAACGTGTCTAGATAGATCCGTATGTAGACAAATCTAAGACAAGTAATTCGGGACGGAGGGAGTACTTCTTTCCTTGAGGCTTTGTCATGGTGTTCCATGTCTTCTCTCTCTGAGAATGATTACCTGTCAAAACCAAGTAAACAACAATTGGTACTTTCTGTTTATTATTCGCAATGAATTATGAACTGAAGTTATTAATATGCTGCTGTTCTGTGATATCCAGCAGTATGTTGTGCGAGACAATGCTAAGGAGAAGCCGACTTACATCTTAGCGCCAAAGAGAGATGATCATACACACAGAGAGAAAATCATTGCTGGAACTTCAGGTGGTACTACATTGAAGAAATTGTTTATTGTTATTAGCTTGTTATGACTGTTGTGAATATTCAACAGTACTTTGGATGTCATAGATTATTACTAAGTGTGGTCTTTCTGATATGACCCCTGACTATGTGTTGTTGGAATGTTGTATCAACTAATAGACAGACTAGGGTTTCTTTGAGCCCCATTGTCAACTTGAGCTTAATCCGTTACATGGGAATGGGACATATTCATGTTTGTAAGAACAAACTCATGGCTGAGTTGGTTTTCCTGTACTGCGTGGCACGGAATCTAGCTAGTATTGGAACCTTTACTATTTTGACTTCAATGTGTTGGCTTGCTAGTTATTGTTTTCCGCAATGGCAAAAATAAGTGTGCTTTTGAAAAGCCAATCCGAAGCACCCTCAGTGCAAAGAAACGTAGATTGTGTTTCTCACTTGTTTGGTTTAAAAACTGACATGTGGCAGTAGCCCAAGTGGTTGTTTTCAATTTCGACACGCAGTCCATTCATGGGAACGATGCCGGTGCTCCTTGCATGATGTCATCCACTTACCACATATACGTTATTTGTCGTATTTGAGAATTGCGTGTTGTTTTTTCATTTATTTATTTTTAATCATGGAGCTGTATTCCCTTTACAAGGGTAACTGTTGAATTATTGTTTTGTACCACTTAATCTTTAGTTCTTTACCCTAATGTGATTCACTACTTTCCATCCTTATAGTGGAATACAAATGCCTATTTCCTCTATGATGTTAATACTGTTGTTTTGTTTTGTCCCGTCTTGTAGATGCTACAAGCGGTGGGCCATCTGGGTCTGCTCAGGTTATCGACGGTAAAAAGGACAAAATTGTCCTTCTGAAAGGAAGAGCGAGGGTTGATTCCAATGTAAGCAGACACATTCCGCAAGGTTTTTTATCATTTATTTGGTATGGACTGTCATATTATCTGCTTTGTCACAGATATCTGATAGCTCAACCCTGCAGCAGTCTGTGCCCCCTTCGAGAAATACACCCCCATCAACTTCTAGACAAGACCAGCGAAATGAGGCCAGTGGCAGAATTATCAAGACTATACTTTCAAACAAGGAAGGACGCCATGCAATAGCAACTCAACATGAGCAAGAAGGTCACATAATTAGTGCCGAGAAGGATAAGAGGCCACCACGGGCTCCGAACTCGCGTTCCACTGTAAAAGTCCAGACTGTTGAAAATGCTGAGAAAAACCACTATGATGACAAGCATAATCATCTGCATGGTTCTGGACCCATTGGTGAGAAGATTGAAAGACATGCCAGAAATAGAGATAGGCCTGACCGAGGTGTTTGGGCCCCTCGTCGCTATGACAAGTCTGCATCAGGAGGCGGTATGCAAGCCTCATCGTCCGAGTTCCCGCTAACGCAGCCACACTCTATGGACAATTTCTCTCAGCAAGTAGATGGTACAAGTCATTTAACAACTTTACGTTAATTATTCCTTATGCTCGAGTTACTGTATTAACATACTTGATGATGCAGGCCATGGAGAAAGAAAAATAGACACAAGGAGTCCTGGTGGCCGCGGTGGCCTTGTGGAGAATGGTTTGTTTTTATCTGGCTATAATTATAGTTAGCGATTAGCAAACAAGCAATCCAAAGTTTTTCTATATCAGTTTCTGTACTGTGGTTCATGGTGTAATATGTTTTTTCATGGTTTAATATGTTCATGGTGTAATATGTTATTCAGGAAACAGGCATGCCAACCGCCGTGGTCCGCCACGTGGGCCGAAGGAGATGGAAATCCCTCCTATTACATCTGATGGAAAGCCTTCGAAGAGGGGCCCTGCTAGCTATGTGGCTCATGAGGTGTGATTAGTGTATAATTTTTTACTTGCCTTGGCTGACTGCATGGGGGTTATTTTTGTTAGGCATTATTACTCTAAAAGTCTAATACCATAAATGATGTGTGCAGAGACAAGTATGGGTTCAAAAGTCAAGTTCAGGATCATGAGTTTGTCCACCAATGGTACGCTATTTTACCATATTTTATTTATTTATTCAACCTGTTTTCAGACTCTTCCTCTATAATTAAATGTGTACACTGATCCTCATGTTTCCAGCACCATCTATTGGGCGTCTTTGTCTTGTCTCCAGCCTTTTCTGATTCCTATCTGGAAAACACATCTAACAGAAAAAATGTCTTACAGAAAATAATAGTAACTTGTCACCAAATAGGAAAATGTATTTTGTGCTGTCAGGTGCATGTGGTATTGGGAAGTGACAAACACTTTCTTTTGAAAGCAATGCGGTTTTTGTATAGATGTGCATTAGCAAATATTTTTGCAAAATTGTGCGCAATGGTTTTGAGGATGGTTTTAAGGAGTATATGCGTACATTTTGTTATACGAAACAAATGGACATATTTTTGCACAAAATATTGCTAGTATATATATTTTTTCTACCAGGAAGCACTCTTGCGCGGACCTTTGCATTTGCCTATCAAATGTTTACTAATCTATCAACTTGTCTTGCAGATACTTTCATCAAAACAGATGTTGCAAGTTGTGGAGAAGTCTATGGATTTTGCGGCTCATTCTGAAGTTTGTGAATGAAATGACTGTTGGTGAGATGGTTCTATGAAGTGCAATCCCAGATTTGTCAATGAAAGTCTCAGCTATAGCTGAAAAGGCAGCTCTTTGATTTGATTCACAGAATCACAGCAATAGTGAAGTAACATAACCCACCAAGTAGGTAGCTCTCCATCACTTTGGGTGAGATTTGATTTTGGACCCAAGGGTGCTATATCTGGAGCGAAGGATGGAAATTAGGCTGGCATCAATACCTCGAGACAGTGGTCACATATTTCCAAGACCCCTGGAGGCTATACACAGTGATGGATGTACATATCTCTAGAGAAAGAAGAGGTCTGGCTCTGATTGCTGTTTACAGGTTAGAGGTGCCATGTATCTACAAAGAGATAAGAGTTATCAGACTACCCAGTTTGCTAAATAAAGGCGAATTTTTAGTTAGTTGGTTATGAGAACCCCTGTATCTCGGCGGCTGCAGTTGCAGTCAGTATGACCGAAGTTAATGTGGAGTGCAAAGTGACATAGCACTATCATGTTTTATGCTCCAGGGTGAATGGAATGTGAGGCTATTTTGGCTTGTTGATGTTGCTGGTGTGTGTTTTTCTATTGTGTCTCACCATATATGTTTTGGGTGTCATGTTATCAATGATATGCCTGGTTATGGTGTACGGCATCAAAGGTGGTTGCTATTTTTAATATGGATGTATGTTGACTTACGCTGTTGATGACCTGTCAAACAGGCCAAGCTATTGTTCTTAGTAATTGTTGTAAGCACTCTACAGATTCAGCGTCCAATCCTGTATAGGACAGCACCTTGCCTATCTGTCTCTGGGCTGTACGCGCACTAAGCGGTGGAGGCACTCTTGATCATACATCAGTGGAGAAAGGGTCCCCTCTCGTTAGGGTTTTGTGTCCTCTTGGCAGCACCGAGGTGATCGTCGTAGAGAAATCCCCTTCCCTGCCATCATTCGCTGATGGGAGTCTGGGGTAACTAAGCTGTGATCGTTGATCACTTCCCGGGCCTTGGCTTGTCGAGAGGGGTTTCTAGGGTTTGGACGCCCGGTGAAACACATCTTCATCGGGCAAGGGACGAAGGAATGGAAACAGGAGATTCAAGCTCGGGGATGAACATGAGCGAGGTTGAGGAGATGCTGAAGAAGTTGGGACTCGCGGAGGACTGATGATGCGGTTGTGGAGGATGAGGAAGCGATTCCGGCTGAATCGATCTGCTGGATGGCTATAGCTCGAGCTCGAGCGTACATGGAGAAATCTTATAGTCAGTACTTGATTCTATAAGAACCATGTGGGTTGCATGGGATTTGGCCAAGGAGGTGAAGATCCGGCTGCTCAACGACAACCTTTTAGGCCAACTCTAGCCGGCAGATGCAAATGGACGCGATTTTTGTCCGTTTGAATTCGCCGAGCGCCTTTTAGGCCAACTCTAGCCGGCCGATGCAAATAGACGCGATTTTTGTCCGTTTGAATTCACCGAGCGGACGAGTGTGTTTGGTTTTGGTAGGGGGTGTAGGTGCGCCCAATGCGGCCGACACATTTGTTCCGTGTGGCAAGTAATAATAACTAAATAGGCATAAAACATTTAAAATAAAAACATGCATATTGAAACGCTGGTCAAAGTCCACTTGCAATAATTAAAACATAAAATATTAAAACTTTTCCTCGCCCTCCTTGGACAGGTCGACGGACGTCGGCGGCGCGGCCCATGGGAAGGCCTGTTGGTAGGCTGCTAGCGCCGCTGTCTTTGGCGCCGGCTGCTGCTACGCTGCGCTGCCGCCTCCTCCTGCTCACGCCGCTTGGCCTCCTCCTCGCGCTCCCACTACATCAGGCGCTCCGTCTCTGCCCACTCTGCCGCCAGACCATGTCCCTCCCACTCATCGATGTGATGTCGCTCCTCCTCCTTCGTCGTTCCTAGCCAAATGGGTGGCGAGAGACGTAGATCGATAGCTCGCACGTCCACTGGTAGCTCTCGGGGGTGAGCGTCGGCGCGGGTGGGGGCGGTAGCAGTGGAGATGGCGGCAGTGGTGGCGGTGGCGGTGGGGGAGGAGCCTGGACGCCGGACGCTGTAAGTGCATCTAGTGCCACCCCTAGTTGGTTTTGGAGTATTGACGACAAACGTGGTTGAAGGACTAATGTGTTTGTGAGAATTGCAGGATAACACAGGTAGAAGTCCCTCATTGATTCGGTTTACCTACCAGAGATGACCCCTAAAATGTATGAAGACATTGAAGACAATGGTGGTTCGTGAAGACATTCACGTCGAAGATAATGACATGTGAAGACATTCACTTGAAGACTATGGAGTGCGAAGACATAGTTTCCTTCGTAGTTTCATTTTCTTCTTTCTTGAGTCATAGGAACCAACGTACTGTTAAGTGGGGTCCAAGTGAACAAAGTCATAAGACTGCTGTGATGCTCAACCCAAATCTTATGTCTTCGAGCGAAGACAATGAGAGCAAATCTTATCCAGAGTTGGATTTGCTTGTAGCCCAAGCCAAGCTGCTACGTGTGTTTGAAATCCGACCGTTGGACACGTGTCAGTTCCTTAGTGACCTAGGGTCATTTCGGACATATCATGTCGGGTTGCCTCCTGGCTATAAATAGCCCACCCCCTACACCATAAATTGGTGGCTGCTCAGAGTAAGTGCACGGCTTTTGTCGTTTGAGAGCAACCCATCTCCGAAGACTTTGAGAGAGAGAGATCCTTGCGAGGACAAAGCCCAAAACACCTAGAGCCAAAGAGTGTTAGGCATCACTGAAGTCTTTCTGTCCGCGTGACCTGAAGACTTGTTACACTTGAGGATTGTGTATCCTCCAGCCAGTTAGGCGTCATGTTCTGAGGATCCAAGAGTCATTACGGATCGCCGGTGAACGGAGTCTGTGAAGGTTTGGAAGTCTACCTTGAAGACTTACCAGAGTGATTGGGCGAGGACTGGGTGTCCTTAGCTCAAGGGGAATAAGGTGAAGACATGGTCTTCTGAGTTCAATCTCAGCCTCCCTAACCAGATGTACAATTGTCAAAGCAATTGGAACTGGTCTACCAAATTCTTGTCTTCACCAAGCTACTGGTTTTATCCCCTACCTCCTTTACATTTCAGTTTGTCTTCGTGAAGTCATTGCTTGTTTGCCTGATCTGTTTGACTTCACTGTGCGAAGACTATTACCTGTTTGGCTTCATACTATCTTCCATTTCGATCTGTACTACCTAGCTGCTATTAGTCCTCGTGCTTTCATTACAATGCTTACTTGACTTTGGTCTGTCTAGTGTAGTTTATCTTCCGCTGCATATCATATAGGTTTCATTTTAGTCGTTTGTCTTTGAAGACTTTCATAAAAATCGCCTATTCACCCCCCTCTAGTCGATAACTAGCACTTTCAATTGGTATCAGAGCAAGGTGCTCCCTTGTTCTGTGTGATTCGGTTTAACCACCTGGAGTTTTAGCTATGTCGACTGCAGGGATAATCAAAGTCTCCGCTGCGTGCCCCGTCTTCGATGGCACTGATTACCCCTACTGGAACAATAAGATGCGCATGCATCTTGAAGCCATTGACATCGACCTCTAGTATGTCGTCAGGACTGGTGTTCCCAAAGTCGGTGAAGGTGTCACCGTTGCTGATGTCAAGCGATTCGCACAATTGGACTCAACCGCCAAGAACATCATCTGTGGTCATCTGACCAAAGGGCAGTATGGCCGTGTGAGTGCTCTGGAAACTGCAAAGCTAGTCTGGGACTGGCTGTCCAAGGTCAACGGAGGCGTCTCAACTTAGAGAGACTCAAGGATTGATGTACTTCGCAATCTCTTCAACCGCTTCAAGAGAAATGACAATGAGAATGTCCAGCTCACGTTCGATCGCCTCACTGATATCACAAATAAGCTTCGTGCACTCGGCGCTACTAAGATCACCAAGCATGAAATTGTGAAGAAGCTACTGAGATCACTTGCCAGCTCATCTGACACTTTGGCCCTGATGATTCAAGAACGCCCTGACTTCAAAGATCTCGATCCATCTGACATACTTGAGAGGCTCAACACACATGAGTTCCAGCTGGCTGAGAAGAGAGATATCTATGGCCCCAACTATGGCCGATCCCGTACTTTGAAGGCAAAAGCTGTTTCCTCATCTGAAGAAGAATCTGACTGCAGTTGTGATGATCCTGAAGACATTGGCAAAGAGCTAGCAATGCACGTGAGAAAGTTCCAAAAGTTCTCCAAGAAAAATCGCTTCGAAAAGTCTTCAAGATCCAGCTCCAAGAACGATGAGGCTTCCACTCGTGACCACAAGAAGAGAACATGTCACAAATGCAAGAAGCCAGGTCACTACATATCTGAATGTCCTCAATGGGACAAGGAAGCCATGAAAAAGAAGAAGAGCAAAGAATATGACTCCGACGACAAGAAGAAGAAGAAATCTTCAAAGTCTTCCTCACACAAGAAGAGCTCATCTGGCAAGGCTCGTGCATTCATTGGCAAGGAGATGGATTCAGAGGAGGAGTCTGCTTCTGAGGAGGCAGAGGTGGAGTCCGAGGAGGAGTCTGATTTAGGCGTGGCAAGCCTGGCTCTAGCTTCGGCATTCGTCGCCAAGTCCATCTTCAACACTGAAGACAATGGCCTCGCCGCCGACGCTGAAGCCGATGATGAGGACGACTCTGCTTCGACCTACTGCTTCATGGCACGAGGTGCCAAGGTAAACTCACGCGATGCTTACTTTCAAACCTCCGGTGAAGATGACTCTGAATGTGAATCCAAACCAAGCTATAAGACTCTTGCTAAAATTGCAACTGAACAACAAACTGCTATGGAACACATTCAAAAACTGCTAGACAAAAGCGATGACCTGTTGGACGAAGAAATGAATCGAACTCAGTCCTTAATCGAAGACATCAAAAACCTTCACGTTAAGTACGAAGAACTTGAAAGTCGTCATGAAACCCTCTCAGCCACTCATGAGAAGCTTTCCTATGATTATCTTCAAAGGAAGCAAGATCTAGAGAAACTGAGAGCGTCTCATGAAGATCTTCAAAAAGAGAACGATTCACTACTCGCTCAACAGATCAGTTCCGCTCAGGAAGATTTTGTGCCACCATGTTTAAAATGCCTTGAGCGTGACAATGCTATCTCTATTGCTAAATGTTCTACTGCCTCTGATGTTGCAATATCTTCAACTGCTGATGTGGTAACTAACCCCTCTTCTGAGGATACCACTACTATTGCTGATGAGAATGCCAGGTTGAAGACATTGCTTGAAACAGGCATGTACAAAAGCCTTAAAGGGCATCAGACACTATATGATGTCCTCAAGAAATAGATTCTGAACCGAAACCCTAGGAAGGAGGGTGTTGGTTTCGAGAGGAAAATGAATACTGATGGTTCTTACTGGAAGCCTGAGCAGTACCCCAAAACCACATGGGTTGCTGCAAAGGGTCCTTCAGTAGATCCATCTACTTTATCTGGTTTCACTTGTGCTAACCCCATTATCATTGATGAGTCCCTTGACTCCAATTATAAGCTATTTAAGAATCAGAATGGTGAAGTGTTTGCTAGGTTTATTGGTACTAACTGCAGGAATGGGCCACCTTTGAAGAAGCTCTGGGTTCCTAAGAGTTGTCTTGAGAGACTTCCTGTGAGTGTCATCATGACACCACCAGGGAAGAAGACAAACCCCAGACCAAAGGCTTCATATGGCCCAAAGGCTTCATACAATGTCTGGGAACTTGTCAAGCGTCCTGATCCTCGCAAGCACAACATTATTGGCACCAAATGGATCTATCGCAACAAACAAGATGAACATGGTCAAGTTGTCAGAAACAAAGCTCGTCTCGTTGCTCAAGGTTACACACAAGTGGAAGGGATTGACTTCGATGAAACCTTTGCTCCTGTGGCTAGGCTTGAAGCCATTCGCATACTGCTAGCCTATGCTAACCACAACAACATCCTTCTCTATCAAATGGATGTGAAGAGTGCCTTCCTCAACGGCAAAATTGAAGAAGAAGTGTATGTAGCTCAACCACCTGGTTTTGAACATCCAAAGCATCCTGATATGGTCTACAAACTCAACAAGGCTCTGTATGGCCTCAAACAAGCACCTCGCGCTTGGTATGACACACTCAAAGACTTCCTGAAGAGCAAAGGCTTCAAACCTGGTTCTCTTGATCCCACTCTCTTCACGAAGACATATGATGGAGAATTGTTTGTATGCCAAATCTATGTGGATGACATTATCTTCGGCTGCACTGATAAGAGATACAACGATGAGTTCGGGCATATGATGCAAGAGCAATATTAGATGTCCATGATGGGAGAGCTGAAATTCTTTCTTGGTCTTCAAATCCGTCAACAGAGAAATGACATCTTCATATCACAAGAAAAATACCTCAAAGATTTCCTGAAGAAGTTTGGAATGCAAGACTGCAAAGGGTACACGACGCCAATGCCAACCAAAGGCCAATTGGGCCCCGACGACAATGGTAAAGAGTTCGATCAAAAGGTATACCGCTCCATGATTGGTTCTTTATTGTACTTATGTGCATCTAGGCCAGATATAATGCTTAGCGTTTGTATGTGTGCCCGATTCCAAGCGGCACCAAAGGAATCGCATCACCTCGCGGTGAAGCGAATACTTCGATATTTGGCTCACACCCCGACACTAGGATTATGGTATCCAAAGGTCTCAGAGTTTGATTTAGTTGGATTCTCAGATGCTGATTATGCTGGAGACAAGGTTGATCGCAAGTCCACATCAGGCACATGTCACTTTCTTGGACGATCTTTTGTCTGTTGGTCTTCAAAGAAGCAGAACTGTGTATCACTCTCCACTGCTGAATCTGAATACATTGCTGCTGGATCTTGTTGTGCTCAGCTTCTCTGGATGAAGCAAACTCTCAAGGACTATGGCATCAACAAGAAGAAGGTGCCCCTCTACTGCGACAATGAAAGTGCCATCAAGATTGCTCACAACCCAGTTCAGCACTCGAAGACAAAGCACATTCAGATCCATCATCACTTTCTCAGAGACCATGTGTTGAAGGAAGACATTGACATCATTCACGTCAGCACTGAAGAGCAATTGGCAGATATCTTCACAAAGCCCTTGGATGAGAAAAGGTTTTGCAAGCTGCGGTGTGAGCTAAATATCTTAGAATCCTCGAATGTCCAGTGAATGGACACACATCCTAACGCTTATGCATATTGATGACTTAGGTGCGCAACACACAAAGTAACGTATGTCTTCAACTCATGAAGACATACACTTTGAGTGTGAATACATTAAAGCGGAATTTGACTTCGGAGTGCCACGATAATTGTGCGCCGTGTCTGGGTCTAATACTTCGTATACGGTGGGTAACGCCATCACCAATCTTTCTTGAAGATTTTTGTTTGGCGTCATGTTGCATTATCTTCAAAGTTGGTTTGTCTTCAACATTGCCTTGTCTTCATGATTTATCTTAGCAATGTTCAATTTGGTCTTCTCAGATATATATATGTATATATGTGTTCTGTCCTCTACAGCATTCACTTATAGCTATCTCTTCAAGTTGCCATTTTCTGTGCTAAGTGAATGTGATCGGACCCTAACCCCTTCCGTGCTTGTCCCTCTAACTCTATTTGTCTCTTCATATGCATTCTATTGACACGTGTCGATTGTCTTCACTGCATCCTTGTCAGTTGAAGATATAAAGACAAAACATTTAAAATGCTTTTACTATCTCTATCCTTTTTTCTTGAATATCGGAGAAGCCGGAACGACCACCCGACAAACCAGGCGCGCGTGGGGTCGTGGCAGAACCTTCAATCTGTTGCATGCTTGCCATGTGTCCTTTAGATGTGAACCACCAGGGGCACCTGAGTAATTACACTACGCTGTCCCTCTTGCTTATAAATACTCCACCCCTGCGGTCATTATTTCTTCTCCCCTCACCGTCTCGCTCAAACCCGAGCGCCACCGCTAGCATCAGTCGTCGCCGGAGACGAAGCCCTTCGCTGCCGCGACTTCTCCGACGCCGTCTTCACGCCGGCCGCGAACATATTCTCCCCCGCCGCCACCGTAGGTGTCTTCCGCCGCCAAGTTAGGGCGCGGGAGATTGGATTGCTCGACCTCCATACTTCTCGTCTAGCAGTTCTTCGTGCGGTAAATAAGAACTCACTTTTTATCGTTTATTTGATCCGTTGAACTATCCATATCCTTCCAAAAGATGTTTTTACACTTCCAAATCTGGATCCTGTCTATTGGGAATCTCATAATCTGCAAAGAACTTTCACTTATGAATGCTTCACATCTAGTTTGATTCCTCACTTGTGCTTATTTTTGGATTCGTACAAATTTGGAACCAACTTACATCTATAAGTGAATGTCTTCGCGCTATGAGGTCATTGTCTTCAAACTGATTTATCTTCAAAATCTTCTGAGAATGCATATGACCTCTTCCCCTTCCCTCGCATCTCTAATGCTATCACTGAAAGTGCTAGTTATCGACTAGAGGGGGGGTGAATAGGCGATTTTTATGAAAGTCTTCAAAGACAGATGTCTTCGAAGACAAACAATTAAAACTGAACCTATATGATATGCAGCGGAAGATAAACTACACTAGACAGGCCATAGTCAAGTAAGCCATATAGTGAAAGCACGAAGACTAATAGCAGCTAGGTAGAACAGATCGGAATGGAAGACGGTATGAAGCCAAACAGGCAAAAGTCTTCGCTCAGTGAAGTCAAACAGATCAGGCAAACAAGCAATGACTTCACGAAGACAAACTGAAATGTAAAGGAGGTGGGGGATAGAACCAGTAGCTTGGTGAAGACAAGGATTTGGTAGACCAGTTCCAGTTGCTGCGACAACTGTACGTCTGGTTAGGGAGGCTGAGATTGAACTCAGAAGACCACGTCTTCACCTTATTCCCCTTGAGCTAAGGACACCCAGTCCTCGCCCAATCACTCTGGTAAGTCTTCAAGGTAGACTTCCAAACCTTCACAGGCTCCGTTCACTGGCGATCCACAATGACTCTTGGATCCTCAGAATGTGACGCCTAACCGGCTGGAGGATACACAGTCCTCAAGTGTAACAAGTCTTCAGGTCACGCGGACAGAAAGACTTCAGTGATGCCTAACACTCTTTGGCTCTGGGTGTTTTGGGCTTTGTCCTTGCAAGGATCTCTCTCTTAAAGGATTCAGAGGTGGGTTGCTCTCAAACGACAAAGGCCGTGCACTAACTCTGAGCAGCCACCAATTTATGGTGTAGGGGGTGGGCTATTTATAGCCAGGAGGCAACCCGACATGATATGTCCGAAATGACCCTGGGTCACTAAGGAACCGACACGTGTCTAACGGTCGGATTTCAAACACACGCGGCAGCTTGGCTTGGGCTACAAGCAAAGCTGACTCATCCAACTCTGGATAAGATTTGCTCTCATTGTCTTCGCTCGAAGACATAGGATTTGGGTTGAGCATCACGTTAGTCTTCTGACTTTGTTCACTTGGATCCCACTTAACAGTACGGTGGTTCCTATGACTCAAGAGAGAGGAAAATGAAACTACGAAAGAAACTGTGTCTTCACACTCCATTGTCTTCAAGTGAATGTCTTCACATGTCATTATCTTCAACGTGAATGTCTTCACGAACCACCATTGTCTTCAATGTCTTCATACATTTTTAGGGGTCATCTCTGGTAGGTAAACCAAATCAATGAGGGACTTCTACCTGTGTTATCCTGCAATTCTCACAAACACATTAGTCCCTCAACCACGTTTGTCGTCAATACTCCAAAACCAACTAGGGGTGGCACTAGATGCACTTACAATCTCCCCCTTTTTGGTGATTGATGACAAACTGGTTGAAGTTTTCAACGGGGATAAAATTATGTGAAAGTTAAAGTACGCGGTCATTGGCTTCATGAAGATGAAGGAGCTCCCCCTGAAGATGTGCATATAGTTATTTTGCCTTTGAATGCAAATGCACATGGCAGGTTCTGCTTTGTGGAGATCTCCCTTACTTCATGAAGACAAGTCATCGTGCACACAAAAATGTAATGAAGATAATGACATGCACAATGAGAAATGGGCGTCTGCAAAATGCGGAATTTATCATCGCAATAAAAGGTAGCAACAAAAGTGGTAGACGACCATCAAGGTTTAAGGGTTACAACTCAAAACCAATAGTTCAAGAACGATAGTTGTAAAACTTAGCAAAAATAAGCACCCGACCCATATAGACCCGCTTGAAGACTATCAACTCATATGCTTCTCCCCCTTTTGTCAGGAATGACCAGACATAGAGTGTCTATGCGTTCCCAGGCGGTGTTGGTGAAGCTGTTGGGGCAGCAGGCTCAACGGTGGAGTTGGGCGGTGCAGAGGGGCCTGATGCAGAATCCTGATGCAGTGAAGCCATGGCTGGTGAAGTGGCATTGTCTTCTTCATCAATGACTCGCGCAACAACAGTTGGAGCCGAAGATGAATACTCAGAATCTTCAATGGAAGGAGTTGGACGGCAACTTGCTGACTGTGTGGGCCTGGAGTCAAACTTGAAGCGTTCAGTGAAGCCATCTGCTTGAAGATCGTCTTCAGAACAAAGCATTATGAGGCTCTTCCAGGCACGCCGACAGGCTTCATGAGCAACAAAGGAGTTCTTGGTAGCAAGATTACGAATGCGATTGACATCAACTAGGAGACTTTGCATCTGGTGCTTCATCCAGTCATGATGCCTATCCTGCTTCTGATGAAGTGAAACAAGAAGCTCTTGGTCATTCAGCACACTAGCACGCTTCTAAGGCCTTTGGGCAACTTTGCTTGCTGTGGCATCAGTGTTGGAACGATGCGGCAGCCAAAGCTGACCAGCAAGAGGACCAGCAGCAACAGGAGGATTAGGCACATGAACACCTTCAAGCGGTTGAGTGAAGCGTTGGAAGGCAGCATTGTCTTCACGAATAGGCTCCTTGGCAGGTTCAGGGTATATAGCTTCATGTGACATATCCACTTAAGGCAGAAAGACAACATGGTTGCGTGCTAAAGCTTGATAGTTGATTGTGGAGTGAAGCTTAATCAGCCGCATGACCCATGGAGCATAGAACTTGAGGCCAAATAGATCAATGCCAGAAGTTGCCAACTGGCGAACGAAGAAGTCTTGAGTATTGAATCTGATGCCATTGATGATGTAGAAGACCAATGTCTTCATAGTGCCTTCAATCTTGGCTTGAGGAGAATGCCCCTTAATTGGCCATAGAGTATGCCTCAATATGTAATAGATAGTGTGGGGCAGATACTCGAGGTCATTGACATAGAATTCCTTGGGGTATTCAGCATCAACTGGCAATGGCTTCATCATGATGACCATTTGACTCATGTTGGGCTCAGACTTCTGGAAGATGCTCTGCAATTCTTGTTCATAGCGCTGACAACCTGGTTCATATAGATCACTAGGAGTGGGCAAGGAAGTTAGCTCGATGATGTCTTGAGCTTTGGCTTCATGATGTACATCTCCTGACATCCACTCAAGGATCCATGTCAAGGTTGTCAGAATCGCGATTTTGAATCGGATCGAAGCTCCGATGGTAGGATCGTAAATCGTAGAATCTTCACTATCAGGATCATAGAAACGTAGATTCTATGAACTAAAATCGTAGAATCATAGGGGTTAGTTTGGATCTTAAAGTCGTAAAATCGTATAATAGAATCGCGATTCTGACAACCTTGATCCATGTCTTCGGATCCCTGTTGTAGCCTGATATATGGAGAATGGCAAAAAATTGCAGCTGTAGTTCTTCATTCCAATGCTCCTTGTCGATGAAAAATGGGAGCAAGCCAACTTCACGGAAGCAGTCAAGAGCTTCCTCAAGGCAGGGGAGTCCAACAATGGCATCGCAGCACAGGCGCTTGTGGGGAAAGATCCTGTCCTGGTTGTATAAGATGCAAGAGTAATAGCTTCTCTGCTGGTGGCTCCAGAACCTGTCAGAGGAGATCTTTGGCTTCTTGTATGGATTCTTGGCCGAGTCAAAGAATGTGTTGTGCTCTCTGAAGCTGAGCACACTGAAGGAGCCTTGTGTGGTTACGACACTGGGAAGCCTTGGCAGCCTGGGCTTTGGCTTCTGCGTCTGAGGCCTCTGCTCCACATGATAGTCATATTGAGGACCAGGAGCTGCTGGAGGCATCAGGATGGGCCACTTGACAGTTACATGCTCACCATGATAGAGCGCTCGTTCCATGGTGTGAGGTACAGGAGCAGCAGCAGCAACCACATCCAAGGTGGATGGCTGAGTGTCTTCAGTGGCATCATTGGCTTCGGGCTGCACATTATCTTCAGCCATGACAATGTCATTGGCTTCATCAGTGGTGGTATTGGCAGCCTCATTGGCCGTGGCTTCAATGGCTTCAGGAATTGGGGGGTCGGGCACAATCACTTCTTCATTCTCTCTTGATTAAACGGTAGGGGGGACAACAACTTGATCTTCTTCTTTGTCTTCGGCTGATGCAGCCGGAATATCTTCAGCCTCTTTGGCTTCAGATTCTTGAGCAGTTTCTGTAGGGATGGCTTCAGGGAACACTTGACGTGCTACTGAGCTTGTGGCTTGCACATCCTCTTCAGGAATGCTCGACATGGAGACCGTGGGCCTAGGGCCTCTGTGAAGCCTTCGGAAAGATGGCGATGCCTGTGGTGAGGGAGTGGTCTTCTCCATGTCTTCAGGGGTGTCTTGCGGAGTCCCAATCACTGGTGTAGTGACTTGAGCCGGTGGTGTGCGAGGTATGACTTCATGCAATGGGCAGTTGGGGTGTTGCTCTTCCCAGAACTCATCATGTGCTATTGGCGTCGTGGGATCGCCAATGCTTATCTGTTCACTGCTTGATGGAGCAGAAGATGATACCGGCTTGGGCATGATCTAGGGGAATTGAGGAAGGACTTCATCATCATCAACATTGTCTTCATGACCAATGTCATCAGCTGCGGTGGTGTCAGCAGCTGGAATCTCTTCAGACACATGAGCCTCTGTGGTAGCAGGCTCATGAACAACCAGACGGCCCTCACGGTTGGAGGATGCAGGAAGGGAAACTGAAAGGGGTTCCACAAGTAACGGTTCTTGAGGTGCAGCATGATCTTTGCGAGAAGACTTTGGAGCCTTTGTCTTCAACTTCTTCTTGGTTGGAGTAGCATCAGAAGCATCATGATGTTTTCGCTTCTTGGCTTCAGCTTCAGCCTGCTTCGTCTTCTTCTGCTCAGAAGCAGCTGGAGTGACCTTTGGCTTTGAGCTAGTCATGCTGGCAGGGAAGACAATGCTGGGTCTTTCCTGCCTTTGAGTTTCAGCCTCAGCTTGGATCGACTTCTTCTTGCTCTTAGCAGCAAACTTGGGGTCAATGCCTGGATGCCCAAGTGCTTTACTCTTCAAGGCTTCATTATGAGCCTGAACGCACTTTGTAGCATAGTGCTTGAGATGCTCCCTGGAGCCTTTGGCAACATCATGACGCTTTTGAAACTCTGCCTTGAGGTCAGCCATCATTTTCTTGAAGTTCTGAACATCCGTGACGCTCAGCTTGGCCATGTGCTTCTTGAAGACAGCCTTTTCATGGTTGATCTTGTTCTTCTGCTCAATGAATTTTTGAACAATTGCAAGCTCTTTGGCAATATAGCCCTAGAATGTCACGCTGATGCCAATTGGAAGCTGCAGATCATCGAGGGTAAGAGAGGTATCTTCAAACCACTCGTCAATAAAGTTGTTGAGAATATCAGCATCAAACAGAGGCAGATCATTGAAGATTTCGTCCTCTTGTTTGCTCTTGATCAGCATCTCAAGGGCATCATCATCTACATCTTCATCGCTAGATAGATCGACAATGTCTTCATCATTGCGAAAGATGTGTGCGGGAGCAAGAGCTTGCCCTGAGATCTTCTTGGGCTTCTTGGAGGTGCGAGACAGATCTTCAGAATGCACACTGGATTCAGGAGGTGCAGACTTCAGTGGCTTCACTCTGGAAACTTTTGGTGCAACAGAAGATTTTGAAGCCTTTGCTTTCTTCACAGGCTTCGGGGGCTCTGGAACTTCAGCATGTTCCTCTTCCTCAGTAGCCTCTTCAACACTGGCCCTTTGCTCAGCGATATGTGTGAGAAGCCCATCAAGGCTGTTGAAAGGACCAATGAGATTCTGTTCAGCTTCACGGCTGCCAGTTTGTCTTGGTCGAGCTGGACCTGGGTTGAAGTCAATCCCGAAGTCCTTCTTGTTCTGGACAGCAGAGTTCTTGGCATACTTGTAATTTTCTTCAAAGAGATCATCTTCTCGACACCATCTGAGGATGGATGGGTTGGCATCTTCAGGCATAGGGCCTCTGACCATGCAAGGAAAGAAGCCTTTGGCAATGGCTTCAGCCTTGGTCTTGGGATGTAGCTTCTTGTATACAATATCGGCCCATGGTGGCCTTACTACATTCTTTTCAGCATATTTAGAAGTCACATGATACATAAACCATTGTTCAGCCCAATACCTGCGAATCCATTGAACTCTGGACTTGCGTTCTGCATAGGTTTCATCAGGATCTGACTTGTACATTTCATATAGATCAGGAGGCAGATCCAAGGCAGTCTTGTCATGGCACTGTCGGCCGCCCTTCTTTGCTGATTTTCCAGAAGCCATTGGATTCAAACTGAAAGGCTTCACAACAGTGTTTGGCTTCAGGTGACAGGACAGACATGAACTGGCTTCAGGTGATTCAATGTGATGCTGTAAGAACTCTGCAAATGAATGCAGACTATGAGAACCAAGGGATTCTCCCACGGACATGTACCTGTGACAGCATTAGAGATGCGAGGGAAGGGGAAGAGGTCATATGCATTCTCAGAAGATTTTGAAGATAAATCAGTTTGAAGACATTGACCTCATAGCGTGAAGACATTCACTTATCGATGTGAGTTGGTTCCATATTTGTATGAATTCATGAATAAGTACAAGTGAGGAATCTAACTAGTTGTGATGCATAAGTGAACGATCTTGCAAATTATGAGATGCATAAAAGGAAAGATCCAAATTTGGAGGTGTAAAAACAACTTTTGGAAGATGTGGATAGTTCAATGGATCAAATAAACGGTAAAAAGAGAGTTTTTTATTTACCGCACGATGAACTGCTAGACGAGAAAGATGGAGGCCGAGCAGTCCAATATCCCGCGCCCTAACTTGGCGGCGGAAGACACCTACGGCGGCGGCGGGGGGAAGATGTCCGTGGCCGGCGTGTAGACAACGTCGGAGAAGTCGCGACAGCGAAGCGCTTCGTCTTCGGCGACGACTGATGCTAGCGGTGGCGCTAGGGTTTGAGCAAGACGGAGAGGGGAGAAGAAACAATGACCGCATGGGGTGAGGTATTTATAAGGAAGTGGGACGGCGCAGTGTAATTACTCAGGTGTCCCTGGCGGTTCACATCTGAAGGACACATGGCAAGCATGCAACAGATTGAAGGTTCTGCCACGACCCCACGACGCCTGGTTTGTCGGGTAGTCGTTCCGGCTTCTCCGGTATTTAAGCAAAAAGGATAGAGATAATAAAAGCAGTTTTAAATGTGTGTCTCTGTGTCTTCAGCTGACAAGGACTCAGTGAAGACAATCGACACGTGTCAATAGAATGCATATGAAGAGACAGAGAGAATTTGAGAGATAAGCACAGAAAGGGTTAGGGTCCGATCACATTCACATAGTGCAGAAAATGGCAACATGAAGACATAGCTATAAGTGAATGCTGTAGAGGACAAAATATATACATATACATATATCAGTGAATACCAAATCAAACATTGCGAAGATAAATCATGAAGATAAACCAATGTTGAAGACAAACCAACTATGAAGATAATGCAACATGACGCCAAATGAAAATCTTCAAGAAAGGTTGGTGGTGGCGTTACCCACCGTATAGGAAGTATTAGACCTAGACAGCGCGCACAATTATCGTGGTGCTCCAAAGTCAAATTCCACATTAATGTATTCACACTCAGAGGGTATGTCTTCATGAGTTGAAGACATACGTTACTTTGTGTGTTGCGCACCTAAGTCATCAATATGCATAAGCGTTAGGATGTGTGTCCGTTCACAGGACATTCGAGGATTCTAAGATATTTAGCTCACACCACAGCTTGCAAAACCTTTTCTCATGCAAGGGCTTCGTGAAGATATCTGCCAATTGCTCTTCAGTGTTGACGTGAATGATATCAATGTCTTCCTTCAACACATGATCTCTGAGAAAGTGATGACGGATCTGAATGTGCTTTGTCTTCGAGTGCTGAAATGGATTCTGAGCAATCTTGATGGCGCTTTCATTGTCGCAGTAGAGGGGCACATGCTTCATGTTGATGCCATAGTACTTGAGGGTTTGCTTCATCCAGAGAAGCTGAGCGCAGCAAGATCCAGCAGTGGAGAGTGATACGTAGTTCTGCTTCTTTGAAGACCAACAGACAAGAGATCATCCAAGAAAGTGACATGTGCCTGATGTGGACTTGCGATCAACCTTGTCTCCAGCATAATCAGCATCTGAGAATCCAACTAGATCAAACTTTGAGCCCTTTGGATACCATAATCCTAGCGCTGGGGTGTGAGCCAAATATCGAAGTATTCGCTTCATAGCGAGGTGATGCGATTCCTTTGGTGCCGCTTGGAATCGGGCACACATGCAAACGCTAAGCATTATATCTGGCCTAGATGCACATAAGTACAATAAGGAACCAATCATGGAGTGGTATACCTTTTGATTGAACTCTTTACCATTGTCGTCGGAGCCCAATTGACCTTTTGTTGGCATTGGCGTCTTGTACCCTTTGTAGTCTTGCATTCCAAACTTCTTCAGGCAATCTTTGAGGTATTTTTCTTGTGATATGAAGATGCCATTCCTCTGTTGACGGATTTGAAGACCAAGGAAGAATTTTAGCTCTCCCATCATAGACATTTGATATTGCTCTTGCATCATATGCCCAAACTCATCACTGTATCTCTTATCAGTGCAGCCGAAGATAATGTCATCCACATAGATTTGGCATACAAACAATTCACCATCATATGTCTTTGTGAAGAGAGTGGGATCAAGAGAACCAGGTTTGAAGCCTTTGCTCTTCAGGAAGTCTTTGAGTGTGTCATACCAAGCGCGAGGTGCTTGTTTGAGGCCATACAGTGCCTTGTTGAGTTTGTAAGCCATATCAGGAAGCTTTGGATCTTCAAAACCAGGTGGTTGAGCTACATACACTTCTTCTTTAATTTAGCCATTGAGGAAGGCACTCTTCACATCCATTTGATAGAGAAGGATGTTGTTGTGGTTAGCATAGGCTAGCAGTATGCGAATGGCTTCAAGCCTTGCCACAGGAGCAAAGGTTTCATCGAAGTCAATTCCCTCCACTTGTGTGTAACCTTGAGCAACGAGGCGAGCTTTGTTTCTTACCACTTGTCCATGTTCATCTTGTTTATGGCAATAGATCCATTTAGTGCCAATAACATTGTGCTTGCAAGGATCAGGACACTTGACAAGCTCCCAGACATTGTTTAGCTCAAACTGTTGAAGCACTTCTTGCATAGCTTGAATCCATTCAGGTTCCATGAAGGCTTCATCAACTTTCTTGGGTTCAGATATTGAGACAAATGCAAAGTGTCCATAGAAGTTGGCTAGTTGCGTAGCTCTTGATCGAGTGAGCGGACCAGGTGCATTGATACTATCAAGAATCTTCTCAATTTGTACTTCATTCGCCACTCGAGGATGAACAGGACGAAGACTTTGGTTTTGCTGATCATTGTCTTTGCCTTCAGCATTGTCTTCAGGCTCAGCATTGTCTTCATGTTGAGTAGGAGCTGGAATGACAATTTCTTCTTCAGCCTGTTCCTCGGTGGGTATGATTTCTCCAGTACCCATAAGCTTGATAGATTCACTAGGAGAAGCTTCATCTAGCACATTTGGCAGGTGCTCTCTTTGCGAGCTGTTAGTCTCATCGTACCACACATCTATAGTTTCAACCACTTTATAGTGAAAGAGGTTGAAGACTCTGTAGGTGTGCGAATCCTTTCCGTAACCAAGCATAAATCCTTCATGTGCTTTTGGTGCAAATTTGGAAGTGTGATGTGGATCTCTGATCCAGCACTTAGCACTGAAGACTTTGAAATAACTAACGTTTGGCTTCTTACCAGTGAGTAGTTCATAAGATGTCTTCTTGAAGAACTTGTGAAGATAAACTCTATTGATGATGTGGCATGCCGTATCAATGGCTTCAGGCCAGAACTTTCTTGGAGTCTTGTACTCATCAAGCATCGTACGAGCCATCTCAATGAGGGTCCTGTTCTTGCGCTCGACGACGCCATTCTGCTGAGGTGTGTATGGAGCAGAGAGCTCATGAGTGATGCCCAATGTATCAAGATAAGTGTCGAGGCCAGTGTTCTTGAATTCTGTGCCATTGTCACTCCTGATGTGCTTGATCTTGATGCCATAGTTGGTCATGGCACGGTTGGCGAAGCGTTTGAAGACATCCTGCACTTCAGTCTTATAGATAATTATGTGCACCCAGGTATATCTAGAATAATCATCAACAATCTCGAAGCCATAAAGATGTGCAGTGGTAGTAAGGGTAGAGTAGTGAGTAGGGCCAAATAAGTCCATGTGTAACAGCTCGAAGGGACGTGATGTCGTGATGATTGTCTTCGAGGGATGTTTTGCCCTAGTCATCTTCCTGGCTTCACAAGCACCACATAAATGATCCTTCTTGAACTTGAAGCCCTCGATGCCAATGATGTGCTTCTTCTTCATGAGAGTGTGCAAGTTCCTCATGCCCACATGTCCTAGCCTTCGATGCCAAAGCCAACACTCTAAAGCTTTTGCTAGAAGACATACGGCAAGCTGTGGTCCTGCGGAGAAATCTACCATATACAGATCACCTCTTCGATAACCTTCGAAGACTAGAGATTTGTCAGTTTCCATGAGCACAAGGCAACGATATTTTCCAAATATCACAATCATGTTCAGATCACAAAGCATTGAGACAGACATTAAGTTGTATCCAAGGGATTCAACAAGCATCACTTTATCCATGTGTTGATCCTTTGAGATAGCAACTCTACCAAGACCCAATACCTTGCTTTTACCAGTGTCAGCGAATGTGATGTGGATTTTTGTAGATGGTCGTAGGGTTGAATCCATGAGAAGACTTCGATCACCAGTCATGTGGTTAGTGCATCCACTATCCATAATCCATTCAGTAGCTTTCGGAGTCATACCCTACAGTGCAGTTAGCGGGATAGGCTTCACCAAGAGTATTGTGAAGCATAAACATTTGACGTACAAGTATACTATCAAAGTTAAGATTCTTGGATGGTATGATAGGGTGCTCATCAAGAAACCAAGGAACGAAATAAATGGTAAGACCATTTTGGCACTTAATCTTGCGTCCCACAAGATGTTTTAGGTCCCCAGCATTGTCTTCAAAAGTCAATGATTTCTGGCTGGAGACCTTTCCTTGCAAGAGAAGTTAATTCTTCTTAACCACCCACATCCTAAGGGGTGGCTTAGAAGCAATGAGTCTAAGTGCAGCATCTGAGAACTTTGGCTTTGGAGCCCTAGCAAATAGTTTTGCAGGAGGTGAATAGTATTCACAAGAATATGCAGAAAAGTTCTTTGACTTGTGAACATAGCGGTTTGAAGAAACACGCTCATATTCACGAGTCTGATTATGGTTTCCCTGCAAAACATTGGCGTTAGGGTGACCTTGTGAGGTCCTTTGTCTGTATGAAGCCTTTGGGCCATATGAAGCCTTTGGTCTGGGGTTTGTCTTCTTCCCTGGTGGTGTCATGATGACATTCACAGGAAGTTTCTCAAGACAACTCTTAGGTACCCAGATCTTCTTCACAGGTGGCCCATTCCTGCAGTTAGTTCCAATAAACCTGGCAAACACTTCACCATTCTAATTCTTGAACAGCTTATAATTGGAGTCAAAGGACTCATCAATGATAATGGGGTTAGCACAAGTGAAGCCAGATAAAGTAGATGGATCTACTGAAGGACCTTTTGCAGCAACCCATGAGGTTTTTGGGTACTGCTCAGGCTTCCAGTAAGTACCATCATCATTCATTTTCCTCTTGAAACCAACACCCTCTTTCCTAGGGTTTTGGTTCAGAATCTGTTTCTTGAGGACATCACATAGTGTCTGATGCCCTTTGAGGCTTTTGTACATGCCTGTTTCAAGGAATGTCTTCAACCTGGCATTCTCATCAACAATAGTAGTGGTATCCTCAGAAGAGGGGTTAGTTGCCACATCAGCAGTTGAAGATATTGCAACATCAAAGGCAGTAGAACATTCAGCAACAGAGACATCATTGTCACGCTCAAGGCATTTTAAACATGGTGGCACAAAATCTTCCTGAGCAGAACTGATCTGTTGAGCGAGTAGTGAATCGTTCTCTTTTTGAAGATTTTCATGAGACGCTTTCAGTTTCTCGAGATCTTGCTTCCTTTGAAGATAATCATAGGAAAGCTTCTCATGAGTGACTGAAAGGGTTTCATGATGACTTTAAAGTTCTTCGTACTTAATGCGAAGGTTTTTGATGTCTTCGATTAAGGACTGAGTTCGATTCATTTCCTCGTCCAACAGGTCATCGCTTTTGTCTAGCAATTTTTGAATGTGTTCCATAGCAGTTTGTTGTTCAGTTGCACTTTTAGCAAGTGTCTTATAGCTTGGTTTGGATTCACATTCAGAGTCATCTTCCCTGGAGGTTTGAAAGTAAGCGTCGCGTGAGTTTACCTTGGCACCTCGTGCCATGAAGCAGTAGGTCGGAGCAGAGTCATCCTCATCATTGGCTTCAGCGTCGACGGCGGGGCCATTGTATTCAGTGTTGAATATGGACTTGGCTACGAATACCGAAGCTAGAGCCAGGCTTGCCACACCTGAATCAGACTCCACCTCTGCCTCCCCAGAAGCAGCCTCCTCCTCTGAATCCATTTCCTTCCCAATGAAAGCACGTGCCTTGCCATATGAGCTCTTCTTGGAAGATGAAGACTTTGAAGAAGACTTTGAAGATTTCTTCTTCTTCTTGTCATCAGAGTCATATTCCTTGCTCTTCTTCTTTTTCTTTGCTTCCTTGTCCCATTGAGGACATTCAAATATGTAGTGACCTGGCTTCTTGCATTTGTGGCATGTTCCCTTCTTGTGGTCATGAGTGGAAGCCTTATCGTTCTTGGAGCTGGATCTTGAAGACTTTCCGAAGTGATTTTTCTTGGAGAACTTTTGGAACTTTCTCACGAGCATTGCTAGCTCTTTGCCAATGTCTTCAGGATGATCACAACTGCAGTCAGATTCTTCTTCAGATGAGGAAACAGCTTTTGCCTTGAAAGCACGGGATCGGCCATAGTTGGGGCCATAGATATCTCTCTTCTCAGACAGCTGGAACTCATGTGTGTTGAGCCTCTCAAGTATGTCAGATGGATCAAGATCTTTGAAGTCAGGGCGTTCTTGAATCATTAGGGCCAAGGTGTCAAATGAGTTGTCAAGTGATCTCAGTAGTTTCTTCACAATTTCATGCTTGGTGATCTCAGTGGCGCCGAGTGCGCGAAGCTCATTTGTGATATCAGTGAGGCGATCGAACATGAGCTGGACGTTCTCATTGTCATTTCTCTTGAAGCGGTTGAAGAGATTGCGAAGTACATCAATCCTTGAGTCTCTCTGTGTTGAGACTCCTTCGTTGACCTTGGACAGCCAGTCCCAGACTAGCTTCGCAGTTTCTAGAGCACTCACACGGCCATACTGCCCTTTGGTCAGATGACCACAGATGATGTTCTTGGCGGTTGAGTCCAGTTGTGCGAAACGCTTGACATCAGCAGCGGTGACACCTTCACCGACTTTGGGAACACCTGTCCTGACGACATACTAGAGGTAAATGTCAATGGCTTCAAGATGCATGCGCATCTTATTCTTCCAGTAGGGGTAATCAGTTCCATCGAAGACAGGGCACGCAGTGGAGACCTTGATTATCCCTGTAGTCGACATAGCTAAAACTCCAGGTGGTTAAACCGAATCACACAGAACAAGGGAGCACCTCTCTCTGATACCAATTGAAAGTGCTAGTTATCGACTAGAGGGGGGGGGGGTGAATAGGAGATTTTTATGGAAGTCTTCAAAGGCAGATGTCTTCGAAGACAAACAGCTAAAACTGAACCTATATGATATGCAGCGGAAGATAAACTACACTAGACATGCCATAGTCAAGTAAGCAATATAGTGAAATCACGAAGACTAATAGCAGCTAGGTAGAACAGATCGGAATGGAAGACAATATGAAGCCAAACAGGTAAAAGTCTTCGCTCAGTGAAGTCAAACAGATCAGGCAAACAAGCAATGACTTCACGAAGACAAACTGAAATGTAAAGGAGGTGGGGGATAGAACCAGTAGCTTGGTGAAGACAAGGATTTGGTAGACCAGTTCCAGTTGCTGTGACAACTGTATGTCTGGTTAGGGAGGCTGAGATTGAACTCAGAAGACCACGTCTTCACCTTATTCCCCTTGAGCTAAGGACACCCAGTCCTCGCCCAATCACTCTGTTAAGTCTTCAATGTAGACTTCCAAACCTTCACAGACTCCATTCATCGGCGATCCACAATGACTCTTGGATCCTCAGAACGTGACGCCTAACCGACTGGAGGATACACAGTCATCAAGTGTAACAAGTCTTCAGGTCACGCGGACAGAAAGACTTCAGTGATGCCTAACACTCTTTGGCTCTGGGTGTTTTGGGCTTTGTCCTTGCAAGGATCTCTCTCTTAAAGGCTTTGGAGGTGGGTTGCTCTCAAATGACAAAAGCCGTGCACTAACTCTGAGCAGCCACCAATTTATGGTGTAGGGGGTGGGCTATTTATAGCCAGGAGGCAACCCGACATGATATGTCCGAAATGACCCTGGGTCACTAAGGAACAGACACGTGTCCAACGGTCGGATTTCAAATACACGCGGCAGCTTGGCTTGGGCTACAAGCAAAGCTGACTCATCCAACTTGGGATAAGATTTGCTCTCATTGTCTTCGCTCGAAGACATAGGATTTGGGTTGAGCATCATGTTAGTCTTCTGACTTTGTTCACTTGGATCCCACTTAACAGTACGGTGGTTCCTATGACTCAAGAGAGAGGAAAATGAAACTACGAAAGAAACTATGTCTTCGCACTCCATTGTCTTCAAGTGAATGTCTTCGCACGTCATTATCTTCAACGTGAATGTCTTCACGAACCACCATTGTCTTCAATGTCTTCATACATTTTTAGCGGTCATCTCTGGTAGGTAAACCGAATCAATGAGGGACTTCTACCTGTGTTATCCAGCAATTCTCACAAACACATTAGTCCCTCAACCACGTTTGTCGTCAATACTCCAAAACCAACTAGGGGTGGCACTAGATGCACTTACAGTCACAGGTACATGTCCGTGGGAGAGTCCCTTGGTTCTCATAGTCTGCATTCATTTGCAGAGTTTTTACAGCATCATATTGAATCACCTGAAGCCAGTTCTTGTCTGACCAGCCGTCTGAAGCCAAACACTATGGTGAAGCCTATGGCTGGTGGATAATCTGCAAAGAAGGGGGGCCGCCAGCGCCGTGACAACACTACCAGAGACCTGCCTCCAGATCTCCATGAAATGTACAAGTCTGATCCAGATGAAACCTATGGTGAACACAAGTCAAGAGTCCAATGGATTCAAAGATATTGGACAGAAGAATGGTTCCTGTATCATTATGTGACTTCTGAGTATGCGGACAAGAATGCTGTGAGGCCACCATGGGCCGATATCATTTGCAAGAAGCTTCAACCCAAGACCAAGGCTAAAGCCATTGCCAAAAGTTTCTTTCCTTGCATGGTCAGAGGCCCAATGCCTGAGAATGCTGACCCATCAAGTCATAGATGGTGTCAAGAATATGATCTCGTTGAAGAGAATTACAAGTACGCCAAGACCTCAGCTGTCCAGAACAAGGACTTTGGGATTGACTTCAACCCGGGTCCAGCTCGACCAAGGCCCAAAGGCAGCCATGAAGCTGAACAAAATCTCATTGGCCCTTTCAATAGCCTTGATGGGCTCCTCACACATATCGCTAAGCAAAGGGCTAGTGTTGAAGAAGTTGCTGAGGAAGAGGAACATGCTAAAGTTCCTGAGCCCCCGAAGCTAGTGAAGAAAGCAAAGGCTTCAAAATCTTCTGCTGCACCAAAAGCTTCAAGAGTGAAGCCACTGAAGTCTGAACCTCCTGAATCCAGTGTGCAGTCTGAAGACCTGTCTCGCACCTCCAAGAAGCCCAAGAAGATCTCAGGGCAAGCTCTTACTCCGGCAAGCATTCTTCGCAATGATGAAGATATTATCGATCTATCTAGCGATGAGGATATTGATGATGATGCCCTTGAGATGCTGATCAAGAGCAAACAGGAAGCCAAAATCTTCAATGATCTGCCTTTGTTTGATGCTAATATTCTCAACAACTTCATTGATGAATGGTTTGAAGATACCTCTCTTACCATCGATGATTTGCAGCTTCCAATTGGCATCAGCGTGACATTTCAGGGCTACATTGCCAAGGAGCTGGCCATTGCTCAAAAGGTCATTGAGTAGAAAAACAAGATTGACCATGAAAAGGCTGTCTTCAAGAAGCACATGGCCAAGTTGAGCGTCATAGATGTTCAGAACTTCAAGAAAATCATGGCTGACCTCAAGGCTGAGTTTCAAAAGCGTCGTGATTTAGCCAAAGGCTCCAGGGAGCGTCTCAAGCACTATGCTGCAAAGTGCGTTCATGCTCATAATGAAGCTCTGAAAAGGAAAGCACTTGGGTGTCCTGGCATTGACCCCAAGCTGGCTGCTAAGAAGAAGAAGCCAACTGCAACTGAAGCTGAAGCTCCAAGGCAGGAAAGACCAAGCATTGTCTTCCCTGCCAGCATGACTGGCTCGAAGCCAAAGGTCCCATCTGCTGCTTCTGAAAAGAAGAAGACAAAGCAGGCTGAGGCTGAGGCCAAGAAGCGAAAGCATCATGAAGCCTCTGATGCTGTTCCCTACAAGAAGAAGCTGAAGACTAAGCCTTCAAAGTCTTCAAGAAAGGACCAAACTGCACCACCAGAGCCGCTGTTTGTTGAACCCATCTCTGTTGCCTTGCCTGCCTTCTCCAACCGCGAGCGCTGCCTAGTAGTCCATGAGCCTGCTACCACAGAGGCTCATGTGTCTGAAGATATTCTAGTTGCCGACAACATCACAGCTGAAGACATTGGTCGTGAAGACAATGTAGTTGATGATGAAGTCCTTCCTCAGTTCCCCCAGATCATGCCTAAGCCAGTATCATCGCCTGCTCCCACGAGCAGTGAACAGATTAGCATTGGCGGTCCCACGACGCCAATCACACAAGATGATTTCTGGGAAGAGCACCACCCCAACACTTCGCTCCACGAGGTCATTCCTTGCACTCCACCAGCTCAAGTCACCGCACCAGTGATTGAGACCCCGCAAGACACTCCTGAAGACATGGAGAAGACCACTCCCTCACCACAGGCGTCGCCATCTTTCCGAAGGCTTCGCAGAGGCCCTAGGCCCATGGTCTCCATGTCGAGCATTCCTGAAGAGGATGTGCAAGCCACAAACTCAATAGCACGTCAAGTGTTCCCTGAAGCCATCCCTACAGCAACTGCTCAAGAATCTAAATCCAAAGAGGCTGAAGACATTCCGGCTGCATCAGCCGAAGACAAAGAAGAAGAACAAGTTGTTATTCCCCACTCAGTTGAAACAAGAGAGCATGAAGAAGTGATTGTGCCCGACCCCCCAATTCCTGAAGCCACTGAAGCCGCGGCAAATGAGGCTACCGATACCACCACTGATGTAGCCAATGACATTGTCATGGCTGAAGACAATGTGCAGCCCGAAGCCAATGATGCCACTGAAGACACTCACCCGTCCACCTCGGATGTGGCTGCTGCTCCTCCTGTACCTCACACTATGGAACGAGCGTTCTATCATGGTGAGCTTGTAACTGTCAAGTGGCCAATCATGACACCACCGGCTGCTCCTGGTCCTCAGTATGATTATCATGTGGAGCAAAGGCCTCAGACGCAGAAGCCAAATCCCAGGCTGCCAAGGCTTCCCAGTGCCGTTACCACACAAGGCTCCTTCAGTGTGCTCAGCTTCAGAGAGCACAACACTTTCTTTGACACGGCCAAGAATCCATACAAGAAGCCAAAGATCTCTTCTGACAGGTTCTGGAGCCACCAGCAATGAAGCTATTACTCGTGTATTCTGTACAACCAGGACATGATCTTCCCCCATAAGCGCCTGTGCTGCGATGCCATTGCTGGACTCCCCTGCCTTGAGGAAGCTCTCGACTGGTTTCATGAAGTTGGCTTGCTCCCATTTGTCATCGACAAGGAGCATTGGAATGAAGAACTTCTGCTGCAATTCTATGCCACTCTCCATATATCAGGCTACAACAGTGATCCGAAGACATGGGTCCTCGAGTGGATGTCAGGTGACATACATCATGAAGCCAAAGCTCAAGATCTGTATGAGCCAGGTTGTCAGTGATATGAATAAGAATTGCAGAGCATCTTTCAGAAGCCTGAGCCCAACATGAGCCAAATGCTCAGCATGATGAAGCCTTTGCCAGTTGATGCTGAATACCCCAAGGAATTCTATGTAAATGACCTCGAGTACCTGCCCCGCACAATCTATCATATACTGAGGCATACTCTATGGCCAATTAAGGGGCATTCTCCTCATGCCAAGATTGAAGGCACTATGATGACATTAGTCTTCTACATCATCAATGGCATCAGGTTCAATACTCAAGACTTCTTCATCCGTTAGTTTGCTGCTTCAGGCATCGATCTGTTTGGCCTCAAGTTCTATGCTCCATGGGTCATGCGCCTGATTAAGCTTCATTCCACCATCAACTATCAAGCTTCAGCGCGCAACCATGTTGTCTTTCTGCCTGAAGTGGATATGTCTTATGAAGCCATATATCCAGAGCCTGCCAAGAAGCCTGTTCGTGAAGACAATGCTGCCTTCCAAAGCTTCACTCAACCACTTGAAGGCGTTCATGTGCCTAATCCTCCTGCTGCTGGTCCTCTTGCTGGTCAGCTTCGGCTGCCACATCGTGCCAATACTGATGCTACAGCAAGCACAGTTGCCCAAAGGCCTCAGAAGCGTGCTCGTGTGCTGAATGACAGAGAGCTTCTTGTTTCACTTCATCAGAAGCAGGATAGGCATCATGACTGGATGAAGCGCCAGATGCAGAGTCTCCTTGTTGATGTCAATCGCATCCGCAATCTAGCCACCAAGAACTCCTTTGTTGCCCATGAAGCAT
The DNA here is from genome assembly GCA_011799875.1 of Thinopyrum elongatum. Classification (NCBI taxonomy): domain Eukaryota; kingdom Viridiplantae; phylum Streptophyta; class Magnoliopsida; order Poales; family Poaceae; genus Thinopyrum; species Thinopyrum elongatum. The sequence continues at coordinate 445,637,304 of CM022298.1, read as the reverse complement.
GTCGGCGTGCCTAGAAGAGCCTCACAATGCTCTGTTCTGAAGATGATCTTCAAGCAGATGGCTTCACTGAACGCTTCAAGTTTGACTCCAAGCCTCCACAATCTGCAAGTTGGTGTCCCACACCTTCAATTGAAGATTCTGAATACTCATCTTCGGCTCCCACTGTTGTTGCTCGAGTCATCGATGAGGAGGACGACGCCACTTCACCAGCAATGGCTTCACTGCATCAGGATTCTGCCTCAGGCCCTTCTGCACCGCCCAACTTCAACGTCGACCCAGCTGCCCCAACATCTTCACCAACACCTCAGGGGAACGCTTAGACACTCTATGTCTTCACTACTTTTTGGTCATTCCTGACAAAAGGGGGAGAAGCTTATGAGTTGATAGTCTTCAAGCGGGTCTATATGGGTCGGGTGCTTATATTTGCTAAGTTTTACAACTCTCATTCTTGAACTGTTGGTTTTGAGTTGTAACCCTTAAACCTTGATGGTCGTCTGCCACTTTTGATGCTACCTTTTATTGCGATGATAAACTCCGCATACTGCAGACGCCCATTTCTCATTGTGCATGTCATTATCTTCACTACATTTTTTGTATGCATGATGAATTGTCTTCATGAATTAAAGGAGATCTCCACAAAGCAGAACCTGCCATGTGCATTTGCATTTAAAGGCAAATTACTGATATGCACATCTTCAGGGGGAGCCCTTTTAATTTCATGAAGCCAATGACCGCATTCTTTAACTTCACATATCTTTAACACCGTTGAAAACTTCAACCAGTTTGTCATCAATCACCAAAAAGGGGGAGATTGTAAGTGCATCTAGTGCCACCCCTAGTTGGTTCTAGAGTATTGACGACAAACATGGTTGAGGGACTAATGTGTTTGTGAGAATTGCAGGATAACACAGGTAGAAGTCCCTCATTGATTCGATTTACCTACCAGAGATGACCCCTAAAAATGTATGAAGACATTGAAGACAATGGTGGTTCATGAAGACATTCACGTCAAAGACAATGACATGTGAAGACATTCACTTGAAGACTATGGAGTGCGAAGACATAGTTTCCTTCATAGTTTCATTTTCTTCTTTCTTGAGTCGTAGGAACCACCGTACTGTTAAGTGGGGTCCAAGTGAACAAAGTCAGAAGACTGATGTGATGCTCAACCCAAATCCTATGTCTTCGAGCGAAGACAATGAGAGCAAATCTTATCCAGAGTTGGATGAGTCAGCTTTGCTTGTAGCCCAAGCCAAGCTGCCGCGTGTGTTTGAAATCCGACCGTTGGACACGTGTCGATTCCTTAGTGACTCAGGGTCATTTCGTACATAACATGTCGAGTTGCCTCCTAGCTATAAATAGCCCACCCCCTACACCATAAATTGGTGGCTGCTCAGAGTAAGTGCACGGCTTTTGTCGTTTGAGAGCAACCCACCTCCAAAGACTTTGAGAGAGAGATCCTTGCGAGGACAAAGCCCAAAACACCTAGATCCAAAGAGTGTTAGGCATCACTGAAGTCTTTCTGTCCGCGTGACCTGAAGACTTGTTACACTTGAGGACTGTGTATCCTCCAGCCGGTTAGGCATCACGTTCTGAGGATCCAAGAGTCATTGTGGATCGCTGGTGAATGGAGTTTGTGAAGGTTTGGAAGTCTACCTTGAAGACTTACCAGAGTGATTGGGCGAGGACTGGGTGTCCTTAGCTCAAGGGGAATAAGGTGAAGACGTGGTCTTCTGAGTTCAATCTCAAGCTCCCTAACCAGACGTACATTTGTCACAGCAATTGGAACTGGTCTACCAAATCCTTGTCTTCACCAAGCTACTCGTTCTATCCCCTACCTCCTTTACATTTCTGTTTGTCTTCGTGAAGTCATTGCTTGTTTGCCTGATCTGTTTGACTTCACCGTGCGAAGACTATTGCCTGTTTGGCTTCATAATGTCTTCCATTCCGATCTGTACTACCTAGTTGCTATTAGTCCTCGTGCTTTCATTACAATGCTTACTTGACTTTGGTCTGTCTAGTGTAGTTTATCTTCCGCTGCATATCATATAGGTTTCATTTTAGTCGTTTGTCTTCGAAGACATCAGTCTTTCATGACTTTCATAAAAATCGCCTATTCACCACCCCTCTAGTCGATAACTTGCACTTTCAGACGCAGACTCCTGGAGTGCCTGCTCAAGACCAGTCCACATGGCCATCTCGGTGCGCACAGACTCCACGGCCCACCATGTCGCCTCCTCAAGGGCTATCTGGAAAGTGTCCTCCTCCTCCTCATCCTCCTCCCTCACCACCACCGGTGGTGGAAGGCGGGCATCCATCTAGATGACCCCACGGCAGGGCGTGTCGTGCTCCGTCAGGAACCAAATGCCCTGATTCAGGGAGTTTGATGCGTATGCGGGGTTGCATCGTTGCTCCAGCAAGAGGAGGGCATAAAGGTTGTGGATCGCTAGTGCACGCGCGCGCTCAGACTGTGACACGGCCGACACCAGAATGCGGTTGTGGTCAAGGTGCCAGCTGTGTGGGAGGTATAGCCAGTCGCGTGCACATGTCGGCTGGCCACCCCGCGGTGCCAATGTGAAGTTGGCGGGACGACGCGATGAGACGGGCTCATGGTCGTGCTTGCCACGCTTGCTGTCGCGGCTGAAGAAGCCCATGGCAACGACGACAGGCTAGGGTTCGTGTCAGGCGATGTGGGAGCAAGCTCTAGATGTGGACTGAAGTGGATGAGGCTGCCACCCACGCACACGCTTGCATAAAAGGACACGCGTGGGACCCTTCTTGTGGCTGACGTGCTGGCCCGGGAGCGTGCATGGCATTTAATACACTACAAAAAAAAGACACATCCATGACATTATGGCCTGAACAATTTTTTTTCTATCATGGTTATGACACTTCTATGATGATAATTGTGACAAAAACACGTATCATCATAGATGTGGTGGGCTTCTACTTCTATGACAGAAAAACATGACAGAAAATGGCTTTTTGTCCTGGGCCGGCCGGAGACGCACCTGCATGACATTCTTTAGGCCGTCCATGACGTAAAAAATCATGGTAGAAGTGAGGGCGAGGAAAATATCGGGGAGTTCCCAGTTACTGTGGGTGGTCGGGGCCGAGCGATGCAGTGTGGTTTGCGCGTTTCTCTCATACGCGCGTGTGTGCGAGGCGTTCGCGCGCTTACTGAACCCGAGCGATTGCACTGCTAGCTACGTACTGAACACGAGGGATCGATCCCACTACGTACTGAAGCCGATCGATCCATCCCTTCGCTGCTAACTGAACCCAAGTGATTCGTTCACTACTAACTGAAGCCAGCCGATTCCTTCGCTGCTAACTGAATCCGATCGATCCTTCTCGCTGCTCACTGAAGCTGATCGAGCCCCCCTGCGAGATGTAGCCAGCTGGTGCGTTGAGTTTCCTCTGGATGAACAATGCCTGTTGCTGTCGCACGCGCGATACGTAGAAACGAGTCAAGACGTGTGGTGAGTCCAGCCGGTTGGTTGGCTGTGGATGAACAGTTCCCGTTACTGCCGCCCGCCCATACGTACGTGTAGGCCCCACCCCAGTCGGTGGGGGTTGGATGAACAGAACCCAGTGGTAGTTGGCGGTTGCCGCTGGATGAATTGGACCCCGAGAGGAGGCCGCCACACCCCAACCGGTTGGGGGTGGATGAACAGGACCCCATGGAGGCTCTATGAACAGTAGCCGATGTAGCCTGGAGGAAGACGGTGGATGAACAGTACCCCGTGGAGGCTGGAGCGAGAGGCAATAGACGGTGGATGAACAGTAGCACGTGGAGTCCCGTTTTGCGGTACATCACATCCCTCCTGATGAACAGGACCACCGTTTTGACCGTAGGCGCTCCAAAAGAAGTCCGTTTCCTCCGATTTGCGGTACGCCACACCCCTCCCGATCAACAGGACCCCGTTTTGACCGTAGGCGGTCGAACAAAAGTCCGTTTCCTCTGTTTTGCGCTACGCCAGACCCCTCCCGATGAACATGATCTCGTTTCGACCCTAGGCGGTCGAACAGAAGGCTGCTTCCTCCATTCTGCAGTATGCCAGGCGCCATTTCGGATGTTCCGTCCAAGCCGGTTGGCTCCCGATGAACACGATGCATTCCGTCGCCTTCCGATGAACACGACGTTGTTTCTCTGTTCCGACCTAGCCGGTTGGCTTCTGATGAACATGACGCCTTTGCTGCCGTCCGTTGCCTCTCCATGTACACGAGCGCTGGCCGTACGTATGCGCGAGTAGGCATTTGAGACCCCGCCCATATGTACTTATGTGGCCGTATTTTTTGGCATGTGGTTGTACGTACGTGTACACGAAATAGAAGGGACTGCCTGAACTACTACGTCGGGGGCTCTACTACTACACGTGTCGCTGCTTGCTCGGCCACGGTTCATTGTTGCAGAGAGACCGATCGACCAGTATGTTCGCACACGTTTGCGACCACACAGACAATGGTACGTACGCTTCGACCAGGTGGGTCCCAGCTGTCAGGGAGGATAAGGACGCACTTCCTTGCGTGCGAAGATATAACTACTGGGTCCCAACTGTCAGGGGAGGAATCATTTTTATTTTTTGAGTAATAAGGAGGCACTTCCTTGTGTTCGAAGATGTAGCTGGTGGGTCTAGCTGTCAGCCTCACCGACTAAAGTCCTCTTCCAATGACTGTTGTTCGTTGACCTCGTTAACCACGCCGCGCCGAGGGCATCAAGGCGGTGGGCGACGACGAGGCCTAGGAAGGGAACGACGCGGAGCCAGGGAAGATGAGGCAAGTGTATGCCCACATGGAGGGGAGTACGAGGGTTCACTAGTTCGAGTGCAGTGTAAGGCTGCCATCGCCGGAGAATAACAGGGGGTGTGGGTGAGTAGAGGGAAGGCCTGGCCAGCGGTGGGTGTAGGATGGGGCAGTGAGGCCTGTGTGGCAGCACAACCGGCCACCGGAGTCAGGAGCAGGCGGTACGGCCGGCGCTGGTTTGGGTGGCTGGAGCAAGAAGATCAAAGGTTGAAGAAGCAGCATGGCCGTTGGATTAACATCCAACGGTCACTGCTGCTAGAATCGTTTGTTGACTAAGTTGACAAAGCCCTCCGTCTGAGTCACCTTAGTAGGCCCACAAGTCAGCCACCTTACCTGGTGGGACCCAGCTAGCAGCGGGAGGAATCATTTTTCTTGCGTGTAATAAAGAGGCACTTCCTTGCGTGCGAAGATGTAGCTGGTGGGTCTCAGCTGTCAGGTGGAGGAAACTTTTTTTCCCAGGTAATAAGGAGGCACTTCCTTGCCTGCGAAGATGTAGCTGGTGGGTCCCAGCTGTCAGGAGGAACAATCATTTTAGTTCACGTAATAAGGAGGCACTTGCTTGCCTATGGCCATGGACCATGCGGGTCCCTACTATCAGCCTCTCCACTTACATCCCTCTTCCGATGGCTGTCGTTTGTTGACCACATTGACCATGCCGCGCCGAGGCATCAATGCGGTGGATGACGGCGAGGCCCAGGAAGGGAACGACCCGGAGCCGGAGAAGCCACAACAGTGGATGTCCACGCTGAGGGGAGTACGAGGGCTGTGACTGGTTCGGCTGCGGGGTGAGGCTGGCATCATCGGAAAATAACAGGAGGTGCGGGTGGGTAGAGGGATGGCCTGGCCAGCGGTGGGAGTAGGGTGGGCCAGTGAGGCCTGCGTGGCAGCACAGCCGGCCATGGGATGAAGGAGCAGGCTGTCTCGCTGGCGCTGGTTTCGGCGGCGGGAGCAGGAAGATCGGACACTGAAGAAGCACGTCGACCGTTGGATGGACATCCAACAGTCATTACTCTCGTGTGTTAACTAAGTTGACACAACCTTGCGCGTACACATCAACCTTTTTTTAGGAAAGCGTACGCGTCAACCTAGTAGGCCCACAAACCAGCCTAAAATCTGTGGAAAACAGCACACAACCCATCTGCCATTATTTCTAATAATTTACAGCCCATTTGCTAATTCTTAAGGATTTTTTTGAAGCCCATATTCTTTTTGTTAGCATTATAACCCATATTGTTGCCACGGTTAAAAAACTCAAGAAAATTTTGCATATTTCGGTGCGGTCCGAACTGTTTTTAATCCCGAAATTTTGAGTCACATTCAAACTAATTTGAAAAATAAATTTATATAAATTTAAAATCCAAATAATTTTCCCCGCATAAAAATCAACGAAATTTAAAATGTCGAAATGCAATAAATAAATAAATTTGAAACTAATTGCCGGTTTGTTGTGTCTTAAAAATGCACAACCCATTTCTCATTACTGATAGCCCATTTTCTGGGCAAGCCGAATGCATCCTTTGCAGCCCAGCAGGGCTGACAAAAGCAAGTAGGCCTCGATTGGGTATTCTGCAAAAAAAAAAACTGGGCTAGCCATTTTCAGAAAGAAAAAAAACAACTGGGCTGGTCTTGTGGTAAACATAAAATAAAAGGCTGGCTAGACTCGCAAGAGTGCCTTGCACAATCCAGTTGATACCCCGCTCCGTCTCAAAAACAAAAAGAACTGGGCGAGCTGCTGGGTCCCTGGTGTCAGCCGTTCGTTGTGTAATTCTCTCATTTATTGAGTACGTTGACAATGGCATGGGACCCAGATGTCAGAAATCCATTAGGAGGAACATTTTTTTGGGCTTGAAATAAGGAGGCACTTGCTTGCGTATTGCCATGACCCTGGTGGGTCCCTGCTGTCATCCTCTCTATGTACAATCATCTCCTGATTGTATACGCGTCAACCTAGTAGGCCCACAAGTCAACCTCTAAATCTGTGGCGGACAAATACATCCCATTCCACACGTTCACACGGAAAGTTCAAAACAGGTCTGATCCAGAGATAGAGTACTGAACTTCCACGTTGACAATCATCATAGCCAACTTAACTATCTACTCCCACTAATACTCTAGTGTACAAGTACTAACTTACTCTTAGCTAACTAGACGATGCCGTCCGCCATCTGCAGTACACGCTAAATGCCGACACTGACGTCCTCCTCCTCGCCTCAGACTTGCCAGAGGTGCGATAGGGCATGTTGCTCGCGCGCATTGGCCCTTTCCATGCCGGCGTAGTCCACTGAAGCTTCGGCTTCTAAGCGGGAAACTCACTTGATGAGCTGGTAGTAAAATTCGGTGTCGCGAACGCGTGCGTGCCCGACAGCTTCTAGACTATTTGCCCACGTAGTCGGCCCAGTTGCGGGCGCTATGCTCGCCACTCAGAGCATCGGTGCGCTGCTGCTCCATGCCCCGCCGGTGACGCAAATCGGCGATACGCTGCTCCTCCGCCAGGCGGTCGTGCTCCAACAAGTCCTCATACTCCGCATTGCCATCTAAAGACCGATAGAATGCCTCCTCCCTTCATGTGCCTTCCGGTGAAAAACCGAACACTGGTTCGGGCGGTGAGCGCCTCCGGCGCCGCCTATTGCGGATGGGCGGGGGCATGACAGACGTGGCGAGAGCGAGGGCAAGTGGTGAGCGACATCGGGCCGGTGGGGGCTTGTGAGGATAGGGCGAGTTGGGTGATGGTGCCACCGAAGAATGCCGGGAACCAGTAATTATAGTCGGAAGGTAGGTGAACCAGCGTGTCACGGGAAACACGACGGTCATCGTGGTAATCAGAATTCAATGCATAAGCAGGCATGGCTTAGTGCGCCAGCTTGCCGTGGAAAGCTAGAAAACTGAAATTATGACTGTGCCATCCCGTCCCGTCAGGAGTGCGTCCCATCCGTGCTGGGTCGCACATCGGCATAACGGTCAAACGAGTGCACTCGATTCATCCATATGAGGTACGTGCGTGATTCGCTGGTTATTCACGTAGGATCGAGTCGGTCGGATAGTGTACGTGTAGGATCGCAATAGCTGATGAACGTTCGCTGGGAGATAAGGCATTTGCAAATGTTTTTGCCGGCAGTTTCTTCAGATTCGCATGGCATTTTCTTCAGAATAGCATGTCAATTTCTTCAGAGGTAGGCATTTTTATTCAAAAAACTGCCACCTTTGGATCTTGCGTCGCAACTAAAACTACTAGGAGCGCATTAGGAGGCTAACTAGTGATCGATTAGTAACTTGTAAACACTGAGCGAAGAGAAATAAGGAGCTGCTAGTAACTTGTAAACAATCTGCACACAGAAATAAGGATCATGCTGTGCACAGTAGTAAGAGCCGATCCGTTCGAAATGATCACACGAGACTCACATGCCTGGCATTGTAATATGTTCACATTAGTAGCCCAAATTCACAACCAACTAGTATGATTCCCATACATAAGATCAACATGTTAATGCATCTCAATGATTCACAGATCATATACAATATGTAGCTCCTAAAGCAAAGATCAAGAAAAAACATCTGTTATTGCTACTAACATGGATGCTTCTCTGGGCCAACATTCAGTACAGAGTGAAAGACAAATTTGTTTGTGAAGTCTACATTTCCTATTGCAAACGTAAGTGGTTTCACCAACAGATGGAACCATGAGAATGAACCACACATGATGGAGGAACATCCACTGAAATATGAATTGGTCATCTGTCGATAACATGGCGAGACTATTTTCGGAATACAACTTTAACTTAGGCAAAATGATGCCCATTGGATAATCAGACCAAAGCAATGAAGCACCTAGTGTTGGCCAATAAATAGTACAGTACTACTTTTGTGTAGTCCATGAAGTGACTATCAAATCTTTCTGTGTCTATTTTCATATGGCACTGCATGCAGTGACTATACTATTCTCTTATGCAGTTCCACAAAAACTGAGGTCACTTTGTTTGTTTGCCAAATAGCAACGGGCAGACATCTGTTTGCACAAATATCAAGCAGCCAGTTAACATATACCCCACCTTGTATTTTCGGTTTAAACACATCTCTGCTAGTCATTTCCGCTTAGCATCTGTCATGTTTTGCACTAGACAATTTGATACTGTCATGTTTTGCACTGGACAATTTGGTACTGAATTGATTTGCTGGTACAGAGCAGAAATATAGCGCCTATTCTTCATCAGATCAAGGATATCCATGTTTGCAGTGATGGAAGAGGTGAAATCGATACAACCGAAATTGAGCATCCAATCATTGAATCATGTCCTCCACCACCAATGTAGGTCCACCCTGCCAATAAATTTACATGCAAACCACTAATATTACTATCTAATGATAGTACAAAAATAGTAGCAAGCCATGTACCTCGGTAATGAACAACTCATAGTGCCATCAATTGGATATAACTGTTTGGAAGAAAAAAATGCTCATAATGTTGAACCATTTGGACTTTTTGTGCAGTTCCACTAAAATCAAGCATCCCTGTTTGCACACATATTGAAAGTGTGATTACTATAAAAGTGGCACTAGTTGAAGCATAGACTCACAAATATAAGCATTCCAATTTCTTAATGGGAAAAGGTAGTAAGACTGTTTCTAACCACCTGTTTGAAGGAATAAATAAGGCAACAACGACCGATGTCAGGAAGGCATACATAGTATTTTCTGAAAGATTGAACCATTCCCGGCCTTTCCTCTTCTTTTAAGCATTTTTTGTGCAGTTCAACTAAAATAAAATGCCATCACCGCCTTGACAATTCGGTGACACTGTACAAAAAAAGACCTACCATTACATCATGATGTCAGGTATGTAATCGACAGGCAATAGAGACAAACATGTAGACCTCCTCCGATAACGTAATGAACATTAATGTTAACAAAGGTGTGACTAGCTTTGCCGGCATAATTTGAATGAACTCTACACCCTCTGTTCCTTAATATAAGACATTTTCACAATTCAATTTAAAGTACCCAAATGTCTAGTATTTAGAAAAACATGTAGTAGTTTTTTTGAGCACATATCTGGGAAAGCTTGCCACACCTTATATATGTCCATATGCTAATGCAACACCATTTGAATAGTACAAATGTACACTAATCCAGTGGCTAGTGCAACACTAGAGTAGTTTTTTTTATTACGGGGTACAGTACAATGGTTGTACTGAACATATTTCCATAAGCTAGCACTGGAAGATTTCTATAAGCATTAACTATACAAAATCTAAAGGTAACAAGTTTCAGCATTGGTCTACTGGCTGTGCAATAGCATTACACCAAATACAAAAGTCTGAAGGTAACTAGCATTATTAACTAATGACAGTATAATTTTTTTGCAAACCATGTACCTTCAAGGTAAATATCATTTCGAACTCGAGGGGACCTGAAAAATTGCTATCCCAAACTTGATAATCGATCAAACATAAAAACTTGATCAAAAGAATCAAGAAAACAACAGGATTAGGAGGTGCCCACTCCTGACCTTTCCTCTTCTCTTCATAATTTTTTGTTCAGTTTAACTGAAATAAAATGCCATCACCGCCTTGGCATTTTGGTGACACTGTACATTTTTTTTTGACTTATCATAACATCATGAAGTGAGGTATGTAATCTATAAGCATTAACAGTGCAAAAGTCTGAAGGTAGTAACAAGTTTCATCATTGGTATACTGGCTGTGCAACAGCATTAGAATGCCTTAGCTCAAAAATCCGTAATACATCCACAATCAACAGCTAACCCTGAAATAATCTAGTGACATTAAATGGCATTGCTTAAATTTATCAGGGGCATTAGACTGACTGCGGCATTAGTTAAATGTGGCATCACTTTAATAGTATCATTGCTTGATTTTACCGGTGGCGTTATATAACAGCAAAAAAGTGGCAATAAGAGCATGGGGAGGCCCATTCGGACAATGGGCACACCAGTACGATGTACCTCCACAGACGAATAGAGTGGTGAGGGAGGGATGGTTTCCCAGAGCAACAAATATCCAGGCAGCATATGTGGATTACGTCCCATTTTGTTCTCTTTAGCCACCTTTTTCCTATGTGAGGACAACAAACCGATCAGCCTGGTCATTCTCTATTGCGTTGTCATGCCTTTCTACCCTTTTTCAACCAAGAGACAAGAGTCTGGTTCCTTAGCTACTGATTCTCCCCTTTTCAACCAAAGATGCAGGTTTGATACCTAGTCTCTTCGACATTACTTTCTCCCTTTCTTTCCTTATTCAACCCAGACATGGATTAGTCTGCATGAAGTAGGGTTTCCTTTAACAGTGCAAATTAAGGTTTTCGTCTGCCTGACCAGTAGAGCAGAGGATAGTAAATTGGGGAGATGGGGGAGTGGAAAAGATCCACATGCAGGGACGTGGCAGATGGGGTAATAGAACAAGGGTATGGTTCGAAAAGAGGTTGCATACCCAAGGGTCGGCGGGAAGTGGCTTCGCTCGTGGTAGTCGTCCTCCGCACACACTACGGCAGTGAGCTTGGGGACGGAGGCCATCCCGCGCCGGCGCGAGGTCTGAGGGGACGGCCTTGTCGTTAGTGTGTGACCTCGCTCGCCGACGATGAGTGCATCAACGCTGCACGTCCTTTTCTTCCCCGGCGGACGGGATCCTGGCGGATCTGTGACCACCGGTGAGGAGTGAGAGAGAGGGGCCACCGCCATCTTTTTTAGATTTGGAGAGAGGGTGATAGTGTTAGAAGCTAGTGGGCAGCCCTTAGCAAGCAAGCGCTGAAGCTCCAGCCTATATAGAGTACTTTACTAGTACTGGTCAGTACTAGAGGTACAGTAGAGGTAGAGTAGTGGTAGAGTAGTTTATATTTTCTCTGCATACAGGACCAATTAGTTGTGCTTCAAAACTAAACGGCACACCATTAAAAAAATAAAGTCGGGAAATAATGCGGCACCTTGGGCCAACACGGCCAGATCGCATTTTGCATGAGAAATGACACACCATGTTTCGTTGACATGTGGTCCCATTCCAACATGTCAGTGAGACGACGACGAGTCTTTTTGTATAATTTCTGAATGGACGTCTATGTAGGCTGGGGTGCCTCTTTCTATACCGTGGCGACCGTCCGCTCCTCACTAGCCTCTTTCTGTACCGTGGCAACCGTCCACCGCCTCTTCGCCTTTCCTTCTCGATTTGGAATTGCTGTCGCACGCTCTTCCTCCCTCCATTTGCCTTGACTCTTCCTTCTGCCATTGTTCGTCTTCTCGATGGAAGGAACAGGCAGGAAACAACCCCGTTATTCTTGCCCCGATCTGAAAGATGACATGGCGAAGGAACTCATTGATCAGTGCGACGTCATCACCACGGCTAGCATGGCAGGTTCATTCAAGACCATTCTCGACTGAACAAATAACATCATTACAAAGAACCCAATGGTTTAGGAGCAGTTTGATCTCCCCTATCTTCTTAGCCATGACCCTACTCACTGGCGCGGGGACGACAGAAGCCTCGCCTTGTGCAAGTTGATGCCGCTTGATAATGATACGTGTGATATTAAGATGCCATCACTTAAGGGTAAGGCCTGGGCAGGCGCAAATGGAGATTGGGTTGTTTATATTGGGTACAACTGCGAGTGGGAACTTGTGAATGTGTACACTCATCACCGGGTTCCACTTCCAAAAATCTCAGACTGCCCTGAGGTTGAGCACATCGATGATCTATGTACGTTCAAATACGATCATGGTGACTGTCGTCTACAGAAGATAGCAATTTGTCGAGTTCCCAGTCGCTCTTGGGATTATAGGAATGCTTGTGTTGTCGCTATCTTCGACAAGCTTGTTACCGTCCTTAGTCCTTCGACTCGATGGATATTGCTCAAAAATCAGTTTCTGTACACGGATGTGTATTGTGATGCAATTCAATACGAGGGTGTTGTGTTTGCTGCCACCACTTCTGGCACCGTTTTTGCATGGGGTACATTTGTCTTCCACTGTAATTATAATTGTTACATTCACCATGGATGTGAGTTAGTATCCCCGTACTAATTAACCTTCTCTGTTTCCAAGATCCTGTCAACATTCCCCCACCGATACTTGGAAAATTTTATAACCAATGGGGAGATGACGATGGTGATGATCACGAGCGGGACCTACATACTCAGTGGTGCCTAGCAATTTGTTCTGATGGATCACCTCTTCTTGTCTGTATACAGGGGGCACTGCTGATGTTACTAAGGAAGCAGGTGTTGTCTCCCAAGGTTGCACTCTCCGGACCTATTCCAACATCCGTTGCAGGGTATTCAGGATGGATACTAGTGTGCTAGCTCCAGAACCTTCTGCCTGGTTCAGTATTGATAGTCTTGGAGAAAACTCGCTCTTCCTTGGACTAAACTTCCACTGATGGTGAAAGGCGATCCAGCTGCTGTTGGCACAACGTTACTACCATTTATGAGAAGCAACTGTATCGATACCTCGGACATTCCTATGGTTCCCTATCCTGGCTATCACAATATGCATCCTGATATAGGCCGCTTCAGCCTGGATGACGAGTCATGCGTTGGTCTCAATATTGACAATAGCTGGCCCTGCCCAGAGAATCACTTATGGTTCAAAGCAAGCATTTCCAATGCCAAGGATTGGTTGACATGAAGTTTATTTCATCGCTTTGTTATTTGTTGTGTGAGAAAAACTTTAGTATTTATAATGTATCCTCGTTGTCGTTGTGCGTTGATGACCTGTTGTATGTAATACTAAATGATATGCCTATGATAAACTTACTAAATTTATGAATGGCTTTCGAGTCGCCTCTCAGAGTGGGTGCTGCGATGAGGCAAAAAAAAAACCCCGAATACATAATTGTACGTGCATTGCAACAGGTTATTGAATGAGTCCAATCAACAATAGTACTACTAGTTATTAGCTTCACATGCTTCGCGCGGCGGGCGGGTGTTTTTACTGTAGCTGCGAATCCCATCATTCTAGGTCGTCGGATGAGTCCAATCAACAGTAGAAATTGCATTATGATGTTTGGATTCAAACTTTCAAAACTGCTGCACTATCTCTACATCTACGTATATGTAATAGAACAAGTTTTAAACTTGAGACCAGTCATCCACCCTCACAAAGAACATTTTTTAGCCTAGCACAAACTCTAGGAAATTTGGCCACAGTGTGAGGTGGGCCATATGTTAATGTGTTCATTGTACGTAACCAACACCTCAAATCCTCGATATATAGTAGGGTGGCATGGGCCAGAACAAGCATTAACGTCCAGGAGTACGGCACGCGCCACCAGCACGACTCCCATCTGACACCATATTTCTTGGATTCTGTGCTACAGCTATCTCTTCTCCCTCCTCGTTTCTCTAACTCAGCCATCGCGTAGCGGGCGGGGTGGGGGTTTGCCGATAGTCGGTTTCCTCAACTGCGGTCCCACTTGTAAGTGAAGATGCGAGACAACACGCTGTAAGTGCATCTAGTGCCCCTTAGTGATTTTGGTGTATTGAAGACTTATAGGTTAAGGGACTAATGTGTTTGTGAGTGTACACATGTCTATAAGTCTATGAGGAGTTTGTTATTTACGATGAATGTCGACCCCTAAAAATGAATGTCTTCAACTGAAGACTTTGGTTTTCTTGAAGACTTTGAAAGTGAAGAAATTGGTGTGACCCTGAAGACTTGATATTCATGCGAGGATTATGAAGCGTGAAGACTTTTGTTTTCGTAGTTTCATTTTCTTCTTCTTGAGTCATAGGAAACACCGTACTGTTAAAGGGGGTCGAGGTAAAACTAAGGAAAAGTTTCCAAGTGATGCTCAACAATTTCTTCAGAGGTAGGCATTTTTATTCAAAAAACTGCCACCTTTGGATCTTGCGTCGCAACTAAAACTACTAGTGCGCATTAAGGCTAACTATGATCGTTAGTAACTTGTAAACACTGAGCGAAGAGAAATAAGGAGCTGCTAGTAACTTGTAAACAATCTGCACACGAAATAAGGATCATGCTGTGCACATAGTAAGAGCCGATCCGTTCGAAATGATCACACAGACTCACATGCCTGGCATTGTAATATGTTCACATTAGTAGCCCAAATTCACAACCAACTAGTATGATTCCCATACATAAGATCAACATGTTAATGCATCTCAATGATTCACAGATCTATACAATATGTAGCTCCTAAAGCAAAGATCAAGAAAAACATCTGTTATTGCTACTAACATGGATGCTTCTCTGGGCCAACATTCAGTACAGAGTGAAAGACAATTTGTTTGTGAAGTCTACATTTCCTATTGCAAACGTAAGTGGTTTCACCAACAGATGGACCATGAGAATGAACCACACATGATGGAGGAACATCCACTGAAATATGAATTGGTCATCTGTCGAAACATGGCGAGACTATTTTCGGAATACAACTTTAACTTAGGCAAAATGATGCCCATTGGATAATCAGACCAAAGCAATGAAGCACCTAGTTTGGCCAATAAATAGTACAGTACACTTTGTTGTAGTCCATGAAGTGACTATCAAATCTTTCTGTGTCTATTTTCATATGGCACTGCATGCAGTGACTATACTATTCTCTTATGCAGTTCCACAAAAACTGAGGTCACTTTGTTTGTTTGCCAAATAGCAACGGGCAGACATCTGTTTGCACAAATATCAAGCAGCCAGTTAACATATACCCCACCTTGTATTTTCGGTTTAACACATCTCGCTAGTCATTTCCGCTTAGCATCTGTCATGTTTTGCACTAGACAATTTGATACTGTCATGTTTTGCACTGGACAATTTGGTACTGAATTGATTTGCTGGTACAGAGCAGAAATATAGCGCCTATTCTTCATCAGATCAAGGATATCCATGTTTGCAGTGATGAAGAGGTGAAATCGATACAACCGAAATTGAGCATCCAATCATTGAATCATGTCCTCCACCACCAATGTAGGTCCACCCTCCAATAAATTTACATGCAAACCACTAATATTACTATCTAATGATATTACAAAAATAGTAGCAAGCCATGTACCTCGGTAATGAACAACTCATAGTGCCATCAATTGGATATAACTGTTTGGAAGAAAAAAATGCTCATAATGTTGAACCATTTGGACTTTTTGTGCAGTTCCACTAAAATCAAGCCTCCCGTTTGCACACATATTGAAAGTGGATTACTAAAAAAGTGGAACTAGTTGAGCATAGACTCACAAATATAAGCTTTCCAATTTCTTAATGGGAAAGGTAGTAAGACTGTTTCTAACCACCTGTTTGAAGGAATAAATAAGGCAACAACGACCGATGTCAGGAAGGCATACATAGTATTTTCTGAAAGATTGAACCATTCCCGGCCTTTCCTCTTCTTTTAAGCATTTTTTGTGCATGTTCAACTAAAAAAATGCCACACCACAACACCGCCTTGACAATTCGGTGACACTGTACAAAAAAAACCTACCATTACATCATGATGTCAGGTATGTATCGACAGGGCAATAGAGACAAACATGTAGACCTCCTCCGATAACGTAATGAACATTAATGTTAACAAAGGTGTGACTAGCTTTGCCGGCATAATTTGAATGAACTCTACACCTCTGTTCCTTAATTAAGACATTTTCACAATTCAATTTAAAGTACCCAAATGTCTAGTATTTAGAAAAACATGTAGTAGTTTTTTTGAGCACATATCTGGGAAAGCTTGCCACACCTTATTATGTCCATATGCTAATGCAACACCATTTGAATAGTACAAATGTACACTAATCCAGTGGCTAGTGCAACACTAAGTAGTTTTTTTTATTACGGGGTACAGTACAATGGTTGTCTGAACATATTTCCATAAGCAGCACTGGAAGATTTCTATAAGCATTACCTATACAAATCTAAAGGTAACAAGTTTCAGCATTGGTCTACTGGCTGTGCAATAGCATTACACCAAATACAAAAGTCTGAAGGTACTAGCATTATTAACTAATGACAGTATAATTTTTTTGCAAACCATGTCACCTTCAAGGTAAATATCATTTCGAACTCGGGGGACCTGAAAAATTGCTATCCCAAACTTGATAATCGATCAAACATAAAACTTGATCAAAAGAATCAAGAAAACAACAGGATATAGGAGGTGCCCACTCCTGACCTTTCCTCTTCTCTTCATAATTTTTTGTTCAGTTTAACTGAAATAAAATGCCATCACCGCCTTGGCATTTTGGTGACACTGTACATTTTTTTTTGACTTATCATAACATCATGAAGTGGGTATGTAATCTTAAGCATTAACATTGCAAAAGTCTGAAGGTAGTAACAAGTTTCACATTGGTATACTGGCTGTGCAACAGCATTAGAATGCCTTAGCTCAAAAATCCGTAATACATCCACAATCAACAGCTAACCCTGAAATAATCTAGTACATTAAATGGCATTGCTTAATTTATCAGGGGCATTAGACTGACTGCGGCATTAGTTAATGTGGCATCACTTTAATAGTATCATTGCTTGATTTTACCGGTGGCGTTATATAACAGCAAAAAAGTGGCAATAAGAGCATGGGGAGGCCCATTCGGACAATGGCCACACCAGTACGATGTCCCCTCCACAGACGAATAGAGTGGTGAGGGAGGGATGGTTTCCCAAGCAAACAAATATCCAGGCAGCATATGTGATTACGTCCCATTTTGTTCTCTTTAGCCACCTTTTTCCTATGTGAGGAACAACAACCGATCAGCCTGTCATTCTCTATTGCGTTGTCATGCCTTTCTACCCTTTTTCAACCAAGAGACAAGAGTCTGGTTCCTTAGCTACTGATTCTCCCCTTTTCAACCAAAGATGCAGGTTTGATACCTAGTCTCTTCGACTTACTTCTCCCTTCTTTCTTCCTTATTCAACCCAGACATGGATTAGTCTGCATGAAGTAGGGTTTCCTTTAACATGCAAATTAAGGTTTTCGTCTGCCTGACCAGTAGAGCAGAGGATAGTAAATTGGGAGATGGGGGAGTGGAAAAGATCCACATGCAGGGACGTGGCAGATGGGTAATAGAACAAGGGTATGGGTTCGAAAAGAGGTTGCATACCCAAGGGTCGGCGGGAAGTGGCTTCGCTCGTGGTAGTCGTCCTCCGCACACACTACGGCAGTGAGCTTGGGGCGGAGGCCATCCCGCGCCGGCGCGAGGTCTGAGGGGACGCCTTGTCGTTAGTGTGTGACCTCGCTCGCCGACGATGAGTGCATCAACGCTGCACGTCCTTTTCTTCCCCGCGGACGGATCCTGGCGGATCTGTGACCACCGGTGAGGAGTGAGAGAGAGGGGCCACCGCCATCTTTTTTAGAATTTGGAGAGAGGGTGATAGTGTTAGAAGCTAGTGGCAGCCCTTAGCAAGCAAGCGCTGAAGCTCCAGCTCTATAGAGTACTTTACTAGTACTGGTCAGTACTAGAGGTACAGTAGAGGTAGAGTATGGTAGAGTAGTTTATATTTTCTCTGCATACAGGACCAATTTTGTGCTTCAAAACTAAACGGCACACCATTAAAAAATAAAGTCGGGAAATAATGCGGCACCTTGGGCCAACACGGCCAATCGCATTTGCATGAGAAATGACACACCATGTTTCGTTGACATGTGGTCCCATTCCAACATGTCAGTGAGCACGACGAGTCTTTTTGTATAATTTCTGAATGGACGTCTATGTAGGCTGGGGTGCCTCTTTCTATACCGTGGCGACCGTCCGCTCCTCACTAGCCTCTTTCTGTACCGTGGCAACCGTCCCCGCCTCTTCGCCTTTCCTTCTCGTTGGGAATTGCTGGTCGCACGCTCTTCCTCCCTCCATTGCCTTGACTCTTCCTTCTGCCATTGTTCGTCTTCTCGATGGAAGGAACAGGCGGAAACAACCCCGTTATTCTTGCCCCGATCTGAAAGATGACATGGCGAAGGATTCCGATGGCTGTCGTTTGTTGACCACATTGACCATCCGCGCGCCGAGGCATCATGCGGTGGATGACGGCGAGGCCAGGAAGGGAACGACCCGGACCGAGAAGCCACAACAGTATGTCCACGCTGAGGGGAGTACGAGGGCTGTACTGTTTCGGCTGCGGGGTAGCTGGCATCATCAAAATAACAGGAGGTGCGGGTGGGTAGAGGGATGCCTGGCCACGGTGGGAGTAGGTGGGCCAGTGAGGCCTGCGTGGCAGCACAGCCGGCCATGGGATGAAGGAGCAGGCTGTCTCGCTGGCGCTGGTTTCGGCGCGGGAGCAGGAAGATCGGACACTGAAGAAGCACGCGACCTTTGGATGGACATCCAACATTCATTCTCTCGTGTGTTAACTAAGTTGACACAACCTTGCGCGTACACATCAACCTTTTTTTAGGAAAGCGACGCGTCAACCTAGTAGGCCCACAAACCAGCCTAAATCTGTGAAAACAGCACACAACCCATCTGCCATTATTTCTAATAATTTACAGCCCATTTGCTAATTCTTAAGGATTTTTTTGAAGCCCATATTCTTTTTGTTAGCATTATAACCCATATTGTTGCCACGGTTAAAAAACTCAAGAAAATTTTGCATATTTCGGTGCGGTCCGAACTGTTTTTAATCCCGAAATTTTGAGTCACATTCAAACTAATTTGAAAAATAAATTTATATAAATTTAAAATCCAAATAATTTTCCCCGCATAAAAATCAACGAAATTTAAAATGTCGAAATGCAATAAATAATAAATTTGAAAACTAATTGCCGGTTTGTTGTGTCTTAAAAATGCACAACCCATTTCTCTTACTGATAGCCCATTTTCTGGGCAAGCCGAATGCATCCTTTGCAGCCCAGCAGGGCTGACAAAAGCAAGTAGGCCTCGATTGGGTATTCGGCAAAAAAAAAAAACTGGGCTAGCCATTTTCAGAAAGAAAAAAAAACAACTGGGCTGGTCTTGTGTAAACATAAAATAAAAGGCTGGCTAGACTCGCAAGAGTGCCTTGCACAATCCAGTTGATACCCCCTCCGTCTCAAAAACAAAAGAACTGGGCGAGCTGCTGGGTCCCTGGTGTCAGCCGTTCGTTGTGTAATTCTCTCATTTATTGAGTACGTTGACAATGGCATGGGACCCAGATGTCAGAAATCCATTAGGAGGACCATTTTTTGGGCTTGAAATAAGGAGGCACTTGCTTGCGTATTGCCATGACCCTGGTGGGTCCCTGCTGTCATCCTCTCTATGTACAATCATCTCCTGATTGTATACGCTTCAACCTAGTAGGCCCACACATCAACTCTAAATCTGTGGCGGACAAACATCCCTTCCACACGTTCACACGGAAAGTTCAAAACAGGTCTGATCCAGAGATAAGTACTGAACTTCCACGTTGACAATCATCATAGCCAACTTAACTATCTACTCCCACTAATACTCTAGTGTACAAGTACTAACTTACTCTTAGCTAACTAGACGATGCCGTCCGCCATCTGCAGTACACGCTAAATGCCGACACTGACGTCCTCCCTCCTCGCCTCAGACTTGCAGAGGTGCGATAGGGCATGTTGCTCCGCGCGCATTGGCCCTTTCCATGCCGGCGTAGTCCACTGAAGCTTCGGCTTCTAAGCGGGAAACTCACTTGATGAGCTGGTAGTAAAATTTCGGTGTCGCGAACGCGTGCGTGCCCGACAGCTTCTAGACTATTTGCCCACGTAGTCGGCCCAGTTGCGGGCGCTATGCTCGCCACTCAGAGCATCGGTGCGCTGCTGCTCATGCCCCCCGACCAAATCGGCATACGCTCCTCCTCCGCCCGACGGTCGTGCTCCAACAAGTCCTCATACTCCGCATTGCCATCTAAAGACCGATAGAATGCCTCCTCCCTTCATGTGCCTTCCGGTGAAAAACCGAACACTGGTTCGGGCGGTGAGCGCCTCCGGCGCCGCCTATTGCGATGGGCGGGGGCATGACAGACGTGGCGAGAGCGAGGGCAAGTGGTGAGCGACATCGGCCGGTGGGGGCTTGTGAGGATAGGGCGAGTGGGTGATGGTGCCACCGAAGAATGCCGGGAACCAGTAATTAGAGTCGAAGGTATGTGAACCAGCGTGTCACGGGAAACACGACGGTCATCGTGGTAATCAGAATTCAATGCATAAGCAGGCATGGCTTAGTGCGCCAGCTTGCCGTGGAAAGCTAGAAAACTGAAATTATGACTGTGCCATCCCGTCCCGTCAGGAGTGCGTCCCATCCGTGCTGGGTCGCACATCGGCATAACGTTCAAACGAGTGCACTCGATTCATCCATATGAGGTACGTCGTGATTCGCTGGTTATTCACGTAGGATCGAGTCGGTCGGATAGTGTACGTAGGATCGCAATAGCTGATGAACGTTCGCTGGGAGATAAGGCATTTGCAAATGTTTTTGCCGGCGTTTCTTCAGATTCGCATGGCATTTTCTTCAGAATAGCATGTCAATTTCTTCAGAGGTGCATTTTTATTCAAAAAACTGCCACCTTTGGATCTTGCGTCGCAACTAAAACTACTAGGACGCATTAGGAGGCTAACTAGTGATCGATTAGTAACTTGTAAACACGTGAGCGAAGAGAAATAAGGAGCTGCTAGTAACTGTAAACAATCTGCACACAGAAATAAGGATCATGCTGTGCACAGTAGTAAGAGCCGTCCGTTCGAAATGATCACACGAGACTCACATGCCTGGCATTGTAATATGTTCACATTAGTAGCCCAAATTCACAACCAACTAGTATGATTCCCATACATAAGATCAACATGTTAATGCTCTCAATGATTCACAGATCATATACATATGTAGCTCCTAAGCAAAGATCAAGAAAAACATCTGTTATTGCTACAACATGGATGCTTCTCTGGGCCAACATTCAGTACAGAGTGAAAGACAAATTTGTTTGTGAAGTCTACATTCCTATTGCAAACGTAAGTGGTTTCACCAACAGATGGAACCATGAGAATGAACCACACATGATGGAGGAACATCCACTGAAATATGAATTGGTCATCTGTCGATAACATGGCGAGACTATTTTGGAATACAACTTTAACTTAGGCAAATGATGCCCATTGGATAATCAGACCAAAGCAATGAAGCACCTAGTGTTGGCCAATAAATAGTACAGTACTTTTGTGTAGTCCATGAAGTGACTATCAATCTTTCTGTGTCTATTTTCATATGGCACTGCAGGCAGTGACTATACTATCTCCTTATGCAGTTCCACAAAAACTGAGGTCATTTTGTTGTTTGCCAAATAGCAACGGGCAGACATCTGTTTGCACAAATATCAAGCAGCCAGTTAACATATACCCCCACCTTGTATTTTCGGTTTAAACACATCTCTGCTAGCATTTCCGCTTAGCATCTGTCATGTTTTGCACTAGACAATTTGATACTGTCATGTTTTGCACTGGACAATTTGGTACTGAATTGATTTGCTGGTACAGAGCAGAAATATAGCGCCTATTCTTCATCAGATCAAGGATATCCATGTTTGCAGTGGGGAAGAGGTGAAATCGATACAACCAAATTGAGCATCCAATCATTGAATCATGTCCTCCACCACCAATGTAGGTCCACCCTGCCAATATTTACATGCAAACCACTAATATTACTATCTAATGATAGTACAAAAATAGTAGCAAGCAAGCCATGTACCTCGGTAATGAACAACTCATAGTGGCCATCAATTGGATATAACTGTTTGAGAAGAAAAATGCTCATAATGTTGAACCATTTGGACTTTTTGTGCAGTTCCACTAAAATCAAGCATCCCTGTTTGCACACATATTGAAATGTGATTACTATAAAAGTGGCACTAGTTGAAGCATAGACTCACAAATATAAGCATTCCAATTCTCTTAATGGGAAAAGGTAGTAAGACTGTTTCTAACCACCTGTTTGAAGGAAAAAATAAGGCAACAACGACCGATGTCAGGAAGGCATACATAGTATTTTCTGAAAGATTGAACCATTCCCGGCCTTTCCTCTTCTTTATAGCATTTTTTGTGCAGTTCAACTAAAATAAAATGCCATCACCACCGCCTTGACAATTCGGTGACACTGTACAAAAAAAAGACCTACCATTACATCATGATGTCAGGTATGTAATCGACAGGCAATAGAGACAAACATGTAGACCTCCTCCGATAACGTAATGAAACTTATGTTAACAAAGGTGTGACTAGCTTTGCCGGCATAATTTGAATGAACTCTACACCCTCTGTTCCTTATAAAAAGACATTTTCACAATTCAATTTAAAGTACCCAAATGTCTAGTATTTAGAAAAACATTAGTAGTTTTTTTGAGCACATATCTGGGAAAGCTTGCCACACCTTATATAGTCCATATGCTAATGCAACACCATTTGAATAGTACAAATGTACACTAATCCAGTGGCTAGTGCAACACTAGAGTAGTTTTTTTTTACGGGGTACAGTCCAATGTTGTACTGAACATATTTCCATAAGCTAGCACTGGAAGATTTCTATAACATTAACTATACAAAATCTAAAGGTAAAAGTTTCAGCATTGGTCTACTGGCTGTGCAATAGCATTACACCAAATACAAAAGTCTGAAGGTAACTAGCATTATTAACTAATGACAGTATAATTTTTTTGCAAACCATGTACCTTCAAGGTAAATATCATTTCGAACTCGAGGGACCTGAAAAATTGCTATCCCAAACTTGATAATCGATCAAACATAAAAACTTGATCAAAAGAATCAGAAAAACAACAGGATTAGGAGGTGCCCACTCCTGACCTTTCCTCTTCTCTTCATAATTTTTTGTTCAGTTTAACTGAAATAATGCCATCACCACGCCTTGGCATTTTGGTGACACTGTACATTTTTTTTTGACTTATCATAACATCATGAAGTGAGGTATGTAATCTATAAGCATTAACAGTGCAAAAGTCTGAAGTGAGTAACAAGTTTCATCATTGGTATACTGGCTGTGCAACAGCATTAGAATGCCTTAGCTCAAAAATCCGTAATACATCCACAATCAACACTAACCCTGAAATAATCTAGTGACATTAAATGGCATTGCTTAAATTTATCAGGGGCATTAGACTGACTGCGGCATTAGTTAAATGTGGCATCACTTTAATAGTATCATTGCTTGATTTTACCGGTGGCGTTATATAACAGCAAAAAAGTGGCAATAAGAGCATGGGGAGGCCCATTCGGACAATGGGCACACCAGTACGATGTACCTCCACAGACGAATAGAGTGGTGAGGGAGGGATGGTTTCCCAGGCAACAAATATCCAGCGCATATATGTGATTACGTCCCATTTGTCTCTTTAGCCACCTTTTTCCTATGTGAGGACAACACCCGATCAGCCTGGTCATTCTCTATTGCGTTTCAGTGCCTTTCTACCTTCTCTTTCTTTTTCAACACAAGAGACAAGAGTCTGGTTCCTTAGCTACTGATTCTCCCTCTTTCAACCAAAGATGCAGGTTTGATACCTAGTCTCTTCGACATTACTTCTCCCTTTCTTTCTTATTCAACCCAGACATGGATTAGTCTGCATGAAGTAGGGTTTCCTTAAACAGTGCAAATTAAGGTTTTCGTCTGCCTGACCAGTAGAGCAGAGGATAGTAAATGGGGGATATGGGGGAGTGGAAAAGATCCACATGCAGGGACGTGGCAGATGGGGTAAATGAACAAGGGTATGGTTCGAAAAGAGGTTGCATACCCAAGGGTCGGCGGGAAGTGGCTTCGCTCGTTGTAGTCGTCCTCCGCACACACTACGGCAGTGAGCTGGGGACGGAGGCCATCCCGCGCCGGCGCGAGGTCTGAGGGGACGGCCTTGTCGTTAGTGTGTGACCTCGCTCGCCGACGATGATGCATCAACGCTGCACGTCCTTTTCTTCCCCGGCGGACGGGATCCGGGCGGATCTGTGACCACCGGTGAGGAGTGAGAGAGAGGGCCACCGCATCTTTTTTAGATTTGGAGAAGGGGTGATAGTGTTAGAAGCTAGTGGGCAGCCCTTAGCAAGCAAGCGCTGAAGCTCCACCTATATAGAGTACTTTACTAGTACTGGTCAGTACTAGAGGTACAGTAGAGGTGAGTATGGTAGAGTAGTTTATATTTTCTCTGCATACGGACCAATTAGTTGTGCTTCAAAACTAAACGGCACACCATTAAAAAAATAAAGTCGGGAAATAATGCGGCACCTTGGGCCAACACGGCCAGATCGCATTTTGCATGAGAAATGACACACCATGTTTCGTTGACATGTGGTCCCATTCCAACATGTCAGTGAACGACGACGAGTCTTTTTGTATAATTTCTGAATGGACGTCTATGTAGGCTGGGGTGCCTCTTTCTTATACCGTGGCGACCGTCCGCTCCTCACTAGCCTCTTTCTGTACCGTGGCAACCGTCCACCGCCTCTTCGCCTTTCCTTCTCGATTTGGAATTGCTGTCGCACGCTCTTCCTCCCTCCATTTGCCTTGACTCTTCCTTCTGCCATTGTTCGTCTTCCGATGGAAGGAACAGGCGAAACACCCCGTTATTCTTGCCCCGATCTGAAAGATGACATGGCGAAGGAACTCATTGATCAGTGCGACGTCATCACCACGGCTAGCATGGCAGGTTCATTCAAGACCATTCTCGACTGAACAAATAACATCATTACAAAGAACCCAATGGTTTAGGAGCATTTGATCTCCCCTATCTTCTTAGCCATGACCCTACTCACTGGCGCGGGGGACGACAGAAGCCTCGCCTTGTGCAAGTTGATGCCGCTTGATAATGATACGTGTGATATTAAGATCCATCACTTAAGGGTAAGGCCTGGGCAGGCGCAAATGGAGATTGGGTTGTTTATATTGGGTACAACTGCGAGTGGGAACTTGTGAATGTGTACACTCATCACCGGGTTCCACTTCCAAATCTCAGACTGCCCTGAGGTTGAGCACATCGATGATCTATGTACGTTCAAATACGATCATGGTGACTGTCGTCTACAGAAGATGCAATTTGTCGAGTTCCCAGTCGCTCTGGGATTATAGGAATGCTTGTGTTGTCGCTATCTCGACAAGCTTGTTACCGTCCTTTCCTTCGACTCGATGGATATTGCTCAAAAATCAGTTTCTGTACACGGATGTGTATTGTGATGCAATTCAATACGAGGGTGTTGTGTTTGCTGCCACCCACTTCTGGCACCGTTTTTGCATGGGTACATTTGTCTTCCACTGTAATTATAATTGTTACATTCACCATGGATGTGAGTTAGTATCCCCGTACTAATTAACCTTCTCTGTTTCCAAGATCCTGTCAACATTCCCCCACCATACTTGGAAAATTTAATAACCAATGGGGAGATGACGATGGTGATGATCACGAGCGGGACCTACATACTCAGTGGTGCCTAGCAATTTGTTCTGATGGATCACCTCTTCTTGTCTGTATACAGGGGGCACTGCTATGTTACTAAGGAGCAGGTGTTGTCTCCCAAGGTTGCACTCTCTCCGGACCTATTCCAACATCCGTTGCAGGGTATTCAGGATGGATACTAGTGTGCTAGCTCCAGAACCTTCTGCCTGGTTCGTATTGATAGTCTTGGAGAAAACTCGCTCTTCCTTGGACTAAATTTCCACTGATGGTGAAAGGCGATCCAGCTGCTGTTGGCACAACGTTACTACCATTTATGAGAAGCAACTGTATCGTACCTCGGACATTCCTATGGTTCCCTATCCTGGCTATCACAATATGCATCCTGATATAGGCCGCTTCAGCCTGGATGACGAGTCATGCGTTGGTCTCAATATTGACAATAGCTGGCCCTGCCCAGAGAATCACTTATGGTTCAAAGAAAGCATTTCCAATGCCAAGGATTGTTTGACATGAAGTTTATTTCATCGCTTTGTTATTTGTTGTGTGAGAAAAACTTTAGTATTTATAATGTATCCTCGTTGTCGTTGTGCGTTGATGACCTGTTGTATGTAATACTAAATGATATGCCTATGATAAACTACTAAATTTATGAATGGCTTTCGAGTCGCCTCTCAGAGTGGGTGCTGCATGAGGCAAAAAAAAAACCCCAATACATAATTGTACGTGCATTGCAACAGGTTATTGAATGAGTCCAATCAACAATAGTACTACTAGTTATTAGCTTCACATGCTTCGCGCGGCGGGCGGTGTTTTTTACTGTAGCTGCGAATCCCATCATTTAGGTCTGTCGGATGAGTCCAATCAACAGAGAAATTGCATTATGATGTTTGGATTCAAACTTTCAAAACTGCTGCACTATCTCTACATCTACGTATATGTAATAAACAAGTTTTAAACTTGAGACCAGTCATCCACCCTCACAAAGAACATTTTTTAGCCTAGCACAACTCTAGAAATTTGGCCACAGTGTGAGGTGGGCCAATGTTAATGTGTTCATTGTACGTAACCACACCCAAATCCTCGATATATAGTAGGGTGGCATGGGCCAGAACGCATTAACGTCCAGGAGTACGGCACGCGCCACCAGCACGACTCCCATCTGACACCATATTTCTTGGATTCTGTGCTACAGCTATCTCTTCTCCCCCTCCCGTTTCTCTAACTCAGCCATCGCGTAGCGGGCGGGGTGGGTTTGCCGATAGTCGGTTTCCTCTAACTGCGGTCCCACTTGTAAGTGAAGATGCGAGACAACACGCTGTAAGTGCATCTAGTGCCCCTTATTGATTTTGGTGTATTGAAGACTATAGGTAAGGGACTAATGTGTTTGTGAGTGTACACATGTCTATAAGTCTAAGGAGTTTGTTATTTACGATGAATGTCGACCCCTAAAAATGAATGTCTTCAACTGAAGACTTTGGTTTCTTGAACTTTGAAAGTGAAGAAATTGGTGTGACCCCTGAAGACTTGATATTCATGCGAGGATTATGAAGCGTGAAGACTTTTGTTTTCGTACTAGTTTCATTTTCTTCTTCTTGAGTCATAGGAAACACCGTACTGCTAAAGGGGGTCGAGGTAAAACTAAGGAAAAGTTTCCAAGTGATGCTCAACTCAAAATCCTACACCTACCCAATCCTTTCGAGTGAAGCCATTGGAAATCTCATACAGTTTAGTCAAGTTCTTCAGTGACAGAGACGAAGTTCTTCTGTTCTCTGAGGAATTTGTTCTGACTGAGGAGTTAGGAATTCGCCAGTGCGGATTGCCTACAAGTGAGGAACATGATAGCCCTGAGGAATTTGATACTCAAATTTCCGACCGTTGCTGTGCTACGCGCCAGCTGTCCAAATATCCTACCCACCTAACGGTCATATCATTGAAGGGCATTTATGTCTTATCATGTCGGGCTGCTCCCTAGGCTATAAATAGCCGCCCCCTTCAACCACTAGCTGGTTGGCTGCTCCAAGAAATAGATTGACACTTGTCATTTAGAGCATCCCATCCTCTGAGGACTTTGAGCGAAAATCAACAAGTGAGGAAAAACCCAAAAACCCAAACACCTACAAACCCAAAGTGATTGAGCATCACTGAAGAGATTGTTCCTGTGTGGAACCGACGCTTGTTACCTTTGAGGACTGTGCATCCTCGAGACGGTTAGGCGTCATGGTCTAGAGCATCCAAGAGGAAATTGTGGATTGCCGAGTGACCGAGTATGTGAAGGTTTGGAAGTCACCTGAAGACTTACCACGAGTGATTGGGCGAGGTCTGTGTGACCTTAGCTCAAGGAGAATACGGTGATGACTGTGTGTCCGGGACTGTGTGTCCTCAGGTTTAAATACCTAGCCGCTCTAACCAGACGTACAACTGTCACAACAGTTGGAACTGGTCTACCAAATCATTGTCTTCACCGAGCTACTGGTTCTATTTCCTCAACCCTTTCATTTCCTCGCATACTTGCTATGTATTTGATCATTACTGTTTGAAGACTTTGTCTGAAGACTTTCTCAATTTCCTCAGTTCAATTTCTTTAGTCAGTTTGTCTTCAGCCTGCTTATCCTGTGTTTACGCTACTCGTACTCTGTGCTTGTTTTCATTTCATCATGATGACTGTGCTACTGCTCTATTATGCTTGCATCTGAGCACTTATTCCGCTGCTGAGTAGTTCGTCGCTTAGGAATTTCCTCACCTTGAAATTCCTCAGTGACGAATTTGTAAAAATCGCCTATTCACCCCCCCTCTAGTCGATATAACGCACTTTCAATTGGTATCAGAGCAAGGTACTCCCTTGTTCTGTGTGATTTTGGTTTAACCACCTGGAGTTTTAGTTATGTCGACTGCAGGCATGATCAAGGTCTCAGCTGGGTGTCCTACCTTCGATGGGACGGACTACCCCTACTGGAAGAACAAGATGCGCATGCATCTTGAGGCAATTGACAACGATCTCTGGTATGTTGTGGAAAAGGGTGTTCCCTCTGTCACTCCTTCCGTAAACGCTGCTGATGTGAAGAGATTCAAGCAACTCGACTCTCAAGCGAAGAATATCATATGTGGACATCTGAGCCAAGGGCAGTATGGCGGAGTGAGTGCTTTGGAGATAGCTAAGCTTATCTAGGATAGGCTGTCCAAGGTCAACGAAGGAGTCTCAACTCAACGTGACTCTTGAGTTGACGTTCTTCGCAATCTCTTCAACCGCTTCAAAAGACTCGACAACGAAAATGTTCAGCAAACCTTTGATCGCCTCACTAACATTTCAAACGAGCTTCAAGCACTGGGTGCCACTGACATCACCGACCATGAGGTGGTGAAGAAATTGCTGAGGTCACTCGATTCTTCATTCGATACACTGGCACTGATGATTCAAGAACGTGGTGACTACAAGTCACTTGATCCTGCTGATATCCTCGAGAGGCTAAATACTCATGAATTCCAACTAGCTGAGAAGAGAGATCTCTACGGACCGAGCTATGGTAGATCTCGTGCACTGAAAGCCAAGGCAGTCTCTGAATCTGAAGATGAAGTTTCTGGTAGCAGCCTTGGTGATCCTGAAGAACTGAGTCAGGAGCTAGCAATGCTCATGAGGAAATTCCAGAAGTTCTCTAGACGTGGCCGATTTGGAAAATCCTCAAAAGGTGATGACATGAAATCAGATTCCTCATCCCGTGATTACAAGAAGAGAACTTGCCATAAATGCAAGAAACCTGGTCACTACATTACTGATTGTCCTCAGTGGGAGAAGGAATCGAAGAAGAAGAAATCTTCAAAGTCCTCATCGTCAAGATCTTCAAAGTCTTCATCTCACAAGAAGAGCAGCACCAAGAAAGCTCGGGCATTCATTGGCAAGGAAATGGACTCTGAAGCTGAATCTAAGGAACATGAGGAAGAGGAGGCATCTGAGGAGTCAGACTCTGGTGTGGCGAGCCTAGCCCTCGCTACTGCTTACGTTAGCAAGTCCATCTTCAACACTGAGGAAAATGGCTTCCCCAACACTGCTGATGACGGCAACGATGACTATGCTCCCACCTATTGCTTCATGGCAAAAGGTGCCAAGGTACTCAAATATCCCTCCGCTGAATCAAGTGAGGATGAATCTGATGATAACCTCAAACCCAGCTATTCCAAACTTGCTAATATTGCTGTTAAACAACAAAAGGCTTTGGAAAAGGTTCAAAATATGCTAGGCAAAAGCGATGATCTGTTAGGTGAGGAAATGGATCAAACTCAAACACTGACTGATAATCTTCAGCAACTACAGTCTAAGTTTGACAACCTTCAAGGTCGTCATGAAACTCTCCTAGCCGATCATGAGAAGCTTTCTTATGAATTTCTTCAAAGAAAGCAAGATCTTGAGAAGCTAAGGGTGAGTCATGAAGATCTTCAGAAGGAAAATGATTCTTTGCTTGCTCAACAGATCAGTTCCGCTCAGGAAGAATTTATTCCACCATGCTTGAAATGCATTGAACGTGAAACTGCTAATTCTTCACCTGAATGTTCAAATGCTTCCATTGCTGCAAATTCTTCAACTATCTCTGTGGTCACAAATTCCTCATCTGAGGATACCACTAGTATCACTGACGAAAATGCAGGGTTGAAGGAATTGTATGTGACAGGCATGTACAAAAGCCTCAAAGGGCATCAAAATCTTTGTGATGTGCTCAAAAAGCAGATCTTGAACAGGAACCCTAGGAAAGAGGGTATTGCCTTTGAGAGGAAACTCAATGCTGATGGAACCTACTGGAAACCGGAGCAGTATCCCAAAACCTCATGGGTTGCTGCGAAGGGACCTCCCGTAGATCCATCCACTTTATCTGGCTTTACTTGTGAATCCTCATATTCATCTGATGAGTCATTTGACTCCAACTATAAACTGTTCAAAAATCAGAATGGTGAGGTATTTGCTAGATATGTTGGATCTAACTGCAGGAATGGTCCCCCTATGAAGAAAATCTGGGTTCCCAAAAAGTGCCTTGAAAGTCTTCAGGTGAATGTCCTCATGACACCACCTGTGAAGAATAAGAACCCCAGATCAAATTCTTCATATGAATCAAATTCCTCACATGGATCAAAGTCCTCACATGAACATCATCGTGCTAACACTTCTGTTTCGCAGGGAAAGCCTAAGGGCTATGAATATATGCATTATTCTTCAAATCATTATGTTCATAAGTCCTCGAAGAATTTCTCTGCTTATTCATATGCTTACCCTAACCCCTCTTAGGTGAAACGAAGTGGTCTGGCGTCTATGCCACCTTTCTCTTATGGAGCTCGCAGAATGATGACTCTTTGCCACCCCTCCAGATGTGGGTGGTGAAGAAAAGGAACTAATCTCTTATGCAGGGTCAGATCTCCAGACGAACTAAATCGTCTGAAGAATTTGCTGGAGACCTGAAATGCTTGAAAGGACGCAAGCTAATCATGAAGAAATGATTTATTCATTTCTCACGTCCTCACATTGCTATATATACATATGTTGCTTTAATTGATGAAATATGTCTGATGAATTTGATGTCATATTCTTCACTCTGAAGTATATGAGTTCGTAAGATGCACTAATTCATCTGCAGGATGATTTACCCAAAGCTACTGAGTGGGTCCTCGATAGTGGATGTACAAATCACATGACCGGTGACAAGAGCTTACTGATGAACACTCCTTTATCTCCATCACACTTGAAGCATATCACCTACGCTGACAAAGGCAAAAGCAAGGTATTGGGTCTAGGTAGGGTTGCAATCTCAAAGGATTGACACATGGATAAAGTCATGCTTGTCGAGTCCCTCGGATTCAACCTCATGTCTGTCTCAATGCTTTGTGATCTTGATATGGTTGTTGTCTTTGGCAAATATCGTTGCTTAGTGCTCATGGAATCTGACAATTCCAAAGTCTTCGAAGGCTTTAGGAGAGGAGACTTGTATATTGTTGATTTCTCTGCAGGACCACAGCCTGCCACTTGTCTACTTGCTAAAGCTTCAGAAGGCTGGCTATGGCATCGACGACTGGGTCATGCTGGCATGAGGAACTTACACACGCTCGTGAAGAAAAAGCACGTCATTGGCATCGAGGGTGTCAAATTCCTCAAAGATCATCTTTGTGGGGCTTGTGAGGCTGGAAAGATGACCAGAGCCAAGCACCCCTCGAAGACTATCATGACTACTTCTCGTCCTTTTGAATTGCTTCATATGGATCTCTTTGGCCCTACTCATTATGCCACACTAACAAATGCGGCATCTCTATATGGCTTTGTCATTGTTGATGACTATTCTCGTTACACATGGGTGCATGTCATTACTTACAAAACTGAAGTGCAGGAAGTCTTCAGACGATTTTCCTCAAGGGCTTCGACGAATTTCGGCGTGAAGATCAAGCATATACGTAGTGACAATGGGACTGAGTTCAAGAATACTGGTCTTGATGACTATCTCGATGAACTTGGTATTACTCATGAGCTATCTGCCCCATACACTCCTTAGCAGAATGGCGTTGTGGAGCGCAAGAACAGGACTCTTGTTGAGATGGCTCGCACCATGCTTGATGAATACAAGACACCTCGTCACTTCTGGCCTGAGGCAATTGATACTGCATGCCACATCATCAACAGGGTATATCTTCACAAATTCTTCAAGAAGACCTCATATGAACTCCTCACTGACAAGAAACCCAATGTGAGTTATTTCAAAGTCTTCGGTGCTAAATGCTGGATTAGAGATCCACATCACAATTCTAAATTTGCACCGAAAGCACATGAAGGTTTTATGCTTGGTTACGGAAAGGACTCGCACACCTATAGGGTCTTCAATACCTATCACAACAAGGTTGTTGAAACTGTAGATGTGCGGTTCGATGAAACTAACGGCTCGCAAAGAGAGCACCTACCTCCTGTGCTAGATGAAAAGACGCCTGAGGAAACCATCAAGTTCAAAGCTACTGAGGATGTCATTCCTACTGAAGAATCTGCTGAAGAAATCATTCCAGAACATGAAGAACAGCATGCTGGCGCACCTGAAGAAGATGGCTCTGAAGAAAATGCTGAGCCAAATCAAAGTCGTCAACCTGCTCATCCCCGCGTTGCAAATGAAGTACAGATTGAGAGAATCATCAACGACATCAACACACCAGGTCCTCTGACTCGCTCAAAAGCTTCACATTTATCTAACTTTTGTGGGCATTTTGCTTTCGTCTCTATCACAGAGCCCACCAAAGTTGATGAGGCATTTCTGGAGCCTGAATGGATTCAAGCAATGCAAGAGGAATTACATCAATTCAAGCTAAACAATGTGTGGGAGCTTGTCAAGCGACCGGACCCATGCAAGCACAATATCATCGGTACCAAATGGGTCTACCGCAACAAGCAAGATGAAAATGGCCTAGTGGTGAGGAACAAGGCTCGTCTTGTAGCTCAAGGCTACACACAGGTTGAAGGAATTGATTTCGATGAGACTTTTGCACCTGTTGCTAGACTTGAGGCTATTCGCATATTGCTTGCTTATGCTAACCATCATAATATCATCTTATATCAAATGGATGTGAAAAGTGCATTCCTCAATGGTAAGCTTGAGGAAGAAGTATATGTTGCTCAACCCCCAGGTTTTGAAGATCCTAAGCATCCTGACAAAGTCTTCAGACTCAATAAGGCCCTCTATGGCCTCAAGCAGGCCCCTCGGGCGTGGTATGATACTCTGAAGGAATTCCTCATGAAGAAAGGCTTCAAACCCGGTTCACTCGACCCAACTCTTTTCACCAAAACCTATGATGATGAATTATTCGTGTGCCAAATATATGTTGATGATATTATCTTTGGCTGTACTAACCAACATTACAGTGACGAATTTGCTTACATGATGAGTGAGGAATATCAAATGTCCATGATGGGAGAATTGAAATTCTTCTTAGGCCTTCAAATTCGTCAACAACGTAATGGCATCTTCATTTCTCAAGAGAAATACCTCAAGGACGTTCTGAGGAAATTCGGTATGCAAGAATGCAGAGGCGTCAAAATCCCTATGCCCACAAATGGCCATCTATGCACTGATGAAAATGGAATAGACTTCGATCAAAAGGTATACCGCTCCATGATTGGCTCTTTATTGTACCTATGTGCATCTAGGCCGGATATTATGCTTAGTGTTTGCATGTGTGCCCGTTTTCAAGCTACACCGAAGGAATCACACCATAAGGCTGTGAAACATATTCTTCGATATCTAGCTCACACTCCAACACTTGGATTATGGTATCCCAAGGGCTCGGTTTTTGATCTCATTGGATATTCTGACTCTGACTATGCCGGTGATCGTGTGGACCGCAAGTCAACTTCAGGCACATGCCATTTCCTCGGACGATCCTTAGTATGTTGGTCCTCGAAGAAGCAGAACTGCGTATCACTCTCTACTGCTGAAGCTGAGTATATTGCTGCTGGTTCTTGCTGTGCTCAATTGCTATGGATGAAGCAAACCCTCAAGGACTACGGCATCAATGTGAAGAATGTGCCACTCTACTGCGACAACAAGAGTGCCATCAAAATTGCTCATAACCCAGTTCAGCACTCGAAGACAAAGCACATCGAGATTCGTCATCATTTTCTTCGAGATCATGTGTTGAAGGGTGACATCTCTATTGATCCCGTGAAGTCTGAAGAACAGCTAGTGGATATCTTCACAAAGCCCTTGGATGAGAAGAGATTTAGCAAGTTGCGGTGTGAGCTAAATATCTTAGAATCTTCGAATGTCCTTTGAAAAGGACACACATCCTAACACTTATGCAAATTGATGACTTAGGTGTGCAACACACGAAGAAACATTTTTCTTCAATCAATGAAGACTAACCCTCTAAGTGTGAAGAAATTAATGAAGAATTTGATTCTCAGAACCCTACGATAATTGTACGCGGTGTCTGAAATCATCATTCTTACACGGTGGGTCACGCCACCACAAAAAGTTGAAAATCTTCAAAATCTGAGTCTTTCATCATTGTGCAAATTCTTCAAATTTTCAAATTCTTCAACTTTGCAAAATCTTCACTCTTTTCGACTGTGTTCTTCATTGACTATATATATATATTTGAGTTTTCTGTCCTCTACAGCATTCACTTATTGCTAATTCTTCAAGTTGTGTTTCTGCTAAGTGAATGTGATCGGACCCGTTCCCCCTCTATGCTAAACTCAATCCAGTCCGTTCACAAATTCTTCATGTGCGTTCTATTTGAAACCCGTTCAAAGTCTTCACTGTGTCCTTGACAGCTGAAGAATTTGCGAACGAAACATTAAAATATTCTTATCTGAATTTTCGGCTTTTGCCGCTCAAACCGTTCCATATCCCTCGATAAGATTTATCTATTCACCCACGATCTAACACGATCTCCACTTCACAGTACGTGGGTGACACATGTCGCTAGGATGAGAAGGGTCAGGGGCAGGTTCGTCCATTTTCCTCGGACGAGCGGTTTTTTTTACCTCGGCTATAAATACCCCTCACCCTCCTCAGAGCTCATTTACCCCGCTCGATCTTACTCCCTCGCTCGAGCTCTCAGACCTAGTGCCGCCGCTACACTCCATCGTCGCCGGTGAGGAAGAGCTTCACTGCCTCGACCTCGTCGCCGTCGTACTCACGCCGGCCGCGGAAATCTTCACTCTGCCGCCGCCGTAGCTGTTTTCCATCGCCAAGTTAGGGCGTGGAAGATCTGAACGGACGAACATCTCCACTGCCACTCTCAGTTCGTCGTGTTCTTCGTCAAGGGTAAATAAAATTTATTTTTACTGCCCTTGTTGATTCTGATGATTTCCACAAAATCTTCAACAGGTGTTTATTCTTTAACTTTCATGTTCTTAAACACCAACTTGCTTCTGTCCTTGATCAGTTTCTCTAAGCAACGTTTTTCTTCAAGATTCCTCAATTGTGTGGATTTTCAATCTACACAACTCTGGAACCTAAGTCAAAATGCTTAGTGAAATTCCTCAAGACACCCCTGGTCATCTTCCTCAAACTTGATACTTTTGAAAATCTTCTGAGAACGCATATGACCTCTCCAAAACTCTTCGCACCTATATTCTGTTCACAGGTACACATGTCCGCTGCTGAATCTCTAGGTTCTCATCAACTTAACTCATTTGCAGCGTTCCTTGAAGAAAAATTGCATACCTCATCAGAAAATTCGATTGTTCAAAACCCTCAAGTGAAGAAAATGGCTGATGGTAAAAGTCCTCAGAAGGGAGGAAAGAGGCCAGAAACAAATACTGCTTTTGAGATCCCTGATGACATCTATGATGAATATTGTACTCCTGATGAAGCAACTCATGGCAAGGAGAACAAAAATCAGCGCAAAGTGCGCATTCAGAAGATTGAGAGGAGATGGGCAAGAGAATGGAGGGAATATCGCTATGTCACTCCCAAGTACTTGAAGAAATTTGCTGTTAACCCTCCATGTCCAAGACCTCCATTGGCTCCTGGCCAAGTAGCTGATCCCACTAGCATCAGAAGAGGTGAGGAATTTCCCAAGGAGTGGGCTAAGCGACAAGCCAAGCTGGCCAAAATGGCTAAGGAGGCAGTGAAGAAATTCAATGAAGATTCTGTTGCTGCCGCCGCTGAGGCCTCTGCTATCAAGCCTAAGAAGGCTATGCTGAAGAAATCAGCTGTCAAGACAAGTTCCTCAGCTGCAATGCCCTCACGGCCAAGCTCTTCAAAGCCCTCATGGCCTGTTCCTCAAGCAAATTCCTCAAAAGCAGCTCCAACTCCCTCGGTTGCAAAATCCTCAGCTGCTCCTGCAAAGCCCTCAGCACCTGTGCATCTTGCCACATGCCAAAGGACTACTGGAATCTCAATTGCTTCAGGAGTCTCTGCAAGTTCTTCAGCTCCACCTCAGTCTTCAACAACTCCAACCTTGCTGAAGAAAAAGGCCACTGCTGGACGAGGCACAAGGCCAAGTCCTCACAAGAAGCAAGTGCCCTTCAGGTTCCGTCAAGCGAAGACGAAGCTGATGATGAAGATAGCTGAGCTCATCAGAGATCGACAACAAAGGGCCGCTAGAGCCAAAGGCAGTGCTGTGCCCCTCATGCTGGATCCAAGGAAGATCCTTGATTTCATCGATCTATGGCACAAGGATCCAAATACACTTTGCCTGAATTAAACCTCACTCCTGGTCAAAGTCACATGTTGACGGGCTTCATAAATGAAGAGAAATGGAAATTGAAAAGGCCAGGCAGGTGAAGAAGGCTCAGTACAAGAAGGAGCGTTTTCTGAGAAAACAATGTTGTGAAAATGTCTCCTGAAGAACTTGTGTCTATGCAGGCTGAGATCAAAGCACTCAGTGATGAATTTCATGCATTCCATGCAGATTGGCAGGTGCCAAAGTCAGATTCGTCAGAATGGCAAAAGGATTACTCCAAGTGTTGCAGCTTCATCGCAACCCAAATTTCCTCAGACTGGAACATCTGTTCAGTCTGCTGAAGAAAATGAAAGCGCCAGAGCTGATGAAGAAATTCCAGTCTCTGAAGAAAATGCCAGGGCAACCTCCAATATTGCGCCTGAAGAGCAATCCAGGCCAGTTGAAGCATCTGTACTGTGCCTGAGGAATCTGAACAAGCAGGGCAACTGCATCAGTTGTGCCTGAAATTCAACCAATTTCTCTGTCCTCTGCACCGATGACAAGCATCAACCTTCCTTCTGCATCAGAAGCGAAGAAAACCAAGGCTGCGGAGCGAGCAGCTGTGAAGAAAAGGAAAGCATCTGCATCTTCAGAGTCTTCAGCTCCCAAGAAATTGAAGACTTTGACGAGTTCGTCTGAAAACCCAATTGATGCATTCCAATATCAAGCATGCCATCAAAGGAGATCATTCCCTTTGGTGAGGAATATGAAATCCAAGTAAATCTGATGAAGAAGATCCTTCTGCGCTTCGACAGAGCAGATGGATGAAGAAATTGAAGTGGATACTTTCTCTTCAACCCCACTGGTATCATCGCCCATGCCTCAGTTCACAGCTAAAGAGGCAGGCGTCGAAGGAACTGAAGAAGATAGGGATGTGGATATTGGGTCTACAACACCTATTCTGAATGATGACTTTTGGAAAGTCATCACCCCAATTCACCTCTGACAACCCCTCTACATCATGGTCCTCAGTCCCCTGTGCCAACTGAAGAAATTCATACGGGCTCTGATGAACGTCAGCTTCACTTTTCTATCCTGAAGAAGTTCCAGCCACTAGCGTTGATGTACATATGTCTGAATAAATGGAGGCCAAGGCTGCTGGAAATTCCTCAGCCAATGGCTCCAGTGGCTATACCTCAAGAGGCTGTAAATTCTTCAACTGTTAATCTTCAGCCCAAGCCACAGAACCCTCAATCCAAGAAGCAGAAGTTTAATGCTGAGGATTTCTCAACGAGCACATATTCTTCACTGACTACAATCCCTATGACTCTTGCTCGTTTCGTCGCAAGACATTTGGACTGCAAGCCAGATGAACTTCTACTCCTCATTGTTGGTTGATAAGGATAAGATCTTGAACATGAGAAATTCCTCATGTGATTGGAAGCGCTTACCCGCTTCACCCCAGTCCTCAGTGTTCTTCATGACGCTGGGTTACTCAATTTCTGCACCGACATCTGCAATTGGAATGAAGAACTCATTCTTCAATTCTTCGCCACGCTGCACATTACTGGAAATGTTGATGATGTCAATTCATGGGTATTGGACTGGATGACCGATAATACTCATTTCAAAGCACCGGCCTCTGAATTGCTTCATGCCGTCCCAGTCAGTCCTCCCACTGAAGGTGCTAGGCTTCTCTATGTTGAACCTGAACTGTCTGATCATCTGATGCAAGTGCTGATGAAGCCTTTGAAGCCAGGCCAAGCTCCAAGGACCAAATTCCTCGTCAAGGAATTGCTCTATGTGCCAAGGACAGTCTATCACATATTGACCAAAACCCTCAGTCCAATCAAAGGCCACAACTCTGATGATGAAGAAGTTGTTGGCATTATGAAGAATCTGCTGTTCAATATCATTCACGGTATTCCTATCAACTACCATGATTTCTTCATGAGGACTTTGGCCAATGCTGCTCTGTCGCCTTTTGAGTTGAAGCCTTATGCTCCCTGGATCATGAGATTCATCAGATCAAGGTCTTCAATTCATTATAAGGCTGACTTTCAAAATCATCTCAGCTATTTGCCCCCTATTGAAGTCCTCAAACGGACTATTTCCTCAGCTGACGAGAAGGGCAAAGCTGCTGTTATTGATGAAGGTACTCGTCCATTGGATGGACAGTTTCGCAAAGCTACTTCCTATTCCACCAATGATGACTCTGCAACTCAAGATTCTGCCGCCAAAGCTTCAGAACATCATCCTCAAGCCATAGCTCCGCGTGTGATGACTGATCGTGAACTTCTCCTTAGTCTTCATCAGAAAGTTGATCGAAATCACAAGTGGGTCAAGCGTCAGTTTGGTGCAATTCTTCAGAACATGACAGTCACTCAAAATACTGTGAAGAAGAATCACTACTACTTGCATGAAGTCTTTGACCGCACTTGGGCGATTCTGTCTAATCTTCATAGTGCTGAAGAACTCAAGGAGATGGGCTTCCAACAGGACTTTGACTGGTCCCAGCCACCTTCGAAGAAATTCAAGAAAGTCAAAGTTCCTCAGCTTGTTGCCAGTTCATATTCTTCATCGCGCGAGACGGATGAAGCTGAAGACTTGAATGACACTGCGGCAGGCCCTACCTCAACAGACGACCCCAACAATGCTGGCGCTCCTCCATCGACATCATGATGATATTCTTCAGGGGCGTTAGTCCTCATTTTTCGTCCCTTTTGGTCATTCGATGACAAAGGGGGAGAAATTTGAGTTTAGTCTTCAAGCGGGTCTTATATATATGGGCTATATTTCTGTTAAGTTTCAACTCTTGCTTTTCTGAGGTGTTTGCTCTGATGAGTTGTAAACTTAAGTCCTATGGTGGTCTGATACTTTTGCTCTGTTTTTCTGCATGCTATTTCCTCAATACCATAATGCACGCATGCTGAATTTAGTCAGACACCATATTTCATCATGCATTTCAAATTCTTCATATCATATGATAAATGCGTGTATGAATTTCAAGATATAGGAGGAGATCTCCATGATATTATTCAACAATGTGCATTTGCTATTTCAAAGCAAATTCTTCAAATATGCACATCTTCAGGGGGAGTTCTTCTATATCTTGCAGTCAAATTCCTCAATATTAGTATTTACACTTCATATGTTTATCCCCGTTGAAAACTTAACCTATATTGTCATCAATCACCAAAAAGGGGGAGATTGTAAGTGCATCTAGTGCCCCTTAGTGATTTTGGTGTATTGAAGACTTATAGGTTAAGGGACTAATGTGTTTGTGAGTGTACACAGGTCTATAAGTCTATGAGGAGTTTGTTATTTACGATGAATGTCGACCCCTAAAAATGAATGTCTTCAACTGAAGACTTTGGTTTTCTTGAAGACTTTGAAAGTGAAGAAATTGGTGTGACCCTGAAGACTTGATATTCATGCGAGGATTATGAAGCGTGAAGACTTTTGTTTTCGTAGTTTCATTTTCTTCTTCTTGAGTCATAGGAAACACCGTACTGTTAATGGGGGTCGAGGTAAAACTAAGGAAAAGTTTCCAAGTGATGCTCAACTCAAAATCCTACACCTACCCAATCCTTTCGAGTGAAGCCATTGGAAATCTCATACAGTTTAGTCAAGTTCTTCAGTGACAGAGACGAAGTTCTTCTTTTCTCTGAGGAATTTGTTCTGACTGAGGAGTTAGGAATTCGCCAGTGCGGATTGCCTACAAGTGAGGAACATGATAGCCCTGAGGAACTTGATACTCAAATTTCCGAACGTTGCTATGCTACACGCCAGCTGTCCAAATATCCTACCCACCTAACGGTCATATCATTGAAGGGCATTTATGTCTTATTATGTCGGGCTGCTCCCTAGGCTATAAATAGCCGCCCCCTTCAACCACTAGCTGGTTGGCTGCTCCAAGAAATAGATTGACACTTGTCATTTAGAGCATCCCATCCTCCGAGGACTTTGAGCGAAAATCATCAAGTGAGGAAAAACCCAAAAACCCAAACACCTACAAACCCAAAGTGATTGAGCATCACTGAAGAGATTGTTCCTGTGTGGAACCGACGCTTGTTATCTTTGAGGACTGTGCATCCTCCAGACGGTTAGGCGTCATGGTCTAGAGCATCCAAGAGGAAATTGTGGATTGCCGAGTGACCGAGTATGTGAAGGTTTGGAAGTCACCTGAAGACTTACCACGAGTGGTTGGGCGAGGTCTGTGTGACCTTAGCTCAAGGAGAATACGGTGAGGACTGTGTGTCCGGGACTGTGTGTCCTCAGGTTTAAATACCTAGCCGCTCTAATCAGACGTACAACTGTCACAGCAGTTGGAACTGGTCTACCAAATCATTGTCTTCACCGAGCTACTGGTTCTATTTCCTCAACCCTTTCATTTCCTCGCATACTTGCTATGTATTTGATCATTACTGTTTGAAGACTTTGTCTGAAGACTTTCTCAATTTCCTCAGTTCAATTTCTTCAGTCAGTTTGTCTTCAGCCTGCTTATCCTGTGTTTACGCTACTCGTACTCTGTGCTTGTTTTCATTTCATCATGATGACTGTGCTACTGCTCTGTTATGCTTGCATCTGAGCACTTATTCCGCTGCTAAGTAGTTCGTCGCTTAGGAATTTCCTCACCTTGAAATTCCTCAGTGACGAATTTGTAAAAATTGCCTATTCACCCCCCCTCTAGTCGATATAACGCACTTTCACACGCGTTATCCCCTTGAGCGGCGTGCCGGACCAACCGTGTGGGGGTGCGACGTGAACACGACAGGCTTTTCCTTTTGAACTTGTACTAGTACTAGTAAGTTGTAACACTTGGTTCTGCTCCTGGCGCGACCGATAGATAGAAATAATGAATTTCCCTCAAAAAATAGAAATAACGATTCAAAACGCTAGCACTGGGCTTTTCCCGCGTGATAAACGGGGGAGTTTTGCCAACTTCGGCCATCATCGCTTTCCTTACAT
The DNA here is from genome assembly GCA_011799875.1 of Thinopyrum elongatum. Classification (NCBI taxonomy): domain Eukaryota; kingdom Viridiplantae; phylum Streptophyta; class Magnoliopsida; order Poales; family Poaceae; genus Thinopyrum; species Thinopyrum elongatum. The sequence continues at coordinate 445,595,090 of CM022298.1, read as the reverse complement.
GCGGTCCCACATGTAAGTGATATGCCTAGCCACTGTGCATTGAGGGGCGGGCCGGAACAACTGTCTGGGGTGATCCTGCGCAGCGGTCTACTCGCACGCCTTCGGCCTACTCAAAGACTCCGTCCTGATTTGTTGGTCCTTTCGTATTTTGTGTCAAATTTGACCATAGATTTAATTGAAAAATTTTTAATGCATGTTATAAACATTTATATGGTTGGATTCGTATTTGAACATAGTTTCCAATGATACTATTTTTTGTGACATGCGTTAACATTTTGTAAATTGAATTCATAGTCAAAATTTGGCACAAAACACTAAGGGGAATAATAAACCAGGACGGAGGTAGTACCACCTGCACGGCGCCTCCTAGTAGCCAATTAGTAGAGGGACGCATGGCAACACTTAAATGGTTAGTAGAACACCCGCGGTTTCAATACTACTTCGGTTTCCGATTGTAACGTGGTAGCTCTTTGTTCCAAAATGACATTGTTTTGGTTGTTTATGTGTGCGCCTTCACAAATTGAACCACCACGCCCAGTAGTTTGAAATCCATTCCCATTTCTTACATGGGACCTAAACATTCCCATTACACGTCAATATTAATATATAAGAAGAAGTTTGGTTGTGGCGCGGTTCATGCATGGTACGTACGTAAGTTATGAAGTTGATGCAAAAGGTAAGAAAATTATAGTATACATAGAATTGACACAAAAATAAAGATGCATACGGATCCATCAACGACATACTCTCGCCTAGTGCGCCGGGTCACCAACCAATGAGTGAGGAGCATCGGCGTTGGCGGCGAGCTCAGCGTGCTTCTGAACAATGCCGTCCAAGGTTGCCCTGCGGTCCAAGAAGGCCAGCGTCCTATCGTCCTCCTCTGGCACATAGTAGTCCTTGTGGACGATTTGCTCGTAGACGTGGGTGATTATGTCGATGGTGTCTTGCTGAGCCAGACGCTGCGCGGCAAGCATGACCTCGAGGTGGACATTCTCCGGCGCGACAGCGGGCAGTCGCAGGGCCACTAGTGCGTCGAAGAGGTTGTCACCATAGAGGCCGTTGAGGGTGGTAGGCATCGCAGAGCCTGGGCACGTGGGCTGGAGGCGTACGTCAAGGTCGTCCGTGAGCTTCTTGATGATGGTGAACTTGTCGAGGGAGTCGATGAGGGCCTCGTTGAACAAGGAGACGAAGTTGTCGTCCAATAGGCCTCTCTCCCTGGCGGCCTCAAGCATGACCTGGAGATGTTCCTCGGTGCCAGGCCGCAGGCTGCATCGTGGACCATCTGGCACAGCCGGCTCATGCTCGCACTCATCGCCTCCATGGATCTAGCTTCTTATCAACTGATCTTGCGATTGGAGTGATAACTCTTGCAGGGTGCGTAGGTGCATAGGATTTCGTAGATGGATTGGACTGGTGGGGAGCCTTTATATGAGAAGTGCAGATTGCGTTGCATTCATGTGTGTTGGCCATCTACTCCTCGGCCCTTACTCCCTCCGTATCGGTGCACTATAGTCATCTCACCGAGACCAAGTTGGGGAAAAACGAGAGAACTTGATGTTTATTTAGTAATTAATGTCATTGCATGCAGAGAATTGAGCACTACATGCTGTGCTAAGTAGTCTAAAGTCATTGAATACATACACACCCCATGTCTCCTATTGGTTGATTTCTTTTTTCATGGCAAAAAACAGGGAACGAGGTGGGTAGTTAATGCACCGCACCTAAAAGTTTTGGGATTATTTGGTTTTCGTATCGTGACTAATGCACCAGTACAGAGGGAGTACAATAGTAGTCTGATTGATGAGATTTTAGATTTCAGCCATCTACCAGAAGGGAGAGTGTATAATATCATCGGAAACAACATTCAAAACCGAATAAAACAATACTCCATGTATTTATTTACAGAGGAGTAGTATATTTTTTGTGACATGCATTACTCGATATTGCTAGTCAAATACTAAATCAGGACGGAGGTGGTAGTACTACTAAATCCAGATGGAGGTGGTAGTACTACTAAATCCAGACGGTGGTGCTAGTACTAGTAGTACTACCAATGTAGTAGTACTGTACTACCCGTTGGTCAAATTATTACGTGCTGCTCCGCACAGTGAAGTGACAAGACCCTGCGCCGGAGATGACACCTGAGTGTAGGCTACGTGTTCGGCATACCAAAGTCAGCCTCACCATGTGCAGTCACTATCATCACGGCTGTAGAGCTAGCCTTCTTACAACTAGTCGTGTTTGACATAATTTCCAGTGCGTTGCCACGAGTACACTACAAAAAAAAACCACTTTCGTGATGATACGTGTTTGTTACAGTAGGTCACATTTTCTGTCATGCATGTACATCCATGACGATTTTATGACAGAATCAAGATAGTCATACCTGTGCTGTCATAGAAGTGTTCCATGACAATACCAAAATTATCATCACGGAAGTGTCCACTTCCATGACGAAAAATGGCGCGTCATGGAAGTGTTTTCATCAAGGGTAACCGACATGTGGCATCCACCATAACGGGTCGCCGTTAAGCTATCGGGTTCCGGTTTGGATCCGGTAACCCATTAGCAGCCCAAACCAATGGGGATTTTCCACGTGTAAAATTCTCATTCGCCGGATGATTCCACGTGTCAGGTCAGTGTCGGGACAGATGTCATCCCTACAATGGACGGAACGTGCCTATGATACGTCGACACATGGCCCGACCCAACAGTGGTCCATTTAGGTAAAAAGGCTGGCCCGTTTGACTTGGTGAAAGGTTAATGAGCCGGCCCATCGAAAGCTTGTTAATGGCCTGTGCGCGTATATTTATGGCTCGTTATGGCCTTTTCGAATTCGGCCCATTAGCGTCTTGTGGGCAGTCCAATATAATTCGAGCCTGTTCTCACTTTCGGCCCATAAATGGCCCATGGCGTCTTTCGACCCATATGAGGCCTTTTGTTTCTTTAGGCCCTTTAACGGCCCGTGGTGACTCTGGCCCATAATATACAGTAACTTGCTTTATACCCATTAACGGCCCATGATTCAGTTGGGCCGTTTCCAGCCCGTGTTATCTTTCGGCCTTCTAAGGCCCATATATTCTCGGGATCATTTCAGGCCTTCGACTACTTGCGGTCCGTTACTGGCCTGTTCCGCTAATGGGCCAAATGAGGCATGTGGTTACAGACGGCCCGTCTGTGGCCCGTTAACCATTTAGGCCTTATTCATCTTATCATGTATTACGACATTTTAACAACCCATTATGGCCTGTGCCCATAAACAGACTGTTCAGATTCTGGCCCGTTTACGACCCAAATCGCGTTCAAACAGTGGTCCACGATCAGTATGGCCCATGGATCCTACGGCCCATAAGAGGCCCATGGATCCTGCGGCCCGTAGGAGGCCCATGGATCCTGCGGCTCGTAAGAGGCCCATGGATCATAAGGCCCGTAGGAGGACCATGGATCCTACGGCCCGAAGGAGGACCATGGATCCTATGGCCCGTAGGAGGGCCATGGTTACAATGGCCCATATGTGGACCATTGTTATTACGGCCACTAGGAAACCGAGGAAAAAGAACTGCAGAACTACAAGCAAACAAATAAATAAGACTAAGAAAATAAATAAGCAAGCAACTAATGCTAGGATATTACGGCGATTACACAGATTACATCCACTGGGTATCAAAGTTTGCCACCAGTGCAAATATAGGGTACAAAGCAGCATATTACATACACTTGTTGTCAAAGTTGGTGACCAGTGCAAATAAATGCCGCTGCAAAACAAGTCCAGAACTGAAACCACTTCAGAAGAGCTCAAGAAACAATATCCTCGGTACCCACCATGCTGGCAAGAAGCTTAGCAAGCTTATTAGCTTTCTCTTGTTTGGCCCTTCAATCCTCCAGCGCTTGCTGTTGCACCAGAAAGTATGCATCTGAATTCTGCAGGGACTTCCTCAGTCCTTTGGCTTCGTGTCGCAGCACATCTGATCGATGTCTTTCAACTTGAAGTTGAGACTCAAGAAGCCAAACTGATTCAGGCAGCCAGTTCGAAGAGCTTGTGCCAGTAGTAGTGGCCAGTAACTCGAACACTACATCAAGACAGGACTTTAAGGTTGTCTCAGTGTCTTCAAGATAGTTTTTATCAGCTTTCTTGGAGACCAACAGGGATGTCTCACTATCTTGAACATTATCTACATTACTTCCTTTACCATTGCATAATGGGGGTACTCTTCTCCAATATTTTGCCGGCATTCTAAATGAGAAACAAGCAGACACATCACAGGTTTAACATGTTGTATATGAAACTCATTTTGGTAAACCAGTTCAGTAGTAAAGTGGATAGGATAACAGCATGAAACAAACATATATCTATGTACTATGGTCACTGTATGGTCTATATCATTCTAGTTTATGTTGCCAAATTAAGATAGAGACACAGTTCAAATCATATCTGTTTAAGACAAAGCAGCATAGACAGAATATAAGTGTGGGAAACTACACAGCACTAACAACACTTGTAAGGTGCATGACATGAGAACATAACTGTTTATTAAATTGAAATTGAAATCAACATAGAGCAAGATACAACAAAAAACCAGTTAAAGAAACAGGTTTTAAAACATACCTGTTCCACCATTGGAGTTTCAATTGCATCCTTCAAATTTGAAATTAGTTGGTATGAGTAAATACAGTGATGCAAGAGCAAAGGTGTATGAACCATAGCTACGGAACCTGACCTAAGAACAATTCTTCTTCTGCTTTAAGCATTGAGTTGGGGTTCAGAGTGGTGGTCCTCGTGCTTTGGGCACTGCAGTTGCCTTACTAACTGCCCATGTTTGGTGCTCTGTGGTGGAGATGGTGCTGTGTCAATTGGAACTGGGTTACTATCTGCTGGGGTTGGGGTTAGAAGGGGTGTGGCAGGTTCTCTATCCAACTGGGTAGGGGTACAATCTGCGAGAGTCTGCGTTATGTGTGGTGGGGCTGGTTCTTGGGCAAGTACAACCGTGGTTCTATCTGCATGGACTGGTAGCACTATTCTGAAGACCGTGTTTTTACTCCCTTAGATACTGCCATCACCCCCTCCAATTCAAATGGCTGGTAAACAAGAAAAGTAATTGAATGTACATACATTGTATGATAGACATGGGCAATGGATAGTGAGGAATAAAAGAGGGCATGAAATAATTCACACTTATGTTGTCTAACCAAACATGATAGCATGACACAATTTCACATATATGATGGCTAACTAAACAGGATAGCATGACACAATTTCACATATATGATGGCTAACTAAACAGGATAGAAAGAAATAATTCAAAATATGATGACTATTTAAACAGGATGACATGATATAACTATATGATGTGTTTATTAAATAGGTTGGCATGCCATAATTCACATACATGCCGCCCATGGAAACATGATGGCATGATATAATTCACGGATAGAATGACATAATTCAAAATATGATGACTATGTAAACACTAAACAGGATGAGATGATATAACTATATGATGTCTTTATTAAATGGGTTGGCATGCCATAATTCAGATAGATGTTGTCTATGTAAACATGATGGCATGATATAATTCAAATATACGATTTATATACTAAGCAAGTAAGCAGATGGCAATAGCATATATGATGTCTAAACTAAGCAGATGGCATTCAATATTGTGTATATGATGTAAAAACTAAGCAATGCAAGACAACATATGCATGATATGAGTAATATAACCCTGCCAAGTTTGAGCATACACCTCAGGGGGGAAATAGGACTGGTCATCTGTCTCTGAATCCTCCTCTAAGGAGCTATCTGTAACCAACAAGATGTCTGCTTCAGCAGGTAGCATTGTCTGCTCTGAAGACCTTATTTTCGCTCCAGATATTTCCATCACCGATTCAAATGGCTGATGCACAGGAAGAGTAGTTGAATATACAAACATTGTTGACAAATGGAATACGTGATACCAAAAAAAGGATAACATGATATAATTCACATATATGATGATTGGCTAAACAGCATGGCATTGCATAATTCACATATATAATGCCTTGCAACAAAATAGCATTGCATAATTCACATATATAATGTCTTGCAACAAGATGACATTGCATAAAATATGGTAATTAGACACTAAGCAGGTGGCATTCACACAAAGCATGTCTAAAGTAAGAAAATGACATAGCAATGCAAGACACCATACGCACAATATGAGCAACATAACCCTGCCAAGTTAGAGAATACACCTCGGGGGGGGGGGGGATAGGACTGGTCATCTGTCTCTGAATCATCCTCTGAGGAGCTATCCGTAACCAGCAAGATATGCGCTTCGTCAGATAGCATTGTCTGCTCTGAAGACCTTGTTTTCACTCCAGATTTTTCCATCACCGTGTCAAATGGCTAATGCACAGGAAGAGTAGTTGAATTTACTAACATTGTTGACAAATGTAATACGTAATAAAAAAAGGATGGCGTGATATAATTCACATATAAGATGACTGGCTTAGCAGGATGGCATTGGAAAATTCACATATATGATGCCTGGCTAAACAAGATGGCATTGCATAATTCACATATATGATATAGAAACTAAATAGACGGCATTCACACAAAGCATGTCTAAACTAAGCAGATGACATATTTGATGTATAAAGTAAGCAATGCAAGGCACCATATGCATGATATGACCAACATCAGCATGCCAAGTTAGGGCAAAGACCTCAGGGGGTAAATAGGAGTGGTCTGCTCCTTCTGCATCCCCCTCAGAATAGTTATCTTCCTCTTGATTACAATCTGAAACGGGGGGAGGGGGGCTGCCTTTACGCCCACCATGGAGCGATGTCTGCATGAAATTTTATTGCCACGCAAGGCTCGTCTCTTTTGCTCTACATGTTTGATACGTCCATTTTGCATCATGCTTTTATGTTAATATTTATTGCATTATGGGCTGTTATTTCACTTTATGGTACAATAATTATGCCTTTTCTCTCTTATTTTACAAGGTTACACAAAGAGGGAGAATGCCGACAGCTGGAATTCTGGACCGGAAAGGAGCAAATCTGAGATACCTATTCTGCACAACTCCAAAAGTCCTGAAATTTTACGGAGAATTATTTTGGAATATGTAAAAAATATTGGCGAAGAAACTACCGAAGGGGACCCAACAAGTGGCCACATGCCTGGGGGGCGCTCCCTAACCCCCAGGGCGCGCCCCCAGGGCTTGTGGGCCCCCTGGCCATCGTCTGGTACCCCTCTTCTGCTATATGAAAGGTTTTGACCTAGAAAAAATAAGAAGGAAGCTCTCGGGATGAAGCGCAGCCGTCTCGAGGTGGAACCTGGGCAGGAGCAATCTAGGACTCCGGCAGAGCGATTCTGCCGGGGAAACTTCCCTCTCGGAGGGGAAATCAAAGCCATCGTCATCACCAACGATCCTCTCATCAAGGGAGGGTCAATATTCATGAACATATTCACCAGCACCATCTCCTCTCAAACCCTAGTTCATCTCTTGTATTCAATCTTTGTCTCAAAACCTCGGATTGGTACTTGTGGGTTGCTAGTAGTGTTGATTACTCTCCGTAGTTGATGCTAGTTGGTTTATTTGGTGGAAGATCATATGTTCAGATCCTTAATGATATTCAATACCCCTCTGATCTTGAACATGAACATGCTTTGTGAGTAGTTACGTTTGTTCCTGGGGACATGGGAGAAGTCTTGTTATAAGTAATCATGTGAATTTGGTATTCGTTCGATATTTTGATGAGATGTATGTTGTCTTTCCTCTAGTGGTGTTATGTGAACGTCGACTACATGACACTTCACCATGATTTGGGCCTAGGGGAAGGCATTGGGAAGTAATAAGTAGATGATGGGTTGTTAGAGTGACAGAAGCTTAAACCCTAATTTATGCGTTGCTTCGTAAGGGGCTGATTTGGATCCACATGTTTCATGCTATGGTTAGATTTATCTTAATTCTTCTTTCGTAGTTCCGGATGCTTGCAAGAGGTGTTAATCATAAGTGGGAGGCTTGTCCAAGTAAGTACAGCACCCAAGCACCGGTCCACCCACATATCAAATTATCAAAGTAACGAACGTGAATCATATGAGCATGATGAAAACTAACTTGACAGTAATTCCCATGTGTCCTCGGGAGTGCTTTGCTTTATACAAGAGTTCATCCAGGCTTATCCTTTGCCACAAAAAGGATTGGGCCACCTTGCTGCACCTTTGATACACTTGTTACTTGTTACCCGTTATGAATTATCTTATCACCAAACTATCTGCTATCGATAATTTCAGTGCGTGCAGAAAATACCTTGCTGAAAACCGCTTGTCATTTCTTTCTGCTCCTTGTTGGGTTCGACACTCTTACTTATCGAAAGGACTATGATTGATTCCCTATACTTGTGGATCATGAAGACTATTTTTTGGCGCCGTTGCCAGGGAGTGAAGCGCCTTTGGTAAGTGGAATTTGGTACGGAAACATTTATATTACGTGCTGAAATTTATTGTCACTTGTCACTATGGAAAGTCATCCTTTATGGGGCTTGTTCGGGGTATCTTCACCTCGACCGAAAGAGCAAAGAGTTTCTCCTCAACCTACTTCACCTACTGAAAATATTTATTATGAAATTCCTTCAGGTATGATAGAGAAACTGCTAGCTAATCCTTATGCAGGAGATGGAACACTACATCCTGATATGCACCTAATCTATGTGGATGAAGTTTGTGGATTATTTAAGCTTGCAGGTTTGCCTGAAGATGAAGTCAAGAAGAAGGTCTTCCCTTTATCTTTGATGGGTAAGGAATTGACATGGTATAGGCTATGTGATGATATTGGAGCTTGGAATTACAACCTATTGAAATTGGAATTTCATCAGAAGTTTTATCCTATGCATCTGGTTCATCATGATCGGAATTATATATAAATTTTTTGGCCTCGTGAAGGAGAAAGTATTGCTCAAGCTTGGGGGAGGCTTAAGTCAATGTTATATTCGTGCCCCAATCATGAGCTTTCAAGAGAAATTATTATTCAGAATTTTTATGCTCGGCTTTCTCGTAATGATCAATCCATGCTCGATACTTCTTGTACTGGCTCTTTTATGAAGAAGACTATTGAATTCAAATGGGATCTCTTGGAAAGAATTAAACACAACTCTGAAGATTGGGAGTTCGACGAAGGTAAGGAGCCAGGTATAAACCTTAAGTTTGATTGTGTTAAATCTTTTATGGATACCAATGATTTTCGTGAATTTAGCACTAAATATGGACTTGACTCTGAGATAGTAGCTTCTTTCTGTGAATCATTTGCTACTCATGTTGATCTCCCTAAGGAGAAGTGGTTTAAATATCATCCTCCGATTAAAGTAAAAATAGTAGAACCCATTAAGGCTGAAGAAGAAACCATTACTTATAATGTTGATCCAGTTATTCCTACTGCTTATATTGAGAAACCACATTTTCCTGTTAGGATAAAAGAACATGCTAAAGCTTCAGTTGTAGTCCATAAGAGTTATACTAGAACACCTACACCCCCTGAAGAAGTTAAAGTTGAACCTAGTATTGCTATGGTTAAAGATCTCTTGGTCGATAATATTGATGTGCATGCTATTTATTTTTGTTATGAAGCTGCTAGAATTGCTAAACCCGATGAAAAAGATAAACATAGACCTGTTGTTGGCATGCCTGTTGTCTCTGTTAAAATAGGAGATCATTGTTATCATGGCTTATGTGATTTGGGTGCTAGTGTGAGTGCAATCCCTTTTACTTTATATCAAGAAATTATGAATGATATTGCACCTGCTAAAATAGAAGATATTGATGTTACTATTAAGCTTGCTAATAGAGATACTATCACACCAATTGGGATCATTAGAGATGTTGAAGTCTTGTGTGGGAAAATAAAATACCCTACTGATTTTCTGGTTCTTGGTTCCCCACAAGATGATTTTTGTACCATTATATTTGGTAGACCTTTCTTGAACACTGTTAATGCTAAGATAGATTGTGAGAAAGAAAATGTTAGTGTAAGTTTATGTGTCTCATGAGTTCAATTTCTCCAAATTTCTTAGACAACCTCGTGATAAAGAATTGCCTAGTAAATATGAAATTATTGGTCTTGCTTCTATTGACGTGCCTCCTACTGATCCTTTAGAGCAATATTTGTTAGACCATGAAAATGACATGTTTATGAATGAAAGAAATGGAATAGATGAGATATTCTTTAAACAAATGCCTGTTTTGAAACACAATTTGCCTGTTGAAACTCTTGGAGATCCTCTACCATCCAAGGGTGATCCTGTGTTCGATCTTAAACAATTACCTGATACTCTGAAATATGCTTATCTCGATGAAAAGAAGATATATCCTCTTATTATTAGTGCTAACCTTTCAGAGCATGAAGAAAAGAAATTATTGAAAACTCTAAGGAAGCACCGGGCCGCCATTGGATATACTCTTGATGATCTTAAGGGCATTAGTCCTACTCTATGTCAGCATAAAATTAATATGGAACCTGATGCTAAACCAGTTGTTGATCACCAGCGATGATTGAATCCTAAGATGAAAGAAGTGGTAAGAAATGAAATACTAAAGCTTCTGGAAGCAGGTATAATCTATCCTATAGCTGATAATAGATGGGTAAGTCCTGTTCATTGTGTCCCTAAGAAGGGAGGTATTACTGTTGTTCCTAATGATAAAAATGAATTTATTCCGTAAAGAATTCTCACAAGTTATAGAATGGTGATTGATTTTAGAAAATTAAATAAAGCTACTAGGAAAGATCATTATCCTCTGCCATTCATTGATCAAATGCTAGAAAGACTATCAAAACATACACATTTTTGCTTTCTAGATGGATATTCTGGTTTTTCCCAAATACCTATGTCACAAGAGGATCAAGAAAAAACTACTTTTACATGCCCTTTTGGTACCTTTGCTTATAGACGTATGCCTTTTGGTTTGTGTAATGCACCTGCTACCTTTCAAAGATATATGACTGCTATATTCTCTGACTTTTGTGAAAAGATTGTTGAGGTTTTCATGGATGATTTTTCTGTATACGGAACTTCTTTTGATGAATGCTTAAGCAACCTTGATCGAGTTTTGCAGAGATGTGAAGAAACTAATCTTGTCTTGAATTGGGAGAAGTGCCACTTTATGGTAAATGAAGGTAGTCTTGGGGCATAAAATTTCTGAAAGAGGTATTGAAGTTGATAAAGCTAAAGTTGATGCTATTGAAAAAATGCCGTGTCTTAAAGATATTAGAGGTATAAGAAGTTTCCTTGGTCATGTTGGTTTCTATAGGAGATTTATTAAAGACTTCTCTAAAATTTCTAGGCCTCTCACTAATCTTTTGTAAAAAGATGTTCCATTTGTTTTTGATGATGATTGTGTAGAAGCATTTGAAATCCTTAAGAAAGCCTTAATCTCCGCACCTATTGTTCAACCACCTGATTGGAACCTACCCTTTGAAATTATGTGTGATGCTAGTGATTATGTTGTGGGTGCTGTTCTAGGACAAAGAGTTGAGAAGAAATTAAATGTTATCCATTATGCTATTAAAACTCTAGACAATGCTCAAAGAAATTATGCTACTACTGAAAAGGAATTTTTAGCAGTTGTGTTTGCTTGTGACAAATTCAGATCTTATATTATTGATTCCAAAGTAACTGTTCACACTGATCATGCTGCTATTAAATACCTTATGGAAAAGAAAGATGCTAAACCTAGGCTCATTAGGTGGGTTCTCTTGCTACAAGAATTTGATTTGCATAGTATTGATAGAAAGGGAGTTGAGAACCCTGTAGTAGACAACTTGTCTAGGTTAGAAAATATTCTTGATGACCCACTACCTATTCATGATAGCTTTCCTGATGAAAAATTAGCTGTTATAAATACTTCTCGTAGTACTCCATGGTATGCAGACTGTGCTAATTATATTGTTGCTAAATTTATACCACCCAGTTTTACATACCAACAAAAGAAAAAGTTTTTCTATGATTTAAGACATTATTTCTGGGATGACCCACACCTTTATAAAGAAGGAGTAGATGGTGTTATTAGACGTTGTGTACCTGAGCATGAACAGGAACAGATCCTACACAAGTGTCACTCCAAGGCTTACGGAAGACACCATGCTGGAGACAGAACTGCACATAATGTATTACAATCTGGTTTTTATTGGCCTACTCTTTTCAAGGATGCTCGTAAGTTTGTCTTGTCTTGTGATGAATGTCAAAGAATTGGTAACATTAGTAGATGCCAGGAAATTCCTATGAATTATTCACTTGTTATTGAACCATTTGATGTTTGGGGATTTGATTATATGGGACCTTTTCCTTCCTCCAATGGGTATACACATATTTTGGTTGCTGTTGATTATGTTACTAAGTAGGTAGAAGCTATTCCAACTAATAGTGCTGATCATAACACCTCCATTAAAATGCTTAAAGAAGTTATTTTCCCGAGGTTTGGAGTCCCTAGATATTTAATGATTGATGGTGGTTCACATTTTATTCATGATGCTTTCCGTAAATTGCTTGCTAAGTATGGTGTTAACCATAGAATTGCATCTCCATATCATCCTCACTCTAGTGGTCAAGTAGAATTAAGTAACAGAGAAATAAAATTGATTTTTCAAAAGACTGTTAATAGATCTACAAAGAATTGGTCTAAGAAACTTGATGGTGCGTTATGGGATTATAGAATTGCTTATAAAAATCCTATGGGTATGTCTCCATATAAAATGGTATATGGAAAAATATGTCACTTACCTCTTGAATTAGAACATAAAGATTATTGGGCAATTAAGGAACTCAACTATGATTTCAAACTTGCCCGTGAGAAGAGGTTATTTGACATTAGCTCACTTGATGAATGGAGAACCCAACCCTATGAAAATGCTAAATTGTTTAAAGAAAAAGTTAAAAGATGGCATGACAAAAGGATACAAAAGCGTGAATTTAATGTAGGTGACCATGTCTTGATATACAATTCTCGTTTAAGATTTTTTTGTAGGAAAACTTCTCTCTAGATGGGAAGGGCCTTACATTATCGAGGAAGTTTATCGTTCCGGTGCCATCAAGATCAACAATGCCGAGGGCAATAACCCGAAGGTGGTGAATGGGCAAAGAATCAAACATTATATCTCAGGTACTCCAATAAATATTGAAACCAATATTATTAATACCATAACACCGAAGGAGTACATAAGGGAAACCTTCCAGAACACTCTAGAACCCTGAAAAGGAATAGGTATGTGACACGGTAAGTAAACCGACTCCAAAACTTTCCCAAAAGCAATTTTACTCCATTTTGGAATATTTAAAAAATTAGGAAAATAAGAAGTAGTCTGAATAGCGCACAAGGAGGCGACAAGCCGTGGGGGCGCGCCCTACCCCCCTGGGCGTGCCTCCCAGGCTTGTGGCCACCTCGTGTGCCCTCCGGACTCCGTTTTCTCCCAGAATACTTATTTTGCACGGTAAAAATTCATTATATAATCTCCCAAAGGTTTTGACCACCGTACCACGGCAATATCCTATGTTCTTTTTTCGAGCTATTTCTGCAGCAGATTTAGAGCAAGATGTTTTGGCAAGAGTCGGTTGGGGAGAGTCGTGTCTCTCACCCGATACCGGGCCCAAGAGCATACAACGAAGCTGATCCCTTTGGGTGGTCAACGGAGGAAGAGATGGAAGCCGACCTGAAAAGAGTGGACACCCTAGAGAAGGATCAAGAATTCACTTCTCTTCCCCAACCTGATGGCTGGCATGAGGAATTCACGAGCTCAGTCCTGCCTAATTCGGTCAAACCACCCGGTGCTAAGTTCATCTCTTATAATAACATGAAAAAGAGTGTTGTTTTTTTTTCCGCAGCCAGGATGCATCCATGGGTGGACGGCGCTCTAACTGTCACATGCAAACTCCGCAAGGAAAATATGGACCTCAAGCAGCAAAATCAAAAGCTTGAAGAGGAGAATCGCATTCCGAAGGGCATTATTGCCAAGAATATTGCGCCACCACCTCCGAAGAAAGAGACTTGAGCACATGGGTATGGGCAGTCCCTTTGGCTTGTGCCAAGCTTGGGGGAGGTGCCCCGGTATCATATCACCATCACATCTTTACTTTTATCGTTTACTTTAGTTCGGTCCTTTTGGTTATATCTTGGTTTAGTAGAATAAAAGTTTTAGTATGATTTAGTCTTTGAGTTTTGCTTTGTGTTCCCTCTATGTAATCGAGTCCGAGAGTTATATAATAAAGATTAGTTTTGAGTTGAGGGCTTTGCTTTCTTGCTTTGATAATGAAAAGGAAAGAGAATAAAATAAATAAAAAGATTATATAATAATCTTATGGAGAGTGATGACTTCACATATAAGAAGTATGTCGCATGAAATTTGTTGAGAGTTGACATACTTAGTTTTGGTCATTGTTGCAATTAATAGGAAGTAATAAAGAAAGAGAGGTTTCACATATAAATACACTATCTTGGACATCTTTTTTGATTGTGAACACTCATTAAAATATTATATGCTAAAAGGTTGATGTTGGATAAGGAAGACAACATAATGGGTTATGTTTTCTTATATCCGAATAGAAGTTATATTGTCATGGATCCTCCAACATGTTGAGTTTGCTTCTCATCCTATTCTAGCCAAATCTTCTGCACCAAGTAGAGATACTACTTGTGCATCCAAAATCCCTTAACCCAGTTTTGCCATGAGTGTCCACCATACCTACCTATGGATTGAGTAAGATCCTTCAAGTAAGTTGTCATCGGTGCAAGCAATAAAAATTGCTCTCTAAATATGTATGATCTTTTAGTGTGAGGAAAATAAGCTTTATACGAACTTGTGATATGGAAGAAATAAAAGCAACGGACTGCATAATAAAGTTCTTTATCACAAGCGGCAATATAAAGTGACGTTCTTTTGCATTAAGATTTTGTGCATCCAATCGTAAAAGCGCAGGACAACCTCTGCTTCCCAATGCGAAGGGCCTATCTTTTATTTTACCTCTTACCTTTATACAAGAGTCATGGTGATCTTCACCCTTCCTTTTATATTTTCTCTTTTTGGCAAGCGCTATGTGTTGGGGAAGATCCAGACATATATATCCACCCGAATGTAGGTGTTTATAAATTATTATTGTTGATGTTACCCTTGAGGTAAATTGTTGGGAGGCGAAACTATAAGCCCCTATCTTCCTATGTGTCTAACTGAAGCTTTGATCTCATAAGTATCGCGTGAGTGTTAGCAATTATGAAAGATTAAATGATGGTTGAGTATGTGAACTTGCTGAATAAAAGCTCTTACATTGCCTCTTTCTGATGTTATGATAAATTGCAATTGCTTCAATGACCGAGATCATAGTTTGTTAGTTTTCAATAAAGTTTCCGATTCATACTTTACCTTGTGAACGAATTGTCACTTTAGCATGAGAAGTTATATGACAATATTTTGTTGTTCTAAAGATGATCATGATGCCCTCATGTCCGTATTTTATTTTATCGACACCTCTATCTCTAAACATGTGGACATGATTATCGATTTCGGCTTTCGCTTGAGGACAAGTGAGGTCTAAGCTTGGGGGAGTTGATACATCCATTTTGCATCATGCTTTTATGTTAATATTTATTGCATCATGAGCTATTATTTCACTTTATGGTACAATACTTATGCCTTTTCTCTCTTATTTTACAAGGTTTACACAAAGAGGGAGAATGCCGGCAGCTGGAATTCTGGACCGGAAAGGAGCAAATCTGAGATACCTATTCTGCACAACTCCAAAAGTCCTGAAATTTTATGGAGAATTATTTTGGAATATATAAAAAATATTGGGTGAAGAAACTACCGAACGGGACCCAGCAGGTGGCCACAAGCCTGGGGGGCGCACCCTACCCCCCAGGGCGCGCCCCAGGGTTTGTGGCCCCCGCTGGCCATCGTCTGGTGCCCCTCTTCTGCTATATGAAAGGTTTTGACCTAGAAAAATAAGAAGGAAGATTTCATGATGAAGCGCCGCTGTCTCAAGGCGGAACCTGGGCAGGAGCAATCTAGGGCTCCGGCAGAGCGATTCTGCCGGGGAAACTTCCCTCCCGGAGGGGGAAATCGAAGCCATCGTCATCACCAACGATCCTCTCATCGAGGGAGGATCAATCTTCATCAACATCTTCACTAGCACCATCTCCTCTCAAACCTTAGTTCATCTCTTGTATTCAATCTTTGTCTCAAAACCTCGGATTGGTACCTGTGGGTTGCTAGTAGTGTTGATTACTCTCTGTAGTTGATGCTAGTTGGTTTATTTGGTGGAAGATCATATGTTCAGATCCTTAATGATATTCAATACCCCTCTGATCTTGAACATGAACATGCTTTGTGAGTAGTTATGTTTGTTCCTGAGGACATGGGAGAAGTCTTGTTATAAGTAATCATGTGAATTTGGTATTTGTTCGATATTTTGATGAGATGTATGTTGTCTTTCCTCTAGTGGTGTTATGTGAATGTTGACTACATGACACTTCACCATGATTTGGGCCTAGGGGAAGGCATTGGGAAGTAATAAGTAGATGATGGGTTGCTAGAGTGACAGAAGCTTAAACCCTAGTTTATGCGTTGATTCGTAAGGAGCTGATTTGGATCCACATGTTTCATGCTATGGTTAGATTTATCTTAATTCTTCTTTCATAGTTGTGGATGCTTGCGAGAGGGGTTAATCATAAGTGGGAGGCTTGTCCAAGTAAGTACAATACCCAAGCACTGGTCCACCCACATATCAAATTATCAAAGTAACGAACGCGAATCATATGAGCATGATGAAAACTAACTTGACAGTAATTCCCATGTGTCCTCGGGAGCGCTTTGCTTTATATAAGAGTTCGTCTAGGCTTATCCTTTGCTACAAAAAGGTTTGCGCCACCTTGCTGCACCTTTTCTACACTTGTTACTTGTTACCCATTACGAATTATCTTATCACCAAACTATCTGTTACCGATAATTTCAGTGCCTGCAGAAAATACCTTGCTAAAAACCGCTTGTCATTTCCTTCTGCTCCTCGTTGGGTACGACACTCTTACTTATCAAAAGGACTACGATTGATCCCCTATACTTGTGGGCCATCAATGTTCAGTACCATTGTGTACAATAACTGACATGCATAGGAATAAAACATAGTGAGATTATGTAAGGATTGCATGCAGAAATCCAGAGTGATGGTAGCAACCTATGGATAGACCCAAAACCAATGATAGGAGGCAGATAATAGCTTCAGTTTAAAAATACAGATAATGGCTTCTTTACTATTTGTTTCCCACCCAACATGAAACTCATAGTAGACACCAGAGATTAACCAGATAGTAGACACATACTATTGATTGCGGCCTTGATATGTACCCCACAACCATTTAAAAACTCAAGTTTGAGCATTAGTTTGGAGCTGACTTGGAGTCTACTCGGTGAACATGACGATAAAGTAGCATGTAATATTAAGCGATACATAACGTAAGCAGACACGAAAGGGTGCGACCTCTCTTGCGGAGCCGTGTAGTCCTCAAGGTCATATGCTCAGTTGATGATGGTAATGCAGTTGTCATGGCAGCCGGTGGCGAGGAAGAAAATCTGAGGCGACGAAAGACAGTCTGGAGGGCGGATCCCTGTTGTGGTCGACCATTCTGTCATTGGAGCAGCTGAGCTGGGGTGGACGACGGCGCGGCAGGGGCGGGGCAAACCACACAAGGTTTTCTTTGACAACTATCTGTAACAGAAGTAATTCTGTAAGGGCTCGTTTGAATTGGAGGATTCTAACAACGCAGGGATAGGAAATACATGGGAATAGGATAGGAATGCACGTGCAAAACAGAGAATTTAAAATCACTGGATTTCTATCAATATGAGTGTTTGGTTCACAGGAATTGGAAGGTCACACGAATGCAAAGAAGCATGGTCAAATTAAGTCAAACCACAAGAAAATGTCCAGTTATAATGCTTTTATGCTACTATCACTTAGTCTTCTTCTTCATGAGTAGGAATTTGAAAAGGAGGGCCAAGTGGATATTAAAATTCCTATGGTTTTTCTTTGAAAGAGACACTAAAGGAACAAATCCTACAGTTTTCCTTTGCTCCATTCCTTTGAACCAAATGCATGAATAGTAGTACCATAGGAAACTTTCCAATTCCTATGTTTTTCCTTCACTTTTCCTTTCAAGAAGCCTACACTCCAAAAATGTTTTTGTGCTACTTCTACTACCACTGGTATAGCGAGGTGCTATACAAATGGTTTTTAACCCCTTTCCGTGACGGCGTTCTGAACCGTCACCTAGTGAGTGACTGCGATAGGGGGGTCCTTCCCACACGACCCAGAAACTGTCGGGGATATGCCCTCCTGGCACACACGCTCGGCAAAATTAGGTCGTGTGCGACCGGTGAGTGATCAAATACGGTTATACGTACAGTAGTGCTAAAAAAAATACAATTATACACGTGAAATCGTTTCCGGTTGTAAGTACATCCCACACAGTCGCTCCAAGGAAAACATTTCCGTTCACAGGTACATCACACACAATTTTCCCCATTAAATCGTTTGTGATAGCGTTGCCATTACACACGATATTAACAATTTTATCGTTTGCGTTATTGAATGCATCACAAACGGTGCGTAGAAGAAACTATGTGGCAAAGGCTGTCCATCACACACACTTTTTATGTGGTAAACGTTTGCGCAAGGTGGCCTAACGCAAACAGTTTTCAAGAGGATGTCGTGTGTGATTGTTCATTGATCCCACACGGTTTATTCCTAGAAACTATGTGCGTTGCCTGAGGTCATTGCCCACGGTGTTTTCTCAATAACCGTCTACAATAGAAAAACCCAATTAGCAGGCTAATTGGCCATTAGCAGGCTAATTGCCCTATTATTAAGAATCCATTTATTAATCTAATTGACATTTCATATTAAGCACACAATATATTTCATTTTCATATTAAGGAAGCAGGATTTCATAATTGAAATACATCAGAGTACAACATCATATAGCTTCAGCACTCAGCTACCCCATTACACAACTGCACCAGCACCAAGTTTCACATGCAACATCGAGAACCTTTCGAAATTAGTATCATAGATGGTACATAGACAAATGCATCTCATCTGAAAAACTGCTGAAGCGGAAGGCGAATATTGAGCTTTCATTGATGTTGAAGGTCTTTGCAACTTTAGGCCAGTGCCTGTGGATGATTGATCGTCCATCCTTCGTCCTCTTCAGGAACACTTCAATATTGAACTGTGGGTGTTGTATGAAAACCTTCCTCGCCTCCTGACCATAGAGGTGGTTTGAGAGGTAATCATCAGTGAACTGCTTTGGAAAGGCCTGAAAACAAGGACGTGCATAAATATCTTCTCTATATTGGAAATGGGGCAAAGGAATAAAAAAAGGCAAGGTATAATAGTTAGTACCATCTTGTAGTGAACTGATGTCTTCTTCATTGTGCAGACAAAGATCTTGTTGTTTTTTGTCGCTAATTTCTTTATCCTAACAATCTTTCTGAGTTTCTTGACTTTATTGATATTCATGGAGAACTCATTTCCCCATATGCAAAAAGGGTCGAACAGTGGGTCAAAACCTCTGACAGTAGGACCTACATGTGCAAGACCAAATTGTTAAAAACCTAAATATTAGAATGGTTCCTGCAATTGCACAATAATGTGCTATTAGACAAAGGACCATGCATGTGCTAACCTCGATTGTAAACCTCAGTGCTTCCCATTGTTTCTCTGCAACACATATAAGGTAGTTAGTCATCAGGTTAAGTGAGGGTTCGCATGCTATCAGTAAAATATGTTGATGAAAAATAAGCACATTGCAGATTCATCAGATTAATTCAAGCCACTTATCCAAACCAAGCATGATTAAGAACTAGGAAATATAGCACTTGTATATGTTTCTCATGTATTAAGTGCAGCCAAATTTGATATATTCCTCACATGCACAACAATACAAAATTCTACCCACGACAATTGGACATCGCATTGCAGAATTGAACCAAGCAGTTAACTAAACACCACAACAAATGAACCAAACATTAACTGAGCACCACATTGCACAATATAACATACTCCTAATAGAAGATCAGACAGTTAACCAAACCAAGCATGCTTAACAACTTGGAAATATAGCAATTGTATTTGTTTCTCATGTATTTAGTACAGCCAAATTCAATTTATTTCTTACATGGTATACAATAACAGAATGCACCCGCTACAATTGAACATCGCATTGCAGAATTGAACCAAACAGTTAACTAAACACCACAACAAATGAACCAAACATTAACTGAGCACCAAATTGCACAATATAACATACTCCTAATACAAGATCAGATAGTGTAACACCCTGGATTTTGCCCATTTTTTTCCTTTTGATTTTGGTCTGGATTTGCCTTTCTGTGGCTCAGTAGTCTTGCAACCTGGAGGGATCACCCTTGATTCCTCTTCCCAAGTGGCTTGCCAACTTCAAAACCATTCCAAGACCTTGTCATTTCCATCTTGGACCAACCCTAATATTCTTTTTCTTGGGAATATTCCTTTTTCTATTAAAGGAATAACCCTGTTGTCCTGGGTTGTGAAGCAACCCACATTTCCATCATTCCAAAGATTCCCAAATAATTCTCATAAATTGTTTGGGTCAGATCTTCCACAAATATGTCAAAATCCTTCTTTGCCATGTTCAAAAATATTTCACAAATATTCCTTTTCTGATTCTGCCCCAGCTGTCAAGTTGAGAAGCAAGTACCCTTTATGTTTGCTTGCTTGCTCCCAAACTTTTTGGGCATTCTTTCCTATCCATATCATTGCCACATGCCAAAATTCAACTTAATTTGGATATTAAAACTCCCTTGGCTAATTTCCAAAGTTTCTGGTCAACTGGGAGCTTTGTGAAGCAAGTGCTAGCTAGGTGTATCCAAATGAGTTGAAATTTTGCAAGCATATTCCTATGATCAAATCATGACTCTCCACCAAGTTTCAACCCTATCCAACCATCTGTGTGAGCACAGCCTCAAATCTTGGTTTCTGGTCAGATTTTCACATTATGAAGCAACCATAATTTATATTGCTCCATAATTGCTGAAAATTTACCAGAACATTCCCCTACACATATAACCTATCTCCACAAGATTTGGGCGCATTTCATCTTCCCAATAATTTCCTAGATTTTTTTTAAGATTTTGGTTAGAGAGGTTCATTGTGAAGGAAGTACCATTTTGGCTTGTCCAAATGGCATGAAATTTTTATGGCACTCTCATATGACCAAACAATCATGTTATACTAAGTTTCAGCTCAAGTGGCTACTCCATGTGAGTGGCACATCAAGATTGAGCTTCTGGACCAGATTGGTCAGTTGCAAAGCAACCCTATTAAATCTTGGTCCATTTCTTTCCAAACTTCCCAGGACTGTAGTCCTTCCTACCCTAAACCTCCCAGACTTCACTTTTGGTTCTTATCACCTTCCTGTTCATCACAGAGGTGTGGTCAAGTTTGCTACAGCAAACTTCCAGTGAAGCCTCACATCTACTCTTGGCTTCTTTTGGTGATCTTTCACTTTCAGGCTGCCTTGGGGAGCAAGGACTTCACCCCAGACAAGGTTTGTCAGCCCCTCTAGTCCTATCTTTGCCAGTACATGCGGTGACCACGCGTTTGGCATGCCAGTCAGCGCGCTTTGGCAATGAAACCGCTCGGTTCCGTCCGTTCCCTAGCCACCTCTCCATGTCCAGGAGGTTCGTCTCATCGTCGCCCATCTCCTGGAAGCCTCTCCCCCTCCAGTTTCTTCTCTGACGTGTCGTGGCGAGCTCCGCCACTGTTCGGCCAGTGACCGTCGTTGTCGTTTTCCCCTGTCCCTATCTCCCGCGAGCTCTCCCAAAGCCCCTACCTGCTTCTCCACCCTCCCGGAGCTCTTGCCGACATAGCCAACGCCCTCCGCATGTCCTCGAGCGCCAGTGCAGCGATAAGGTCGCCACGGCGGCCGTCCTCATCGCCTTGGCTCACCGCGGGTATATAAAGCCCTCCCCACATCTCCCTGAGCTCACCATCGCCCTTGCCTCACTCCACTACCCCTCCCTAGCCTCTTCCCCGAGCCTCGGAGCCCCTCCCTGCTCGCCATCGCCGCCATGGCCGCCGCGGCCATCCTCTCCAATTCGCTCAAGTCCGAGCTCTTCTTCTCCTTCTTCCTCCACCAGAGCTCCACCCGAACCCCGGCGAGCCTCCCCAGCCCCTCCACTCTTCGCCGGAGCATCCGTGGCCGCGAGCCCGTCGGCGCCCGAAGCCCTCCTCCGCCGCGGCCCATTGTAACGCCTGCTTCGCTGCTCTCCGGTGTGGGCAGATCCCTCATGCGGGTGCGGCTCAGCTTCCTGGTCACTCCGGTGGCCGGAGCGTCGCCGGAGGTGGCCAGTGACGCCAGGACGGCCGCCGGCGCCGCGCCCCTCCCTCTGCTCCGCTGGCGAGCGCGAGGAAGAGACGAAGACGACGGCCCCTCCGCGCCAGCTGGCCGTGGACCCCGCGGTCCCACCCGTCAGCCTCACACCCCGCTGGCCCCGCCCCCGCTGACGTGGTTAAGTGGACACGTACTCGGATGAGTACGCCTTCCCTTACCGAAAGCGCATTCCGCTTCTTCTTTGGGCCAAAATTCGTTTTCCTCTCTGGAAAACGTATTTTCAGAGAAGGCGTGTTCGGTTTTTCAGCTGAGGGCCTATCTGTGATGATTTTATTATAGATATGTCCCTGGCAGAAAAACCCTTATAACTTTTTGATCCTAACTCCAAATGAGGTGATTCCAAAGCCCACTTCTTCGTCTCGACGAGCCCGTTCTGTTGAGATCATTTTCACTAGGTGTAAACATAGTGGGAATGACCATTTTGCCCTTGCCCATAAACAGCCCCCTCCGAGAGAGAACTGTTTCCGGCAGCCAACTCCGCGGACTCTCTGCACTCATTCCCGATGGTCCCTTCATCTCCAGGCAAGCCACAACTCTCATCTGCATAATTGCATTGCAATGTCATAGTTTAACTATTTACTTTAACAACAAGTATGAGTTATTTGTGAAATGAATTGGATTATACAATGCTTGAGTAAATTCTTGGATAGGTGACTACCATGTTGAGTACCGGATTGTAGTGGCTAGTAGTTTACCCACTCGTTGATGCCATGATGTTGAGATTATCGTCTATGATTATTTTGGATTTCATCCGGCAGTATGTGGAGATGAATTAGTAGCAGTAGCTTGGACATAGTGGCTATTGGACTACCTGTTGGTTAATGTTAAGGCTTGGATTACTATGATATCGGAGTGTCAGCTATGACAGAGATATTATTCGGAGATAGGATACTTCATGGTTGATCCAGAGTCACCTGTCCGGACTTATCCGTGCAGCCACATTTGCCGGTATGGGACGGCCTTGACTTGGTCTGATCGCGTGCTCTTTCACCGGTACCGCCCGACAGGGAAGGTTATGCGTGCGCGCTACCCTGGCCCGGTAGGCGGCGATAACCTTGTGAGCCCAGTTGAGTTATATGGTACCAGGTCCCCGTTTGGGACAGTTTGTTAGCCACGACGGTGGCAGGTGTCACGCGGTGACACAGGGGCCACCCAGGGTAGGACTCCGGGGGAGGATGATTGCCGGTGGTACGATGGGAGGGTCATGGGTCAGGCAGGTTTCGTTGGAGCAACGCTGGTCCACCCGAATGGGATCACGAGGTCAGGTGCTCCATGGTGTGGGTAAAGTGCGCAACCTCTGTAGAGTGTAAAATCTATTCGAATAGCTGTGTCCACAGTACTGGACAGTCCGTCCAGACCTCACTAGGTGGTCAACCATAATAGTGATAATGATGGAAGAACTCGTCGTAAGATCAGAAGTACTCGGTGGATCATGAGTATTTTGAGGGTTGTGAGACAACCCGGAAGAGAGTAAGTTTGTCAGACTTGTGGTACAGACAATATCAGGAATATGATATGTATGCCATGGGATGGCTACGAGATGAGTGGTCGGATGACCACATTCTTGGGAATCGGATTTGGCATAGGTTCGGATTGGATCCTGAGGTTATTCGGAGTATGGATTAAACTACTTAATATGCTTTACCTTACTGCATCTACTTTGCTATGATGTTGTCTTGCTTTAATGCTGATGTTTGTTGTGAGCTTGCGAGTACATTCAAAGTACTCACCTGGCGTGTCATGCCAGTTTGCAGGTCATGCCATGATTGCTTGCTTGTCGAGGATCCCGAGTTTGCGACCTAGGATACGCGTTCTATCCAGAGTCCCTACGGAGTGGAGTCCATCACCGCCATCGCTGTTCCGCTGCAGAGAGAGTTACTCTGCTGTTAGCATAGAGCTTCCCAGGGCAGGTGTAGTGTCGCCATGCCGATGTAATCCTTGTACCCTTGTAACCATATCCATTGTAATAAAAAGCTGATTTGTTCTATGCCAACAGTGCCGTATTCTAGAAGACTTGTCCCTGGGCTGGAATACGGGGCGTTTCGGTCTTCTCTGAGCCGGGGTGCCATAGGCGTTGGTATCAGAGCAGGTCTGGCTATAGGACGCGTGGTCAAGGTGCGAGCATTAGTAACCGGTAATATATGATCCAGTTGGTTTGCTGCAGTTGTTTGTTGCATTTGTTTGTGCATAGCATAAATATAGACTAGACATTTTATCACTAACGATGGATCTGGTGAGTGTTGGTGGCATCGGTCTCGATTCCCTACCTGCGCTCCTTGGTTTGCATATTGGTTCCTTGGTGTGGTGTCATCTTCGTCCCAGCAAAGTGATGCCAAGGTGCTTGGTGGTGTCGATCCCTTGTCGGATTGATGCACCGGTACCACACCAATATATTCTCTTCAGCCACCCCTATCGCTTTGGTGATAGACAAGTTCTATCCCGGATCGTGCCATTCCACTAGCCGCTTTGGCAACCCTTACTGATCCTTGTTATCAGAAAAGGGCAATGCCTGCAAGCCTTTCTCTCCACCACTATCTCATTCCGCCACCTATTCTTTGGACGTGTACGGTTTTCTTCCGTACGCTTGATGATGATGTGGTCGTAACTTTTGTGTTCCGACCCCCGATCACCAAGTTCGTCCTTGCCACCGTGTCCGTCCAGATGGAACCGGTGTTAAGCTCGTATTTGGTGTAGCTTTGTTTACACCAACTACCTTCCACACATTGATTCACTTTCGTGCACATCACCACAGCATGTTAGACCGTAACACCGGAGTTCTTGCGAGATTTGTGTGCTTAAGTAGGAATGCATATTATTGCTGTGAATAGCTGCAGTATATGATATTGCTTGTGTGTGATCTTGCTGGTTTGTGTGCTTTTGTTTTAGTTGTTTCCTTTGCTTCTTTATTTGGGCCCTTGGTGTTACCTTATTTTCCCCTTATGGAAGTTGCTCACCGACACCGGACTCAAAGAGTCAGTGAAGAGACAGTCATTTGGAAGCTCAACTCAGCAATATGGAATTTTCAGCAGACTGTGTTATATCGGGAATATCGCGCCTGAATATAAATGATATGCTAGCTGGATTGATTATTAGCATCAAGTATACCTCACTGAGCAATCTTCATAGCAGCAATGATCGAACCAGCAAGAAGGCAAACCGTGTACATGATCCACAGTGCATTCTGTGCCAAAGGTATGATTCATATACATGGTTTGAGTCTACTATGAGTACAATTTGAACCCTGCTATGTCTTGGAAGCAAGCCAGAATGTGCTATGAACTTAGTGTTCAGCAAGAAGGATAGCCGAATACCCTGTATGCATAATAGTGAGCTGTTTGGGACGCGGATGAACCCTTGCCCGTCTTTCTTTGGTGACGGCACCACGCCTGTGTTCTGAGCTGTTTCCGGCCGTCCGGGGTGGATGCCGACTTTTATTTCTCTTGTCAGCAATAGTCCTGTGTTCTGAGCTGCTTTTCGGCCGTCTCATGCAGTTGTTGAATTTCTCTCCGTAGCAGTGACCCTATGCTCTGAGCTGTTCTTCGGCTGTCTTAGGGAACTGCTACTTTCTTCTTATCAACACCGTCTCATGCTCTGAGCTGCTTTTCAGCCATCTTGAGTCGGGGTTGAGTTACTCCAGTAATGTCCCAGATCTGAGTTGTAAAGACCGTTCTGGTGGCTACTGGTTTATTTGCCGGTTTTATCCAAGGGTTCAGACGGTCGTTACCCTACGGCTACAACTTGTAAGGTAATATGCCTGCCGGAATATTGCACCTGACAACACCTATGGTTACACGGAGAATCAAGAACACAAAAAGCCAAGTTCTTTTTAGCAAAGGGTCTAGGCAAAGTGAACCCTAATGAAGGAGCAAGATTGGCCATACAGGTATGATAATGGTTGCAAGATCAACATGGTACAGATACTCAGAGCAGTCGGGTTCGATACCAACCACCATGGGTACACACCCATGGGGTCTATTCCATTTGCAAGGATCCCATACCGAGACAACCCACCTAGCCAACCAGATATGCTCAAAATTATCAGAAGAGGGCAACCAAGCTGGTCAGGTCAGCCGAAAGATTAACTCATCAATTCAAATTCAGCAACCATGTTAAAGCATTACACGGCCTACCATCCATATAGAGATACCAACAGACTGAGTAATCAGAAGGATGAACAACAGTTTCAAAGCATGTGTCCTCACAGATAGGAATCAGTTAAAGACTAACCTGCCGTGAACAAGATTCTGCTGCCAGGACCACTGTCAGTCAAGTCTATGGATAATATCACAATAAGACCGTACACCTTTATGCTGGTCACGATAGGTGACAGTCAAATATTTGGTAGGAGCCTTATACCCAAGACAGTGAAGATACCCAAGATGACCCAGCAAACCATGCGAGAAGTCAGATTCCACCAGGAGAACGGTATGATTCATAGTACTGTTTTGAGCCTGGAGGACACACAGCCATTTGAAGTCACCCAATGCAATGAGAAAAAGATTTCGTGCCCACCAAGAGAATATGTTCACAACTCAGTGAACGGTCATTCGTATTGGACTCTGTCATGACACATCCATGAGGAACCACCCTCGGACTTACGAGCAAGGCACATGGTTTGGTCCGGATAATTTATTGCCCAGATAGGATAGTAGACATAAAAGGATTGAAGTCAGAGTAACATATGAGGTAAGATTTGCCAGAAAAAAGTTCCAGTAAAGCAAACCACCCCGAAGCAAGGCAGTCAGTCATATGAAATTCAGTGGGAACATTATACAAAGGTAAAAAGGAAACCCGAGTTGGAAACAGTTTCCTCAAGTGGAAATATTCATGTTTGATCCCTGAGCAACCAAATCTCGAGGACGAGATTTCTTTAAGGGGGGTAGGTTTGTAACACCCTGGATTTTGCCCATTTTTTTCCTTTTGATTTTGGTCTGGATTTGCCTTTCTGTGGCTCAGTAGTCTTGCAACCTGGAGAGATCACCCTTGATTCCTCTTCCCAAGTGGCTTGCCAACTTCAAAACCATTCCAAGACCTTGTCATTTCCATCTTGGACCAACCCCAATATTCTTTTTCTTGGGAATATTCCTTTTTCTATTAAAGGAATAACCCTGTTGTCCTGGGTTGTGAAGCAACCCACATTTCCATCATTCCAAAGATTCCCAAATAATTCTTATAAATTGTTAGGGTCAGATCTTCAACAAATATGTCAAAACCCTTCCTTGCCATGTTCAAAAATATTCCTTTTCTGATTCTGCCCCAGTTGTCAAGTTGAGAAGCAAGTACCCTTTATGTTTGCTTGCTTGCTCCCAACCTTTTTGGGAATTATTTACTATCCATATCATTGCCACATGCCAAAATTCAACTTAATTTGGATATTAAAACTCCCTTGGCTAATTTCCAAAGTTTCTGGTCAACTGGAAGCTTTGTGAAGCAAGTGCTAGCTAGGAGTATCCAAATGAGTTAAAATTTTGCAAGCATCTTCCTATGATTAAATCATGACTCTCCACCAAGTTTCAACCCTATCCAGTCATCTGTGTGAGCACAACCTCAAATCTTGGTTTCTGCTCAGATTTTTACATTATGAAGCAACCATAATTTATATTGCTCCATAATTGCTGAAAATTTACCAGAACATTCCCCTACACATATAACCTATCTCCACAAGATTTGGGCGCATTTCATCTTCCCAATAATTTCCTAGAATTTTTCTAAGATTCTGGTCAGAGAGGTTCATTGTGAAGGAAGTACCATTTTGGCTTGTCCAAATGGCATGAAATTTTTATGGCACTCTCATATGACCAAACAATCATGTTATACCAAGTTTCAGCTCAAGTGGCTAATCCATGTGAGAGGCACATCAAGATTGAGCTTCTGGACCAGATTGGTCAGTTGCAAAGCAACCCTATTAAATCTTGGTCCATTTCTTTCCAAACTTCCCAGGACTGTAGTCCTTCCTACCCTAAACCTCCCAGGCATCACTTTTGGTTCTTATCACCTTCCTGTTCATCACAGAGGTGTGGTCATGTTTGCTACAGCAAACTTCCAGTGAAGCCTCACATCTACTCTTGGCTTCTTTTGGTGATCTTTCACTTTCAGGCTGCGTTGGGGAGCAAGGACTTCACCCTAGACAAGGTTTGCCAGCCCCTCTAGTCCTATCTTTGCCAGTACACGCGGTGACCACGCGTTTGGCATGCCAGTCAGCGTGCTCTGGCAATGAAACCACTCGGTTCTGTCCGTTCCCTCGCTCCCTCGCCACCTCTCCATGTCCAGGAGGTTCGTCTCATTGTCGCCCATCTCCTGGAAGCCTCTCCCCTCCATTTTCTTCTCCGACGTGCCGCGACGAGCTCCGCCACTGTTCGGCCCGTGACCGTCGTTATCGTTTTCCCCTGTCTCTATCTCCCGCGAGCTCTCCCGAAGCCCCTACCTGCTTCTCCACCTTCCCGGAGCTCTTGCCGACATCGCCAATGCCCTCCGCGTGTCCCTGAGCGCCAGTGTGGTGATAAGGCCGCCACGGCAGCCGTCCTCATCGCCTTGCCTTGCCGCGGCTATATAAAGCCCTCCCCGCATCTCCCAGAGCTCACCATCGCCCTTGCCTCACTCCACTACCCCTCCCTAGCCTCTTCCCCGAGCCCCGGAGCCCCTCCCTGCTTGCCATCGCCGCCATGGCCGCTGCGGCCATCCTCTTTAATTTGCTCAAGTCCGAGCTCTTCTTCTCCTTCTTCCTCCACCAGAGCTCCACCCGAACCACGGCGAGCCTCCCCAGCCCCTCCACTCTTCGCCGGAGCATCCGTGGCCGCGAGCCCGTCGGCGCCCGAAGCCCTCCTCCGCCGCGGCCCATTGTTCCGCCTGCTCCGCTGCTCTCCGGCGTGGGCAAATCCCTCAGGCGGGTGCGGCTCGGCTTCCTGGTCACTCCGGTGGCCGGAGCGTCGCCGGAGGTGGCCGGTGGCGTGCTCCGCGGGTGAGCGAGAGGAGGAGACGAAGACGACGGCCCCTCCCTGCCAGCTGGCCGTGGACCCTGCGGTCCCACCCGTCAGCCTCACACCCCGCTGGCCCCGCCCCCGCTGACGTGGTTAAGTGGAGACGTACTCGGATGAGTACGCCTTCCCTTACCGAAAGCGCATTCCGCTTCTTCTTCGGGCCAAAATTCGTTTTCCTCTCTGGAAAACGCATTTTCAGAGAAGGCGCGCTCAGTTTTTCAGCTGAGGGGCTATCTGTGATGATTTTATTATAGATAGGTCCCTGGCAGAAAAACCCTTATAACTTTTTGATCCTAACTCCAAATGAGGTGATTCCAAAGCCCACTTCGTCTCGACGAGCCTGTTCTGTTGAGATCATTTTCACTAGGTGTTCACATAGTGGAAATGACCATTTTGCCCTTGCCCGTAAACAGCCCCCTCCGAGAGAGAACTGTTTCCGGCAGCCAACTCCGTGGACTCTCCGCACTTATTCCCGATGGTCCCTTCATCTCCAGGCAAGCCACAACTCTCATCTGCATAATTGCATTGCAATGTCATAGTTTAACTATTTACTTTAACAACAAGTATGAGTTATTTGTGAAATGAATTGGATTATACAATGCTTGAGTAAATTCTTGGATAGGTGACTACCATGTTGAGTACCGAATTGTAGTGGCTAGTAGTTTACCCACTCGTTGATGCCATGATGTTGAGATTATCGTCTATGATTATTTTGGATTTCATCCAGCAGTATGTGGAGATGAATTAGTAGCAGTAGCTTGGACATAGTGGCTATTGGACTACCTGTTGGTTAATGTTATGGCTTGGATTACTATGATATCGGAGTGTCAGCTATGACAGAGATATTATTCGGAGATAGGATACTTCATGGTTGATCCAGAGTCACCTGTCCGGACTTATCCATGCAGCCAGATTTGCCGGTATGGGACGACCTTGACTTGGTCTGATCGCGTGCTCTTTCATTGGTACCGCCCGACAGGGAAGGTTATGCGTGCGCGCTACCCTGGCCTGGTAGGCGGCGATAACCTTGTGAGCCCAGTTGAGTTATATGGTACCAGGTCCCCGTTTGGGACAGTTTGTTAGCCACGACGGTGGTAGGTGTCACGCGGTGACACAGGGGCCACCCAGGGTAGGACTCCGGGGGAGGATGATTGCCGGTGGTACGATGGGAGGGTCATGGGTCAGGCAGGTTTCATTGGAGCAACGCTGGTCCACCCGAATGGGATCACAAGGTCAGGCGCTCCATGGTGTGGGTAAAGTGCACAACCTCTGCAGAGTGTAAAATCTATTCGAATAGCCGTGTCCACAGTACTGGACAGTCCGTCCAGACCTCACTAGGTGGTCAACCATAATAGTGATAATGATGGAAGAACTCGTCGTAAGATCAGAAGTACTCGGTGGATCATGAGTATTCTGAGGGTTGTGAGACAACCCGGAAGAGAGTAAGTTTGTTAGACTTGTGGTACAGACAATATCAGGAATATGATATGTATGCCATGGGATGGCTACGAGATGAGTGGTCGGATGAGCACATGCTTGGGAATCAGATTTGGCACAGGTTCGGATTGGATCCTGAGGTTATTCGGAGTATGGATTAAACTACTTAATATGCTTTACCTTACAGCATCTACTTTGCTATGATGTTGTCTTGCTTTAATGATGATGTTTGCTGTGAGCTTGCGAGTACATTCAAAGTACTCACCTGGCATGTCATGCCAGTTTGCAGGTCATGCCATGATTGCTTGCTTATCGAGGATCCCGAGTTTGCGACCTAGGATACACGTTCTAGCCAGATTCCCTGCGGAGTGGAGTCCATCACTGCCGTCGCTGTTCCGCTGCCGAGAGAGTTACTTCGCTGTTAGCATAGAGCTTCCCCGGGCAGGTGTAGTGTCGCCATGCCGATGTAATCCTTGTACCCTTGTAACCATATCCATTGTAATAAAAAGCTGATTTGTTCTATGCCAACAGTGCCGTATTCCAGAGGACTTGTCCCTGGGCTGGAATACGGGGCGTTCCAGTCTTCTCTGAGCCGGGGTGCCACAGACAGTTAACCAAACCAAGCATGCTTAACAACTTGGAAATATAGCAATTGTATTTGTTTCTCATGTATTTAGTACAGCCAAATTTGATTTACTTCTCACATGGTATACAATAACAGAATGCACCCACAACTATTGAACATCGCATTGCAGAATTGAACCAAACAGTTAACTAAACACCACAACAAATGAACCAAACGTTAACTGAGCACCACATTGCACAATGTATAACATACTAGAAGATCAGACAGTGAACCAAACCAAGCATGCTTGACAACTTGGAAATATAGCAATTGTATTCGTTTCTCATGTATTTTGTAAAGATAAATTCGATTTATTTCTCACATGGAAGACAATACAAATTGTAGCCTGAAGAATTGAACATCACATTTGCAGAATTAAACCAAATAGTTATCTGAAGACGGCAACTAATTAACCAAACAGTTAATAAGTGAGCACCACATTGCATGACATATAGAACATATACACTAGAGAAACAGATTGCATGGTAAAATTAGATAGCACAATTCATTAGAATTTGTTAAAGAAAGGCAGGAGCAGCACAGGCAACGGGTAAACTGAGCATGCTTAACCGGCGTAGCTAGCAAAAGGCAAGGTGCTCCTCCAAGATCTGGGGATCAGCATGAATGGCAGCCATCGCGACCTCATCCGCGTGTGCGGCCGTGATTTGCTTCTTCGCTGCCAAATGCTCCTTGAGCTCCTGCCTATACTGCGTGCACCATGGCTTAGGGCGGTGCTTATTTGGTGGAGGGGTCGGTGATTTGGGTGGAAGGTGTCGCGCCGGCGGTAGGGGCATGTGGGATGTGGAAGGAGGTGGAGGATGGGGGTCAGGTGTGGATTACCTGCCTGGATAGACAAGGCCGAGCAGCGTGAAGGAGGGTCGCCGGCGAGGAGGCGGCGGTGCAATTAAGGAGTGAAGGTTTCAACTTGGAAAGGAAGGAAGAAATAGGTGAAATGTGGCTTTTGGTTAGGGGGAGGGGGCGGGGAGGTAGATATTTCCGCGGAAGCCGAAAATTTTGAATCGGTTCTGTGAAAAAACTGGCACGCAAAGTGTCATCAGACACGGTCCCTTATTCAGAACTGTGTACGATATGTGAACATCACAAACGATTCAGATAGCTTAACCCGTGTGTGATGAGTTTGAACGTCAAAAATTTTGGTTCGAATTTCCCTGGTTACAGTGGTCATCCATGTCATTGCATAGTTTGGGTACACAAAGAAGACTACAGCACACCCACACTTCTTAATCGAGCAAGTTCAGCAATTAAATAGAGCTAGCTGACCTAAACATTACTCTAACAAATTAAAGACCGGCGCTCTTAATTAAACAAAACAAAGAGTACTACTACGGCTGGTGCTCGTCGATCTCCGCCGCCTCCTCCATGTCCAGCTCGCGCCCGATGGTCTCCTGGGGAAGGGGCTCCATGGCATCCATCACACCATACTCGGCAAGCATCTCGCCATCCGCGTCCGCCATCTCTTTGGAAAAGGCCGCCACGAGCTGGGCGTGGGCGGCCGCGATCTGGGCTTGGACAGGCTCCGTCATGGCAAGGTATGCGGCGGAGGAACGGACGGCTGCTCAAACGCTCTCGGCGATTGCCAACTCTTCGGCCGTGGGTTGCCGACCGTTGTCAGAGAAGCTTCATTCGATTTGTGCGGTGACTGCCACGAGCTGGGCGTGGGCGGCCTCCATCAGGGCTAAGGCCGCCGCTGTGGAACAGACAGCTACTGTGCCACTCTCGCCAGTAGCTATCCCCGAGGCAGATGTTGCTGCCGCCACCTGAGAAGCAACAGCGGCCGTTTGGGCTGCCTTGGCTGCCCGGTCACAGATTGTGGCCGCGCTCATGCACCTTGTTAGCACGCGCATGGCGGCTGCGGCCGCGCTCTCGCCAGAGTGGGCCACCGAAGTTGCCCTCACGACGCGGGTCCACGTCCCCATCTTTCACTGGTGATGATTGAACAGTGAAATGATATTTGGGGAGCAAGCTAGTGTGCTTGACATGCCGGCTGTGGACTGTAGCCGACGCACCTTCTCACGTAAGCCATAGGCGTACTATACACCAACGGTGCTCCAAGATATTTTGTACTGCATCTCACATGGTTGGTGATAATAAACTGTGTGCGATCTACTTGATTTTTCATCTTGATTTGAATTACATAATGGGGTTACAGCGGCAATGGAGGGTGTTTGAATTGCTAGAACTTTTATCTGCAGTGAACATGCAACTATATGTGTGACGTAAAAAATGGAATTATTCACGGTTCGTTTGGACATTTTATACATTAAATTGGTTTTCTAGCCATTTCAGGTGCACAATTCAAAACTAAACTACATGCACATGCTCCGGTGCACCAACATGGGTTGTAAAATTATATATGTGTCCATGGGTTTATGCTTATGTCCCATGCAAGAAATGGGGATGAATTTCGAACACCACGGCACCGTGGCTCTCTGGCAAACGTTGAGGTACTTGCTTTTGTAATTCTAGTAAATCCAAAACCCATCTGAAATTCATGAACCTTGGCATGCTATCATGAAATGGCATCAACATGCTGGGGTAAAAAACATTGTCCCATTTGGGGCAGGTTATGGTATAAGCCTCTCACAAGAAGCCTCATGGTTCCGTTAGGGAAATGTGTCACCTTTGTGGACAAAACAATATTCGTCGCCTCTTCTTACTTTCAATTTTTTCCTAGTGTCAACATAGAACAACAGGAGTGTCGTGTTAAATTTTGGAATTTTTGGGGATCGTTTGGACATTTTTATACGTTAACTGAGTTTTCTAGGCATTTATGTGCATAATTCAAAATTGAACTACATGCATATGCTCCAGTCCATAAAAACGGGTTGCAAAATCAAATGTGTGTCCTTGGTTGCAAGCTTAGGTCACATGCAAGAAATGAGAATGAATGTCAAACACCTTGACACTGTCGCTTGGCCGCTAACATTGAGATACATGGTTTTAAAATTCTAGTAAATCGAAAACTCGTCTGAAATTCATGAAACTTGACATGATATCATGGAACGACATCGACATGGTGTGGTAAAAATATTGTCCCATTTGGGGCAGGTTTGGGTATAAGCTTCTCGCAAACCAGAGCTTCTCTCACAACAAGCCTGATGGTTTCGGTAGGGAATGTGCCACCTTGGGGGATGAAACGATATCTGTTGCCTCTTCTTACTTTCAAAATTTTTCTCGTGTCAACATAGAACAACAGGAGTGTTGTGTCAATTTTTGGGATTTTTCGGGGTTCGCTTGGACATTTTTATACATTAACTGAGTTTTCTATGCATTTATGTGCATAATTCAAATTTGAACTACATGCACATGCTCCAGTGCATATAAATGGGTTCAAAACTGAAATGTGTGTCCTTGGTTGCATGATTAAGTCCCATGCAAGAAATGAGAATGAATGTCAAACACCTTGCCACCGTCGCTCGGCCGCTAACATTGAGATACATGGTTTTTAAATTCTAGTAAATCGAAAATGCGATTGAGATTTATGAAACTTGACATGCTAGCATGGAACGGCATCAACATGCCGTGGTAAAAATATTGTCCCATTTGGGGCAGGTTGGGGTATAAGCTTCTCACAAACCAGGGCTTCTCACAACAAGCCTCATGGTTATGGTAGGGAATGTTTCACCTTTCTAGACGAAATGATATCCGTTGCCTCTTATTGATTTCAATTTTTTTCTAGTGTCAACATAGAACAACATGAGTGTTGTGTTAATTTTAGGAATTTTTCAGGGCTCATTTGGACATTTTTATACATTAACTGAGTTTTCTATGCATTTATGTGCATAATTCAAATTTGAACTACAGGCACATGCTCCAGTGCATGTAAATTGTCTAAAAAATCAAATCTATGTCCATGGCTGCATGCTTAGGTCCCATGCAAGAAATGGGAATGAATGTCAAACACCTTGCCACCGTCGCTCGGCCGCAAACATTGAGATACATGGTTTTTAAATTCTAGTAAATCCAAAACTCGTCTGAAGTTCATGAAACTTGACATGCTATCATGGAGCGGCATCAATATGCTGTTGTAAAAAATTTGTCCCATTTGGGGCAGTTTTGGGTATAAGGTTCTCGCAAACCAGAGATTCTCACAACAAGCCTGATGGTTTCGGTAGGGAATGTGCCACCCTTGGGGACGAAACGATATCCGTTGCCTCTTCTTGCTTTCAAAATTTTTGTAGTGTCAACATAGAACGACAGGAGTGTTGTGTCAATTTTTGGGATTTTTCGGGGTTCGCTTGGACATTTTTATACATTAACTATGTTTTCTAGGCATTTTATGTGCATAATTCAAATTCGAACTACATGCACATGCTCCAGTGCAGAAAAATGGGTTGACATATGAAATGTGTGTCCTTGGGTGCATGCTTAGGTCCCATGCAAGAAATGGGAATGAATTTCAAACACCAGGGCACTGTTGATTGACGGTAAAATATTGAGATACTTTGTTTTTAAATTCTAGTAAATCCAAAACTCGTCTGAAATTCATGAAACTTGGCATGCTATCATGGAATGCACCCGACATGCTGTGGTATTTTTCGTGTCCATTTTGAGAGAAGGCGCACTCGAATAACAGCCAACAAAGGCATTTTGAAAAAATAGCTGCCACTTTAATATCTCAAACATTTGTATAACTTAAATCGTGTGCTTTCTGTTAACCATTCACGTGACACCATGTGTCTTGGTTTTAATGGCTATAGGAGGTGCCGTGCAGATAGCTGCTTGACTGAACGGGAGGCGTGCGAGTGCAGTCCGGTGCGCAGGCTGACCGAGAGGCGTGCAAGCTGTCCTTGTAACACCCTGGTTTCCGCTCATGTTTTTTTTCCTTCGCGGGATTTGACTCCCATCTTTTTTCTCGGTGTTATCGGATTTTCTCTAGCTCTTGGGTATATGAAGATGGTCATTTAGCCTTGCCTTCCCTATCCAACCGAGGATTCTCTCTAGTCCAACCTTGCCGCCCAAGATCTATTC
Organism: Thinopyrum elongatum; assembly: GCA_011799875.1. Taxonomy (NCBI): domain Eukaryota; kingdom Viridiplantae; phylum Streptophyta; class Magnoliopsida; order Poales; family Poaceae; genus Thinopyrum; species Thinopyrum elongatum. Next base: position 445,558,606 of record CM022298.1, on the reverse strand, counting down.
TCAGGGTTTTGCCGCCTGTCGCGGGAAACCACGGCCACCTATGGGGCCAAGGGGCCCCTTGCTGGTTCGGCAGGGGGGATGTCGCATTGCACAAAGAGCAGAAGAACGTGGGGCAGCATGACAGAGATCACGCGGGCAATTTTACCCAGGTTCGGGCCGCCGCGAGGCGTAAAACCCTACCCCTGCTTTGGTTGATTGATGGTGGAAAAGTGGTGGTGGAGCGTAGTACACTTGCCCCGCAGGTTCGCCCTGGGGAGGCAGTGACTACGCGAGTACGAGCGTAGGGGTGTTCAACTTTCCAACCCTTGCTACGGTTGCCATGGGCCTCCTTTTATAGGTTAAGGGGTCACCACAATGGCAAAATAGTCATTATGCACTGATAAGATAGCAAACAGTGCTATCATACCTAATTCTGCAGGCTGATAGAGTGCATTAAATGCACCGCTTAATGTCACATCATTGCTTGCTCGGCAAGCCTTGCCGGGCTCGTCTTGCCAACTCCATGCTTGCTTGCTTGACATGTCGCAGGACGGGTGTCATCTGTAGGTATTTCCTATAGAAAGAGGCCGCCATGTGGCGAATGGTTGCCACTTAGTCACTTTGCGGCTTGACACTGCATTGATCAACGACGTGGGTCATGGTGAGATGGCTTGGTGAGGTGTCTTTGCCCTCGTGAGTCTCGGCAGGCCCTGCCGGGACGTCTTGAATGCTTTCTTTCGGGGGAGCCGTTGCCCTTGCCAGGTCCACCTGCCCGGCAAGGGAGGCTTTTCTCCTGGTGGTGTCTCGCTTCTCTGTCTTGGTCTTGGCCTTCTTAATCTGCCTGCTGGTTCTTCGAAGATCTTGGTCTCTTGTATCTTGACATGGCCTTGGTGTTGTAATCTTGTTCTTGTGCCTGTGCACAGTCAGGGCAACAGACCCAGGGTTTGTTGCACCGACAGAAGCCCCCGGGCCTACCCCGATCGCGCTGCCGGGCATCGTCGAGGTAGGTCCTAATAAGTGCACAGGCAGGGGCGCTGAAGAGGCTGATCTCTTGGAGTCTTCTTTGCTTCTTCATTAATCTTGATTCTGGGCCAGTTTCCGATTTTCCCGTGCGTTGTGTAAAGCCAATCGTGGTGGGGCCATCTTTGCAATGGCCCGTGAATGACTTTAACGCACGGGGTAGAAACTGCCAATTCACTCTTCTCACCACGCCCTTATCCTTAGCCACGTATGCGGCATGCATCGCGCGGGGTAGGTAACGGAGGCGCGTGGCGCGGGAGAGCATCAAGGCGAGGGCCCGGTCTTCTTGAATTGGCGGAGAGGGGCGGCGATTGCTTGTTGAGGGAGCGGCTCCCTTTCTTGCTCTGCCTATAAAAGGAGGGGCGGAGGGAGAGCCGAACCACCCATCTCCGGATCCTTTCTTCCCCCGCTTCTGCCTTTCGTTGGTCATGTTTAGAAGAAGAGCCTGGGGCCAAGCTCCAGGCTTTAGTTTAGAATTCCCCATGGATCTGAAAGGGGTATTCGGGCGGCGCGGCGACAACGCCGGGGTGGCAACTCTGGCGCGCTCGTCGCCGGGTCGCCTGTAGCCTTGGTTCTAGTGGGAGGGGATGCAAATGACACCATGCCGAGGCCCATATCGGGTGATGGGCGTGGTAGTCGATCGCTCCTCGTTCTTCATTCCATCGCGATGCTGGGGAAGAGTCACGGGGGGTGTTCGCTGGCGATGAAGGCGAACTTGACCCTTCCCGGGCGTCATCCTATTGCCGTGCGGGAGGGCTCCTTGCTCCCACACATGTCTTCGGATCGCGCAGTGGCTTCTGACGTCAGGGCCGTTGGGGATGACCATGCTCTCTGTGGGATATGCCAGAGAGTATGGTGTTCGGCGCGGCCGTCGTGCTGAGGTCTTCGGGTGGCAGCGATGCGGATGGCGGCGGCAACCCATGACGCGTCAAGAACGGGGACAACCGTTCCGAAGAGCCGTGTTTGCCGGTGACTCCGTGTCCCCCATCTGGTCCTCCGGCAGTGTCACCATCCGCGCTTGCCCTCCGGTTTCTTCCTCCTTGCTGAGGGGTGGCGCCACCCTGATCCTAGGGAGGCACCGAATCCCAGCTGGGTTCGCCACCAGCCTCCTCGACCTTTTCCTGAAGGAGATGGACAAGGGCAAAGGCATTACGGGGCACTTATCTTTTTTCAATCTTAAACTCGTAGGCATTTGCCAAATTTTAGTTCAAATAATGTAATCTCTCGAGTCCATATCTGTGTTCTGTAAGGTTTGTACTTGTATGACCAGCATATTAATGAAAAAGATGAACTTTGCCGGGAACTCGTGCATGTATATGTCCACGCAGAGGTGAAATGCCTCTTTATTTTAAATAAACAAGTTTTCCCTGGCAGGCTATCCTGCCGGTACCCTTTCTTCGTTGCCGAGGAACTGAGCCTACCGGCAAGAAATAGAGGGACCAGCCCCCCGCCAACTTCTTTTCATCAAAGGCCACTATGACCATCCAGGCCGAAGCAACGTTCGAGCCAGGGATGGGAGCACCTAAGTTTCGAAGAGTGGCGGGGTTTTCTTATGCACAAGTTTTAGCTTACAGAACACTTATGGACAGGAGGTAGAACTTATCTGTTTGGTTCACCGAGGATCACAACGTTGGTTCATCTCCCCATCTTCTTGCAGAAACCGAGTTCTCGGCAGGAACCTGCAGCTTTATGCAGATGAGAATGATGCAGGCTGCGATCCTATCTATATGCATATGCAACAGCTCATGAAATGCTTATGCAAATGCTCTTGGAATGCTTATGCATGCATGCAACTTGGTCGGGGGCCCCCCAGCGCTTCGTTTATTTCTCTGGTGCTCAGGGTCATCGCCTGGCTTTGTACAAGGGGTTACATGCAACTGAGGCAAGGCCTGTACAAAAGGGTGGCTGCCGGGCAGGGCCCGACAGCCGCGCCTTACGGGTAGAACTTGCAGAGATGCTCAATATTCCATGAGTTTTGCAATTGAATGCCATCTCCGGTCTCCAGACAGACTGCGCCAGGTCTGGTGACTCGTACTACCCGGTAAGGGCCTTCCCACTTCGGCGTCAACTTGTTTGTACCCTTGGCAGACTGAACGCGCCTAAGGACAAGGTCGCCTTCCTCAAAACACCGGGCATGAACCCTGCGGCTATGATAGCGACGCAGGGCTTGCTGATAGCGTGCAGCACGCGTAGCAGCCCGGAGACGGTTCTCCTCGAGTAGCACAGTGTCGTCACGCCGGTGCTGATCTTGCGCTACTTCATCGTAGGCAAGCACTCGAGGCGACCCGTAAATGAGTTCCGTGGGGATAACTGCTTCCGCCCCATAGACCAGGGAAAAAGGAGTCTGCCTGGTAGCTCGATTTGGTGTCGTTCTGAGGGACCATAGAACTACCGGCAGCTCATCGATCCACCCCCTGTCGTGCTTCTGCAACGTATCAAAGGTTCTTGTTTTGAGTCCCCGCAGCACTTCAGCATTCGCCCTCTCAGCTTGCCGTCGCTTCTGGGATGTGCGACAGAAGCAATTGCTTCCGAGGGCATGAACATATTGCATGAAAGTGCGGCTCATGAATTGGGTGCCGTTGTCGGTAGTGATCCTTGCCGGGATTCCAAAACGACACACCAAATATTTCAAGAACTTGATAGCTGATTGAGCAGTCACCTTTCTCACGGCAGCAACTTTTGGCCACTTTGTAAACTTGTCGATAGCAACGAACAAGAATTCAAAACCCCCGATCGCTCGGGGGAAAGGGCCGAGGATATCGAGCCCCTAGACCGAAAATGGCCATGATAAAGGGATTGTTTGAAGAGCTTGGGCAGGCAGGTGTGACGAATACATGTACCTAGGGTAGGGTAATAGGCCTGACCTAGACACCCTTCCCCCGAGGGCACTGCTCTAAAGCCAAGGGCATTCAAAGGATAGCATCATCTATCGACTGAAATCACCACAGGGTGCAACCCACTCGACCAACAGTTCACTCAGATAACCCAATTCCATTCGACCGGGGTGTACTCACTCGACCACATCAGAAACCACTCGGAAGACAGAAGATCTAAGGTCACTCAGGATGGCAATGGTCAGGCGTTCACTCCGTAGTCTTAATGATCATTTATTTGCCTTTATTGCTGGCGTTATCAGTAACGTCCTGTCTTTATGGACATTGAACCCCTTGTAACATGGGACGGCTGGGGTCCTGGCGCACTCTATATAAGCCACCCCCTCCACTGGCACAAGGGTTCGCACCCCCTGTAACTTCACGCATAATCCAATCGACCGAGCCTTCGGGCACCGAGACGTAGGGCTGTTACTTCCTCCGAGAAGGGCCTGAACTCGTAAATCTTGTGTGCACAACCTCATCGTAGCTAGGATCTTGCCTCCTCATACCTACCCCCTATTCTACTGTCAGACTTAGAACCACGACAGTTGGCGCCCACCGTGGGGCAGGTGTCTTAGCGACTTTCCGGTGAGGTTGCCATTTTTCCGATTCCCATCATCATGGTTTTGGGTGGAGGTTTGGCGGAGGGCCACGAGATCCGTCTCGGCGCGCTCGTCTTCATCGCCGACGACTCCGCCTGGCTCCAGGAGGCCCCCCTCGACGTCGAGACGTTCCCCATCCGCGGGGCGACGCACTTTCACGCGTGTGTCCGCGGCGTCCTTCTCCGGCAGCCGTTGTCCCAATACCGGTCGGTTCCTACGGCGTCTTCGTTCCCCGCTGTTCGCCGTCGCAAGCGATCCGGTCGATCGCGGCTTCAGCGGTGGGTGAAGCATGCGGTGGGACGTCAGTCGGCCACCCCTCAAGTCACGGCGATCGAGCCCGATGAATCTCTCTATGGCCTGTTCGATCTGTCGACTGGCTTCGTCGAGACTCTATCCGAGTGCGACAGCAGGGATCCTGCGGCGAAGGTCCTGATGGTCGACACGGCGCGTAGCCCACCTGGCATGCATCGCAACGGAGGCGGCGACGGCGGTGGTGATCCGGCGCGTGTTCACGAGGAATACCACCCCGAAACCCTCTCTTCACAGCGGAGGGAGGAACTTCACCGCCGTAACGAGGAAGCACTCCACACGCCCATTGTCGGAGAGACCTCTGAGGCTCGGGCCTTGGAGGCAGCGCGCTTAGCCACTTTGGCTGAACGCACTCGACTGGAAAATTTTCAGCATGCACTAGACGAACGTGCTTGGCAGCAGATTCCTGAGTCCAGTCGACGGCGGCAATTGTTCCCTCCTGAACCTCAAGTATACCGCACTCCTATTTAGAATCTTGCAGCTGCAGCTCGTATAGCAGAGTCCATCCAGCCATCCCAGTCGGAAGCTGGACGAGGTTTGATGCAGATCCGGGCTCTGCTCCGGGCGGTAGGAGACCAAAACACTGCAGTATCTCAGTCGCGTAACAGAATCCATAGCAGATCTGTGGTGGCTGACACAGTTCAATCGGCTCACAGCCCAAGATCACCTCCACGGCGTGAGGGGTGGGTGCATCGCCAAGATCAGCACTTGGGTCGGAACCACGAGCAGTACGATCATCCGCTCGGCCGTGATGACCGCCGTCGAGCGCCTACGCCCCCTCCGAGAAGCGGATCATATGTGCCCCGGCACTATGATGACAGGCGCCCGTACAGCGGAGGGTGAAGGACGCCGGTCGACCCAAGAGAGCCAGGGTTTGATACGAGGTCAATTTTGGTGCAAGGTTTGGTCGACAGGAACCGAGCACACAGAGAGGGGCAAGGTAGGGATCGCCCGAGTGGAAGCAGAATACATGTTTCGGGTCCCGAGTGTTTTAGAAGAGCCATCAGAGCCGCTGAGATCCCCCCCAACTTCAGGTTGGCGACTGGGGTTAGTAAGTTCACCGGTGAGTCGAAGCCTGACACTTGGCTGGAAGATTACCGAGTGGCTGTTCAGATCGGTGGTGGAAATGATGAGGTAGCTATGAAACATCTTCCTCTCATGCTGGAAGGATCGGCCAGAGCATGGCTGAATCAGTTGGCTCCAGGCAGTATATTCAGCTGGGAGGAGTTAACCCAAGTGTTTGTCAGGACATTCGAGGGCACATGCAAACGACCTGCGGGGTTGACGGAATTGCAACATTGTGTACAGAAGCCGAATGAAACTCTGAGGGATTACATCCAAAGATGGACCACTTTACACCACATAGTAGAAAATGTATCCCAACACCAAGCAGTTTGTGCCTTCAAGGAGGGCGTTCGGTATCGAGAGCTTAACCTGAAATTCGGTCGGACATGAGATATGTCTCTGACCCGAATGATGGAAATAGCCACCCGGTACGCTAATGGTGAAGAAGAGGACCAACTCCGCAGTGGAAAGGGCAAACCAGTCGCCCAAGACACCGGAGGGGGTCGGAAGCAGAAATGCAAAGCCAAGCCAGCAGGTCCAGGTGAAGCTGCAATTGTAACTCAAGAAAAATTCAAGGGAAAGCCCAAAGGACCCTGGATCCCCAAGAAGGTGAAAGATCAGGCAGTGAATGATGTGTTGGACTTGCCATGTCACATTCACACCAAGAAGGATGAAGAGGGTAATCTGATTTATCCCAAACATATCACTCGACAATGTCGGCTCCTGATCGAGAAGTTCCGAGAGAAACAACCCAATGAAAAGGAAAAAGAGTCTGACAAGGATGGTGACAAGGAAGAAGATGATGACGGTTTCCCTAACGTCAATTCCACTTTGATGATTTTTGCTGACATTGAAAGTAAAAGTCGACTGAAAGTCATCAATAGAGAGGTAAACATGGTTGCTTCGGCAACGACGACATATTTGAAATGGTCAAAGACTCCCATCACATTCGACCAATCTGACCACTCACCGCACGTTGACACCCCCGGGAGGCAAGCGTTGGTGGTCGACCCGGTCGTTGGGGGCACCCGACTGACCAAAGTCTTGATGGATGGTGGCAGTGGCTTGAACATTTTGTATGCTGAGACTCTTCGTGGGATGGGCATTCCGATGTCCAAGCTCAGTGAGAGCAACATGCGGTTCCACGGTGTCATTCCAGGGAAGAAAGCTGATTCACTCGGCCAGATCACTCTTGACGTGGTTTTCGGTGACTCAAAGAATTACCGTAAGGAGAAGTTGACATTTGAAGTTGTGGATTTTCACAGTGCCTATCATGCTATTCTGGGCAGAACTGCATATGCCCGTTTCATGGCTCGACCGTGTTACGTGTACCTCAAGCTGAAGATGCCTGGCCCCAGGGGCGTGATCACAGTCACTGGTAATCGGCAATGAGCAGAAGAGTGCCTCCAGAAGGGCTCTAAGATAGCCGATGAACAGATGGCAGCAATAGAAATGGAAGAATATAAGAAGACTGCAAATCCGAGTGATTTGTTGCACGCTAAGAAGCCTGCTTCAGAGTCTGCATTTCAGTCGTCCGGTGAAACAAAGCCTGTTCACATTCACCCGACCGATCCCAGTGCTGCTCCGACTCATATCTCAACAACACTCGACAGCAAATAAGAAGAAGCGCTCATCCAGTTCCTCTGTGAGAACTGGGACATCTTCGCATGGAAGCCGTCTGACATGCCGGGTGTACCCAGGGGACTGGCTGAGCACCGTTTGCGAGTCGATCCAAAGGCAAAACCCGTGAAAGAGCATCTCCGTCGGTCCGCTGCGGAGAAGAGAAAGGCAATCGGCGAAGAGGTGGCTCGGCTTTTGGCAACTGAGTTCATCCGCGAAATTTACCACTCCGAGTGGCTCGCCAATGTTGTCATGGTTCCCAAGAAGGACGATTCACTTCGTATGTGCATTGATTTCAATCATATCAATCGGGCCTGCCCGAAAGATCATTTTCCTCTCCCCCGCATCGATCAGATAGTCGACTCGACTGTGGGATGTGAGCGATTGTCCTTCCTGGATGCATATTCCGGGTACCATCAGATCCGACTGTATGGACCTGATGAAATAAAAACAGCTTTTATCACCCCATTCGGGTGCATTTGCTACATCACCATGCCCTTTGGTCTCAAGAATGCTGCTGCCACATTCATGCGCATGATACAGAAGTGTCTGCTAGCTCAAATCAGTCGGAATGTGGAAGCATACATGGATGGCATCATTGTTAAGTCGCGCAAAGGTTCCGACCTGCTGACTGACCTTGCTGAAACCTTTGCCAATTTGAGAAGATATGATATCAAGCTTAATCCGTCGAAGTGTACATTTGGAGTTCCAGGTGGAAAGTTACTCGGTTTCCTCGTTTCCGAACGTGGGATCGATGCAAACCCAGAGAAAGTTGGTGCAATCCTCCGAATGAAACGCCCTGTGCGTGTACACGATGTTCAGAAGCTTACTGGTTGTTTGGCCGCTTTGAGTCGATTCATTTCTCATCTCGGCAAAAAGGCATTACCTCTTTACCGACTGATGAAGAAATCTGATATGTTCGAGTGGACTCCGGAAGCTGACGCAGCATTTACAGAGCTCAAAGCCCTGCTTTCCACCCAGCCGGTGCTTGCTGCTCCAATCAGCAAAGAGCCTTTACTGCTTTATATAGCAGCCACTGGACAGGTTGTCAGTAAAGTACTCACAGTCAAGCGGGAAGAAGAAGGTAAAACCTACAAGGTTCAACGCCCAGTGTACTATATTTCTGAAGTCTTAACCCCATCCAAGCAAAGATATCCACATTATCAGAAGCTTGTCTATGGAATTTACTTGACCGCAAAGAAGGTTGCACATTACTTCTCAGATCATTTGATTACAATCGTCAGTGACGCTCCGTTGTCAGAAATTTTGAACAACAGAGATGCAACTGGTCGAGTGGCAAAGTGGGCGATTGAACTCCTTCCGCTGGATATCAAGTTTGAGGTAAAGAAAGCGATCAAATCTCAAGCGATAGCAGATTTCCTCGTCGAGTGGATTGAACAGTAGTTACCGACCCAGATACAGTCGGAACATTGGACTATGTTCTTCGACGGGTCCAAGATGTTGAATGGTTCAGGCGCTGGAGTAGTCCTGGTATCTCCACGAGGCGACAACCTCAGATATGTTCTCCAGATTCACTTTGATTCCTCCAACAATGAAGCTGAATATGAGGCACTCCTGTACGGGTTGCGTATGGCCATTTCACTCGGTGTCCGCCGCCTAATGGTTTACGGTGACTCAGATTTAGTGGTTAATCAAGTGATGAAGGAGTGGGATGTCAGGAGCCAAGCTATGACTGGTTATTGCAATGCGGTGAGAAAGTTAGAAAAGAAGTTTGAAGGGCTAGAGCTCCACCATATACCCCGACTGAAGTTTGAAGCAGCTGATGACTTGGCGAAAATAGGTTCCAAGCGGGAGCCTATTCCCAGCAATGTGTTTTTGGAGCATATTCACGCACCATCAGTTCAAGAAGATCCCTTCACTGAAGAGCCCCCACAGCCTAAAAGTTCCTCTGATCCGACTGAAGTTGAAATCCCAGCTGTGGTCGACTTGATCATGGAAGTTTTGATCGTTATTCCTGATTGGACAGTGTCGTATATCGCATATATTCTCAGGAAAGAGCTTCCAGAGGATGAAGAAGAGGCTCGCCAGATTGTCCGTCGATCCAAAGCCTTCACAGTAATGGGGGGGCAACTCTATAGAGAAAGTGTCACTGGGGTCGTTCAAAAATGCATCACTCCGGAAGAAGGCCGAATGATCCTCGATGATATTCACTCGGGGACCTGTGGTCACCATGCGTCTTCTCGGGCCATCGTGGCCAAAGCGTATCGAGCAGGGTTTTATTGGCCGCGGGCAAATGAGATGGCAAAGGAAATAATTGACAAATGTGAGGGCTGTCAGTTCTACTCCAACATGTCCCACAAACCTGCTTCAGCCTTGAAGACCATTCCACTCGTCTGGCCATTCGCTGTTTGGGGTTTATATATGGTAGGACCTCTGAAGACTGGCAGGAGTGGTTTCACCCATGTGCTTGTAGCAGTCAACAAGTTCACCAAATGGATCGAAGCTAAACCTACCAAAAACCTGGATGCAAGTACTGCTGTCAGCTTCATCAGAGGGTTAACATTTAGGTATGGGGTCCCACACAGCATCATCACGGATAATGGGTTGAACTTTGATTCTGATGAGTTCCGAGCTTTCTGTGCGTCCCAAGGTACTCGGGTCGACTATGCTTCAGTCGCCCACCCTCAGTCGAATGGACAAGCAGAAAGAGCGAATGGTTTGATTCTCAAAGGGCTGAAACCTCGATTGATGCGCGACCTCAAGCATGCGGCCGGCGCTTGGGTAGATGAGCTACCATCAGTCCTTTGGGGATTAAGAACAACACTTATCGGTCGACTGGTCGAACCCCCTTCTTCATGTTCTATGGGGCTGAGGCTGTGCTGCCGAGTGACTTGCTTCACAATGCACCCCGAGTAGAACTTTTTTCAGAAGCCGAAGCAGAACGAGCTCGAGAAGATGCTGTTGATCTTCTCGAAGAAGAAAGAGAGATGGCCTTGATCCGATTGACCATTTATCAGCAAGACCTTTGTCGATTATATGCCAGAAATGTGAAGGGTCGAGCATTTCAGGAAGGGGACCTTGTGCTCCGAGTGGACCAGCAACGGCCTCACAAACTTGCCCCCGCTTGGGAAGGTCCCTTCATCGTCACCAAGGTGCTCCACAACGGAGCGTATCACCTCTACAATGTGGAGCATAATAAAGACGAGCCACGCGCTTGGAATGCGGAGCTACTCCGCTGTTTTTATACTTAAGTGTTCAGACTGATGAGATGTAATAAAGAGTACCTTTCAGTTCGTTTATCAAAGACATGGTTTTACAGTCTCCTAAATGATTGTTGTTACTAATACATGTGTACAAAATCCCCCAGTGGGTGGCTTAGCCACGAATCTGATTCGCCTAAGTTCAAAAAATCCTACCGAGTGATGAGCAACCCTCTCACTCGGGGGCTTAGCTGTTGTCCTGTACTCGCCTAAGTTTGTAAAATCCTACCGAGTGATGAGCAACCCTCTCACTCGGGGGCTTAGCTGCAGTCCTGTACTCGCCTAAGTTTGAAAAATCCTACCGAGTGATGAGCAACCCTCTCACTCGGGGGCTTAGCTGCGGTCCGGTACCCGCCTAAGTTTAAAAAATCCTACAAGTGATGAGCAACCCTCTCACTCGGGGCTTAGTGTGGTCCTGTACTCGCCTAAGTTTGTAAAATCCTACGAGTGATGAGCAACCCTCTCACTCGGAGGCTTAGCTGCAGTCCTGTACTCGCCTAAGTTTGTAAAATCCTACCGAGTGATGAGCAACCCTCTCACTCGGGGGCTTAGCTGCGGTCCTGTACTCGCCTAAGTGTAAAATCCTACCGAGTGAAGAGCAACCCTCTCACTGGGGGCTTAGCTGCAGTCCTGTACTTGCCTAAGTTTGTAAAATCCTACCGAGTGAAAAGCAACCCTCTCACTCGGAGGCTTAGCCTCAGTCCTGTACTCGCCTAAGTTTGTAAAATCCTACCGAGTGATAAGCAACCCTCTCACTCGGAGGCTTAGCTGCAGTCCCGGTGTACTCGCCTAAGTTTGTAAAATCCTACCGAGTGATGAGCAACCCTCTCACTCGGGGGCTTAGCTGCGGTCCTGTACTCGCCTAAGTTTGTAAAATCCTACCGAGTGAAGAGCAACCCTCTCACTTGGGGGCTTAGCTGCGGTCCTGTACCCGCCTAAGTTTAAAAAATCCTACCAAGTGATGAGCAACCCTCTCACTTGGGGGCTTAGCTGCGGTCCTGTACTCGCCTAAGTGTAAAACACGCTCCATCCTGATCTGCAAGGACGACGAGGTGCAGGTCGTCCGCGATCCTCTCCTCAGAACTGCATCACAAGAACAAAAGTCTGTTCCGAGTGAAGATACAAGTTCCACTCGGAAATAAAAACAAGCATATTTAAGGGCAAACTAAGTTCGGACGAAGGAGTTTAAAGTACTCGGGCATCAGGCCCGAAGGAGTTTTACGGTTACAAAATCACTCGGCATACCGAGGCAAATTGAATCGGATCATAAAAGTTTCGTTCACTCCGCAGGGGGGCTGGCAGGCTCGACAAACTCGTCCAGGTCGATTCCATCTGCAATTCGAGTAGCAGTAGCAATGAAGGTCTCCATGAAAGACTGGAAGTCAAGTTTCTTGGTATTGGCAACCTTGATTGCTGCTAGCTTCTCTTCTCTGGCTTCCTTGTAGTGAACACGAACCAGGGACAGAGCTACGTCAGCACCGCATCGAGCAGAGGACTTCTTCCACTCCTGCACTCGACCAGGAATCTCGTTTAGTCGAGTCATCAATGACTCGAGATCATTTTGGAGCGTTTCCCTTGGCCAGAGCGCTGTGTCGATCCGCGACACCGCAACCTTGAGTCGAGCAAGGTAATCCATGGCACTGGCAAGGCGAGACTCCAGTCGGAGCACGTTCATGGCAGCTTCATCTTTGACATGGGAGTTGATGGGGTCCAAGTTCCTCTCGACTCGCCCAGTCTCTTCCTCGAAGTCTTGACAGAATTCTGCACTCGCCGAGAAATAATGAGTCGACAGCAGTATGACGAGTCAACAAAAGCAAACCAATCGGACAGAGAAAAGTACCTTCAAGCATGAGGAATAATTTTTTGGCGAGTCCTCCCAGATAGTTCTCCAGCTCGTCCCTTCTACGGGTGATGTCTTCCACTTTGTTGGTCAGGGTCCGTTTGTCCTTCTTCAGACGAGTCACCTCTTTGTTGGCTTCATCAAGAGCAGCCTTCAGCTTGGTATTCTCTTCCTCCAGCTTTCCGACTGAGGCCATCTTTTGGTCGGCAAGTGCCGTTTTGTCTTCGGCGGTTTTCTTCGCAGCCGCAAGGTCAAGGTCCTTCTTCTCCAAAGCATGTCTCATTGTTTCTAGAAAGAATAACATTCGAATCAGAAAAAGGAGGAGAAAAGATGGCAAGAGAACCAGTCGACAAGCTTTCCTTACCAGCAGCGTCATCCTTGGCCTTCTGCAAGTTATTTTGAGCCAACTCCAGGTCAAGATTGAGCTAGATTTGCTTCTGCTCCAAGTCAGCGAACCGGGCTCCAAGATCACAAGATTTCTGTGCTCAGAAGATAGTCAGTCGGCAGACACAAAGATTGGTTGCTTCCGAGCAGTAAAGTAGCAAGTTCAAATAGTTCTAAGACTACTGCCGAATCAAACATTCGACAATAGTCTCGGGGACTACACCCAGTGGGTGCACTCAGCGTGCCCCCACTGGTCCGACTTTTTCAATCGACTTGGTCCGTCCAGTAAAAAAAAAACTTAGACCATAGCCGACTGCCCGCAGTCGACTACGGTCTCGGGGACTACACCCAGTGGGTGCACTCAGCGTGCTCCCACTGGTAAAGGTTCCACTCGGCATGACCTGCCCAGACCGAGTGGAAAAGTTCTGTTCAAAGACCCCCGCCGAATCAAACATTCGATGGCGGTCTCGGGGACTACACCCAGTGGGTGCACTCAGCGTGCCCCCACTGGTTCAGAGATTCAATTGACACAACCTAGTTGACTCAAGTGGAAAAACTACTCAACAGAAATTAAAACACCCAGTGGGTGTACAGACTGACAATGGGTGTGCAATTAAGGTTCCAAAACGCTCATCCACGGACGTCTTGCGGATAAAGCAGCAGTTTCTAAATATCATATCCTAACAGAACAAGCGTCAAAATGGAGTTCAGTCGAAAGTAAGCTAACCTGGATATTGGCCTGAAGTGCTGAGCTGGCATCATAGGCAGCTTGACTGGCCTCGCGCACCACTTTCATCTGCTCCATCATAATGCCTGCCTGGCGTATAGCTTCCTTGGCAGCACTCACTTGGTCTTCTGGGACGTGATGGGCGGTGAAAAGTGCAGTCGGTGTATCAGTTGCAATAGCTTGAGAGCTTGAGGCATGAAGTTGCACAGATGAAGCAAGGGCCGGCATAGTCGACGTTGAAGGACGACCACTCGACAAGGGATTCGCAAAAGTAACAGAGGCACGGTTGAAGTCCCTGGATTGCTGGATAGCTGGTTCCGTCACCGGCGTCGACTGAGGCATCTTGCTAGCTGGTACCTTTTTGACCGAGGTCCTGCTCCTCCTTCCCACGAGCTTCTATGGCTCATCTTCATTGTCGTCTTGAAGTTTAATAACATTTTGCGGAGCTGCAAAAGAATCGACCACAAGAGTTCAATCGACTGTAGAATCGGCTAGCAAAGAAAAGACGAGATAACAGGGGTCATACCCACTTTGGATGTGACCGCGTCCTCCATCTCCTCGTCACCATCATCTTCGTAAGCAGAAGTCCCGGAGGTAGCAGCGCTGCAAATCTCAAGGTTCACTCGGTCAAGCAAGTGAATGGGTCGACAACTGATATAAGATTCTTGGAACAAAGGGTGAAAACGGAACACTTACGCAGAGGCGACGGGAACGTCAACCTTGATCTTGGGCAAGGCCTTCCGTGGCTTTGACGGCGCGGTCTTGAGCTGCTTCGGAGCCTTCTCAGTCGGCACCGGAGAAGATGTCCGAGTGCGCTTCAAAGTCTGTCCAGTCGGTGCTGCCACCTTACCCCGGATACTTGCTGGGTCGTGCTTATGCTTGGAACGCTTTTCCACGCGAGGTGGAGAATCGACCTCCTCACCACTGCTCGAGTTTTCGTGCTCTTCATCACTCTCGCCATCAGAGTTCCAGTCGCCGCTGTCGCCTCCGCTCTCTTCTCCTTCCTGGATCTGCTCCCCGTTGGGCATCGAGTACATCTCAATATATATCTGCGAAGCAAAGAATTGAACAAGCATCAGTCTATTCCAAAGACAGTTTACAAATTGGAGTAAAAGTCACTCGGCATCGAAGGTCAGACCTTGTCTGGTTCGTTATCAGCGTCGAGTGGCGGAATTCTCCTGGACCCCCTGGGGTTGTCTTTGTTTCCAGTGATGCCCTGCAGCCACTGCGCCACCGTCTCCTCGGCAACTTCCTCCGGGTGGATCCGAGTGGTATCATCGGCACCCGAGTACATCCACATAGGATGGTCGCGGGCCTGGAGCGGCTGGATGCAGCGAGTGAGAAACACCTCTAGCAAATCCATGCCGGTCACACCATCGTGGACAAGTTGGATTACTCGTTCAACCAACATAGTCACCTCCACCTTTTCTGCCGGAGTCACTTTCAAGGAAGAGGGCTTCTCAATTCGCCCCATGGTGAAGGGGGGAAGGCCAGTCGACTGACCAGGAGTTGGTTTGTCCTTACAATAAAACCAGGTCGACTGCCACCCTCTGACCGAATCGGGAAGAGTCATAGGTGGAAAAGTGCTTTTACCTCTCATCTGGATCCCCAGACCTCCGCACATCTGGATCACGTGCGTCCTCTCATCACTCGGATTAGCCTTTTTCACAGACTGTGAGCGGCAAGTAAAGATGTGTTTGAAGAGACCCCAATGTGGTCGACAACCCAGGAAATTCTCACACATGGAGACAAATGCAGCGAGGTATGTGATGGTGTTCGGGGAAAAGTGATGAAGTTGGGCTCCAAAAAAGTTCAGAAAACCTCGGAAAAAAGGATGAGGGGGCAGAGAAAAACCGTGGTCGACGTGGGTCGCGAGGAGGACGCACTCACCCTCCTGCGGCTGCGGCTCGGTCTCATCACCTGGCAGCCTCTAGGATCCATGAGCGATCAAGCCCCCCTTGACCAGATCCTCCAGATCCTCTTGCTGAATCGTGGATCGAATTCAGTCGCCCAGGATCCAGCAAGGCGGCAGGCCAGATCTCGACGACGATCCCCCCCGACTCGTCTTCTTGCCCTTCGCTGCCGCCGTCGCTTTCTTCGCACGCTCCAGTGCTGCCGTCTTCTCCTTCCCCATTGCGGCAGGCTGCGCTTGGACGGGGCGGCGGCGTCGAAGGTGGCGGTGAATGTTGTGGAGAAACAGGAGAAGAAGAAGGGGATGGAGAGCACAGTGCCAGACTCATCGGCCCGGATGCCTTATATGAGCCTGCTCCCGAGTGGCTGACTCATGGGCCCAGGCAATCCAGTCAAATCCCGCAACAGTCGCGCGCTCGATACGTGGTGAAAAAGGTGGCGCGAGAATCAAGGCGTCCCTGCCTAATCTGCTCCATTTACTGCGGTACTCTCCGTCCCGCGCGCTTCTCCAAATTTCGAATCCCGTGAGATCCGGGAGCGGCAGTGTGACCAATCGCGCTGAGGATTTTATACCATACCAACACTCAGAGCTTATCAGCAAAATTCACTCGACAACCTCTGAATGGACCCAGGCGACTGAAAATGAAGTTGAAGTTTTTACATAGATCACCGGCCCGGTTAAAATGCCTCTGAAGCATATAAATCGGGTCGAAACCATCTTGAACCCCTTCTCCACTCGGACCCAGATCCATTCGGGGGCTAATGATGAAGACATGTACCTAGGGTAGGGTAATAGGCCTGACCTAGACACGCTTCCCCGACGGCACTGCTCTAAAGCCAAGGGCATTCAAAGGATAGCATCATCTACCGACTGAAATCACCACAGGGTGCAACCCACTCGACCAACAGTTCACTCGGATAACCCAATTCCATTCGACCGGGGTGTACTCACTCGACCACATCAGAAACCACTCGGAAGACAGAAGATCTAAGGTCACTTAGGATGGCAATGGTTAGGCGTTCACTCCGTAGTCTTAATGATCATTTATTTGCCTTTATTGCTGGCGTTATCAGTAACGTCCTGTCTTTATGGACATTGAACCCCTTGTAACGTGGGACGGCTGGGGTCCTGGCGCACTCTATATAAGCCACCCCCCTCCACTGGCACAAGGGTTCGCACCCCCTGTAACTTCACGCATAATCCAATCGACCGAGCCTCCGGGCACCGAGACGTAGGGCTGTTACTTCCTCCGAGAAGGGCCTGAACTCGTAAATCTTGCGTGCACAACCTCATCGTAGCTAGGATCTTGCCTCCTCATACCTACCCCCTATTCTACTGTTAGACTTAGAACCACGACAGGTGGATTTTCTTGGAATGGAACTGACAGGCTTCACATTTGGTGACTAGCTCAACCGCATCTTGGAGGGCTGTGGGCCAATAGAATCCTTACCGGAATGCTTTCCCAACCAACGCCCTTGATCCAATGTGGGAGCCGCACATGCCTTTGTGTATCTCAGCCAGCAGTTCCTTCCCTTCTTCCCGGCAAATGCACTTCAATTTCACACCATTGGGCCTCCTTCTGTACAGAGTGTCATCGACAAACTGGTACATACTAGCCCTCCGGGCTACTCTTTCAGCCTCATCTTGGTCATTGGGGAGTTCTTCGGTTTGGAGAAAGTGGACTATGTGCCTTCCCCAAGTTGGAGCCTGGGGCTCGGCAACAAGGACTAGCGGCACCTCCTCAACTGCGGGGGCACATTCCTCATTTGCAGGGACCATGGGTCCGGCTGGAGGGTGCGGTCCGGCAGGTTGTGAGGAGTTGTTTCCGGCAGGGTCCCTGCCAAGAGCGAATGGCTCTACCGGGAGAGGCTTACCGGAGTCCAACTTTCTCCTTTTCCGGGCCATTGTTGCTGGGGATACGGAGGGCTGAGTAAGATGGAGAACAAAAGTTCCTGATTCCACAGGAAGCTTTTGGGCAGCACACTTTGATAGGTGATCAGCTATGATGTTTTCCGCACGAGGTATGTGCTCTGTTTGCAGCCCGTCAAAGCGCTCCTCCAATCTTCTCACTTCCTCAACGTATGCCTCCATCAATGGACTTTGGTAATCCTTGTTGACTTGTCTCACCACAAGCTGTGAGTCTCCTCGAATGATCAGCTTCTTGATTCCCAATTCTGCGGCAATCCTGAGCCCGGCAAGGAGCCCTTCATACTCTGTTGTATTGTTGGTTGCCTCTTCCCGGGCAAAATGCATCTGGACGACGTACTTCAAGTGTTCCCCGGAGGGAGCGACGAGAAGCACGCCAGCCCCTGCACCTTGTAGGGAAAAAGCACCATCAAAATACATGATCCATCCTTGGGGCGCCTCCTTGCCGGGGATAACTGTTTCTGGCACTTCCTCGTCAGGGGTTGGCATCCATTCTGCAATAAACTCTGCCAATGCCCTGCTCTGGATTGTTGATGTGCTCTCAAACTTCAAACCAAAACTGGATAACTCCAAAGCCCACTCCACTATTCTGCCAGTAGCCTCAGGGTTCCAGAGTATCCTTTGCAACGGCAAGCGAGTGACAATCGTGATCTCATGGGCTTGGAAGTAGTGGTGCAGTTTCCTTGAGGCCATGATGAGGCCAAAGATCAACTTTTGCACGCCAGAGTACCTCGATCTAGCCCCTTGTAGCAGGGAACTGACGAAGTACACTGGGCGCTGCACCACTTTCTTCCTTGCCGTGTCCTTGGGGTTTTCTTCGCTGTCGTGCTTATCTCTGTCCTGATCCCTATCTGACTCCGCCGGTCTTTGCTCACTCTCTATTTCATCCACTTCCCGCTGCGCCACCAAGGCTGCACTAACCACTTGATTGGTTGCCGCCAAGTATAACAGCAACGGCTTTTGCGGTTTGGGAGCAACCAAGGTGGGCACAGAAGATAGGTAGGCCTTCAACTCTTGCAAAGCCTCATCTGCTTCTAGAGTCCACTTCATGGGCCTTGCCTTCTTCAAGATTTTGAAGAATGGCAAGGCGCGCTCGGCAGACTTGGAAATGAATCTGCTTAGCGCGGCAATGCACCCTATCAGACGCCTTACATCTTTGACCGTCTTTGGTGCTTGGATCTATTCGATGGCTTGGATCTTATCGGGGTTGGCTTCGATCCCCCGATGGGATACAAAGTACCCCAGCAGCTTGCCGGAGGGAACACCAAATACACACTTCTCCGGGTTGAGCTTCAAGTTGATCTTGCGCAAATTGGCAAATGTCTCCTCCAAATCCTGGATAAGGGTTGATCTGTCCTTGGTTTTGACCACAATATCATCCATTTAAGCCTCAATGTTTCTGTGCAGCTGTGGCCCAAAACCAATCTGGACTACCCTTGCAAAAGTAGACCCGGCACTCTTTAATCTGAAAGGCATACGGATAAAACAGTATGTACCACAAGGGGTGATGAACGAGGTCTTCTCTTCGTCTTCCTTGGACATGAAGATTTGATGATACCCAGAATATGCATCCAAAAAGGAGAGCAAATCACAGCCTGAAGTGGAGTCCACAATCTGGTCGATGCGCGGCAAGGGAAATGGGTCTTTCGGGTAAGCCTTGTTGAGATCTGTGAAGTCTATGCAAAGTTTCCATTTCCCATTGGCCTTCCAGACAACCACTGGATTTGCTAACCACGTTGGATGCAGCACTCCTCTGACCAAACCACCTGCCTCAAGTTTCTTGATCTCCTCTGTAATGAACTGCTGCCTCTCCAAGGCCTGCTTCCGGACTTTCTGCTTGATAGGTCGGGCATGTGGGCAGACAGCAAGGTGGTGCTCGATTACCTCCCTGGGAACACCGGGGATATCATATGGTTGCCAGGCAAACACATCGATATTCGCTCGCAGGAAGGCAACGAGCGCGCTTTCCTATTTGTCATCGAGGGTGGCGCTGATGGTGAAAGTACCATCAATGCCAGCCAGCCCTGCCGGGACCTTCTTCACTTGTGGAGCAGCAACCTTGGATCTCTTGCTGTTGGAACTCTCTGGCAAGTCATCAACAGGCGCAGCGCACCCGGAGAGGCGCGCTTCCCGAATTCCTTGCCGGAGCCCATACTATCCTTCTTCTTCCCTCTGCCGCGACTGCGTCCCGGTACATCTTGTCCAAACAAATGATTGCGTCTTTCTCATTTGATGGGACGGAAATGACTCCAACTGGCCCTGGCATCTTCAAGACGTTGTAGGCATAGTGGGATGCCGCCATGAACTTAGCCAGGGCTGGGCGTCCAAGGATTCCATTGTACGGCAAGGGGAGGTCAACCACATCAAACACAATCTTTTCAGTCCGATAGTTCAGCTCTCCCCCAAATGTCACAGGCAACATGATCTTTCCCTTAGGACGGGATTAACTCCTTGAAACATGCCAGTGACTTTTAACTCATCCTCTGCTATCTGAAGCTTGCTGATAAACTTTGGGGAAATCAGATTCAACCCGGCCCCGCCGTCCACCAACATCTTCGTGACCTTGAGGTTGCGGATTGTTGGAGAGACCAACAATGACAAACATCCTACCGCGGTGGTGCGGTCAGGATGATCCTCTTCGTAAAAAATGATGGGCGCGCGTGACCATTTGAGTGGTTCCCGGGCCCCTGGCGCTGGTTCCACGGCATTAACCTCACGCGCCCACCGCTTGAGTTGGTGGTGAGAGGCGTGTAGGGATGCACCCTCGTCAATGCACAGGGCGTCAGTGGCCTTCTGGAACTCCTGCTCACTGGTTTCCTCTTCATCCCCTTCATCACTCTCATCACCGCAGGCTTCCTTCTCTCGATCCCTGGCGGGTTTTCCTTTGTTCTGAAGAGGTCTGCCGGGGCGATTTGCTTCACCGCCACGACCCTTACCGCCAGCAATATTCTGTCCCTTTTCCTTGTCACGCTTCGCATATTCTGCTTTTTGTCTCTTGACAAGCCGCTCAACCTGATAACACTCTTGAAGGTCGTGGCCCTTGGTCCGATGGATCTTGCAGTACGGTCCATCACCTTTCCCGGCCTTTTCGGCGGCCGCGGCCTCCCTGCAGTCAAAGCACATGGCAGCTTCCTTGCCGGGAATTTCGGCCTTAACCTTCTTGCCGGTACTAGGGATACCCGACCCTTCAACAGACATTACCGTCTTATCCTTGCGCTTCTTGCTCTTCTTCTGACTGGTGGACTCGTCATCATCCTCTGAATCAACATTAATGCAATCCTCCTCTCCGGGCAGTTTTCTTCCCTCCTCCATCCGAGCACACTTATCCACCAAGGTGTAAAGTTCCTTCACAGTCTTGGGCAACCGTACATTTATCTTGGAACGAATCTTCCGGTTGCGCACATTGGACTGGAAGGTGTCTATCACAGCTGCTGGATGGATATTTGGGATGTTTCTGTGGACTTTGCTAAATCTCTGCAAATACTTCCGGAGAGTCTCTCCTTCTTTCTGCTGAAGAAGCTGCAGATCACTGGGCCAACCTGGTTCTTGATGGCCGCCAGTGAAGGCGCCAATGAACTCATGGCACAAATCAGCCCATGACGAAATGGAGTTCTCTGGCAGGTGCATCAGCCAAGACCTCACATTGGACTTGAGAGCCAAAGGGAAGTAGTTGGCGAATACCTTCTCATCTCTTCCCCCGGTTGCTTGAACAGCGATGGTGTAGATGCTCAGAAACTCTGTCGGGTTCAGCCTCCCATCGTACTTCTCGGGTATCTCTAGCTTGAACGTGCGGACGGATGGCCAACGGACTTGCCGCAGCTCATGGGTAAAGGCAGGGCACCCAACCTCGAAAGGTAGGTACCCGCCAGTATCGAATGCAGGCTCGTCAACGTCGGGACCGTCACACCCATTGGCCCGGCGGTGGGCGTCACGGCGTTGCTCAACGATAACGCGTGTGTCTCCCCTCCGCCTGTCCTCCGGGGCACGTTGCTGGCCTGGACGCGCTCGAGGGTCAAAAGAGGCCGTCGAGACGCCATCAGGTTCTTGATTCCGCTGCGCCCGCGCTAGCTGCCGTGGCGGGGATTGTAACGTGGGGGTGGCCCCTTCCGTAGGACCAGCTGCACGGGCCGTTGTCGTCGCTTGGGGAGGCCATGGCGGGCCAGCTCGCTGCTAGCCCCCAGCCTCGGCGAAGCCGAGCAGGCTCTGGATGGTGGCACGCCATTCATCCATCTGCTCGGACGCTGGCGGAAACCTCAGCAGCAATTGAGCCCACGCCATTGCCTCCATAGCAGTACTTGGTATGGGCGATGATGACGTAGATCGCGCCATCGCTCGGCTCCTGACGGGGCCAGCAACGACTGTATCTCGTCCCCGCTGTTGCGGGGTGGCCATCTGGATGGCATGGTGGCGCGGTGATGGCGCTTGAGGATCAGCAGCTCCACTAGGCGCAGCAGCCTGGTCGACTCATCCCGGGGGAGGTGCACGCGCTGCGGCCGCCCCTGTGGTGGGGTCGGCCGGAGGGCGGTGATTCACCCCGGACCGAGCGCCATTGCTGCGGCTGTGCCTGTCGGCAAGGGGAAGGAGTGTGGATGGAGTAGCCCCTTCACCCGTACCTCGTGGAGTGTGGCCATCGGGGTGTTGCTGATGTTGCTCTCCTCCGGCGTCTCCTGCTCCTGCTTCGACCACAGGGGAAGTGGTGACGGTGCCACCTACCCCGACCACAGCCCCAGTGGCGTCCACACTCTCGTGTGCCTCTGCATCCTTCGCAGCATTGGTGGCTGTGGGCGGCGGCGCCTTTGAGGTGGATGGGTGAGCAGCAGCACCGGGCTTCTTCTTGGGCGCTATTGCCGACGGCGCCGTCAAAGACGAAGATGGTGATGAAGATGATGTGATGCACACGCTTTCAGGTTCGCGCAAGCAACCCCCCTACCTGGCACGCCAAAGATGTCGCGGGAAACCACGGCCACCTATGGGGCCAAGGGGCCCCTTGCTGGTTCGGCAGGGGGGATGTCGCGTTGCACAAAGAGCAGAAGAACATGGGGCAGCACGGCAGAGATCACGCGGGCAATTTTACCTAGGTTCGGGCCGCCGCGAGGCGTAAAACCCTACTCATGCTTTGGTGGATTGATGGTGGAAAAGTGGTGGTGGAGTGTAGTACACTTGCCCGTCATGCTCGCCCTGGGGAGGCTGTGACTACGCGCGTACGGGCGTGGGGGTGTTCAACTTTCCAACCCTTGCTACGGTTGCCATCGGCCTCCTTTTATAGGTTAAGGGGTCACCATAGTGGCAAAATAGTGATTATGCACTGATAAGATAGCAAACAATGCTATCATACCTAATTCTACAGGCTGACAGAGTGCATTAAATGCACCGCTTAACGTCACATTGTTGCTTGCCCGGCAAGCCTTGCCGGGCTCATCTTGCTAGCTCCATGCCTGCTTGCTTGACATGTCGCAGGACGGGTGTCATTTGTAGGTATTTCCTGTAGAAAGAGGCCGCCATGTGGCGAATGGCTGCCACTTAGTCACTTTGCGGCTTGACACCGCATTGATCAACGACGTGGGTCATGGTGAGATGGCTTGGTGAGGTGTCTTTGCCCTCGTGAGTCCCGGCAGGCCCTGCCGGGACGTCTTGAATGCTTTCTTCCGGGGGAGCCCTTGCCCTTGCCAGGTCCGCCTGCCCGGCAAGGGAGGCTTTTCTCCTGGTGGTGTCTCACTTCTCTGTCTTGGTCTTGGCCTTCTTAATCTGCCTGCTGGTTCTTCGAAGATCTTGGTCTCTTGTATCTTGACATGGCCTTGGTGTTGTAATCTTGTTCTCGTGCCTGTGCACAGTCAGGGAAACAGACCCAGGGTTTGTTGCACCGACACGCCGAAACCCAACCTTCTGAGTTATCAGAAGGGAAACCCTAATCCTTTCAGTTACAAAGGAACCCCAATTTCCTTTGCTCTGCTAACTCCCAAACTTCTCCCAGTGATCATCCTATCTTCGTAAACCCTGGATATGCAAAAATATTGCCAAGTCATTTGCAATATTTTTCATTTATAATTAATTCCTTTTTCTGCCGGTTGAAGGAATTAAATCCAGGAAAAATATCTATCCATCTCCAAAGTTCATGAAAACTTGTGGAGATATTCTTTGTGATCATATTGAGCTCCCATCAAAATATTGGCCATAATTAAATAAGGGAAAATGCATTTTCCTATTTAATGCCAATATTGCATTTTGGGCAGTTTCTAAAGGAACTACCATTTTGGTAGCCAGGAAGAATCCCAAATAAATTGTGGAGCTTCTCCTATCCATATATTCACCATTTCCATTAAGAACCCAAGTTCCATAGTTCAAATTGTTAGCACAACATCAATTTGCAAATTATGTCTAGTTGGGAAATTGCAAAGGAAGTGCTTGAACCCTTGATCTATTTGAGCTGAAATTTTTCATGGTGGTTAACATTGATAAATCACTCATGGAAACAAAAAACCGGCACAATCCATCCATCCATTCTTCCACAACAATTTTCCTAAGTTTCTGTCCATTTGGAAGCTCTGTGAAGGAAGTACCACTTTGGCATTTCCAAATGAGCTGAAATTTTCCCAGTATCTCCATATATTCAAATCATCACTCTCCACCAAAATTCAGCTCATTTCATCAGACCATTTGAGCACAGCTTCAAAATCCATTTTCTGGACCAAAATTTGCATTACAAAGGAAGTATATGCAAAATTGGTCCAAATGCCTTCAATTTTTTTCCAGAATCTACTCTTTCCTACCACATTTCAACTCGACAACATACCAGTCCCATTTACCAAGCCATTTCATCTTAGTAACTACTACAAGATCTTACCAGGAACTATTTTGACTCACCTCGATCAACCTAGACTCTTCCTGGTTCACCCAGATCCATATCTTATCCATTTGAGCAATGAGAAGCGTGTTGGACAAGGTCTCAGGACCATTAGATGCCCTGGACACACGGTGCCCTTGGTGACCACACAGGAGAGCATGCCAAAATGGCGCTCTGCATCCTGTCAGCTCTGTGCAGTCGCTTCCGGCCAGCCATCGCTCGTCCCGGCGTGTCCAATGGCTCCGCAGAGGCCGCGTGCCCACTCTCCCGCAGCTTCCCCCTCCAGTCTCTTCCTCGTCGCACCGCGACGAGCTCCGCCACTGTTCTGCCCATGACCGCCGTCGTCGTTTTCCTCTGTCTCCTTCCTCCTCAAGCCCTCCCAAAGCTGCTACTGCCTTCTCCACCGCCCTGGAACCCCTGCCAACGTCATCATCTCCCTCCATGTGTCCCCGAGCGCCAGTGGGTGGCTAAGGACACCACGGCGGCCGAGCTCATCCGCTCACCGTCGAGCACCTATAAATAGGCCGTGCCCGACCCCGTCGACCTCACCCACGGCCTCTCCTCCACCCCAGCTCCCTCCCCAACCTCTCACCCGAGCCCGAGGGGCTCGCCTCGCCGCCCATTGCTGCCATGGCCGCAGCTCGGCCTCGCCTAAATTCCGGCGAGCCCGGGTCCCTCTCCTCCTCATTCCACCACCAGGAGAACCCCCGATGTCCGGCGACCCTCCACCGCCCTTCCCCTCCTTCTCCGGTGCACTATGGCACCGTGCCCGAACTCTGCCCGAGCCACCGTCCATCATGGGCCAAGCCGCCGCCGTTCCATAGCTCTTCGGCGTCCGTACTATGCGGGGACGGGTGCGGCTCAGTCCCACGAGCTCGCCGGTGGTCGGAGCGCGGCGAATGGTGGCTGGAGCAACCGGCGGCCGTCGCCGGAGTCAGCCCTGTCCACGGCCAGGAGTAGGCGAGCGGGAGGTTGAAGGCGTTGACCCAGCTCGGCGGTTCCCACCACCCGCGACCCCACCTGGCAGCCGCACAGAAGTTGACCCGTGGGCCCGCTGATGTGTCAAGTGGAGACGTAGTTTCCGGAGTGCGCTACCGCTTCACCGAAAGTGTATTTCTCCCAGGGCGTTTTCTCTCTCCAGCCGGCTGCAGAAACCTCTAAATAGTGGGTGTTTGTCTGTTAACAGCAGAAAAGCACATTTTCCATTTGTTTTTCTGCCTAAACAACGAACGGCCATAACTTTGTGCTCGTGACTCCGATTTAGGTGAATCCAGTGCTCACGATCTCAGTTCGTCGAGCCCGTTCCGATGGTACCATTTTCATAATGTTTGCACATTCTGAAAATAACCATATTGCCCTTGCCCTTCTATCAGCCCTCCGAGAGAGAATCCTTTCCGGCAAATCCTTCCACGAGGTGATCGCACTTCTTCCGGAGTATTCTTTCACCCCCAGGCAAGCCGACCATCTGATATATGCCCTAAAGCATTGCTCTGTGTTATTCCTGCGTGTTTAATTAATGAATATGATGGTGCTAGAAATAATTAAACACCTACTATTTAGATACTGTCCTTTACATTACCTGCTACTGCTCATCATATTATCGCACTACTGACTCATTGTGATGTTATATGGAGATAGGTTGTTATGTTTCCACTGTTGTTACCTCTTACATAGCTACCACCATGTTAAGTTATTCATGATGAATATCTATGCTTGTTAAGTACTTGCCAACACTAAACCTAGTCGGTTGATCCAGAGTCACCTGTCCGGACTTATATGTGCAACCACATTTGCCAGTATGGTACGGCCTTGACTTGGTCTGATCACGTGCTCTTTTATCGGTGCCACCAACTAGGGAAGGTTATGCGTGTGTGCTACCCTGGCCCGGTGGGCGACGATAACCTTGTGAGCCCAGTTGAGTTATTTGCCGGTGTCCCCATTTGGGATAGTTTAGTTGGCCACGACGGTGGCAGGTGTTACGAGGTGACACATGGGCCACCTAGGGCTTGACTCCGGGGGAGCATGATTGTCGGTGG
Organism: Thinopyrum elongatum; assembly: GCA_011799875.1. Taxonomy (NCBI): domain Eukaryota; kingdom Viridiplantae; phylum Streptophyta; class Magnoliopsida; order Poales; family Poaceae; genus Thinopyrum; species Thinopyrum elongatum. The sequence continues at coordinate 445,532,251 of CM022298.1, read as the reverse complement.
TATGGTAGAGGAGTCACGGGTTAGGCAGGTTTCGTTGGAGCAACACTGGTCCACCCGAATGGGATCCCGAGGCCAGGTGCTCCATGGTGTGGGTAAAGTGCGCAACCTCTGCAGAGTGTAAGAATCTATTCGAATTGCCGCGTCCACGGTATTGGACAGTCCGTCCAGGCCTCACTAGGTGGTCAACCGTAGTAATGATAATAATGATGGAAGAACTCATCTTATGATCGGAAGTACTCAGTGACTCGTGAGTATTCTGAGGGTTGTGAGGTAACCCGGAAGAGAGTAAGTTTATCAGACTTCCAGTGAAGATGCATAGACATCGGATGATGTCAGGAATATGATATGTTAGCCATGAGATGGCTATGAAAGAGATGGTCGGATGACCGAAAGACTTGGATTGGATTTGGTTCAACGTCAGATTGAATCAAGAGAATGTTCAGAGTACGGATTATTTACTTGATATGCTTTACTTTACTTTGGTAGTATCACACTGGATAATCCTGTTATAACATGACAAGTAATATTGCTAGATAGGGATGTTATGCCATGATAATTAATGTTGCTCTAATAACAAATGCATGCTTGAATGCCATGGATTGCTTTGCTTGGTGTATATGTTAGTTTGGTTTGCTTGCGAGTACATTCAAAAGTACTCAGCGGCCTTTAACGTGGCCAGGTTCACATAAGGATCCGTTGTCCGCCGACGAGGGGCCAGAGCGTTCGCGGGCTAGAAGAGTAACCCAGTCAGATCCCTGTGGATTGGAGCCGCACCAAGACCATGCTTCCTTAGATAGAGCTTTTCCGCTGCCATCACTCATGTAATATATCATGTAAGCCTTATATATCCATTAATAGAAATGCCTGTGTTCATGATACTTGTTGTAAATGCGCATGCCAGAGTGATTTCCTGGGCTGGCATGCGTGGCGACCGTCTGGCTACAGTGGTAATTAGGCGGGGCGGCGCCACAGTCCTCCAATGCGCAGGTTCACCGGGAAGCGTGCGAGCTATACGCTGCGCAGGCTCACTAGGAAGCGAGCCCTTTGACTTCCATGGCCGCCCGCCTTGCTCGCATCCTCTCCATTAATGGTGCCCGAGCCACTGTTTAATACGGGCGGCCTTACTGTTCGCCTCCCATTCCCCTCCCTCCCACAGACCTCCACCAACACCATGGTGCAGAAGGATCATCTGCCACTAGTCTTCATGTTTGGTGAAGTCGACTCCGAGCTGGAGGAGATAGAAAATAAGGAGGAATGGGGCCTCATCGACATGGCCTTGAACGAGCTGGCCGCGGCGGTTGCTACCCCCGCGCCCGTCCCAGCTCCCATCCCTGCGCCCGCGCCAGCGACCATCCCCGTAGCATTGATGGGCTGGTCGCCGAGCACTATCACAGAGGTGGAAGCCGCGGGCGTCAGCGGGGTCTCCGCGGACCCGCGCGAGCTCATGTACATGCCAGCGCCAGCGCCTGTGCCCGTGCCCGTGCGCGTGCCCCCCTCAGCGGCATGGGACGCCGTCGTCGACCGCTACCTCGCAGAGCCGCTAGTTTCCGTCCTCCCGCGCCCCGCCTGTCGATCGCGCGACGACATGATGTTTGATTTCCAAGTGAAGAACATACTGTGCTACCTTGAAGATTTCAACAACGGCGTCCCGGAGGACGACAACGACAACGCCGGCGCGGCACGCAGCCTCCGCCGTCGCCGGAAATAGTTTTTTTGGGTTTAATACTGTATCTCGATCATATGAATAAATTCATAGTGTGAATGAATGAAAGATATGGTTTGACCGAACTTGCGTTTTTCTCTCTTATTGTACAGACTTATCAAATGATTTTCTTTTGAAAAAAAACATCAATGGTTTTTAAATATAAAACACTCATCGCAGATGTTTTAGTTAGAACACCCATATGCAAACCGACAGCTTCCCCAGGAAGCCAAGGGAAAATGTGCCGAATAGGATTTGTGCAGCTCTTGATCGCAAACGTTTTAGATAGAACACCCGTATGCAAAGTGAGAGCTATGGTCTTCCCCCTTAAGTCAAGGGAAAATTCGCAGTGCAGGATTTGTGCATCTCTTCAACGCAAACGGTACAGATTGAATACAGTATGCAAAGCCAGACTTCGGCGCTAAGCCAAGAGAAAATGTGCCGAGCAGGATTTGTACATCCCTTCAACACAAACGGTTGTTTTGGATGACCCGTGTGCAACCACGTACAGACAATTTGGTAAGATTTGCATCTATCATATTGGGTATATTGCCATTTGTCAAACTGGAAAGATTGACATTTGTTGATCTAGTAACATTGCCATTTGTCAACCTTGTAACACTGCGATTTGTCAAAATATGCAGCTAAAAATCACTAGCACTATCTAATTTTTGCAACTAAAGATCAGTAATTAAGCATATATTTCATTCATAGATTAAGCAGTTGTTCTTTATACAAACAGTTCAACTCGACAGCTGAACCAACCAAACTTTTCCCCAATTGTTGCCAACCACGCACTGAAATAGCTAGTTCAACTATATATACTAGCTAATTTTAAGTACGTTGTACAGTTTCACCACATCTATAGTCAGATGAACTGAACAAAATAGCCCCTAAATACTACTACTACGAAGGGGCTTTGTACTACTTCCGGCAGCCTCTCCTCTGTCGAGCGCGCTCAGTAAGAGGCAGAGGAGGAGGAGCCTACCGACGAGCTGGACAACTGCAATACGGTGCCTGCCGCTGCTGCAGCTTCAGCGACGCTCACCTCGAGTGCCCTCTGCCGCTCCAGATGACCCCTCTCGAAGCGGTGGTTCTCCTCGTAGATCGCCTGATTCCTCGCCTCTGCGGCGGCGTGTGCTGCGGCCATGGCGGTGGTAAGGCTCTTTGCGTGCTCGACGAGGCACTCCTCCTCCTCCCGTAGGAACTCGGTGTAGCGCGCAAGGTCGCTGACGCACGTGCGGGTCTCCACCTCCGCCTCCCGCCTTCGGGCGGTGGTGCTGGAGCGGGTGATGACCCCGACGGTCGACGGTGGGCTGGTGGCCAGGGCGGCCGACGATGGGGTGGCGGCCACAACCACCACCTCCCGCCATCGGGCCGCGGCGGCGGAGCGGGTGATGGCCACGGTGGCCGGCAGTGGGGTGGCGGCCACGACGGCCACCTCCCGCCTTCGGGCCGCAGCGGCGGAGCAGGCGATGGACCTGGCTTTCGACGGTGGTGTGGCGGCCACGGTGGCAGACAGTGGGGTGGCGGCAACGGCAGCCGGCAACAGCTGTCGATGGGCAGCGGCGGTGGAGCATGTGGTGAGTGTTCCGCGCACACCCTACAGGGACGCCACGCGCACTACACTACGCCGGGGACTGCGCCGCTAACGCGGTGTAGCCTCCTAGCTAGAGCTGTCCTCTGATGACGGCGGAGTGGCTGAGCGATGACGACGGACCGGTGCCATTGGCGATTGTGGGAGAAGCGGACGAGATAAGCTACAGGGAGGGAGGGGAAAATGCGACGCAGGACTTACCGGCCGTGAGGGTTTATATAGCAGGCCGGTAAGCATTGGGATTTCGGGGGATTTCACCGAGTCGGGCAGGAAGCTTGCGCGGGAACCTGCGAGGTTGCGTGGGAACGGGCTCACCGACGATTCATTGCCGCCACTTTGAGCCACCGTTTGGCCAAAAGAACGCCCCTGCGCGCTGCGCAAGCTTGCGCTGTAAGCCGTCTGCGGCAGCGGGGTGACAAGATGTGTGAGAGGAGGATGAAAGGCCACATACACATACGGTTAATAAAAAAAACATTTGCGATTTAATTACCTACTATACCCCCATCCTGGTTTATAAGTAGGATTTAACTAATAAACTACGAATGCATGTCGCCAAAGATTATATCGTTGGATTCGTATTTGAACAAAGTTTCCAATTATATAATTTTTATAACATGCATTAACATTTTGTTGGTTAAATTTAAGGGCAAAGTATGGCACATAATATAAAGGGGACTAATAGACCAAGACGGAGGTAGTAGCACACGGCCGCTCTCTACGCAGCGACGCAACTATCAGCCGTCTTGTAGGCGACCATTTCCTGCGTGTTCAACTGCTCTATGCGTGTGGTTGCTTGCGGTTGAGGCGGCCGCGAGGCGCTCTGCTCGTGTCCCGCCGCGCGCGCTCTGCTCTCGCGTCCCTCCGGGCTCTCTGCCCTCGTCCCTCCATGCGCGCTGCCAATGTTTGGGGCCGGCGCACAATCACGCACGTTCGTGTGCATGCGGTTGTGCTGGGCACGGCGCGACGATGCAGTTACCCACCTCGGCCATCATCGACCCCTACTACATGAAGATGAAGGATGAGAGCAAGAAGGACAAGAACGCCTGGCACAGTGTCTAGCATGAGAGACTAGATGAACAACATGTTAAGTACGCGGCCAAAGACACGTACACAAGCTACGAGATGTACATGCGGATCGTTAACATGAGGGAGTGTCTTCTTCCAGCCCCAGACGAGGGATTGAGCCACAGAGCAGTGGCGGGAGCGTCACAAGAAGTAGATGACTAGACGATCATTTCTCCTAGTTTAGAATGCATGCAATTGTTTATTGAGGTGTGTGCGAATGATCTGTATAGTCACTTATGTAATTGGATGTTTATTTTAGTTATATATATATATACATGTTATTCTTCTGTAGACAGAGCAAATCACACGGCTTATTAGCAGTAATCGTCTATGTTATTATTGGTCCTCGCACACATTTCTGATTATGGACCTGTTTGCCGCGTATCACACACATCTTGTTCAGCTGAACCGTTTCCATTGTGTTGCCTAATCACACATAGTTCATCCTAGTGAACTGTATGCCGCATATCGCACACACCTTATCTGGCTGCCCGTTTCTGTTGTTCTGCATCATCGCAAACAATTCTTCTGGATTAACCATTTGCCACTCATTGCACACGCAACTCTAATATGAACCGTGTTTGATGTCGCCGCCATCGCAAACGTTTTGCATCTTTTTTTACGGTTTTATTACATCACCGTTTGTGATTGATGCATCGCACACAGTTTCGTCGAAGGGTCTCTGATTTGACTATCGCGTTTGGACCATCCTGCAGTAGTGTACTTTGGACCCAGGCCACTGCCCTACAAGCTCAACTCCCAGGCCCATCTACAAATGCACAGCTCAAACGCGTAGAAATAAATAATGATGGCTTTCGAGAGAATTGATCACGGATAGCTAAGTTGCCTGGTACCTCACTACTTGTTATATAGGAGAAACTAATCGTATTTCATGTTACTACGCGTGCTCAGTGGACAATATATATAACATGTAGAGTAAAAAAGTGATGCAGCAAGTGTACAACCTCTTTGGCGAAGCCATGTCGATCTCAGCATCATTGGGTTGGTCGCTGAGGATGCTGCGGTTGATGTGGCTATTGGAGAAGGCGAAGAAGATCTTAGGAGTCTCGAGATGGAGCCAAGGGTACTGCTCCGCTGTGATGGAGGGTTTTGTTGTTGGAGCAACTCCTGTGAGGTGTACGATGGCGAGGCTAAAGTATGACAAGAGAGACAACGTTAACCTGAAGTGGTATTCTAATAGCATCTCCAATAGATGATGTAAAATACATAACCAAAAAAGTGTTGGATGTAAAATACATCAGCCGCTCATCTCTGAACTTAACTGTAGAAACTGAATTTAACTGTCGAAACTGAATTTTACTGTCGAAACTGAATTTTGCTGTCGAAACTGAATTTTACTGTCGAAACTGAACGCACTAGTAGCAGAAAAGCAATGCACTAATAGTTTTGGCCACTCGAGCACTAGTGGCAGAGTACCAGTGATCTAAATCGGTAGCCGCTCCAGCAGGGAACGTAGTACCAGAGAGCAGCCGGGACAGCTGGTCGTGCAGCAGCAGCGCCCGGAGTAGCAGCGCGTGCGAGTGCCGGGGTAGCTAGTCATGTAGCAGCATCTCGGGTAGCAGCAACAGGGGCTCGAGTGAGAGCCGGATCTACTACTCATGCGGTAGCGGTGTGAGGAAGAGTAGAGTAGCAGCGCGAGCAAGAGCAAGAGCAGACCAGGCAGGAGACAGAGAGCAATAGCAGAGTAGCAGCGTGAGCGAGAGGCAAAGCAGTAGCAGCAGGGCCAGCGAGAGCCAAAGCAGCAGCAGCAGCTCCTACTGATGTGGGCGTCGCCGCTAATGGAGGGATGTGGGCATCGCCGTCGAAGGAGGGACACTGTGAAGGAAGTGGCCGGCGACACCGCCGTAGATGGAGCCGTGCCATGGCGTCTCGGGACAGAGCGCCGACAGCATCGTGAGATCGAATCAAGAAGAAAATACAGTGATTAGTGTAGAACCTCTTTGGTGGCGCCGATTAGGCCTCAGCTTCATCCGAGGAATCGGTGATGGCGCTGCTCTTCTGGTGGTGCAGGTGAAGACGGCGCTATGGGAATGGAGGTGGCGCGATAGACGAGGTGAACATCGGGGCAGCTCCTTGGAGGTGGAGGACGGGTTGGCTGAACAGGCGGGACGATGACATGAACGACGGATCCTCATCCGGTGCGGTGGATGAGGGACATCAAGCTCTTGCGGTGGACAATGTCGTCGGGGAAGAGGCTCCGATTGGGTGGCGGATGGAGGAGGGTGTGGGGCTTCACGGGTTTTCGCGCCCTCGGTGTACGAATGGGGGGAGGGGATGGGAGGGGGAACCATGGCTTAGGGACGCGCTTGTCTGAAATGTGGGATAAGTTACAAAAGTACCCCCACCGATTTGAACTAGGTGCTTCTTTCGGTTCAGGGGTATCACGGGAATTTCGCGGGAGGTGGGAGTTTTCGCGCGTTTTGTAATTTTGGGATAGCATGGCGCGGGTTGAGATGGAGGGAGTTTTCGGACCACAACAAGACAAAGAGATATCTTAAAATTTCGGGATAACAAGGCATGGGTTGAAATTTCGGGACAAGCCTAACGTATACTGTACCAAATCAATTCGCACTTCCCTCGACGAAAAAACAAAAAGAAATCAATTCGCACCACACAAGAGAGTCTAGTCCCGTTTTACTGTATGAGTTACTACAAATATCATTCAAAACTTTGAATCCATGTTATGTTCAATTAAAATATTTCGCTAGGTATATAATGCATGTAATAACCTGCTACTCAAATGAACATTTTAGTGCATTCCAAACATATATGCTACCGCTTCAATATGAACTAAATTTGAATTCATTTCTCTATTTAAATAAGATCTACAATCATGATTGTTGTCAAGTTAAACCATCGTTTGTATATTATCTTCACAACACACCACATGATTACTGTCGAGTTAGATATGAACTATGTGTACTATATGAACTCAAAATCGAATTTTTGAATCCACTTTATGTTGATTAATCATAGTACATTCCAAGCTCTCGCTAGATATTTATAATCTAAACCATGTCCCATATGTATAATGTGTTTATCACATAATGTATGGTGCCCCGCCTCCTACGCCTACAAGTATTTAGCTATGAGCCGCAAATGCCACAAATTATCACAAATTCAAATACAAATGTGAGATTGTTCGATATATAGTATGGTTTGATTGTTCAATTTTTAGCTGTGAGTTGCAAACGCCACGCATTATCACATTATAGTGTAACATGTCCAAAACCACACCACGCGTATCACCACTATATTCATACATGCATAGGTTTAAAACACTATGATCTCTTATTTAAATATATGAATCCACTTTTATAATGAATTATGATCTCTGTTAGTCCTTTACACCCACACAATCCTCTTGTCTTTGTAGCTAGCACTAACTTCCACACCACGCGTATCACCACTATATTCATGCATGCATAGGTTTAAAACACTATGATCTCTTATTCAAATATATGAATCCACTTTTATAACGAATTATGATCTCTGTTAGTCCTTTACACCCACACAATCCTCTTGTCTTTGTAGCTAGCACTAACTTTCTCTCATGCATGTGCACGCCCTCCTCGCCCTCCCCCTCCCTCATCATTCTATCCATCACGCACATTCGTTTATTTTCTTAGGTCCTTCTCCCACGGTCTCCACAACTCCTTCTTTCCGACACGCACCAATCTATAAACCTCTCTAGCGAGGTCTGCCTACCACATACACACACACACACTTTCCATCTCCTTTCCCCGTCCATGCCCCATGTCTCTCATACGGTCCCACACAAGTGTAAACTCTCGCCCCTCTTTTCATCGATCTCACAATCGCACACTCCTCCCCCTTTCTAGTAGGCATCTCGCACCACCTCCTAGCTCCATCCCTCTCTCTCTCTCTCTCTATCCATCTCTCTAGGCCTTATTTGCCTCTAACAAATGGATGTACACCGGCGGATCTCCCACTGTACATATAGCTAGCTAGGTCGTCTATAACTCATTTTCCCCACGCGTCGATCGATCTACCTTGTTAGTTATGTCTCTCCCTTCCTCCATCGACACACAACAATTGATCTACCTATCTAGTTAGGTCTGCTTGCCAAACACATACGCCCCCCCCCCCTTCATCATCCATGCATGCCTCCCGACACGTCTATCACGCACACGCACATGCACATGCACACACAGAAACACATTCCCTCTCTTCTTGATATTGCACTTGTACCCTCCGTTTGTCTAGTAGGCCTCTCCCGCCATCTCCGAGAAGCAACTCCACCACCACCCCTCCATCACTCTACCTCTGTCTCTCTATCTTTCTCTCTCGCAACCTATTTCCCATCCTACACTTATGTATGGATGTCGATCGATCTCCCTCAAGACATAGCTAGGTCTCTTCTTCTCCACACATATATATACGAGTCGATCTACCTCTCTAGTTAGGTCTCTGCCTCCCCCCACCCCACACACACCGATACATCGAGCGCTCTGGTCATGTCTCCCTGCCACACACAAACTTGCCCTCTCCCCTCTGATGTTCCGGTAGGTCAATCACCCTATATCTTTGACGTGCGCACATACAATTTCGATGGCTCTCTTCATCGATCTCGCACCCACACACTTGATCCGCTCTTCGATTCTATCAATATCTCACGCCTATGATCCCTCCCTCTCTTCTCGTGGATCGCCCCCTCTATATATGATATAGCTAGGCCTCTATTTCACACACATTGCATGTGTCACATTTTTTTGAGATATCATCGACACATATTCCCACAAATACACTCACGAAATCACCCCCGACCCTCCCCCCCAAAAAAGCACTCACGAACGCACACGCCATCTCTCTCTAGGTTTGTATCTCTCTCACACCCACCCACATAGGTGGGGTACGTGCACGAAGAGAATAGGTGCACGCACGACACACGTACTCCCATCTCTTTCCCAACCACACCCGCGCGGGTACATGGTGGAGCTCATTCCTATACGAAAAGGCAGCCCACGTGGTAATTTGACAATGTACTAGTTGTCCACTTGAGGATCATGTACCACACATGAACGAACAAAGTGCGACTTGACGCGTTATTTAAAAAAAGTTTTATTCCTCAATGGCGCACGCACAGAATATAAACCGATTGTTATCGAGAGAAAAAAGAAAAGAGCTCCAATATACTATACTATATAATATAGATAGGTTCCTCAATGCTTGCTTGTTGGGGTCGGTCTCTTCTACTCTCTCACACAAGATGGCGGTGGCCACTCTCTCTCTCTCTCTCAACGCTGGTCCCTGATCCAGCCGGATCCAGTCTGTCGGCGGAAAGGGATGATGTGCAACGTTGCTCCGGTCGCCGGCGTTGACGCAGGAAACCCACTGCCGGCGCATCCTGATCTGCGATACCCGCCGTTCTCTCTAAGCAAGCTCCGGCGCGATAGTGGCTTTGCCCCTTGCTCGCTGCCGCAGCATGGGCAGATCCCACCTGCTGCCGCCCTCCTTGTTACATCCCGACGACCCTCAAGTACAGCTTCCTCTGGAACCGGCCTTGCTCCACCACCCGTCTTCCCATGTCGCTGCATGTGGATCTTCTATAGTTCTTTGCCTAAAACATACTGTAGCTCGACCGGCGTACTTTCCATGTTTCATCAACAGTGCCACTATTATTGAAATCACACTTATTCAATATCCTTGTCAACAGGGATGCTCAACTCCATTTTAGTGCAAATGCACAAAATGATGGGATGGTGCATGCATCCAACTGCTACATGTCTTGGAGGGCATCAACGAGCCGCATAAAAATGGCTACCAACATGTCCACCGTGGCCAGGAAATGAAAGCATGCTTAGGGACCTGATCGATCATTTTTTTACACCTTCTCACAACTTTATCTGAAGTTGTGAAGTAAATATTGGGTCTGATATGTGAATCATTGATATGCATTAGCATGCATGTTAGTTTCCTTTGTATTTGATAGAATGTTGTAACAAGAAAACCTTCAAGGCAAGACACATAAAAGAAAAGCTGAAAGCTTCATAGCATTGTACTAGTATAATTTATCTCACTGAGAAATTATATTTACTAGCATAGTATATATAAACAAATGCTAAAAGGTCGATAGCATTGCGAGAAACCATTAGGAGCACAGAACTTCCTTTCCTAGACATGTGGGACATCCAGCATCCCGGTCCACGTGCCATGCACCAAATTACGAGTGTACAAACGCAAGGAATACTACTAATGATATGTCAAATCTCAAAGCCACATCTTTCCAACAGTAAGTTGGACGCACGAACAACACATCTTTCACACATCGTAGAATCCTCTCGTAATAATTTTCCAAGAAAAACACCACACATGAAGATTGGACGGTACTGTTGTAGCAAGGCATATAACCCTTCTCCGAAACATCAAGTATGGCCACATGGGGATGGTACCAGAAAATAATATTCCCTTCCTTCCGGTTTATGGGCGTCAATTCCAAATCTAAACCAAGCAATGAACTAGTACTACTAGATAGTGAGTGTTTACTACTGTATCATGTACGTACTAAATGCAATGCATGCATGTGTTAGCAGTACAATGACCACGTACGAATTTGATGGTATGATTTGTGTAAGTTGCATGCCATATTATTGCTCTAACATGTAGTCAAAGTTAGCCTCGAAAATGCATTTTAGACCCTATATGGATTGAGGGAGTACATGCATTGCTGAGTTTTCTCTTAATCCTTGCATGCAACATTTTTATTGAAGCTTGAAATGTGAGTAGGTGAATGGGAGGGACTACTACAATCCCTCCAAAAGAACTGTACTTGTACTAATGGTATCGTACTCCCTCCATTCACCATCACATGTTTAGTACTTTTGCGAACTATGGTAGTAACAAATTTATTCTACCACTCAACATCTATATTGGTTAGGGAGATTTCAAATTGAGTCGTATAGACCGGAAAGTAGGCACTTCTGTACTATTTTTTATGTGTCCCGTCAACTTGCAGAATGAGGAGAAGCTTGCTTAGTACGCCCTCTCCCCCGCCCACGGGCACAGTGGCTCGCAGAGTAGCAGGACGAGGAGAAGCTTACTTACTATGCCTATGCCCGCTCCCTCGCCCACACGCGCGGTGGCTCATAGGATGAGGAGAAGATTTTACTACTCCCTCCATTAGATGTATACTCCTCGTCCCTACCTTGGTTAGAGAGATTATCATATTGTTTAAAATATATGTCTTTTAGCAGGTTTCAATATGAACTACATACTCCAAATTCTGATGTATATGTAGACGTATTTTAGAGGGTAGATTCACTCATTTTGCTCTGTATGTAGTCCATATTGAAACGAACATAGTAGTACGCACTCTCCCTCACCCCTCGCCCACGTGGTGGACGTGCAACAATTTATTCGGTGTCAGATAGGTAGAACCATATACTGTAGTACCATCATTGTTCGACTTCCCGAAGAGGCGAAGAGACAAGCGCAAGGTTAATATTTTTGAGATGCCAAGCGCAAGGTTTATAGGAGAACGAGTAGTAGTAGTACGTACTGTATGAGGAAGAAGGCAACAAGAATGCATGTTTTGCATGACAGTTGCTTCTTACAGGACGTGCTAGACCTAGTGGACCTCATTGTTGCAATGGGAGTATCATACAAGTACGTATCATAGATGGCACGATTCGGAGTGGTGGGCAACGGGAATAATATTCGGAGCTGCTTAGTCTTAAACCCCATGAAGAAGTCCCTCGAAAGGAATAGCCATCCTCTACACGTGCTTCTATGTAAAATGAGTAAATGAAAGAAAAAGAGAAAGAGACAAAGTAAAAAAAATCACCAGCCTTAGAGCTAGCCCTATTGTATCAGTGAATGATATTTCTACGTCGTGATTGACATGGCTATATTATTAACCATGCTACAGAGGTAGCAGCGGATGGATATTCAACGAGGAGTGAAATGATGGCTGCTTCCTTAGTCAAACTTAGGGAAAGGTGGGCCTCATGATTTGACGGCTCATTAGTCATTATTACTACTGCCTATACTCTTTGCCCATTTAATAACCACGTGGTAGAGTAGTTGGCTATACTTTTAATAACTATGCTCGAAGAGAAGAGGTGCATGCACCCGCACACGTAGTACTCTCTACGTCTTCCCCAACCACACACGTGACACGGTGGAGCTCATTTCTGTACGAAGATGCAGCCCGTGTGATAATTTGACGCGTGTACTAGTTACTCACTTAATGGAGGGTCGGGAACCACGCATGAATGGTGCCGCATTATTTATAAATAAAGTGATTTTTCTTCAGTGGCACGTACGCAATATAAATAGGTTCATATGGAAAGAAAAAGAAACCGCTCCACTATATACATAGCCAAGGGTTGCTCTCTTCACACTCTCTCACACAAAAGAATTGTGGCCACATCTCTAGTCACACATCCAGGCGTATCACGTCTGCTGGGGGAAGGGGAGGATGTTTTGTGTAGATGCGGTCGCCGTCAGTGAGGGCGAAAACCCACTGTCGGCGAGTACCGATCAGGGGTCCCCGCTGTTCTCTCTCACAAACCCGACGCGGTTGCCTTCGTCCCTTGCTCACTACCGCGACGTGGGCAGATGCCGCCTCCAGCCGCCCCTCCTAGCTACATCCCAACATCCCTCAGGTACAACTTCCTTTACAGCCGGCTTGCACCACTGCCCCAGCTGCCCACATCGCTCCATGTGGATATTTCTCTACTTCTTTGCCCCGCACGTACCTCTACTGGCTTCTACTGTATTTGTGATGAGTTTATGTCTCTTCAACTAGTGGCACTAGTCTTACTCTAATCACACTTCTTCCATTTCTTTGCCACAGGGATGCTCAGCACAATTTTAGTGAAACTGCACAAAATGATCCGACGGTCAAAGGGTTGCAAACTTCATTCCTTCGGAAGGTTCAACCTCACCAGCAAATTGAAGCCTGGTTAGGGTTTAGGGTTCAAGGCCTAGGGACTGCATGGATCATTTTTTTCTTTAGCTGTCTCTATTCCAAAATATGTGTCTCAACTTTAGTACAACTTTGTACTAAATCATTGAGATGCAATAGCATGCATGTTAGTCTCCTTTGTATTTGATGGAATGTTGAAACGGGGCAACCTTGGACGCAAGATACATGAAACAGAAGCTAAAAGCTTCATAGCATTGTACAATTTTATCTCGCTGAGAAATTACAGTACTATGTACTAAAGAGTTAGGTGTCACATGGTGTCCAAAAAATATGGTGATAGTGTGAGGCAGGCCATGTAAGAGCATGGTTAATAGAAGAGCCTGCTGTTGGCTCTAAGAATGTGCCATGTCACTTATATAGCTATTGTAAAAGTTAACTCATATAAGAGCATGGTTAATAATATAGCCGATTGATGGCTATAACATGTTGCCATGTCATCTATAGTCAATGTAATAGCCAACATGTATAGTAGTGAGCTACAAAGAAGCACTACTTTTTTACCGCATGACCCACCATACACTCTCACATACCTTCTTGGAGCCCGTGCTACTGTCGGCTATAAATGTACAACCCGCTTCTCTCCTCTCTCCTCTTCTCTCTCATCCAACTCAGCAAAGATATAATATTTAAAGTCTTACAGCCCGCCTACGTCACCTTATTATACTTTCTCTAATAGGTTGGTTGTATGTTAGCTATGATGGATTGTATCATTAATTGTTTGCATGTGAAGAAGCATAGGGCACTCACTCCTCCACATGGAACATCTTGTAGCCTGCTGACTAGGACCTATTATACTTGCTCTAGTCACTGCGTTGTCATGTTTTCGCTGCTTTCTTACTCCTCCGCCGTAATAGTCGGGAAAATTGTAGTTTTATCACAGAATAGAAGAATGAAAAAGAGTGGAGACGCTCTACTACCTCCTTTCGCCGAAACGTGGGACATCCAGCATCCGGTGCATGTGTCATGCACCAAAGTAAACTGTACAGTACAACTAATACTTAGCACGGTCGTACCACCTCAGTAATAATGACCAATGAGCCATCAAATCACATAGACCCAGTAGTAAGTTGGATGGACGAAGCAACCATCACTCTTCATTGAATCTGCTTCTCCCTTCAACACAGGTGCCAGTGAGAGGTCGCGTCCGCTCTACTCGGGCATGAATGCGGCACCGATGCTCTGGAGCGGCGCTGCTACTTCTTGAGCTTGCGTTGGTTTTTCCCTTGAAGAGAAAAGTGTGATGCAGCAAAGTAGAGATAAGTATTTCCCTAAATTTGAGAACCAAGGTATCAATCCATTAGGAGGAACACACAAGTCTCCAATGATAGCACCTACACAAACAAACAAATACTTGCACCCAACGCGATAAAGGGGTTGTCAATCCCTTCACGGTTATTTGCAAGGATGAGATCTGATAGAGATAGGTATAAAAGATAAATAAAAGTGCAAAAATAAATAAAAGTAAATAAATTGCAGCAAGGTATTTTTGTGTTTTTGGTTTTGTAGATCTGAAAATAATATGATAAAAATAGACCCGGGGGCCATAGTTTTCACTAGAGGCTTCTCTCTTGAAAGAAAGCATATGGTGGGTAAACAAATTACTGTTGAGCAATTGATAGAAAAGCACATAGTTATGACGATATCTAAGGCAATGATCATGAGTATAGGCATCATGTCTGTGACAAGTAGACCGACTCCTTCCGGCATCTACTACTATTACTCCACACATCGACCGCTATCCAGCATGCATCTACTGTATTAAGTTAACAAGAACGGAGTAACGCCTTAAGCAAGATGACATGATGTAGAGGGATAGATCTAATCAATATGGTGAAACCCCCATCTTTTTATCCTTAATGGCGACAATAAAAATACGTGCCCCGCTACCCCTTCTGTCACTGGGTGAGGAAACCGCAAGATTGAACCCAAAACAAAGCACCTCTCCCATTGCAAGATAGATCAATCTAGTTGGCCAAACCAAATCAATAGATCAGAGAGAAATACAAAGCTATCTTAATCATGCATAAAAGAATTCAGAGAAGACTCAAATAATATTCATAGATAATCTGATCATAAATCCACAATTCATCGGATCTCAACAAATGCACAGCAAAAGAAGATTACATCGAATAGAACCCCAAGAACATCGAGGAGAACATTGTATTGAAGATCAAAGAAAGAGAAGAAGCCATCTAGCTACTAGCTATGGACCCATAGGTCTGTGGTAAACCACTCACACATCATCAGAAGGGCAACAAGGTTGATGTAGAGGCCCTCTGTGATCGAATCCCCCTCCGATAGTGCCGGAAAAGGCCCCGAGATGGGATCTCACGAGAACAGAAGCTTGCGGCGGCAGAAAAATATATTTGGTGTGCCCCCTGGTATACGGGGAATATGTGGGTATTTATGGAGCGGAGATTAGGGTTAGAGGGGCTACGGGGGGCCCACAAGCTTGCCCCCCTAGGGCATGCCTGGTGAGCTTGTGGCTCACCCGTGGCTCTTCTGGCCTCCTCCCAAAGCTTCGTGGGTGTCTTCTTGTCCAAGAAAAAATGTCAAAAAGTTTCGTTCCATTTGGACTCCGTTTGGTATTGATTTTCTGTAAAAGACAAAAACAAGGAAAAAATAGCAACTGGCACTGGGCACCAGGTTAATAGGTTAGTCCCAAAAAATGATATAAAATAGCATAATAATGCATATAAAACATCCAAGATGGATAATATAATAGCATGGAATAATAAAAAATTATAGTACATTGGAGACGTATCAAGCATCCCCAAGCTTAATTCCTCCTCATCCTCGAGTAGGTAAATGATAAAAACAGAATTTTTGATGTGAAATTGTGGCACCCCGGCTCAGAGAACCGGTTTACCAGTGTTTCCATCCTAGAGATCATGTCCTCTGGAAACACACAACAACTTGGAACAGAACATAGATGAACTTTTATTGATAATAGTCGAGTACAAGCTTATATATTACATGATCACCGAGGCCAAAAGCACATCTAGTGCTATGACAATATCTACATTATTTATCTAACATATCAGGGCCTCGGTATTACTACGGAACACTACAGCGAAAGACTACTGCGTAACGGAACATGATAGTAACTCCATCCACAGGGACACTGCTGAGGACACATCCTAGTCATCGCAACACAGACCTTCGATATGATACGCCAGGTGAGTACTTTGAATGTACTCACAAGCACATGAAAACCAAGTATGCAGCAAATAATAGCAATCAACATGTTATGTCTTAAGTGATTCACTTACTGTTATTAACTTACTCATATCCGGGTTGTCTTACAACTTCCGGAATACTCGATGCCAATGAGTACTTCCGCTCATAAGACAAGTTTTTCCATCATTACTATGGTTATTATGGTTGATCACCTAGAGAGGTCTGGACGGGCTGTCCAATACCGTGGACGCGGCTATTCGAATAAATTTTTCACTCTGCAGAGGTTGAGTACTTTACCCACACTATGGAGCACCAGACCTCGTGATCACATTCGGGTGAACCAGCGTTGCTCCAACAAAACCTGCCTGACTCGTGACTCACCCATCGTACCACCGGCAATCACACTCCCCCGGAGTCAAGCCTTGGGTGGCCCCGTGTCACCTCATGACACCTGCCACCGTCGTGGTCTAACTAAACTATCCCAAACAGGGATGCCGACACAAAACTCAACTGGGCTCACAGGGTTATCGCTGTCTGCCTGATCAGTGCAGCACGCACGCATAACCCTCCCTGTCTGCAGGTACCAGTGGAAGAGCACAAAGCCAGACCAAGTCAAGGCCGTCCCATACCGGCAAATGTGGCTGCACGGGTAAGCCCGGACAGGTGACTCTTGATCAACCAACTAAGTTTCACTTAGCAATCATGGTCATTCATCATATCAATTTAAGTTGTCAACAATAGGCATTTAAATACTTCACTTGAATTATCTATGTTAATTAAATGCAAGAAATGAATATGAATTATGCAATGCTATGAAATGCTTCATAATATGGATGTCCTGGCTTGACTTGCTCTGTTGGGTTGTTCAAATACTCCTGGTCTTCAAATCCACAAGAATCTCCTTCTGAAAACATTTTTAAATGGCAAATGAAAATGTCACATAAAGCCTTTTTATTCACCAACAATTCCGTGGGTATTGGAAAAATACCAAGCTTAGTCAGAAAATAAAGGAGTTTAATACCAACACAATGCAAAAAGAATCAGGTCAATTGGACCTTTCTATAAAAAGTTATTCAAGGTGAAAGTGGCTGGTCAACTCTGTTTAAATAAATAAAAATCAGAAAACCAGCGACGCGGCCACGCCGAAGGCGTAAACGCGCGAGGCGCCTCCACTTACCACTTCGGTAAGTGGCTGACAGGTGGGGCTGGGCCCATTTAAAGTAGAAAGAGGGAGAGGGCAGAGAAAGGGGCGGCTCACCGGCGGTGATTGCCGACGATTTCGACAGCGGTTGGGCTCGTGGATGGCGGGGATGGATCGGCCGGTCGATGACGAGCACACCCGTACCCGCAGATCCTCCAAGGATGGCCGGACGGCGTCGCGCCCTTCTTCTCTGGCGGGTGGTGGCTACGGTGGTCTTCGGGGATGGCGAATCCGGCATCAATTCGACCGGGCGGTGGCTCTGGAAGGACCAGTGGAACGAGCTGAGCACTATGGTGGTCTCGGTTGAGGTGGAGGTGGAGTGGATGTGGCTGGTGGCAGAGCTAGGGCGGCAGAGGAGCTCCGGTGAAGCTCGAGGCCAGAGGGCCTCTCGGCCTTGGCTCTTGCTCTGGGGAGGCAATTTGAGAGAGAGGGAGAGGGGTGAGGAACTTGGCGAGGCCGGGCATGGCTATTTATAGCTGGGAGGAGGCGCTCGGCGATCTCTCTGGATCAGCGGCGACATGGCTATGCCACTAGAGGAAGGACGGCGAGTTGGCCGTCGTGGCGCGGGGCGAAGCGATGGGAGAAGGCAGAGGCATTAAATGCGCGAGGAGATGGCTCGGGGAGAAGAATACGAGCGGCGCCGCAACTGTGGCCGCACGGGCGGCACAGTGCTCATGGTCGTGGCGGCCGCCGAGAGCTTCTCCGGTGAGGGGGAAGAATCTGGACGGTCTAGCTGGCGACCAGGGACGATGTCGGCACGTTTGGACAAGTTACTGCGGCGCAGGCGACTCGCTCCGACGCGACCCGAGCCTGGCGGCGTCCAGAGCGCGGCCACTGACATGCCATAACCGTGCTCACCGCGGGAGTTGATGTCTAGAGGCCACGAGAGCCTGGTGTTTCTTGTCTGGCACGTCGACCCTCGATCACTCACTTCATCTGTACCCATAGTTTGGCTTGGTTCTGCCTGAGATGAAGAGTAGGATCAACAATAGTTTCTGACAGTGAACTAGAGAGGGATCTGGAGAGGTGGAGAGCTAGGGATGGAGCCAAAAAGATTGTCTGGAGTGACCCTCGTTGGAAGGACTCCAAACTAGTCAAGTTTGAGGAGGTTTGGTTGAGGTTTGAGGGTAGTTCATGTGTAACCTACAAATCTGATCCAGAATCTGAATGTTGAGGTACTGCTCACTTGGATGATCTCCTGAGGCTGAAACTTGATGGAGGGAAGTCATTTGTAGTTGTCCTCATGCCACAAAAATTTTAGAGCATTTGGACAAACCTAGCAGGTACTTCCTTCACAAAGGTCCAGACTGACCAGGAACAAAAATGAATTGTTTTTGCAAAATATTTGAACAAGGCCATGGAATATTTTTGGATATTGGGGAAAGATATGGTCCAAGGTATTTTAGAGAATTATTTGAGAATTTTCTGGCCATCCAAACTATAGGTTGCTTCACAACCCATAGTGATGACCTAAATTCCCAAATAAAACAAAAGGGTTATTGGAAAAGATTTAAATTGGGATTTAGGTCCTAGAGGTACTTGGCAGGGTTTTGGCAAGGTGATGAGGCTTTGGATCACTTGGAAAGATTCAAAAGTTTCCAAGACCAGCTAGAAAGATTCAAAAACCATTCAAATTTCAAATAAAGCCAAGAAAAGTTTGAAAAGAAAAAGTTGCAAAAATCAGGGTGTCACAAACCTACCCCCCTTAGGATGAATCTCGTCCTCGAGATTCGGTTGCTCAGGGAACAAATATGGATATGCAGATCTCAGAAAATCTTCTCTTTCCCAAGTGGCCTCTTCCTCAGTGTGGTGCTCCCACAGCAGCTTGTAAAATCTTATCACCTTACTCCTCGTAGTTCTTTCCATCTCATCCAAGATCCTGACAGGTTTTTCCTCATAATTCAAATCCTTAGCCAGATCTAGCTCACTCATATCCGCTTGCTTGGCTGGGGGTGCAATGCATTTCCTTAACCATGAGATGTGAAAGACATCATGAACGTCTGACAATGCTGGTGGCAATTCCAACTGATATGCGACTCTGCCCTTCCTAGCAATCACTGGAAAGGGACCGATATATCTTGGGGCCAACTTTCCCCGGATGCCAAACCTCTTTAATCCTTTCATAGGAGTTACCCATAGGTAAGCGTAGTCTCCGGGATCAAAAGTTACTTCCTGGTGCTTTGGGTCGTAATAGCTCTTCTGTCGGGACTTGGCTGCTCGCAGCTGCTCTTGAATATCCTTGACTTGCCTTTTAGCCTCGAGCATCAAGTCCGTACCAAAGATGCGACTATCTCCTGTTTGGGACCAGTTCAGCGGTGTGCGGCACTTCCGTCCATACAATGCCTCAAAAGGTGACATCTTGAGACTTGCCTGATAGCTGTTGTTGTAGGAGAATTCAACGTACGGCAGACTATCCTCCCATTTGGGTCCATGGGAGAGAGCACATGACCGAAGCATATCCTCTAATATTTGGTTCACTCGCTCGGTCTGTCCATCCGTCTGTGGATGGTACGCTGTGCTGTGTTTTAGCATGGTTCCCATAGCTTGATGTAGCTGTAGCCAGAATGCCGAGGTAAATAGGGAACCCCTATCTGAAGTGATATACTTGGGTACTCCATGCAGACTGACTATGCGGGACATGTAGAGTTGTGCCAGCTGATTTGCGTTGAAAGTGGTTTTTACTGGGATAAAGTGAGCCACTTTCGTGAGGATGTCTACAATGACCCAAATAGCATCATTGCCTCTCGTGGACTTGGGCAGTCCCACAATAAAATCCATACATATGTCGTCCCAGTTCCACTGGGGCACCGGTAAAGGTTGCAGTAGCCCAGCGGGTTTCTGATGCTCTGCTTTGACCTTGTTGCAAATGTCACAGCAGGCGACATAGTATGCTATATCTTTCCGCATTCCAGACCACCAAAAAGTTTCTCTTAAGTCCTGATACATCTTGGTACCTCCTGGGTGGATCGAATATGCGGACTCATGTGCTTCCTTGAGTATTTTTTGCCTCAACTTGTTCTGATCCGGCACACAAATTCGTTTCTCGAACCACACGGTACCCAGTTCATCTATACGGAAGGACTTGGCCTTTCCTTGCTGAATTAACTCCTTGATCTCTCGAATTTCTTTATCTGACTTCTGTGCTTCCTTGATTTCCTCCATGAGGGTTGGAGTAATTTCCAACGTGTCCGGGGTCATTGGGCCGCATAGCACCATATTGAGCTTGACAAACTCTTCTTGTAAGCTCGGATGCATACCCTCAACTAGTGCATTCACAGCAGCTTGTTTCCTGCTCAGGGCATCAGCGACCACATTTGCTTTCCCTGGATGATAGTTTATTCCAACATCATAGTCCTTGACTAGCTCAAGCCATCTTCGCTGCCTGAGGTTCAGGTCGGGTTGAGTGAAAATACACTTGAGACTCTTATGGTCTGTGTATATTTCACATAGTTGTCCAATAAGATAATGCCTCCAAATCTTCAGGGCATGAACCACAGCAGCTAGCTCCAAGTCATGTGTGGGATAGTTCTCCTCATGAGGTCGTAGATGTCATGATGCATAAGCTACAACCTTCCCCTCTTGCATTAGCACGCATCCAATTCCACGCCTGGATGCATCGCAGTACATGTCAAAACTCTTGTGAATGTCTGGGAGGACTAAGACAGGGGCTGTGGTTAGCCTCGTCTTTAACTCCTGGAAACTGTTGTCGCACTCGGCTGTCCAGATAAACCTTTGGTTCTTTTTCAATAATTCCGTCAGTGGCTTGGCTATCTTAGAAAAGCCTTCAATGAAGCGACGGTAGTAGCCTGGCAAGCCCAGGAAACTACGAACTTCGGTCACCGTGGCTGGTGTCTTCCAGTTCAAGACCGCAGTAACCTTACTGGGATCAACAACTATTCCTTTCTCTGACAGAATATGTCCAAGGAATACCACCTCTTTCAGCCAAAATTCGCACTTACTGAACTTGGCATATAAGCGATGGGTTCTCAACCTTTCCAAGACAGCTCTGAGATGTTGCTTATGCTCTTCTTCATCCTTAGAGTATATCAGGATGTCGTCAATGAACACCACTACAAACTTGTCCAGAAAGTCCATGAAGACTTTGTTCATCATGCTCATGAAGTAGGCTGGAGCGTTGGTCAATCCAAACGCCATAACTGTAAACTCATATAGTCCATATCGAGTGGTGAACGCTGTCTTGGGGATATCCTCCTTTCGGATTTTCAGTTGATGATATCTCGTTCTGATTCGATCTTAGAGAATACCCATGCTCCATTCAACTGGTCGAATAAGTCATCAATTCGAGGGAGCGGGTACTTGTTCTTGATAGTGACCTCGTTAAGCTGGCGATAGTCTACGCACATTCGTAGACTTCCATCCTTCTTCTTGACAAATAATACTGGTGACCCCCATGGCGAAATGCTTGGACGAATGTATCCTTTCTGTAGAAACTTGTCTAACTGCTTCTTTAGCTCTGCCAGCTCTGGGCCTGGCATACGATAATATTTCTTGTATATTGGAGCTATACCAGGAATTACTTCAATGGCGAACTCCAATTCTCGGTCGGGCGGCATTCCTGGTAATTCCTCAGGAAACACATCCAAAAATTCACCCACTACCGGGATCAGATTCATATCTGTAACAGTGGTCTGGTATGCCTTGCCCTTTCTTGTTATCATTCTGCTGGCCAGAAATTGGACGGTTTGTCCGGCGGGGTTCACCAATGTCACCGTTCTGGTGGCGCAGTTGATACACACTTGGTGCGGTGCCAACCAGTCCATTCCTAGTATTATGTCCAGTCCTGGGGATTCAATGGCAACAAGGGTAGCTGGGAATTTAACTCCATGGATTGAGATTTCCAGACCCTTGTATATTATATTTGTTCTGAGCATAGAGCCAGGGGATTGTACCACCATGATTTTGTCCAAAAGTGAGGGAGAAAATTTGTGCAAGGTGGCAAAACTTCGCGAAATAAACGAGTGGGAAGCCCCAGAATCAAATAAAATTATTGCAGGTATGTCGTTGACAGAAAACATACCAAGGACAATGTCTGGAGCTTCGCAGACTTCTTCGGCAGAGATGTGGTGGACACATCCGTGGCTGAAGTTGTGGTTGGGGCGGCATCCAAGGTAATTGACTTGTGGCTTGTGGTCAGCTGATTGCTTTCCGTTATTAGTAGGACACTGCTTGGCGTAGTGTCCACTCTGGCCACAAGTGAAATAGGTGTTGTTGCGGCGGCAGTCCTCTATGACTGGCTGCTTGTTGAAGGTCTTGCTCTGGTTGCCTGGCTTGCTGTTGTTGCCACCATTGTTCCACACAGGTTTGTTCTCAGGTGGCCCTGACTGCCAACTGCGCAGCTTTTGTGCATATGGCTCCCTATTGTCCTTCTTGGGCACAAACTTCCTCTTACGATCATCATTCCCAGACTTGTGTTCTCGTTTGGCGATGAAGGCTTTATTCACCAAGGTCTAGAAATCGGGGAAGTCCAACATGCATAGCTGACATCGGAGGGCGTGATTAAGTCCTCCGAGAAACCGGTCTATTTTCCTTTCTTCGGTAGCTACATCATGAGGAGAGTACCGGGCCAAGTTGTTGAACTTGTTTAGGTATTCTCCCACAGACATGTTTCCTTGTGTGAGAGCCAGGAATTCTCTCTGCTTCACCTTCATGATACCCGTGGGAATATGATACTTGCGGAACAGCTCTTTGAATTTGTCCTAGGAGATCTCTTCTCCAGCAGGCCACATTAACTTGGTGTTGTCCCACCATATGGCTGCCTGGCCTTCGAGATAATGGGTGTCAAATGGGACTTTATCAGCTTCTTCACAACGAGCGATGTCCAATTTCTTTTCCATGGTTCTTAACCAGTCATCAGCCTCAATAGGATCCACAGCCTGACCAAAGCTGGGTGGTTTTGTGCGCTGGAAGTCAGACAGTTTGGAATGCACCCCATTGCCATTGTTCTAACCTACTATTGTCTGCATACTCTTGAGAAATTCCATGAGGTCTTGGTTTCTCTTTTCCTCAAACATTCTCATTATCTGTTCTGTGGTTGGTGCTTGAGGTGGTGGTGGTGGTAAGTCTTCGAGCAGTTGCCCTGCCTGCCTGGCAGATCGACGGACGGGGTTTCCATCGCTGCCTTGACTGCTACTTCCTTTCTTCATCCTAATTTTTGTTCCCATGGCAAATACCGAATCGATGAGCAACATCCATAAGGAGAAATACAGTAATATGACACCAGAGAAAATTCATGAAAAAGGCAAATAAAGAGAACAACATAATTATACAAGATAACCCAACATCATACATGGCAAGCTAGTAGGGGGATATCATGGCTAGACTACTCATACGGCAGTCTACATATGCAAATATGCATGCATTACTACTCAAGCTCCAGTCTAGTGCGTCGGTGACACGAACACTGCCCATCTAAAGAGTCCTCATCGTCAGATCCGGAGTCAGAATCAGAACTGATGATGTGAGTCACCGGGTCAAAGGAGACGCGACGTCGCTGCTGAGACGGCTCTCCTTCTGTGGGAGAAAGAGCACGTCGCCTCAACATCGGTGGAGCAGGAGTGGCTAGGAGTGAGGCCCACTCAGCTGGGGTCTCAATTCGACTACCAGACGATAAGCCTGATGGTCCAGAAAAACCAGAAGGGGTATCAAGCACACGCGGAGGTGGAACTGGTGGTGGATACCTAGGTGGAACTAGAGGAGGAGGAGGAGGAGCTGGAGTCACTGCTGCAAGTGCCTCCTGAACACGACACAGCTCCTCAGCCAAGGAAATGATCATACGGTAAATGGCGTTTAGGTAGCGAGACAAAACACCAGCCGCATGATCACACGCTGGGTCAACAGGTGAGAAAAGAACTCGCCCTGTCGTAGGCGACAGTGTGGGATAGTGGAAGAAACCTGGATGAGTCTGCATCTCGACCTCGTGGAAGCGCAAGTCAGTAATAGCCTCCATGGCAGCAAACTAGATTGCCAGCTCCGGAGTAGAAGCCACTCTGCCCTTGGAAGAGCGAGAAGAGTTTCCAATATCTGAAGTCGCGGTCATGTAAGCCACTGCATGGTACTCATATACTGACTCGCCCAACTGCTCCCGAAACACCTGGTACACCGGGTCATCACCGTTGGGATACAGCCGAAGCCAGACGCTACGAAGCAGAACTGGAAAAGTATGGGGTTATGGCTCATGATGAAAGTGATATGGAACTGGTGCCATCTACACTCACAATGCCAAGGGTTAGTACCATAATGAATTATGATGCATGAGGAATGGCATGCAACAATCAAATGCAACAAGCAGAATGCACACTCAAAGTCCTATGCTAATCGCAGTCCTAGCGCGGGTTGCCTAGGGTGTGCTACAATCAGCACGGCTCTGATACCAAGTGTTGTGGCACCCCGGCTCAGAGAACCGGTTTACCAGTGTTTCCAACCCAGAGATCATGTCTTCTGGAAACACACAACAACTTGGAACAGAACATAGCTGAACTTTTATTGATAATAGTCGAGTACAAGCTTATATATTACATGATCACCGAGGCCAAAAGCACATCTAGTGCTATGACAATATCTACATTATTTATCTAACATATCAGGGCCTCGGTATTACTCCGGAACACTACAGCGAAAGACTACTGCATAGCGGAACATGATAGTAACTCCATCCACAGGGACACTGCTGAGGACACATCCTAGTCATCGCAACATGGACCTTCGAGACCTCCGTATCAGTCTTCTCCTGCATCTGGCATGATACGCCAGGAAAGTACTTTGAATGTACTCGCAAGCACATGACAACCAAGTATGCAGCAAATAATAGCAATCAACATGTTATGTCTTAACTGATTCACTTACTGTTATTAACTTACTCATATCCGGGTTTTCTTACAACCCTCGGAATACTCGATGCCAATGAGTACTTCCGCTCATAAGACAAGTTCTTCCATCATTACTATGGTTATTACGGCTGATCACCTAGAGAGGTCTAGACAGGCTGTCCAATACCGTGGACGCGGCTATTCGAATAGATTTTTCACTTTGCAGAGGTTGCGCACTTTACCCACACTATGGAGCTCCTGACCTCGTGATCCCATTCGGGTGGACCAGCATTGCTCCAACGAAACCCGCCTGACTCGTGACTCACCCATCGTACCACCGGCAATTACACTCCCCCGGAGTCAAGCCTTGGGTGGCCCCGTGTCACCTCGTGACACCTGCCACCGTCGTGGCCTAACTAAACTGTCCCAAATGGGGACACCGGCACAAAACTCAACTGGGCTCATAGGGTTATCGCCGTCTGCCTGATCAGGGCAACACGCATGCATAACCCTCCCTGTCTGGAGGTACCGGTGGAAGAGCACGAAGCCAGACCAAGTCAAGGTCATCCCATACCGGCAAATGTGGCTGCACAGGTAAGCCCGGATAGGTGACTCTTGATAAACCAACTAAGTTTCACTTAGCAATCATGGTCGTTCATCATATCAATTTAAGTTGTCAACATAGGCATTTAAATACTTCACTTGAATTATCTATGTTAATTAAATGCAAGAAATGAATATGAATTATGCAATGCTATGAAATGCTTCATAATATGGATGTCCTGGCTTGCCTTGCTTTGTTGGGTTGTTCAAATACTCCTGGTCTTCAAATCCACAAGAATCTCCTTCTGAAAACATTTTTAAATGGCAAAGGAAAATGTCACATAAAGCCTTTTTATTCACCAACAATTCTGTGGGTATTGGAAAAATACCAAACTTAGTCAGAAAATAAAGGAGTTTAATACCAACACAATGCAAAAAGAATCAGGTCAATTGGACCTTTCTATAAAAAGTTATTCAAGGTCAAAGTGGCTGGTCAACTCTGTTTAAATAAATAAAAATCAGAAAACCAGCGACGGGGCCACGTCGAAGGTGTAAACACCCAAGGTGCCTCCACTTACCGCTTCGGTAAGTGGCTGACAGGTGGGGCTGGTCCCGTTTAAATTAGAAAGAGGGAGAGGGCAGAGAAAGGGGCGGCTCACCGGCGGTGATTGCCGGTGATTTCGACGGCGGTTGGGCTCGTGGATGGCGGGGATGGATCGGCCGGTCGACGATGAGCACACCCGTACCCGCAGATCCTCCAGGGATGGTCGGACGGCGTCGCGCCCTTCTTCTCTAGAGGGTGGTGGCTACAGTGGTCTTCGGGGATGGCGAATCCGGCATCAATTCAACCGGGCGGTGGCTCTAGAAGGACCAGTGGAATGAGCTGAGCACTATGGTGGTCTCGGTTGAGGCGGAGGTGGAGTGGATGTGGCTGGTGGCAGAGCTAGGGCGGCAGAGGAGCTCCGGTGAAGCTCAAGGCCAGAGGGCCTCTCGGCCTTGGCTCTTGCTCTGGGAGGCAATTTGAGAGAGAGGGAGAGGGGTGAGGAACTTGGCGAGGCCGGGCATGGCTATTTATAGCCTGGAGGAGGCGCTCGGCGATCTCTCTGGATCAGCGGCGACATGGCTATGCCACTGGAGCAAGGACGGCGAGCTGGCCGTCGTGGCGCAGGGCGAAGCGACAGGAGAAGGCAGAGGCATTAAATGCCCGAGGACATGGCTCAGGAGAAGAAGACGAGTGGCGCCGCAACTGTGGCTGCACGGGCGGCACAGTGCTCGTGGTCGTGGCGGCCGCTGAGAGCTTCTCCGGCGAGGGGGAAGAATCTGGAGGGTATAGGTGGCGACCAGGGACGATGTCGGCATGTTTGGACAAGCTACTGCGGCGCAGGCGACTCGCTCCGACGCAACCCGAGCCTGTCGGCGTCCAGAGCGCGGCGACTGACATGCCATAGCTGTGCTCACCATGGGAGTTGATGTCTAGAGGCCACGAGAGCCTGGCGTTTCTTGTCTGGCACGTCGACCCTCGATCACTCACTTCATCTGTACCCATAGTTTGGCTTGGTTCTGCCTGAGATGAAGAGTAGGATCAACAACAGTTTCTGGCAGTGAACTAGAGAGGGATCTGGAGAGGTGGAGAGCTAGGAATGGAGCCAAAAAGATTGTCTGGAGTGATCCTCGTTGGAAGGACTCCAAACTGGTCAAGTTTGAGGAGGTTTGGTTGAGGTTTGAGGGTAGTTCATGTGTAACCTACAAATCTGGTCCAGAATCTGAAAGTTGAGGTACTACTCACTTGGATGATCTCCTGAGGCTGAAACTTGATGGAGGGAAGTCATTTGTAGTTGTCCTCATGCCACAAAAATTTCAGAGCATTTGGACAAACCTAGCAGGTACTTCCTTCACAAAGGTCCAGACTGACCAGGAACAAAAATGAATTGTTTTTGCAAAATATTTGAACTAGGCCATGGAATATTTTTGGATATTGGGGCAAGATATGGTCCAAGGTATTTTAGAGAATTATTTGAGAATTTTCTGGCCATCCAAACTATAGGTTGCTTCACAACCCATAGTGATGACCTAAATTCCCAAATAAAAGAAAAGGGTTATTGGAAAAGATTTAAATTGGGATTTAGGTCCTAGAGGTACTTGGCCGGGTTTTGGCAAGGTGATGAGGCTTTGGATCACTTGGAAAGATTCAAAAGTTTCCAAGACCAACTAGAAAGATTCAAAAACCATTCAAATTTCAAATAAAGCCAAGAAAAGTTTGAAAAGAAAAAGTTGCCAAAATCAGGGTGTCACTGAAATGCTACCTAACATGTTTATCATGTATTCTTTCTGTATTGTGGCATGAATATTTAGATCCATAAGATTCAAAACAAAAGTTTAATATTGACACTAAAACAATAATACTTCAAGCATACTAAATAAAGCAATCATGTCTTCTCAAAATATTATGGCTAAAGAAAGTTATCCCAACAAAATCATATAATCTTGTCATGCTCGATCTTCATCACACAAAGTATTTATCATGCACAACCCCGATGACAAGCCAAGCAATTGTTTCATACTTTTAGTGTTCTCAAGCTTTTTCAACTCTCACGCAATAGATGAGTGTGAGCCATGGATATAACACTATAGGTGGAATAGAATATGATGGCGAAGGTTGTGTGGAGAAGACAAAAAAGGATAAAGTCTCACATTGATGAGGCTAATCAATGGGCTATGGAGATGCCCATCAATTGATGTCAATGCAAGGAGTAGGGATTGCCATGCAACGGATGCACCCGAGCTATAAGTGTATGATAGCTCAAAAGAAAACTAATTGGGCGTGCATCCAACTCGCTTGCTCACGAAGACCTAGGGCAACTTGAGGAAGCCCATCATTGGAATATACAAGCCAAGTACTATAATGAAAAATTCCCACTAGTAATATGTGAAAGTGACAAAATAGGAGACTCTCTATATGAAGAACATGGTGCTATTTTGAAGCACAAGTATGGAAAAGGATAGTAACATTGTCCCTTCTCTCTTTTTCTCTCTTTCTTTTTTTTCTTTTCCCTTTTTTTATTTTGGGCTCTTTGGCCTCTTTTTATTTTAAGTACGGAGTCTCATCCTGACTTGTGGGGGAATCATAGCCTCCATCATCCTTTCCTCACATGGGACAATGTTCTAATAATGATGATCATCACACTTTTATTTACTTACAACTGAAGAATTACAACTTGATACTAGAACAAAAATATGACTCTATATGAACGCCTCCAGTGGTGTACCGGGATGTGCAATGATCTAGCGTGACATGTATAAAAAATATGAACGATGGCCAAGCCACAAATACTATGCCAACTATATGATCATTCAAAGCAATATGACAATGATGGTGGCATAATAAAACAGAACGGTGGAAGTTGCATGGCAATATATCTCAGAATGGCTATGGAAATGCCATAATAGGTAGGTATGGTGGCTGTTTTGAGGAAGATATAAAGTGGATTATGTGTGAAAGAGCATATCATATCACTGGATTTGGATGCACCGGCGAAGTTTGCAGCAACTCTCAAGGTGAGAAAGGGCAATGCACGGTACCGAAGAAGCTAGCAATGGTGGAAGGGTGAGAGTGCGTATAATCCATGGACTCAACATTAGTCATAAAAAACTCACATACTTATTGCAAAAGTTTATTAGCCATCGAAGCAAAGTACTAATACGCATGCTCCTAGGGGGATAGATTGGTAGGAAAAGACCATCGCTCGTCCCCGACCGCCACTCATAAGGAAGACAATAAAAAATAAATCATGCTCCAACTTCATCACATAACGAGAGACCATACGTGCATAATTCAGGAATCAGAAACCTTAACACAAATATTCTTACTAATCCACAATTATTCACTAGCATGACTCTAATATCACCATCTTTATATCTCAAAACAAATGCAAGGAATCAAACTTCTCATATATTCAATGATCTTCATAAAAGTTTTTATTACATCCCTCTTGAATACCCATCATATTAGGACTAAATTCATAACCTAAGCAAATTGCCATACTATTTATAAGACTCTCAAAAAAATATAAGTGAAGCATGAGAGTTCATCAATTTCTTTAAAATAAAACCACCGCCATGCTCTAAAAAGATATAAGTGAAGCACTAGAGCAACTACCTAGCTCAAAAGATATAAGTGAAGTACATAGAGTATTCTAATAAATTCATGATTAATGTGTGTCCCTATCAAAAGGTGTGTACAACAAGGGTGATTGTGGCAAACTAAAAAGCAAAGACTCATATAATACAATACGCTCCAAGCAAAACCATATCATGTGGTGAATAAAAATATAGCCTCAAGTAATTTTACCGATGGATTGAAGACAAAAGAGGGGATGCCATCTGGGGCATCCCCAAGCTTAGATGCTTGGTTGTCCTTGAATATTACCTTGGGGTGCCTTGGGCATCCCCAAGCTTAGGCTCTGCCACTCCTTATTCCGTAGTCCATCGAAACTTCACCCAAAACTTGAAAACTTCACAACACAAAACTCAACAAAAAACTCGTGAGATCCGTTAGTATGATAAAACAAATCTCCACTTTGAGGTACTGTTGTGAACTCATTCCAATTTTATATTTGCATTATATCTACTGTATTCCAACTTCTCCATGGCTCATACCCCCCTATACTACCCATAGATTCATCAAAATAAGCAAACAACACATCAAAAACAGAATCTGTCAAAAACAGAACAGTTTGTAAAGACCAGATTTATATTCATACTTATGTAACTCCAAAACTTCTGAAAAATTAGCAAAAAATATGAAATTCATATATCAATCTTGTGTAAAAAATTCAGATTTTTTCCACTTCCCAGTGAATTTTAACAATTATGCTACTGCATGCAAATGTTTCTATTTTTCAGCAAAATCAAATCAACGATCTACCAAAGCATCCCAAAGGTCTTACTTGGCTCAAACACTAATTAAAACACTAAAAAACAATTCTTAAAGAGGTAATATTGCATATTTATTCAAGAACAGAAGCAAAAACAAAAAAATAAAAATAAAATTGGGTTGCCTCCCAACAAGTGCTATTGTTTTACGCCCCTAGCTAGGCATATTGCATAGATCTAGGTATTGTCATCTTTGGTATGCAATTCATCAATTGCACATCCATACTTCCTAGGGATTCCATTAGGTTTGTTTATAATCACACTCCTAGGTAGCAAATCAAGAAATTCATTCGTAGGAATTGGTTCCTTTATAATATTGATAAAGCTAGGGCAAATACTTATCATCTTAAGATCTTTGTTTCCTTTACTAGATGATCCACCCTTATTTTTAGGAAAATAAATAAACTTAGTAGTTTTATTAGGAGGAAATTTTGGAGTAGTCTTCACAGCGGCAAAGGAGAAACCCAAATTGGTAATAATATCCTCTAACTTAATGATTCTAGCGGAACCTTGTTCTACCCTCCCATCAATTATAGGTTCTTTCTCCTTTAGAGTTTTTAAGGTGATTCCTACCTGAGATCCAATTTGAGTAACATGATTATGAATCTTTTTATCCAAACTTTCAATGTGTTCCACGGCGGAAATTTTATTCTCAACAATATCAAGCCTTTGCATCACATGTTCACAGGTTAAAGTTGTTTCATTAATCATGATTGGTGGTGATCCCACTAAATTTCCCATAGCATTAAAAGCATCCTAGGGTGACTACCCAAGAAATTACCCCCAGTAATAGTGTCTAGCACATATCTATACCAAGTAGTAATACCCACATAATATTTTTGAAGAAGAACTGTAGTGGATTGCTTACAGGTAGATCTATTCTGAGCATCGCAAATTCTATACCAAGCATCTTTTAAATTTTCTCCCCCCCCCCTTGTTTAAAATTAAGAACCTCGCTTTTCGGGGTACTAACTACGATAGAAGGACTAGCCATGATAGCAAAGCAAGCAATCTAACACACAAGCAAATAAAAAGACGAACAGAAAGAAGGCGAATAAAAAGGCAAATATTTATTTGTTTTTGTGAAAACATTTTAGAAGTAGGGGAGAGGAAAACGAGAGGCAAATGGCGAATAATGTAATGCAAGAGATGAGAGTTTATGATGGGTACTTTGAAGGCTTGATGTAGAACCTCCCCAGCAACGGCGCCAGAAATTCTTCCTGCCACTTCTTGAGCTTGCATTGGTTTTCCTTTGAAGAGGAAAGGGTGATGTAGCAAAGTAGAGATAAGTATTTCCCTCAGTTTGAGAACCAAGGTATCAATCTAGTAGGAGGAACACACAAGTCTCCAATGATAGCACCTACACAAACAAACAAATACTTGCACCCAACGCGATAAAGGGGTTGTCAATCCCTTCACGGTTATTTGCAAGGATGAGATCTGATAGAGATAGGTATAAAAGATAAATAAAAGTGCAAAACTAAATAAAAGTAAATAAATTGCAGCAAGGTATTTATGTGTTTTTGGTTTTGTAGATCTGAAAATAATATGATAAAAATAGACCCGGGGGCCATAGTTTTCACTAGAAGCTTCTCTCTTGAAAGAAAGCATACAGTGGGTAAACAAATTACTGTTGAGCAATTGATAGAAAAGCGCATAGTTATGACGATATCTAAGGCAATGATCATGAATATAGGCATCACGTCCATGACAAGTAGACTGACTCCTACCTGCATCTACTACTATTACTCCACACATCGACCGCTATCCGGCATGCATCTAGTGTATTAAGTTAACAATAATGGAGTAATGCCTTAAGCAAGATGACATGATGTAGAGGGATAGATCCAATCAATATGGTAAAAAAAAACATCTTTTTATCCTTAATGGCAAAAATACAAATACGTGCCTCGCTACCCCTTCTGTCACTGGGTGAGGACACCGCAAGATTGAACCCAAAACAAAGCACCTCTCCCATTGCAAGATAGATCAATCTAGTTGGCCAAACCAAATCAATAGATCGGAGAGAAATACAAAGCTATCTTAATCATGCATAAAAGAGTTCAGAGAAGACTCAAATAATATTCATAGATAATCTGGTCATAAATCCACAATTCATCGGATCTCAACAAACGCACCGCAAAAGAAGATTGCATCGAATAGAACTCCAAGAACATCGAGGAGAACATTGTATTGAAGATCAAAGTGAGAGAAGAAGACATCTAGCTACTAGCTATGGACCCGTAGGTCTGTGGTAAACTACTCACACATCATCGAAAGGCAGCAAGGTTGATGTAGAGGCCCTCCGTGATCGAATCCCCCTTCGACAGAATGCCAGAAAATGCCCCAAGATGGGATTTCACGAAAAAAGAAGCTTGCGGCGGCGAAAAAGTATTTTTGGTGTGCCCCCTGGTATACGGGGAATATTTGAGTATTTATGGAGCTGAGATTAGGCTTAGAGAGGCTACGGGGGGGGCACAAGCTCATAGGGCGCCCCCCTAGGGTGCACCTTGTGAGCTTGTGGCTCACCCGTGGCTCTTCTGGCCTCCTCCCAAAGCTTCGTGGGTGTCTTCTTGTCCAAGAAAAATCGTCAAAAAGTTTCGTTCCATTTGGACTCCGTTTTTTATTGATTTTTTGTAAAAGACAAAAACAAGAAAAAAAACAGCAACTGGGACTAGGCACTAGGTTAATAGGTTAGTCCCAAAAAATGATATAAAATAGCATAATAATGCATACAAAACATCCAAGATGGATAGTATAATAGCATGGAACAATAAAAATTGTAGATACGTTGGAGACGTATCAGGCGCTGACCGTTTGAAATGGGAAGCGCGCGCGGGCGATGGAGGGGGTTTGGATGGGCCAGGGCGGTGAGGAGCAGGCATGGCAGCTGTCCCGACCGGACGCCCGGAAATGAGAGGATGCACCGACTCTCGCTGCTAAATCGTACTAGTACTACTACTCCGTCTCACAATGTAAGACATTTTTAGAAGCTATTATAGCTTGCAAAAACATCTTACATTATTGGACGGAGGGAGTATACTAGTAGTACGCACCATCTCTCTGTAGGTTGATGTTTTGCTCTCTCTAACACACACACGCTGTTAAATAAAACACACACACACACACGCGCGCACACACGTACACACAGGTTCATAGAATAGGAATATCGTGGGAGTGGAAAACCACGGGAGGTGAGATAAATGGAGTGCGTATAATAAGAGAAGAGGTACACGCATGTCCGTCGGAGACACAGTGGCTGCCTCGCACTGTAGCCCAGCAGACAACAACACTATGGTCGGATATGCGCCTCTCTCGTCCCGGCGCTGGCGGTCAACCGCTATATCTGCGGCTGCAGGATTTGACGCACGCGGCTGCCGGATTTGGAGCATTCTAGCCGCCTGCGACTATGCCTTACCATATATTATCCGGGTACTGGGTCGAACAATAATGGCAATGCCTCCACGTTGCATGTAGGTACTGAATCCGCCTCTAGCCGCTCGGATATATCCCGTCGGCGGTTCGCCGGCAAAGACATGTCCGACCACCGTACGGGCTCAGACCTGGCCCAACGGCTAGTCGTTTCACCGTTGCCGCTCATAAAGTGTGATGGCTGCCCGCGGCAGGTCGTGCGCCGCGTTTCGACCGCGTCGGAA
This sequence comes from Thinopyrum elongatum, assembly GCA_011799875.1. Classification (NCBI taxonomy): domain Eukaryota; kingdom Viridiplantae; phylum Streptophyta; class Magnoliopsida; order Poales; family Poaceae; genus Thinopyrum; species Thinopyrum elongatum. The sequence continues at coordinate 445,497,578 of CM022298.1, read as the reverse complement.
CATCCTGGATGGGTGTTGATCAAGTGCAAAAAAGATAAGGTGCATAGTACTTCTTTTGACTTGGCTGTGCTCCCTTATTCGACGCATGTTCGGTAGCTTATACTCAAACTTGTGTGTAGGATGGATGCAAGTTTTGGTTTTGGGAAGAAGAATACATCGATCTATGGATAGCACGAAATTTGGTAGATGCCCGTGCACTCCTTGACAAAAAATATATGATGTGGCGTAAAAACCTAGAAAGGATGGAGTAGTTAAAATTTTTGGTCAAACTTTGACAAAAAATATGTGACATGGCGTAAAAACCTGGACGGAGGTAGTAGTATGAGATATGGTGGCACACAGACTTAGGCCGAATACAAGTGCCCAAAATTATTGGAAGAGAGAAAAGTGTACATACAAAATAATTAAAATTGAATTTCTCAAAAATATTTAAAATTGGAGGATGGTGCAGCCCACCTTTCCAATATTTTGACCGTGTGTGGTTCAGTCGTTGTTCACTTCGGAGGGTCGTGTACCACACGTGAACGATAGTACGAATTGACTCCTTCGAGCGTTAAATTTTCTTCGCGTATTAGCATTGCCCTAGTATTTTTCTTCACTAGTACATTAAATAAAGAGTTCTGTTTCGTGCATAATTTAAAATGATTTTTATGGAGAGAAAAAGAAAACCACTCCAACTATATATATATACGCTGCAGCCTCATCGCTTGTTTTCTAGGGTTTGCTCTCTTTACACTCTCTGTCCACTATATATATACACACTAGAGCCTCAGCGCTTGTACTTGCTCTCTTCACACTCTCTCAGCCTCTCCAGATCTAAACAAGACTGCATTGGCCTCTCTCCCTCTCTCCCCTCACTGCTGGTCAAAGAGCCGGCAGGATCCCGTCCGCCGGGAAGGGAAGGAGACTTAACGCTGTAGCTGTCGGTGAGGGAGGGAATCCACTTCCGGCGCCGCTGTTCTGTTGCACCTAGCAGCGGCGCGGGAGGGCCACCGACCCCTTCTTCCTCACTGTTGTACATAGTGTGGGCATATCGGCCTCTGGCTGCCCACCGAGCCACACCCCGAGAACCTTAAGGTATAATTTACTTAATCCACATGCATTGCTCTAGCTGCATGTGGATTTTTTTCACTTCTGCACTCGAATCTAGGTGTTGGATCAAATAGGAAAGTAGTGGGGAAAGTTGTATAGCATGAATCTAGGACGTGGTTCAAAGAGGAAAGGAAGGAGGAAAGTAGTACAGACTGGCTATACAACACCTATGTTGGTCGAAAAGGGAAAACAATGACAAACGCAGTACACACATCTGTAAGGAACTGATCTTTCTGTGGGTGGGGGACAAGGTTGTAGAGTCTGAGTAGGACTAGATTTGCTACCCTCACATAGGGAAAGGTGTCTAAAGAGAACAAAAATGAGACCAACACAAATATGGTCCTTGGTTGTTTGTTGCAACAGACTGTGCATCACCCCTTTATACATCGGTAGATGCACATGGTGCTGGTGCGTCCACTGTCCCATAAAACTCTTTAGCTGCTGTTAATCTAATAACGCCAGTGGAAAATTGAAGCAATGCCATAGTTAAAAGCAAATTACATGTTTAATGAATTTTATTATTAATATAATCTCTCTGTTAATATGAATAAATGCCACTGTTTGAGAAATGCTATTGTCTTGCTTTCTTTCCCATTTAGATAAGTTAGATGCTTCTTTTTGTGGGCTTTTGTGTCATCCACCGTTATTGACCAGTAATTGTTTCCTTTGCATCTCTGTGTAAACAGGGTTATCTACTTCACCTCGTTGTTATTGTGACTTTTTGTTGCACTAGACAAAACACTTTTCTTTTAAGAGTGTTTTGTGTAGTTCAACTAAAATGTCACACTGACAACATTGCTTGATTGCTTGATCTTAGTGGAACTGCACAAGAGGAGATCTGACTTCCTATCCGTGTTGGCAAATTTGTTTAGATCTTCTTCTTGTGAGTTGTTTGAATTCTGCGTCATGAGAGGTTAGTACTGGCCTTCTTCCACATGATTGTGTAGTGTGCTTTCATATGTTGTGCTACTTATACGGCAATGTTGCTTGATTTTAGTGAACTGCAGAAAAGGAGACCAGACCTCCAATCTGTATGTGCATCGTAATATCCCATTGAGGTAAGATAATGATATTTCACAACTGTTGGCCTGTATTTTGCTATTGTCATCAGAAAATTAATGTTGTTGTTTAGCGCTATACTTATGCTCCCTAATTGACATGTCAATCTTACATTGAAGGTGAAGCTTGTCTGTTATTGAACCAAGTGATGAAGGGGAAGAACAAGTGGAAGAAGAACAAAAATAAACTCCCAGTGATGTAATGAAGCACTGGAACTGTGATGACACAAGTAATGATATAGTTCTGCATCTTAATTTATTGCTATGGCTGGAACAAGCAATTGTTTTGCCACTGTGATTTGATGCCACTCTTAATGTAATATATAATTATCTCTACTTGTGCAAACAGGGATCTTGTTTGAAGATAACATATATTTTAGCAGAACTGCACAAGATGTTGGAAACATTAAACTAATCGAGGAGTATATAGTAAGCATGGCAACCACAGTAGATAATAACGGATGGTTCCGGAGAAGTGCTTCATCTGTATGCTCTACACAATAAGCCTCCTAACAAAGGTTGGTACCGGCCCACGGATTTCATCCATATGATTGAGCTTTGTCATCTCTATTGGTGATGTGCTACTATTTAGCTATTGTCATGAGAAAGTGGTATTGTTTCGCATGTTAATCTAAGGATGCTAATAAATTGAGGCACCGGTTTGCCACCGTTATAGCCACTGATAAAATGAAGTAATAATACAGTTCAAGTTGAGCTGCTGTGTTTGGTATCATATCATTTCCTATGAGGATAATGAGGATGCATCTCTTTGTGACTATACATTTCATCAGTTACTCCCATTGTTAATGTAATGGTTGTTTTAAATATTTCCTTTTTTTAGCAAAGAGAGATGCTAGCATTTACTTGTTCTCTTGTCTTCGCACAACAGGATCATCCTCCTCTGAAGAAGAATGTGCCAGGATGAAGAAGCCAAGTCTGTCTTCTTATCAGAAGGGAGCAGTTGAAGGATGGTTACATTACTGCCCACAAGAACAAACTAACTTCAGCTCAGAAGGACTCACAGATATCCATCTTTGTTGCTGTAATGGCCAATAAAATGTTGTTTTAGGATTCTTTCTGGTGAGTTCCATTTTTTTAAATGTGTGCTCTGCATGGATCATGTAGGTGCCTGTTTAAACTGTAAATTCATAATACAGTTTGCTTTATACTAATCACTATTTCTATATTTATGCAACCAGGAATGCTCAACTTGATTTCAATGGGATTTGCACAAAATGTTCTGATGGTTCGTGCCCTCCATTATACTTCATCATGCACAATACATCGAATGTTCTCGAATCATTCATTTTCACCTTCAGTCACAAAATTAGCAACAAGAAAGGAGGTGCCGATATGTTCAAGGTGTTGCAACATATAAAGACGAAATCCTACAAGCTATGCGTGAAGTTGGTTGATTTTAGTGGAACTGCATAAAAAGAACAGCTGGATTATTTAGCATGAGGTGACATGTCAATGTGCAGACTGATGGCAAACCCCGCCCATTCCAAAATCATAGGCATTTGATATTTTGGAATGGGAAAACCTTGTCAAAGTTTGCTCATTGATGTATGCAAAAAAACACACATTTGATATTTTGGAATGGGACAACCTTGTCAAATTTTGCTCATTGATGTTAGCAAGAAGACATGCGTTTGATATTTTGGAATAGGACGCCCTTTGCCGTCAGCAGCATCGATAGATTTTTCTTTATTTGTGTCTTTAGTTGTGAAGTAAATATTGGCTCTAACGTGTGAATCATTGAGATGTATAATCATCGATTATTGTGAATGTTGTCTATGAATTGCCAAGCCTATGAGTTTGATTGCAATGTACAGGCACGCTTGTACATGTGAAACTACAGCAAACGAGGTGATCACTGTGCGTCCTGATAATAATTCTAGTACGTATTGTTTTGCATGTTCATTTAATGCCACTGATACAAGAATTCGAACTAATCAGACTAAATTCATTCATACACGGCCGAATTTCATATAAACATGCCAGATTTCATTACATATCACACATTCTTCAACTAAAAAGGGGTGCACTGGAGGAATAATTAATTAACCTAATCTATGATCTCCGGCGCCCATTTCTCATGTCCGGTTGAGCCCCAAGAACTGAAGCTTCTTTTCCAGCACCGCCTCCGGAGCCATAGGAAGTAAAGCTGTCCAACTCCATGTCGCCGCCAAGCAGCTAATTGGCCATCGATGTTCAACCCGCCAAGCTTGGCTTCAACCGCAGGGTAGGAGCGGTGGCCTTACTTGGACCCGAGCGACGGTGACCTACCGTCTTCTACTCTTCCTCGTTTTCTATGTGGCGCGCCCTCATTGGAGGAGGGGGGTCTCGACGGAGCCGACGATGTCCTCTGCCTCCTTGCTGGTGGGGCGGTGCCTCGGCGGAGCGGGGGAAATCCTCCCCCTCGTTGCCGGCAGGGTGGGGCCTCAGTAGAGCCGGCGATGTCCTCTACCTCATTGTTGGCGGGGCGAGGCCTCGGCAGAGCAGGGCCTCGCCATAGCCGGTGAAGTCCTCCGCCTCGGTGCCGGCGGGGCAGGGCCTCGGCGGAGCCGGCATTGTCCTCCACCTAGTTGTCGGTCTTGCCAAACAGTGCCTCGCCCGCTTCATCGCCTTCTTTGTAGGCGACTGCAACCTCTGCCACCTGCATGCAGTACCACCAGCGTGTGAGGCGGCTCTCACTGGCGGAGCGGTACAACTCGAGCAGCACCTCCTGCTCTACCCGCTCCGCGGCGATCTGCTCCACCGCCTGCAGGTGCTCCTAGAGGACATGGTGGTTGTAGGCGGCGTCGGCCTGCGCCTCCTGAAACTGCTCCTCACGCTTCTGCCTCACCATGTCCAGGTATTGGGCATGGGCCGCCGATGGTCATGGTGCAATGCACCGGTGAGGATGGCGCGGAGGAGGGGGTTGGCGCCGGATCATCGACGACCACATTCTCCATTGGGACATCGTCGTCCTTCAGCTGCCTGCCGGCCAGTCGGCAGCAATGGCTGCCATCTCCTTCTTATGGACCATCATCCACCCATCTCGAAGAGCACTGGAGCGTGAGGAAGCCATGGTGGGAGTTGTGTGGAGAGGAGAAAGGGAACGGAGGCGGATGACTGCGGCTATGGCCGTCGCAACAGTTTATATAGCAATGGTGGGCGGTAGAGGGACGGATGGGTGGTGCTGGAGTAGCCGCCTCGGCAACCGCATATGATTAATGTGGGCGGCAGACGGACGGACGGACGGACAACACTTGTGTCATTTAAACGCGGAGCAGTCGCCTGCACCGGGAAGCGGCGCGGGCGGCGCTGACCATTTCAGGCAGAAAGCGCGCACGGGCAAGGGAGTGGTCTGGGTGGGCTAGGGCGGTAAGACTCGTGCTTGGCAGCGGTCCGGTCCAATAGCCGGACATGCTGGCTCGCCAACGAGCTCACCGAGCTCAACGCCGACAACCAGACGATGGGCAAGGCTTCCAACCAGGAGCCGGCGCCACCGCCCAAGCCGGTTCATGCCGTGTTCACCATAGAGCAGGTGCGGCTGCACTTCGACGCCCTAATGGCGGAAGAGCTACCAGCGCTGCCGGAATCGGCATTCTGGCAAGCGGAGGAGGACCAGTGCTACAACCTTCGTCTCCTCAACAAGCACCGGCTCGCGGAGGGTCGAATCACCGACGAACAAGCGAATGACAATGCCGTCGCGGACATGTGACCCTATGATCCTGGCTTCCTGAATGAGCAGCGGGCACTGTATCAGACCATCTGTAGGGCCCATGAGGCCCTCTTCATCGTCCTTCGAGTTGTTGTGCTCGCCATGGCGCCACCGTCTCATGTTGTCAACATGGTCAACGAACATGAGGAATCAGGAGATGACTTTACGTGGAGGGGATGACAGTACGAACCCACCAGGGCCATAGCCATATGTATGCAAGTGCCTCCTTATTACAACTATAAAAAAATTGCTTCCTCCTAGTTTCCGACATCACGGTCCCACACCATTGTCAACCTATATAGTCAATAAATGAGAGAATTGCACAAGGAGCGGCCGACAGCTGAGACCCAGCAGCTCGAGCAGTATTTGTTTTTTTGTGGTGTGAGAAGAGTTTTTCTTGAGCGACATTTTTGTTGTTATTCAGAGGAGCGGGGTATCAACTGGGCGGGCTGTGGCCCATCTAGCCCAGGCTATTATTTTATGTCGACCAAATATCCAGCCTAGATATTAATTTTTCAAGGTGAAAATGGCTAGCCTAGCTATATTTTTTTTTTTGAGGAATACCCAGCCTAGGTCAACTTGTTATTCTCCGCCCCGCTGGGCTGGAAATCTTTCGTAGGAGGGATGCATTAGGTTTAACAATAAAATGGGCTTTAAGAAATAATAAATGGGCTGTAATTATAAAAACTGGGTTGTAAATATAAAAAAACACCAAATAGGTAATTAGTTTCAAAAATATTATTTTTGGATTTTCAAAATTTTAATTTCATTACTTGTCAAAATTTTGTTGGATTTTACCTAATACAAATTTATTTTGAAATTATATTTAATCTGACTCGAATTTTCGGGGTAAAAATATTTCGGATCCCATCAAAATGTGGGAAATTTTATTGAATTCTGTTTTGAGCGGTTGGTTGAAATTATTAATCGTTGTCCTGGCTAGCAAATGGGCTGTAATTTAAGCAAACTGTAAATGGGCTGTAGTAAATTCCATTAGAATTCAAAAATGGGTTGTACATTATTACAAATTGCAGATGGGCTATATGTTCTCTGCCACAGATGTGATGCTCACTTGTGGTCCTACTAAGTTGACGCGTACGCAAGGCTATGTCAACTTATAGTCAACACACGATTCTAGCAGCAGTGTCCGTTGGATGGCCATCCAACGGCTGTCGCGCTTCTTCAATCTCGGATATTATTGCTTCAGCCGCCCAAACCATCGCTGGCGGTACCGCCTGCTACCGCCTCTCGTGGCCGGCTGTGCTGCCGCGCAGGCCTCACCGGCCCACCCTACTCCCATCGCCGTCCAGGCCATTCCTTTACTCACCAACACCTCCTGTTATTCTCCAGTGACGGTAGCCTCACATCGCAGCCGAACCAGTGAACCCTCATACTCCCCTCCTCGTGGGCAACCACTACTATGTCTTCGCCAGCTCTGGGTCGTTCCCTTCCTAGGCCTCGCCATCATCCACCGCGTTGGTTCTCTCAGCACGGCGTGGTCAACTTTGTCAACAAATGACAGCCATCGGAAGAGGCATGTACGTGGAGTGGCTGACAGTAGGGACCCACATGGGCCATGGCCGCACGCAACAAGTGCCTCCTTATTATGCGAAAACAAATGATTTATCCCCCTGACAAGTTTGACCCACCAGCTACATCTTCGCATGCAAGGAAGTGCTTCCTTTATTACGTGAAAAAAAAAGTTTCCTCTCCTTGACAGTTGGGACCCACCTGCTTTATTATGATCGATTTCGCGAAAATATAGATTGTACCAAAGATGCTAAATTGTTTCCTTTTTATTCTAACTTGAAAAAGAAGAAATAAAAAAAAAACAGAAAACATCTTCGCACGCAAGGAAGTGCCACCTTATTACGCGCAAAAAAATGATTCCCCCTGCTAGCTGGGACCCACCAGATTTGGAGGCTGACTTGTGGGCCTACTTAGTTGACGCGTACGCAGGGTGTCGGTGTCAAAACCGGCAGACCTCAGGGTAGGGGGTCCCGAGTTGTGGATCTATGATTGATGGGGAACAAGGGATGATGAACACAATGTTTACCCAGGTTCAGGCCCTCTCGAAGAGGTAATACCCTATGTCCTGCTTGATTGTATTGGATGTATAATGTGGTTTACAGAGTAGATCTACCTCGAGATCAGCATGAGCTAAACCCTAAGGAGATGAGGTGATGAATGTAGCTCTAGCCCTAAAGACTAGGGTTAGGGTTACCGAAGATAGATTACAATAAGGAATTTATAGAGATCCTGCGCCTTCTTAACTTGGAGGATACACCACAGCTTCGTAGATCTCCTACCATTATACGGCTCCACCAGTCCGGCCCATGTACAATGGGCCGTCACGCCGAGGACCCCTTAGTCCATGACAACCTTAGTAGCCCCCGAACTTGCCTCCAACGCCGGGGATTATCCTCTGGAATCTTCAGATCGTCGGCTTGCGAGATGAGTTCTTCCATTCCTCTATTCAGTTGGGAGCCAGATTACTTTTGCCGAATCCTATCCAGAACCCGAACCAATGTGCTTCAGGCCCGGACAGTTCTAAAACTCCGAGCTCTGAAGACATCTCGAGGCCAAGGTGGGTCCATCACAGTTTAATGCCGTTCCTCGAGGCAAGGGCTTCGCACTCTTTTTCAGAGGGCATGTGGACCAGCGCCGTCTTTCCTCGAACCCGTCCTTCCGGCTTCACGTTGGGACACTTATTTATAGATCCAAAAGTGTTGGGAATAGTTACCTCCCCCCTTGGCAAAAACCAACACCGAAAAATTTCTCCAATGCCATGGCTGACCTTCCAGGTTCATCCTCACGCCCCCACGGCCCACTCCCAGGCGATTGGTCAAGTTGCTCAGTTTCGCACCTCCATCTGAGGCGCTTGCAGACGCAGTGCTTCCTCCCTCCGGCTGATTTGGTCTCTGTCCGCGCCGGACTCATCTCCGTCGACGGCTGCGCCCTTGCTGAGAACTCTCCCGCCCCAAGTAAGGAGTAGAGGGTATGTCTCGTGCCCTTCCTTCTAAGAGGCTTGGGCTTCCCTATTCATCCCTTTCTGCGGGGTCTATTGGAGTTCTACGGGATTCAGCTTCACAACCTCACCCAGGGTCCATCTTGCACATCTCCGGCTTTGTAGCCTTGTGCGAGATATTTTTGAGTTGCTAGGCCCACTTTGACTTGTGGAGGAAGTATTTCTGCCTTGTCCCTTGCCTCTGGGAGGGATCTATATTCAAGGTGGGTGGCGCTGAGGTATCGCGGATAGCTGGGACAGGGTACCCAATTGGGACCCCTCAGAAGGATCCCGAAGGATGGATTTCGGAGTGGTTCTATATCGACGACGTTCCCCTCACCGATCCAATTCGGCAAGGGTTGCCCGAATACTCAAATGACCCACCTATAAAGCGGTTCAACTGGCGGCCCAGAGGCCCTTCCCAACAGGACAGTGAGGAGGTGCGTGCGCTGGCGGCCAAGATCAGGCTGTTAACCAGCAACAAGCTGACCATGGTTGAAGTAATGGCCATTGGTATTACCCGATGCGTGCAACCCCTTCAGCGGCGGGGTCATCCTTTATGGTGCTACAACAGGACCAACAACGTAACCCGTTACCAATGACAAGGGCCATACAACAAAGCGGCTCTGGCCAAAATATTGGCCGATCTCTTCAAGGGAGAGGAAGCGGAGTTCGCTCGTATGAGTATTCGGGAAGGCTGCTCCGGATACAATCCGACGAACTGGGTAAGCCGCAGTCCATTATTTTGAACTCACAGATTACACTCAAATTCTAACTGATTGTAACTGAATAGGGATGGCGGCGTCAGGTTGCGTCCATTAATTTCCCTCCTCCTCAACCAGAGGACCATTCCCATGATGACGATCTAGGGTATCATGACGACCCGGAGATGTCGATTGATTTTGAAGACGGGGTGTTCTACCAGGAGAGCCTTGACGGCGTCAAGGTTACTGTGACATCCGATCACCCCGGGGCTCTTCCCTCCTCCACAGTAAATGAAAAGAAGACCTTTACCCGAACAGGGCGCTCATCTCGCGCTATTCCCCATGTGCTGACTTCTGCTCCTAAGGGTCGCCGCACTAAGCATAAGACCGTTTTGGGGGGAGTGCGGACCACGCCAACTTTTGCCCCTAATGGGAGATCAAAGCGGAAAGCCTCCGCCGAAGCGGAAGCACCTGCCCCCTCGGCCCAGCGGTAATGTATTTCGGAATTGCAGCGAGGGTTGATTTTAGCACTCTTTTACTAAAACTTGCGCAACTTTTGTAGAAGGCGTATGCCTCTGCACCAATCCGAAGATTCCCCGGGTGCACCGAATCGCAACTACGGTCCCAAGTCTTCGGCACAAGCCAGAGCCTCCCCCGAACACACGGCGGCCGGCGCGCCTCCGGCGGACTCCGACGATGTTTTAGTCACCAACTCCGAAGTCGAGAGCGTAATGAATCATCGCCGCTGGAGGGAGACATTACGTCATACTGCCTTTGCTGAACAGGAATTTAGTGCTTTTAATTCGGTGGATGCCTACCTTGGAGCGGCCCAGACAGGTCTTGAAGGGATCACCGGTCTTTTTGCCGCTAAGGTGCAGGTATTTAGCTTGAAAGCAGATCACGTTCCCTAACCACCTAGCCCCCAAGCCTTAATTTGGGCGGATGTCCGAGTTAAGGGTGTCTAATGATATTATTTTTGTAGGCCGCAAGAGAGTAGAATGCAAAGTTGTCTGAGAACCTTAAAGTGAGTCAGACATAGTTGGTCGAAACCAAGGCCGAACTAAATGCGGCTCGAAAAGCCAGCAGCGAGTTGTCAGGTAAGTAGAAAAGACTTGTTGCGCAGGTATACATTGTATTTTATGCATTAACACCGTATTCTCCGTATAGTCACGGGAGCTGCAAGCGAGCTGCGAAAGGAGCTAGAGGGTGGCAAACGGGTGCCGACGCGAAGTCGGGAGGAGAAAAATGAGCTCAAGGAAGACAACCGGCGAAAAACCGAGGAAATTGAAAGCTTGAGAACCCAGCTGGCGCAAGTCTTGGAGGAGAACTAGAAGCTAAAAGGTGGCATATTTGGTAAGTACTGCTCTGGCCGGTATGGTGGTCCAGTGTCATTGGCATTGTAATGATGATATGCAACACCTGCTTGATAGGTCTCCTAACTAGGCGGCCCGAGGAAGAAGTCAGTGCCTATGACGGGAATCTTGTAAAGGAGCTATCAAAGACCTATGAAAGGGCCCGGAAAGCCATGAAGAGCATGGCGAAGGCATTATGGCCGTCAGATGTGCCACCAGAGAGTATGGCTGAACTAGCCAGTCGCTTTAAAGGGGCTCGGCGAAGGTTCGAATTATGGAGGATCTCGGTCTGTCGAGAAGGAGCACGCGAGGCATGGGCTATGGTAAAGACCCGTTTCACCTAGCTAGACCCGTTTCACTTATGGCCCGAGTTGGTCCCGTGGGTCCTGACGGCCGAGAGATTCCACTGAGCTTGGTGTACGATGAGGTGATGCCAGCCACTCGCTATTCTCAAAAGGATTGTCCTTTAGAACAATTGATAGACAATGTCGAGAATGAGTAATCTTGTCAATTCTATGTATCTATGTACTTTAAGTTGACCGTGCTCAATCCGCGTTCTTATTGTTATTTTTTGAAAGAATGTTGTCTTAACCGGCCATCGGCTTCTGCCTCCCCGATCAGAGATCGGGGAGTGTTCCGTACTGTGTGCCATGGGAAACAAGGCAACAATTCGGGAACTAGGCAATCCAGCCCTCTGGTTTAAATAGATGAAACATGTGCGGAGAGCTATGTTATATTACTGTTTAACGTAAGAAACATCTTCCGATGAAAATAGTTCGTCCAAGGGTTCCTTTCATCAGGTAAAATTATAGTCCGGATATGTAGGACCAACGGACACCAATGGCTTTGAAAAAGAACCCTGGTAGTAAGCTCGAGGCTATATTCACTTCCCTTAGGCCGACTTGTTGTATTCTGTAAGAACGCTAGCTTTCGGCTTCACCCGTCTGAGGTACGGTCCCAGATGACCCGGTTGTAACAATCACAGAGGTGCTCCCTTTACGCCCTAGCCGAACAATCAGGAACATTGGGGTAAGCACACGAGCCAGGCAACCCAGCTTGGCAAAGATCTTAAGTCGAACAAGTGCATATGTTGGCTTAACATGTGTGAGAAGGACGCAATCCGTATGAATGCAATTTATACATTTATTCGACTCTTCTAAGGGAGCCCTCATGCACAGCTGGGTGTTACATTTAGTGATGTATGTAAAACAAGCTTGGTATGGTTCGGTTTAGCCGAACTAGCAGCATGTCGAAAAGAGAGAAGAAGGGAAAATAAAGAAGGAAAAGGTGGAGATGTATGTCAAGCTCAGGCGTAAAAACGCCGCAGCCGGGCTGCGTTCCACGGGTTCGGCTCGAGGCAGTAGTCGGACGGGTGGCGAAGATGATATGCTCCTCCAGTGAGTACGTCATCGATGATGTACGGTCCCACCCATTTGAGTGATAGTTTATTCTTCTGTTTCTCTGGGAGTCAGAGGACGAGGTCTCCCACGTTATATGTCTTCGCCCGGACTTCACGGTTGTGGTAACGTCACGCTTGCTGCTGAGAGAACACGGACCGAGCTCGAGCTATGTCCCGTTCTTCTTCCAGAGCATCCAGATCATCCTGCCGATCGAGCTCGGCTTCCTTTTCTTCGTACATGCGCACTCTAGGCATGCCATGGATAAGGTCGCATGGGATAACTGCTTCCGCACCGTATACCATAAAAAATGGTGCGTATCCGGTTGACCGATTAGGAGTAGTGCGCAGCCCCCATAGTACGGAATCGAGTTCCTCAACCCAATGGCAGTCTGATTGTTCAAGGGATCGACCTAGATAAGGCTTAATGCCGCTCATAATGAGTCCGTTGGCTCATTCGACTTGTCCGTTGGTCTGTGGGTGGTACACCGACGCGTAATCGAGCTTAATGCCCATTTTACCGCACTAGTCTTTAACTTCCTGGGCGGTGAAGTTGGTACCATTATCGGTAATTATGCTGTGGGGGACACCATAACAATGTATGACATCGGATAAGAAGTCGACGACTGGTCCGGATTCTGCAGCTGACCAAAGCCCGAGCTGCCGCGTGGTGTCTGCCCATGCCCGCATGTATCTCTGCCAAGAGCTTCTGCCCCTCCTCTTCGGAGATGCACCTTTCTAAAACTCCTGTGGTACTCTTCTTATAGAGTTCACCCTCATGGACCTTGTATGCTTTAGAGCGCCGAACTATGCGCTGTGCTTAGGTTTGATCCTCCGAAAGCTGATGTTGTGTGAGGTAGGCTAGCAGGAGCTCTGTCTAGGGTGGGATTACGGACATTACTTCATGTGCGGAAGGTGTTTCCTCAGGTGCGGAGCCGCCGATGATGTGATCGTCTTGTTCATTTTAGGGTGAGGCATTGTAGGCGGGCTCGTTGGATAGTGCACCGGTGACGTTGTCCTGCCACACCACGGAGGGCTTAAAGAGCCGCTCGAGGAAGGTGTTTTTGGGAACCGGATCGCGCTTGGCGCCCATGTGGGTGAGGACGTCGGCTGCTTGATTGTTGTCTCTAGCGACATGGTGAAATTCTAGGCCCTCAAATCGGGCTGATATCCGGAGGACCGCGTTTCTATATGCCGCCACCTTGGGGTCTTTGGTGTCGAATTCGCCGTTGACTTGAGAGATCGCCAAGTTTGAATCTCCTCTTACCTCGAGGCACTGCACGCCCATTGATGTGGCCATACGAAGACCATGTAGTAGTGCTTCGTACTCGGCTGCGTTGTTGGAGTCTGTGTACATTATTTGGAGGACATACTGAACAGTGTCGCCGGTGGGGGAGATTAGGATGACCCCAGCCCCCAGTCCGTCTAACATCTTTGAGCCGTCGAAGTACATTGTCCAGTGCGAGTATGTAGAATACTCCCGGGGTAGTTCGGCCTCGGTCCATTCGGCTATGAAATCTGCCAGCACCTAAGATTTAATGGCTCAGTGTGGCTTGTATGTTATCTCGAAGGGGAGAAGCTCGATGGCCCATTTGGCGTCCCTGTTATTGATTATGTCATTCAAGGGGACCTCTGATGCCACTGTGACCGAACATTCTTGAAAGTAGTGACATAGCTTTCGAGATGCCATGAAAACTGTGTAGGCTATCTTTTGATAGTGCAGGTATCGTGATTTGTATGGCGTAAGCACCTCGGACATGTAGTTGACCGGCTTCTAGACTTGGAACTTGTGGCCCTCGGATTCCCGCTCCACGACGAGCACCGCACTGACCACCTAATTGGTGGCTGAAATATATAGTAGCATGGGTTCGCCGACGTCGGGTGCGCCCAGGATAGGGTTGCCGGGGAGGAGTGTTTTAATCTCCTCGAGTGCCATGGTTGCTTCATCTGTCCACTAGACGTTCTTGGTCTTTTTGAGCAGTTTGTAGAGTGGCAATGCCTTTTCTCCGAGGTGAGATATGAAGCAGCTCAAGGCGGCCACGCATCCCGCTAGCTTCTAGACATGCTTAAGCTCTGTTGGTATTGCGAATTGAGACAGCACTCTAATTTTGGCCGGATTGGCTTCGATTCCTCTATGGGAGACTATGAATCTGAGTAGCTTTTCGGCAGGGACCCCGAAGACGCATTTCTCCGGGTTGAGCCGTATGTCGTAGGCCCGCAGGTTGTCGAAGGTTTGGCGTAGGTCACCTATCAGTTGGTCGATGTGTTTGGTTTTGACAACCACGTCGTCCACGTATGCCTTGACTGTTCTGCCAATTTGGTTTTCGAGGCATGTTTGAATCATGCGCTGGTATGTGGCTCCCGCCTTTTTTAGTCTGAACGGCATGGTGTTGAAGCAGAAAGGCCCGTAAGGGGTGATGAATGTGGTTGTTGCCTGATCGGACTCCTTCATCTTAATCTGATGGTATCCGGAGTATGCGTCGAGGAAGCATAACGAGTCGTGTCCGACGGTGGCGTTGATGATCTGGTCTATCCTTGGCAGGGGAATGGATCCTTAGGGCAGGCCTTGTTGAGGTCTTTAAAGTCGACACAGAGCCGCCAGGACTTATCCTTCTTGGGTACCATAACCAGATTTGCTAACCACTCGGGGTGCTTGATCTCGCAGATGAATCCGGCCTCTTGAAGTTTTGCAAAGTTCTTTGCCCATGGCCTGCCGTTTGGGTTCGGAAAATCGGCGCAGGGTTTGTTTCACTGGCTTGCAGCCTTTTAAAATGTTGAGGTTGTGCTCTGCTAGCCTGCGTGGGATTCCTGGCATATCTGATGGGTGCCAGGCGAATATTTCCCAGTTTTCACGCAGGAATGTCCTTAGCGCCTCGTCGACTGCGGGGTCCAGCTATGCTCCTATGGATGCCGTTTTGTTGGGATCTGTTGGGTGCACTTGAAATTTTACTATTTCATCTGCTGGCTTGAATGATGTGGGTTTTTGTCTTTTACTGAGAACCACATCATCCCTGTCGACTGTAGTGCGTAGCGCTGTCAACTCTTCGGCAGCTAGGGCTTCGAATAGTGCCTCTAGGGCGAGGGATGCCGTCTTGTTTTTGGCTCGCAAGGCTTTGCTCGGGTCGCTTTTAAGAGAGATCACCCCGTTGGGCCCTGGCATCTTGAGTTTCATATACCCGTAATGTGGTATGGCCTGACATCTTGAGAATGCCTCATGTCCTAGAAGGGTGTGGTATCCGCTACGGAAGGGCACAATGTGAAATAGTAAGGGTTCGGATCTATAGTTATCGGGTGTGCCGAACACAACATCCAAGGTTACGCATCCCGAGCAGTGTGCCTCCCTAGCAGGTATTATACCTCGGAATGTGGTATGACTGCGTTCGATGCGAGACCTGTTGAACTGCATCTTTTCGAGAGTATCCTCATAAATGAGGTTAAGGCCGCTGCCTCCGTCCATCAGCACTTTAGTCAGCCGGAAACAGTCGACGATGGGGTCGAGGATCAGTGCGGCCGGTGCGTGGATGTTACGGGGGCTGGGCTCGACCTTCTCGTTGAATGTGATAGGCATGGCTGCCCATGGTTGTGCGGCCGTCACTTGATATATTTGATTGAGCTCTCGAAGAGCCTTTTTCGTTTTATTGTTTGAGGCGAATGTCTCGTATACCGTAAGGACATTGTGGTCCTATGGTGAAGCCGAGGACTGTTTATCTGAGGGTGTAAGGCCCAAGATTGGCTCGCCATATTTGGCCACTTGTCTTACCACCCAACAGGCCCGAAGTCTGTGGGTTGGGTTTGCGTCTAGCAAGACCGAGTGTATTGGGCATGGTTTATCCAGCAACTCGTCTAACACCGATCTGGGCCTAGTTTTCTTTTCATTAGGCTCGCACTCCGGCGACCGATTTGTGTAAGCTCATTTAAAGCGAGGCTTTCCGTAATGCGCGGCGGGCTATGGCCCCATGTTCATCTGTTGCGCCCTCCACGTGTCCTCCATGGCGCAATATTTGCGTACCATGTCTGATAGTTCGGTGAAGTTTTGAATTCGGCGATGCGCGAGGGCGTTTAAGAGGCCCTCGTCCCTGCAGTTAAACTGAAAGGCTTTAATTATTTCTTTGTCATAGCAAGGTGCCATCCTGTTCTTTACCAGGAGAAATCTAGCCCAATAATGGTGGTCTGTCTCGTTTGGTAGCTGTTTGACATACATGAGGTCCCATATGTCTGGGTTTCCTGAATCCAGAGAGTATTCCGTGTGGTGGGTGGGTGGGAAAATTTTGAGAATTCCCTCCTGTCGTGGACCAGGACTATCCTTGATGGGTTGTCGAGTCATGTCTGGTTCTGGTCGTGCAGGGCTCAGACCCAGACTAGTGTGCGGCTGGATCGGCTCGAGGCCGGATCTAGCGTTGGGGCTCAAGTCCGGATGTACATCTGAGCTGGTGTCTGACTCCGAGCTGGAGATTCGAGTGTACACCGTTCCTAGCTTGCAGGGATGTGGCCCCTCCTAGGCCTCTTCGACCGTGGCGACGAGGTGCGTGACCGGAGGGGTGTTGATTTCTCGATCATCGGGTTTAAGCCCGATCCGATTGTAGGCTGTAGGCCAGATAATAGAGATTCCCATTGCACGGAAAAGACTCGCCAAGTGGTCTGCCGGCTGGCCACATGGGGGTGCCGGACACTCCGGTGATTCGGCGGGAGATCTTGTGGGCAGTCTGTCGGGGTCGGGCTTCAGGGCCGGACTCTGAGAGATACCAGATTTTTGTGAGTCTGCCGGTCCTGGGGTCGAGCCTCTGAACCAATGAACCCTTCACCAGGGGTGAAGCCTTCGATCTGGTCGAGGCGACTAGTGGGATCGATGCACACTAATATGCCGCCGAAGACGAACAGATGACCAGGGGCGGGGAAGCCCTCGACACGGGTGTGGTCTCCAACGACCAGTTGAGCCATCGATTCCTATGGCGATCCCACAACGGAACTCTCAATGAAAGCACCAATGTCGGTGTCAAAACTGGCAGACCTCGGGGCAGGGGGTCCCGAGCTGTGGATCTAGGATCGATGGGGAACAAGGGACGATGAACACAGTGTTTACCCAGGTTCAGGCCCTCTCAAAGAGGTAATACCCTACGTCCTGCTTGATTGTATTGGATGTATAATGTGGTTTACAGAGTAGATCTACCTCGAGATCAGCATGAGTTAAACCCTAAGGAGATGAGGTGATGAATGTAGCTCTAGCCCTAAAGACTAAAAACCCTCGGTTTATATAGACACCGGTAGGGTTAGGGTTACCGAAGATAGATTACAATAAGGAATTTAAAGAGATCCTGCGCCTTCTTAACTTGGAGGGTACACCACGGCTTCGTAGATCTCCTACCATTATACGGCTCCACCAGTCCGGCCCATGTACAATGGGTCATCGCCCCGAGGACCCCTTAGTCCATGACTCCCTCACAGGGCTTTGTCAACTCAGTCAATAAACGATTCTAGTTGCAGTGACTGTTTGACATTAATCCAACGGCCGTGCTGCGTCTTCAACCTCTGGTCTTCTTGCTCCAGCTGCCCAAACTAGCGCCTGCCGTACCGCCTGCTCTACCCTCCCCATGGCCGGCTGTGCTGCCACGCAGGCCTCACCGCCCGACCATACTACCACTAGCCAGGCCTTCCCTCTACTCACCCACACCCCCTGTTATTCTCCGGCGATGACAGCCTTACACCGCAACTGAACTAGTGAACCCTCATACTCCCCTCCGCGTGGGCATCCACCTACCTCATCTTCCCTGGCTCCGCGTCGTTCCCTTCCTAGGCCTCGCCGTCGTCCACCGCCCTGATGCTCTCGGCGCGGCGTGGTCAACGGGGTCAACGAACGACAGTCATTGGAAGAGGACTTTAGTCGGTGAGGTTGATAGCTGGACCCACCAGCTACATCTTCGAACACAAGGAAGTGCCTCCATATTATGTGAAAAAAATAATGATTCCTCCCCCTAACAGCTGTGACCCACCAGTTATAGCTTCGCATGGAAGGAAGTGCGTCCTTATCCTCCCTGACAGCTGGGACCCACCCGGTCGGAGCGTACGTAGCGTTGTCTGTCTGGTCGTGAAAGTGTATGTACATATTGGTCGATCGGTCTCTCTACAACAATGAACCGTGGCCGAGCAAGCAGCGGCACATGTAGTAGTAGAGCCCCCGACGTAGCAGTTCAGGCAGTCCTTTCTAAACCGTGTACATGTACATACAACCACATGCCAAAAAAACACGGCCACGTACGTACATATGGGAGGGGTATCGAACGCCTACTCGCGCAT
The DNA here is from genome assembly GCA_011799875.1 of Thinopyrum elongatum. Lineage (NCBI taxonomy): Eukaryota > Viridiplantae > Streptophyta > Magnoliopsida > Poales > Poaceae > Thinopyrum > Thinopyrum elongatum. The sequence goes on along the minus strand of CM022298.1, from coordinate 445,478,969 downwards.
ACGTACGGCCATGGCTCGTGTACATGTTCCCGCAAAAAAGGGCTCGTGTACATGGAGAGGCAACGGATGGCAGCAACGGCGTCCTGTTCATCAGAAGCCAACCGGCTAGGTCGGAATGTAGAAACTACGCTGTGTTCATTGGCAGGCAATGGAATGCGTCGTGTTCATCGGGAGCCAACCGGCTTGGACAGAACAGCCAAAACGGGGCCTGGCATACCGTAGAACGGAGGAAATGGCCTTTTATTCGACCGCCTATGATCGAAACGGGATCCTGTTCATCGGGAGGGGTCTAGCGTACCGCAAAACGAAGGAAACGGACTTCTGTTCGAGCGCCTACGGTCGAAACGGGGTCCTGTTGATTGGGAGGGGTGTGGCGTACCGCAAAACAGAGGAAACAGACTTCTGTTGGAGCGCCTACAGTCGAAACGGGGTCCTATTCATCGAGAGGGGTGTGGCGTACCGCAAAACGGGACTCCACGGGCTACTTTTCATCCACCGTCGACGTCCTCCAGCCTCCACCTGCTACTGTTCATCCACCGCGTCTTCCTCCTACCTCCACAAGTTACTATTCATCCAGCCTCCACCGGCTACTGTTTATCCAGCCTCCACGGGGTCCTGTTCATCCACCCCCAACCGACTGAGGTGTGGCGGGCTCCTTGGGGTCTTGTTCATCCAGCGGCAACGGCCTACTACCACGGGGTCATGTTCATCCAACCCCCATCGGGAACTGTTCATCCACAGCCAACCAACCGGCTCGACTCACCATGTCTCGACTCGATCTACGTACCACGCGCACGGTAGCAACGGTCACTGTTCATCGAGAGGCAACCCAACACCGGCTGGCTATGTCTCGCACGGGGGCTCAATCGGCTTCAGTAAGCAGCAGCAGCGATCGATAGCTCAGGTTCAGTTAGCAGCAGCAGCAAAGGAATCGCTCGGGTTCAGTCAGCAGTGAATGAATCGCTCGGGTTCAGTTAACAGCCAAGCGATCGATCGCTCAGGTTCAGTAACGTAGCTAGTGTGATCGCTCGGGTACAGTTAGAGCCAATGCCTCGCACACACGTGCGTACGAGAGAGAAACGCGCAAACCATAGTGCATCTCTGGGCCCCGACCACCCACCGTAATCGGGAACTCCCCGATATTTTCATCGCCCTCGCTTCTACCACGATTTTTTCGTCAAGGATGGCCCAAAGAATGCCATGGAGGTGCGTCTCCGGCCCGCCCAACATGAAAACCCCATTTTCTGTCATGATTTTTTGTCATAGAAGTAGGAGCCTAACACATCTATGATGGTACATGGTTTTGTCACAATTATCGTCATAGAAGTGTCATAAGCATGATAGGAAAAAAATTCGTTCGGCCCATAACGTGTCTTTTTTTATAGTGTAATAAATATTGTACTAGAGTAATGGGTATATTGTTGCCGCACCTATGCACGCGAACATTTATCATGACATAGTGCCTCGTGCTGGATAGTCGTAATATTACAAGTTTCAAACTGATATTACAAATGCTAGGAGTAATGCTGCACCTACGAAGAGGGAATTATTAGGAAGTTTACGTAAGAACTTTCATTACTTTAGGTGCATGCAGCATTATCGTACAAACTAAAATCCGCCGCCATGACAAGTCACTAATGGGAAAATAATTTTTTTAGTCTCTTGCGACTTGATGTTTCAAAAACAAATTCAGCTTCTACAGAGCCTTTGTCATTTAGGCTTAGACGCTTGCGGTGATCAGCACGCCATTCATCATTGTGCCAGAGAACGCCAAACCTCATTACCTTGAGCACACTTGCCTCTAGAACAAATAACCTGGCCAATTTAATCTCACATGTGGTGTCTCGCTAGTCAATCAAATCAATTTCTGTCAGATGGAGATCAAGGCATTCGATGAGATTGTTATATTGCAGCATATTTTTTCACTTTCGGGTCTTTTTTATCTGCAAAAGAAGAGAACATATGAGAGCAGCTAGCTGTATAAGATTGTCGTGTCATCAAGAGCTACCAATATCATTCGCTCATACGATAGGGTTGGTTGTAAGGCTAGTGATAATTTTCACTCTCTTTCTTTCTCTTTCCTCTCATTTACCTAGGAGCACGTGAAGAGCTTGGGCATTTGTTGCCTTCCACTATGTGGCCGATGCCATACTTCTCAAAAGTATGCCACATAATATGCATCGATGTCAAATCAAAAGATCGTGGAACCGCTCTAGCAATGTGAGAGAGTTGGCACCTCTGTACACACAGACCCACATGTATAAACAAATCAATCGAACCAACTACACCAGCCTCTCCATCTCCCAAACAAGTGTTTTTTATTGCCTCAGTCCTCTCCCTCTCCCACGCAAGTATTTTTCATTGCGTGAGTTAATTTGGCATCAGATCAAAGTAGGTGATCCAAATTGGGGCACCAGGTGAGCAATGGAGGGCATCGATGCCAAATGCATCAGAAGTGAATTTGGGACGTGTTTTGGCCTACATAGTGGGGGGTCGTTATAGCTCACTTTTGTACTACCTCGTATTTAGTCTAAATTTTTGACCATAGATTTACCTAAGAAAATGCCAATGCATGTCACCATAAATTATACCATTTGAAATTATGTTAAAATACGAATGCAACGATATAATTTTTAGTGACATGCATTAACATTTTGTCAGTTAAATCTATGGTCAAAATTTGATACTACAAAATACGAAGAGTAAACCAGGACGGAGGTAGTACTTGCTCTTAGGCTAACCATAGAGTTACTAGTCTAAGTTACTTGCCACTATGACTAGCCTAGGCTACTAGTACAACAAAAAAAATGATGCAGGTGATCACGTGAGAAAAAATACTAAAAACATTTCTTTTGGTGCAGTGCATAGATGTAGTTTTGAGCACTACACTTGTCATCATAATTTGGGAAAATTAAGAAAAAATTGAGCTCCGTTGTGATTACCATTACTAATAGGAAATAAGTTTCACCTTGATGAGTAGCTTCTCCATGCACGGAAAGCATCTAAGGAATCCAATAACTTGATCCAGATTGGGGCTGGTAGATTTTATTACCAACATCTTCACTGTGCGCACAGACTGCGTCAAGCTTTTGGGAATCATTTTCTGGATGACAGTCGTAAATACATCAAGAAGAAATTTAAAAATGTGAATTTCAAGAAGACGGAGAAGAAGATGAGTGTTGTACCTGAACGATTATGGATCCAATAAAGAGTTCGGAGAATTTGGCAGACGAGTAGACCGACGCTGTCAATTTCGGCGCGTCAATGATCCTGATTTTTGTTGGACCTTCTAGATCAGATACAAGCAATCTCTCAAGGAAAGGCGCATTCTCAATGACCATAACGTGGAATAGCTCAAGTGATCTCTTCCCAATTAATGTGTTGTTGTGGGGCCAGCAAGACACATAAATCCATCGGAGATTCGTCGAGGCGATGTGGAGGCTAATGAACCCATGGATCTGCCGAAGACGAAGGTACTTGAGCGCAGTACGGCCGTGGAGCAGGTGCTCCATAGCCTTCTTTGACATACCAATGTCGAAGACGTCGAGCTGCTTGTGTTGAGGGAGAAGAAGGGTGGGCACGACATTAATCTGGGGAAAATAGCAGCAGCCGAACCTGGCGTGGTGCAGCATTGGCGTGAGGCGGAGCATGGATGGTGGCAAAGAGCGACATCGTCCAGCTTCAAACCTGAGCTCCTCGAGCTGATCTAGGGCGGGGGATAAGAACCACTCGTCGAACTTGGCTTGGACCTTGCAGTTGGTACTGAACATGCGGATGTCAAGGCGTCTGGCTAGCCCAGGGTGCAATGCAAGGATCTTGGAGGCTGCGGCCGTGCATTTGCAATCCCCTTCACGGAGGCAGCTGTCGACGGTGAGGTTGAGGGGGACGCAGCGCCAGAGGGGGCGCCACCGCCGGGAGAGCAGGGTGGTCCACACGACAGATTTGGTGGGGAGGAGGGTGATGATGATGAGCAGCATGTCGTCGGGGAGGCTGCTGATGAAGTCCAGGCTAGTCGGATGCGGTTTTGGCTTGAGCTGCCTTCGCTTGTTGGCTGCCTCATCGTCCATCTCAGCCGGTAGTGACGCCGGTGTACAAGTGTGCTGGTGTGCATTGTGTGCTGGGTGTGCGCGAGTGCGTCCTTGCGTGCATGCCGCGCAGTGATGTAGTGTGTGCATTGTCATAGTGTGTGTAGTAACGCGGAAGAAGTGGCTATGAATCAGAAATTATTGTGGCACATCTTACTAAACTGAATGATATAGCCACCCTATTTACTCATGAGAAAAAAAATTGCTACTACTATATTCTTAAGTTGTTTCCTTTCTCATTAAAGGGTGATGCTAAGATATGGTTTAATTCTCTTACTCCTGGTTGTGTGCGTAGTCCCCAGGATATGATATATATATATATATATTACTTCTCTGAAAAATATTTTCCTGCTCATAAGAAACATGCTGCTCTACAGGAAATATTTAACTTTGTGCAAATTGAAGAAGAGAGTCTCCCACAAGCTTGGGGGAGGCTTCTCCAGTTACTTAATGCTTTGCCTGATCACCCTCTCAAGAAGAATGAAATACTTGATATCTTTTATAATGGACTAACCGATGCTTCTAGGGACCACCTAGATAGTTGTGCTGGTTGTGTTTTCAGGGAACAAACTATTGAACAAGCTGAGGAATTATTGAATAATATATTGAGTAATGATAATGATTGGACTCTTCCTGAACCACCGCCTAAGCCAACTCCGAAGAAGAGGGGTATTCTATTTCTCAGTCCTGAAGATATGCAAGAGGCAAAGAAATCTATGAAAGAAAAAGGTATTAAAGCTGAAGATGTTAAGAATTTACCAACTATTGAAGAAATACATGGTCTTAATACCCCGACACAGGTAGTAGAGGTAAATTCTCTCTGTAGATTTGATGAAGGTGATATTCCTTATACTAAATCTGTTAGTCAATGCTTAGATGAATTTGATAACTTTATTGTTAAACAAGAAAACTTCAATGCGTATGTTAGTCACTACTGCAGGATGCTGCTAACACGACACTACGATCAGAGACCCTTTGACAAAACTTTGTGCGATGCATTAATCGCAAACGGTGATGTAAAAAAACCGTCAAAAAAGATGCAAAACGTTTGCGATGGCGGATACATCAAATACAGTTCAGATTTTAGTTGCGTGTGCGATGCTGGGCATACGGTTGATCCATACGAACTGTTTGCGATTAGACAGAACAACAGAAACGGGCAGCCATATCAATGTGTGTGTGATATACGGCATATAGTTCACTCCGATGAACTATTTGCTATTAGGGAAAGCAAAAGAAATGGTCAGCCAGATCAAGGTGTGTGTGATATACGGCATACGGTTCACTCGAATGAACTGTTTTTGATTAGGGAAGAGAACAGAAATGGTTCAACTTAACAAGATGTGTGTGATACGCGGCAAACAGGTCTATAATCGAAAATGTGTGGGAAGACCGATAACAACACAGACGATTCCTATTAACAAGCCGTGTGTGTTGTGAGCAAACAATTGCTGGTATACAATTGTCAGTGATTGATGAAATCATCATCGACGGGTTCCATTGTTTAGTCCGTGTGCGATGTGATTTGCTCTATCCACACAACATCTACGCTCTGTCTACAGAGCATCAACATATATACTTAAAAAGACAACATTGCCAAACCAAATTAAGCATACAACTACACAAAGTGACTACACACATAACATTTCCACACACCAAAGTAAGCAATTACATGCATACTAAACTAGGAGAAACGAGCATCTAATCATCTACTTCTTGTTGCGATGACGCTTGCCATTGCTCTGCTTCTGGCTGGATCCCTGGCCGTTTTGGGGAAGGAGGCACTTCCTCATGTCAATGATCCGCCTGTACATCTCGTAGCTCGTGTACACCTCCTTGGCCGCATACACGACGCGAGCTTTGTCGAGTTTCTCCATCCAGGCCGAGTGCCAAGCACGCTTGTCCTTGTTGCAGGAATCCTTCATGTCTCTGTAGTAGGGATTGATGATGGCCTCAGTGAGGTGAACCAGTGAGTCCTTCTCATGCTCGTTGCTACCCCAGATTTTGTATTGGCCCTGGATGTCGACAAGATTCTGGCAGGCGATGCCCGAATTCTTGAGCACCTTTACATCGTTGGTGATGTCCACCGTAGCGAACATGTAGTGGGGGCTGTTGACAAACCTGGCGAAACGCTCGCAAGGCCTTGTGGCCAGGCAGTAGTGGTAGACGAGGACATGATTGCGCACGCACATCTGGGCGATGGTGACCTTGGGACGAGACTCGACATGAGCGCGGGTGTACTCGAGGTCAAACCCAACCACCTTGTACTTCTCCTCAACAAGCAACAGCTCCATGATGTCGATGGAGTGCTCCACCCAGATCGGGTTGTTGGTGTACACCACCGAGAGCTCCATGAACCTTCAGTGGGTGTCCACCACGGCATGCATGGTGAACTGCTACTCATCGTCAGCAGCCACTCGGAGCGCAATTGGAGCCGCGCAGGATACCCTCCAAGAATTTGTCGTGGTGGGTGTGCTTCTTGCAATGGTGGGGCGCCATCGAAAGGTTGAAGAGACACAAGGGTTAAATGGCCGCTGTAATAAATGGGGGTCGGCCTGCCTGTAATCGTCACGTCTTGTCACCGTGTTCATAGCGGAGGATTCCAGTGCACGCTTGACAACACTGCACCGCACGCGTTTCGTTTGACCACGTGTGGGCTCGAAGAGGTGCCAAATGTATCGTCGGTGAGCCTATTCCCGTGCTACCGCACAGTTTACCATGCAAGCTTCCCGCCCGGCTAGTTTGGCCACGCGTCGGCTAGAAGAGGGACAAATCATGGGCGTTTATTGGCAAAAAGCTTTGTAAAAATGAAGTGTGTGGAATGACTTCGGTCATAAGTTTACCCGTGGGTGATGAGGTCAAAGTTACACAGAAGGGTGATGATGGACACTCGAGTGCGATAATTAATTCTGCGCTCTACAGGGCACACGGTTGAAGAAAGCAACTATGTGCAATAATGTCGAAGATCGCAGTCGAGTTAGCTATACAGATCGTGTGCTATGAGATCGACAAGGTAAACAGATTCGAGAATGGTTAATAAAATCTAAGTCCATTGCATATTAAGGCCAAAATAGTGCTACCAATATACGAGTCTCATACGATGCCATTTCAACGATTGTACCACAAAAGCTCAAAATATTACAAGGTTCAAATTCCAGAGTTATATGGCTCAAACTCGAAGATTACAAGGTTCAAATTGATACTAGAAATGAAATTCAGCTCATCAACTGCAAACACTCGCGCTGATCCATTGAACATGGATATTAGAGAGGTTCAAACTAATATTACCACTTGTAAGTCTGGTTTCGAAACCTCATAATTTTTGCGAAGGGGTCAGCCATTGAGAAGTCATGTATGGGGTTGACACAATGACTTCCGATTACTCTGTCATCTGAAGTTCCAAAATGAAATTCAGCATTTTTGGAGCCTATTCCATTCTGCCGCAGCCGCCGGCGCTGATCAACAAACCATTCATTTTTGCGAAATAAATGTAGGGCAAACCTCATTACCTTCAGCACCCTTGCTCTAACAACAAAGAACCTGGTGAATATAATCTCTAGTAAGGTCCCTCGGTAGGAGTTCAAAGTAATTTCTGAGAGATGCAGATCTAGGCATTCAATGTGATTGTTATATTGTATCACATTATCCACCACCGGGCCTAATCTTATCTGCAAACAAAGAAAACGTGTTAGTGCCTACATGCAGTTTTGAACACTACTACAGGCCTATTTGGTTTGTAGGATTTGTAAAATGCACTAACATGCCATCTTCGATCCGACATGATTAATATGGGCATTTGATTACAATCTAGAAAAATGTAGCCTTCTTCACAAGAGGTTGGAGTGGATGAAAAGTTCCCTAAGAAAACTAGTACAGATGAATCCAAAGGAGAAATGCTTATGGATTGTAACCATATGGACCAAGCAACCAATATGGGGGGAAACATGTATGTACTGAAATCCTCCAAAAAATCCTTCAGAAATTGTAGTACATTGTCATTGTAAACTTGGAAAAAGGTGTCACAAATTGAACTCCCTTATGGTTAACATTTAACAGGAAAGGAACATCACCTCCATATATAGCTTCTCCAGGCACGGAAAGCATCTTAGGAAACTGACAACTTGCTCCAGGTTGGGGCCGATAGATTCTAGTGCCAAGACCTTCACTGTGTGCAGTTTCAGGGTCAAGCTTGTCGGAATCATATTCTGGATGACAGACGAACATACATCTTCAAAATTAGAAATAATGTTAATTTCTAGAAGGAGAGGTAGAAGGCGGCTGTTGTACCTGAACGGGTGTGGATCCAATAACAAGTTCGGAGTATTTGTCAGACGAGTAGCCCACCACTGTCAATTTCGGCGCAGAAATGACATTGATTCTTGTTGGACCTTCTTGATCAACTACAAGTAATCTCTCAAGTGAAGGTATGTCATCAATGACCATACCATGGTACACATCTTGTGATGTCTTCTTGCAGCACCAGCAACACACATAAATAGTCCGGAGAGTCATGGAGGTGATGTGGAAGCTACTCAATCCATTGATCTCATGAAGACGAAGGTACTCGAGTGCAGTACAGCCACGGAGCAGGCGCTCCATGTCACCGTTTGGGAGGCAGACGGCGACGAGCTCGAGGTGCTTCAATCATGGTAGAATAAGAGCGGGCGCGTCATTAAGGGGGGATGGCAGTTCCTGAACATGGCGACGCGCAGCATGGGCGCGAGGCGGAGCGCAGATGTTGGCAGCGAGCGCATATGCCCATCATCAAAAGTGAGCTCCTCGAGCTGATCTAGGGCGGGGGATCGAAATCAGTCGTCAAGCTTGGCTCAGTCCTTGCCGTTGGAACAGAACTTGTCCATGCTAAGGCCTCTGGTTGGGCCAGGGTGACTGCCGAGGATCTTGGAGAACGCATCCAAGCTTTTGCAATTGCCATGGCAGAGCTCGTGGGTGTCGATGAGGTCAAGAGGGGTGGAGTTCCATAGGGGGTGCCACCGACGGGAAAGGACGGTTGTCTGCGCCCCATATTTGATTGGGAGGAGGGAGATGATGACTGTCAACATATCATTGGGGAGGCTGCTGATGAAGTCCAGGCCTGCTAGAGTCGCTTGCTGTTCTTGTTCGACCCGCCTCCGCTTGTTGGCAGCCCCGTTCTCCACCTCGGGAGTCTCCTTGTCAGCGGCGCTTTTTGATAGAAGTGGGAGTACAGTGAATATTTAGTTAAAACAGGGCAATAGAAAAGTGTATTGGTAACTAGAAGTTAGTAGGTAGGAATAGAGTAAGAAAATGGAATAACAATTGGTTGCTTAAATACTACACAATTCATTTGATATTGCTGGGTAAGTCAACATGCAGATACTTGAAAAGAACACTTACTTTGAACAAAGTCTGGACGGATGATATCGTCGGGGAAGTTAGCATATATCTCATGACCAGGCTCTTTTATGTGCAGTGCAATTTTAGTGCCAGCTTTCAGTACATAAAACTTAGAAATTTCTTTCCAAAGGCCAGTGCCAAAATAGGAGTCACCACGTTCATCAAGTCTTACAGTAGCAATGATTGTAAATCCATGGTTTCTGTTCAGTCTGACATCCCTGCAATCTTGATTTATGTAAAGGGAAAGATTGTGTACTACAAATTCTGTTGCATAGCAAGGGATGTGCTGCAGAAAATGGTAGGATTGTTAAAGAAAATATGGTAACATGGAAATATGGGCCAAAATTGAAAGAACTGTACATCAGTTGAAATCAAAGGACATAAATCTATAATTAAACATATAGGGTAAACATAATGTCATGGAAATATGATAGTAATCGAAAGAATAATACATCATTAATTTGCCTAATATAGAACAAAGAGGGAAAATATCCCCTTTGACGTATATGCTGCATGTGGCACCTTTTATCAAAATGTAGCAATATTTAGTATATGTTCAGGAAAGTAGGCCATGCCAACCGATTTAGGGTGAGATCGAACATACCGTGCGCATCCTCAAGTCATCTGGTACGGTGAGATGGAACTCCATGGATGTCTGGCGGAGGCCGCAAAGTCATGATGTGTCCGCGCACTGAAAACTCTATGAATGAAAGAAAACCCTCCAATCAGCTCGAATAAAAATGAATTCATGGCAAATTTGGCCGGGTGATTAAAGGAGGCAGATGAACTGGGATAAGAGATGAGATAATATCTCATTAAATTAGTTACCTTATTGTCCATGAGAAAAAACCCTCAATACGACGGATTCCCCAACCGGGCGGAGCTTGGTCGACCGCGAGCAGCGTCGAGAAAGTCGATGGTGATAGGCGGCGGCAAGCGGAAGTGGCGAAATGCGCTGGGGTTTGCCGGCAGCCTAGCGTCGGCGGCAGGCGTCGAGCTAAGTGGTTGCCGCGGCGATAGGTGGTGCCATGCATAGACGCGGAGGAGCTTGTGCAGGTATGAATGGGGACCGGAGGGGGTGGCGGGCGGGGTGAGGGTTTTTGTGACGTGGGGATGGTGAGGGTTTTCTTTTTTTTTTTAATTGGGTGGTAAGGGTTTTCTGTCCCACAACGAGTTTCGGAGGCAACGGTTTGCTAGAGACAACCGTGTGTGATTGACGTAACAGGGAAAATGAAAGTCATTGCACACGGTTCCAATTTAGGAATCGTGTGTGATTGACGTACTACCTCCGTCCTGGCTTATTGGTCCCCTTTGTAATTTGTACCAAATTTTGACCAAAGATTTAACTAACAAATGTTTATGCATGTCACCAAAAATTATATCATTGAACACTATGTTCAAATACGCATCCAACGATATAATTTTTGCTGACCTGCACTAGCATTTTTTCAGTTAAATCTTTGGTCAAAATTTAACACAAATTACAAAGGGGACCAATACACCAGGACAGAGGTAGATTCCATCAACCCAACTGATTGCGTCCATATCCCACATTTAGACATAAGTAAACATAGATTAAACATACTCAGACATAGATAATAAGCGTACACAAGCATAGTTCAACCAGAAGTACATAGTTCAACCATCATTAAGCATACTCAAGCGTACATAGTTTGATCCCACATCTCATCTCATCTGCCGGCACGATCCCGAAGCTTCTCCAGATACTCGATGTACGTGGCGTGCGCCACCCTGCGAGAATACTTCTGCTTGAAGGAACCAATGGCTCATCCTCTTGCATACGCCAGAACACTTTGATACGCGTCATGAAGCTTTTGGTTGCAAAATGGGCATCGATAGCCGCCGTCCCAGGTCCTAATACGCTAGTTATGCATACCCGCATAAAGCTCCCTCGGGATTTGCCTCTTGTACCTCCTCTGGCCATCTTCATCCTTGATGTCCACATCGTCAAACAGCACCTATGCAAATAGTAAAAAAAATGTGGCATCAAATTAATGTTTACAAACTAATCTCTAGCGAACATTTGGCAGTTGCCAAAATTTGGCATCAAATCAATGTTTACATGCCGTGAAGTAGGATTAGGAATTTATGGCTATTTTTTTATACATATCCAGAGATTATGGTTCGATTTTTAAGCACAATCGTCTATGTACAGACCAATCTTGAAGAAAATAATGGCACAAACATATATGTAGGTCATTCAAAATCAATTGTCAAGTCCTGGCAAGGAATTATTAGCACGAACACTAACCCTAGTCGGATTACTAGCAGAAATCATTTGCACAGATGAAACAACTAATCACTTATCACTTGTACCATTCAAACAATCAATACACTACACGGATCTAATGAAACTTACTCAGATTTCATGGATTGGGAGAACATAACCATAGGATTTCTATTCCAAAAAGGGGGAGGCAGGAGTAACCAGAGAAGCCCTAGGATCTATTTGACACATAAATGGGTATAGATGACTAACCGGTTGTCCGTCGTCGTCAGAGTCGTCGCCGGAGTGGTCGTCGGCTACAAGAAATACGTCAACTTGTGACCATCACTATTGGTCACTGAATGGTCATTGTTTTCCATTTGTGACCTTTTTGTGACCAAAAACAGATGGTCAAAAGCTGGCCGTCGTAAACTGAAATTAACGACCTTCTTCGGGATAAGGTCGTGGAAGGTAACGACTCAACGACCTTTTGTTTTGGTTGCTGGCTGTCTACCCAGGCCACGTTGGATCCGACGTGGCTAGCTGACGTGGCAAAATTGCGACCAAATGAAAAGGTCGTTGATAAGAATCAGCCCGGTCCAATTCGACGCTTTACATGGGCCGAGCCCACTAATTCAGCCCATTTAGTATGTTTTCCCTGGTAATTTCTGCATGGGCCATACCCAACAATTTGGCCTTTTTGTTTTCTGAGGTTCTTCCATATTAGGGGGGCCTCGGCCTTTTTTGCAGTATATTTTTTTTATTTCCTGAGGATTTTTTCGTTTCACTTTTTAAACAGTCCAATGCTTGTTGGGCTGTGGCCTTTTTCAGCCCAATTAGTTGTCCAGTATTAGATCTCAGATTTTGAAAGAAATGTTTGGACAAAATTGTTTCATATTCAAATCAGGAAAACTCCATGACGAATTCAAATCATCACATCACATCATGTCGAATTCATATTCATATCACATCACATAACACATCTCCTAGGTTTAGATAACATAACATAATCATCTCAGAAATACATTTCCTTACACAGGAATTATGGCACATCTGCTACTACCCTAACATGTACGTATATGCATGTGTGCTTGCTTGACCGGCGCATGCATCACTGTAGCAGCCAAGCAAGTAGGCATCATTGACGTCTACTCACAGCTTTCCTCGCACCAGAGAAAGAGTCAAAACAAATAATATTAGACCATAATATGACACCAGACCACAAATTAGTAACTTTAAATTAGAAAGTGTATCCACATCACAATAAAATAGTCCCAGACCATCACACAGAAGCAAAATACTATGAACTAATGATTAGTAGACACAGACATGATTCAGCTACGCAATGGCTACCACAAGCAAAAGTGACAACTGTGTAAGCAAGCTGCTAGTGTACACAAGGTGATTGAGCTCCTGCTGTTTAGTATGTATACATGGTAGGCTACTGCTGCTAGTGTTCTAAACCAACAGAGCATGCTATAGGAGCAGGAAATAGGGAGCTAGGGCTAGAAGATGGAGCCGACTCACCGGAGAGCTTGTGGTCGCTGCCGTACACAGCCGCCGTCACACCGGTCGCCTCAAGAAGCACCACCGTGCCGGAGACGGTGCTAGACGTGAGCAAGAGCAGAGCACCTGCTGCATCCATTTCAAAATAGAACAAGAGCAAAAAATTAGGAAGGGTTGCAAACTCATTCATTCTCCGGGCAGTTTGATTCGATTGACAGACAGCAGCAGGATGAGGGTAGCATCTCAATTTCAACAGCAACAGTAGCGGTAGGAATGTAGGATTGAGCTGGACAGATAAATGAACAGGAGGGAGCAGGGAGCGACCATAACACAAAAATGAACAATTCCTAAATGTAGCATGGAACAAGCAGTGACACACCCAGGCATTCGTCAACCAACATCTACTACACAAGAGCATACAGTACTCAACATTCACTCAAAGTATGTTGTGTAGGATGGCACCATTCCATTTTCACTCAAAGTACAATAGTACATCACTTTTTTGGATGACCACCAAAGGCAAAACTACTCCTGACTATGATCATCAACATCTACTACTCCTAACTACTCCCTGTGCAATCCTACTCTACAGTAAAACTTCCTCACCCTCCATTTACAGTACTCCTAATGCTTGGAGTAGTTCAAGCAGTACTGCAGTAAAACTACTCCTAATGCTACAGCACTTAACAGCAAGTGAAATTACTGTGATGTGCAAAATTTACAGTAAATACTCCACTGAATATTACTGAAACTTAACAGAAGTTAACTAAGCTTTTTTAGTTTCAGAATATACAAGTCGGAAAATAAGCTTGCAAGCAAGTTTATGTAAGTAATGCACACTGGAGTACAATACTTCTATGGATTTCTGCAAATAATTCATGATTTTCTAACTACTCAAAGATGTCCAGTTAATTAACTGGAAAAGTAAGTAAACTTGCAAACTGAGAAAATCTGGTCAGACCACTTCCAATATCTTCGGTGAGAGTACATGTTCAGAAAAAATACTTAAATATCTACTGCAAGAACTTGTTTACTCCTGCAGATTTGCTTGCATGTTCAGAATCTGGAAATATTCAGAATACTTACTGAAAAATACTGTTAAATGTTGACAAGTTAAATCTTGTTGAATCTTGTTAAATACTCCAAGCAAAATTACTCCACACATGTATAGTTCAATCTTGTTAAATACTCTAAGCAAAATTACTGGAGTACTACAAGTTAAGTGTGTTGCACATGTCTCAGCTGGACTGAGAAACAACCATCCACGGCAATGAAACAGAGGAAAGAGCATAGAGGAGGTCACCATGGCATGGCAGAGAGGCCATGTCGAGGATGGTCGGTTTATAGCCATCAGGGGAGGGAACGCACACCTGCACTTCCGCGAGGGGGACACCTGCACACATGGCAGAGAACCCACGTCGGCTGCTGCAGGGCTTGAGCTGCACACACACACACATGTATCAGAAGCAATTGAGTCAACACTCTCCACAGGTAAGAGGCAAGCTGGCACTCAGTTGAGATAATAGCAAGAGACATGCGTACCTGAAGGGGCGAGCGATTGGTCCGAGCCCGAAGAGCAGAGGAGGCATGGCGGCGGCATGGTGTTGCGCCTTGGAAGCCCGGGAATGTGGTGGTACAGATGGTCAAGGATGAAGAGGAGCAGAGCGGGCCTTGGTTGCCAGCTAGATGCGTCCCTCCTGCTCCTCGAGGATGGGTGAGAGGATGAAGGCGCGGATCTGGACAGAGACGATGAAGGCGCGGAGCGAGGGGGGCATGGGGGCATGCTGCGCGCTGGTGGAACTCGCCGGAATCCGCTGGCGTGGGCGGCGGCGGTGGCGTCGAGTCGTGTGGGAGATAGATAGGTGCGCCCCTCCTGCCATTGTCGCCATCCCGTCCACGGCCATGGTGACCTGCCGAAAAGGAACACGAGATGAGGAGGGGTGAGGTGAGAAGAAGATGGTTCACGAAGGAGGGGAGGGGCTTACCGGTGCCGGATCTGGCCAGCTCCGGCCTCGCCATCACAGGAAGTGGCGAATCCCGACGAATTTAGGGGTGGCAGCCAAAACCCTAGGTAGCCAAGGGGGCGGTGGAGGGCGGGAGCGCCGATTCTGGCAGGAGGCGAGGGAGGAGCGGACCTTGGGGACCTCAGGGGCATGTTGCGCGCCGCTGGAGCTCGCCGGAACTGGCCGGCGTGGGTGGTGGCGGCGGCGAGGGAGAGAGACGCGAGCGAGGGGTTGGGTGGGCTAGGATTTCATGGGTGGATGAGGATGAGAGGGATGAGAGGGACACGGGGTGGGGTGATTCCGGAGAGGGATGAGAGCGACCAGGGAGATGTGGGCTGCCGTTGGATCCAGTAGCATCCGACGGTGCTTAATCCATGATCCGCGTGAGATGCTTTTGGACCAATCAAAATGCAGTACCTCTTTGATGATGTTATGACCATTCAATTTGGTCGTAATCGATTAAAAATAAGATGATAAATCATGCCAGTTATTTTACTATCTAGGAAATTTATAAAACTAAATAGAAAAGAAAAAGCTTCACATTGTGCCACCAAATGTGACCTACTTTTTAGTAAAAATAACAAACTCTGAATAAAGAAATAACATAAAAAAGTGTTCTCGGAGATGAGTTTTTTTACAAAATAATCATTTTTTGAGTGCCAAAATGAGTTTTTTTTGTGAAGCACCTACCATATATTAGTTGCAAAATTGGACAAAATCAATTTTCTAAAATATTAGGCCATATTTAATGCACAATATGAGGTCATTTAAAAAAGTGTTCTCAGAAACGAGCTACCATGTGTGAAGATTCATGGCTTTCAAGCAAAATGATCAATCTTATGGCCACATTCATGGCATAGTTTGTTCAAATGACCTCATATTGTTCACAAGGGTGCATCTTGGAATGGCAAACAATGTTGCCTAAGGAAATTTTCATTTTCTTTGGACGAAAAAAATCATTTTTAAAGTTTTTGAGTGCCCAAAATGAGGTTTTTCGTGAAGAACCTACCAAATAATTGTTGCATAATTGGACCAAATCAATTTTCTAAAATACTAGGCCATATTCAATGCACAATTTACCAAATGGTTGGGTGTCAAAAGCTTTTATCCACCTCTCGTGAAAAAGACAAATTTTTGCCGATTCAGCAGGAAGCGGGTCAAATTTGAACTGCAGCTGCCTCATAGTTTGCTCTTTATTTTTCCCAAAAATCATTTTTAGGTACAAAAGTATCTATTTAATCACAAAAACACCAAAAGTTTTCCAAGATTCATCCACTAGCTAGGAACGGTCATGCCCGCCGTTTTGACCGCATTTTGAAACGGGCATTAAAAATTCAAAAAAAATCAAAAAAAACGGAAAACCTTCGCATTGTGTCATTATATGTGGCCAAGTTACCAGGAAAAATAATAAACTTGTAATACGATAATTATTTTAAAAAAGTGTTCTCAGAAACGAGCTATCATGTGTGGAGATCAATGGCTTTCAAGCCAAATGATCAATCTTATGGCCACATTCGTGGCATAGTTTGCTCAAATAATCTCATATTGTGCACAAGGGTGCATATTGGAATGGCAAACAATGTTGCCTAAGGAAGTTTTCATTTTCTTTGGACGAAAAAATCATTTTCCATTTTTTGAGTGCCCAAAATGAGGTTTTTTTTGTGAAGAACCTACCAAATAATTGTTGCAAAATTGGACCAAATCAATTTTCTAAAATACTAGGCCATATTTAATGCACAATTGACCAAATTTTTGGGTGTCAAAAGCTTTTATCCACCTCTCGTGAAAAAGACAAATTTCTGCCGATTTAGTAGGCAACGGGTCAAATTTGAACTGCAGCTGCCTCATAGTTTGCTCTTTATTTTTACCAAAAATAATTTTTAGGTACAAAAGTATCTATTTAATCAGAGAAACACCAAAAAAAATTCAAGATTCAACCATTAGCTAGGAACGGTCATGCCCGCCGTTTTGACCGCATTTTGAAACGGGCATTAAAAATTCAAAAAAAATTGAAAACCTTTGCACTGTGTCATTATATGTGGCAAAGTTACCAGGAAAAATAATAAACTTGTAATACGATAATTATTTTAAAAAAGTGTTCTCAGAAACGAGCTATCATGTGTGGAGATCAATGGCTCTCAAGCCAAATGATCAATCTTATGGCCACATTCATGGCATAGTTTGTTCAAATGATCTCATATTGTGCACAAGGGTGCATATTGGAATGGCAAACAATGTTGCCTAAGGAAGTTTTCATTTTCTTTGGACGAAAAAATCATTTTTCATTTTTTGAGTGCCCAAAATGAGGTTTTTTGTGAAGAACCTACCAAATAATTGTTGCAAAATTGGACCAAATCAATTTTATAAAATAGTAGGCCATATTTAATGCACAATTGACCAAATAGTTGGGTGTCAAAAGATTTTATCCACCTCTCGTGAAAAAGACAAATTTCTGCCGATTCAGTAGGAAACAGGTCAAATTTGAACTGCAGCTGCCTCATAGTTTGCTCTTTATTTTTCCCAAAAATCATTTTTAGGTACAAAAGTATCTATTTAATCAGAGAAACACCAACAGTTTTCCAAGATTCAACCACTAGCTAGGAACGGTCATGCCCGGCGTTTTGACCGCATTTTTAAACGGGCATTAAAAAATCAAAAAAATGGAAAACCTTTGCATTGTGTCATTATATGTGGCCAAGTTACCAGGAAAAATAATAAGCTTGTAATATGATAATTATTTTAAAAAAGTGTTCTCAGAAACGAGCTATCATGTGTGGAGATCAATGGCTTTCAAGCCAAATGATCAATCTTATGGCCACATTCATGGCATAGTTTGTTCAAATGATCTCATATTGTGTACAAGGGTGCATCTTGGGATGGCAAATAATGTTTCCTAAGGAAGTTTTCATTTTCTTTGGACGAAAAATTCATTTTCTATTTTTCGAGTGCCTAAAATGAGTTTTTTTGTGAAGGACCTACCATATATTTGTTGCAAAATGGGACCAGGTCATTTTTATAATATATTAGGCCATATTTAATGTACAATTGACAAAATGGTTGGTCGTCAAAAGTATTTATACACCTCTGGTAAAAAATACAAATTTTCGCTGATTCAGTAGGAAGCGGGTCAAATTTGAACTGCAGCTGCCTCATAGTTTGCTCTTTATTTTTTCCAAAAATCATTTATAGGTACATAAGTATCTATTTAATCAGAAATACATGGGTTGGTGGCGATACATTGAGGTTTGGATGGTGGTCGAGGGCCGCAACTCCAGAGCGCGTAAACTCGCATGCCCGCCACATGGTCACCGCATGACCGTGGTGTTGCCACGCGTTTCGGGCGGCCTAGGTATGTCTAGTGGGTTGGGCACTCCCCTGATAGGTATCAGGAAGAAGAAGGCAATAGAAGAATCTCACGAGGAGACTGAACTGAGCTCAAACATGAATTAGCACCCAAGTGTTTGATTAGTGGTGGGGAAAATGCACATGGCCAATGGGCCTGAGTTTTGGCCGAGGATGATCATCTACTAAGGACACTATCTTGGAAAATTTGCAGCTCAAATGGAGGAGCCTAGGTGTCACTTGCTTTGCAACGTACCACACTGGAAAGAAATATGAATGTTGAAGCTAGACTCAAATGAATGAATGGATTGATCTGAAGTTTGGAGGTGGATGATGATTTGGGCATATGAAGGCACTTTAAAATTTTCATACCATTTGGATAAATAAAAATGGTACTTCCTTCACAGTGCTCTCCACTGAACAGAAAATTGGGAAAAATGCTGAGGGAAATTGGCTAGAATAAATGAGCTAAAATTTGGGGGAGGGAGGTTCTATGGGCAGGGTCATGTCGTGGTAAATTTTCAGCAATTATAAATTAACATAAAACATAGTTGCTTCACAAACTGAAAATATCACCAGAAACAAAAGATTGGATGCTGAGCACACATGTATTGTTAGATGGGGCTCAAATTTTGTGGAGAGCTATGATTTGGGAATATAGAAGATGTGGCAAAAATTTAGCTCATTAGGATATGCCTAGCTAGTACTTCCTTCACAATAGTTCGAGCTGAACAAAAACTTTGGAAATTTGCCGAGGAAGATTTACCAGGCAAATGGAGTTGAATATTGTCATGAGGCAATGATTTGGATAGTAAAGAATGCCCAATTTTTTTGGGAATTTTGGGAATGACAGAAATATAGGTTGCTTCACAACCTAGGGCAAAAATTGACACATGGACATGACACATAGGCAAAACTGATGAGGTGGTGCCTAGTCATAGCAATCCACCACAATTTACAAGGTTATGACCATCTATACTGGTCGTGATCAGCTAGAAATAAGGCAGCGGACCAGTGCTGTCTGCTTTATGACCATTTCGTGTAAAGAAATTATGACCTTTCTGACCAAAATGGTCGTTATAGTTTAGGGTTTGGAGCCCCCCGAACAGCTTTTGACCAATTGGTCTCAAATGGTCATAGATTTATGACCAATTCTTCCAGGGTCACTGACAGAAGGTCACAAGTTGACATATTTCTTGTAGTGAGTCATCGCCGGGGTCGTCGCCCGAGTCGTCACCGGAGTCGGTGTGGACCTCCGGCTCCGGCTGTGGAAGCATGACGCCGTCGACAACGTCAGGGTACAGCGATACCTCACCGGCGGTGACATCAACCTCTGTCCCCATCTCCACGCCGTGCTCCGGTGCTTCAGCAGCCCCGGCGTCGCCACTCCCTCCGATGGGGCGCTTCGGCGGCATCCTCATACACTGACAGCTTTGAGGACTGAGAGCGGCGTCGTGGATGCGAGCGGAGAGAGAGGATTGTGTGTGTGGCGAGGATGGGGGGTGCGGCCACTTGGGCGCGCCATTAATATGGAGTAGTGGGAGAGAGGCGGGCGGCGGTCAAACCGCTTGCTCGCCTCCCGGTGAGCATGCGCACCAGACTACTGGCATGCCTACCATTGTTTCACATAGCTACTCGCACGCCTCCCGGTGACACTGTGCAGCGAGCACGCCTCCCGTCAATTCACACACCTGCATGCACGCCTCCCGGTCTTCCTGCGCAGCGGACTGCTCGCATGCGTCCCATCAACTCACGCCTGCTCGCACGGCACACGGGTCGCGTGGCGGCACGTATATTGTTTTTCTATTTGGATGATTAATGATGCCGCTTTATTGCTTAACCAAAGCATGGCACGTATCCATTGTTGGTCTAACGCTCATGGTTCGAATAAATAATCTGTTTGTGATATTGGTTCCCAATTATTAATAATCTCCCGTTTGTAAGAAGATAAAGATTACATCAAAACTGATCTCAAATTTGACAAAAAAAGTACAATGCCACTTTGTATTGGTGTCCATATGACAACACGATAAGTTTCATGAATTTCAAATAAGTTTTGGATGTACTAGAATTTAAAAATCAAGATTCTCAATGTTTGAAACTTCTTGCACGGGGAGTAAACATGCACCCAGTGAGACACATGTGTTTTTGCAATCCATTTAGGTGCACTGTCACGTGTGCATGTAGCTTAAATTTGATTTTTGCACATTATACCCCTAGAAAATCAATCAATGTACTAAAATATCTTAATGATCTCTGTTTTTTTGTCAAAATTAAAACGTCCCTCCTTTGGTAACATATGTTCACCGCGGGATAATTTAACATGAGATGTGAAGGGCTTGATGATCTTACCACTCCTTTTTCTAAAGAGGAGGTTGATCATGTAATCAGGGAGATGCTGGCGGACCGAGCTCCTGGACTGGACGGATTCACAGGTCTTTTCTTAAAACGTTGCTGGCCAATCATCAAGCAAGACTTCTACAACCTATGCAATCAATTTCACGAGGGAAATCTTAACTTAGGGAGCATTAATGATGGCTTCATCACTCTGATCGCGAAAACCAATTCGCCTGAAACCATCAATGATTATAGGCCAATCACTCTACTCAATTGTTGCTTGAAAGTGATCACAAAAATCTTGGCCAACCGTCTGCAAAAAGTCATACTGAAAATCATTCATCGCAACCAATATGACTTCCTTAAGGGTAGATCCATCCAAGATTGCCTCGCATGGGCGTACGAATACATTTATCAATGCCAAAGCTCAAAGAGGGAGATAATTTTGCTCAAACTAGACTTTGCCAAGGCATTTGACACAATTGAACACGAGGCCATGATCGAGATTATGCAGAACATGGGATTCAATGAAAAGTGGTTTAGCTGGATCAGGTGCATTTTCTCTTCAGGGAAATCCTCTGTCCTTCTAAATGGAACTCCTGGACGACAATTTCATTGTAAGTGTGGAGTGCGGCAAGGTGATCCTTTTTTCCCTCTCCTTTTTGTCCTAGCGGCTGATCTCCTACAAGCAGCTATAAATGATGCTTTTGCACGAAACCAAATACAATTGCCCTTCCCCATCGACCAACCAAAAGGACTACCCGGTCATACAGTACGCTGACGACACCATCCTAATTATACCAGCATGCCCTTTGCAAGCAGTGGTCGTCAAGGAGATTTTAACTGATTATGCCACCTCTGTTGGCCTCAAGGTAAATTTCCACAAGTCAACTCTCATGTCGATTAATTGTGAACCCGACAGATGTGCTCAACTGGCTACTATATTTGGATGTGTTGTTAGAAAAATGCCTTTTACCTACCTCGGATTACCTCTAGGAACCACAAGACCAACTATACAAGAGCTCATGCCCCTTGTCTGCAAGGTGGAACGTCGACTCTCAGCCACGCTCAACATGATCTCTTATGGAGGGAAACTCTCACTGCTCAATTCAGTGATTACATCTCTGATCATCTTCGCGCTTTGCACTCTCAGACTGCCAACCAAAATCATTGAACTACTGGATAAGATACGTAGGAAATGCTTGTGGATCAAGAAAACTGATCAAGGAGATAAATGCAACTCTCTAGCGTCTTGGGACATGGTCTGCAGACCAAAAGAGAGTGGTGGCCTTGGCGTGCTAAATCTCAGATTGTAGGGCGACGCATTGCTACTCAAATACTTGCACAAATTTTATAATGATTGGGATGTGCCTTGGGTTCAGCTTATTTGGGACACCTACTACAAGGAGCAAATACCACACGCATCAGACCTGTGTGGTTCATTCTAGTGGAGAGACGTGACAAAACTCATCCCAACATATAGAGGAATCACAAAGGTTCAAATCACAAATGGTGCAAACGTACTGTTTTGGAAAGATGACTGGAATGACAACATATTGGCAGAAACTTACCCCAGGGCCTTTTCCTACACTACCAAAGAGGATATCTCGGTTAAGGATTCCTTGGCCATCACGTCTTTGCGAGAGGCGTTTCACCTACCACTCTCCCCACAAGCGCATGATGAGGTCAGATAGTTACAGCATGAAACAGCTGAAATCATCCCCTCAAGTGGGACCACAAACAAAGACTGTTGGACATATGTATGGGGGGCAAAGGAATTCTCTACCCATCAGTTCTATACATTCTATTTCAGAGACATTCAGGCTCACCAAGCATACAAGTGGCTTTGGAAATCCAAGTCAACAATGACGATTAAAGTCTTTGGATGGCTTCTTCTATCTGGCCGTCTCAACACAAGAAATATGCTCAAACGAAGACATTACAACATTGGAGATAACCATAATTGCATCCTTTGTGGACAACCCATTGAAGAAACACTTGAGCACTTGTTCTTTGAGTGCAATTTCAGTGTACATTGCTGGTCTACCATGAACCTCCCGTGGCCCCAAGGTACTTCCAGGCTCCAAAACATCACACTAGCCAAGCAAACGTGGGGCCAACCCCTTTTCATGGAAGCTTTTCTCCTGGCCGCCTGGAGCATTTGGAGAGAACGCAACAATAAACACTTCCGAGGAATTGCACCTTCAAAAGCATCGTGGCTACACAGACTCAAAACTGACCTCTCACTCCTTGCCTATAGGGTAAAGGAGAAGCATAGACATCTCATCACCCCTCTGATTTCCTCACTACACTAGGTTGAGAATACCACCCCCCAAAAGGGGGCTGCTTGTAATTACATTATGTAAACTCTATTCTTATATTTAATGAAAAGTTCATAGTAGGAGGTTCTCCTACTGTTTCCGGTCAAAAAAAACATGCATCGTAGTTGCGGTGGATTCGCGGTGTGTGTGTGTGTGTGTGCGTCTGGGGGTGGGGGTGGCTGGCAGTACACTACGAGTCGTGAGCCACCGTGTGGGTTGGCCATTTTGTGAGGCGGGTGCCACATCAGAGTCGTGAATTCGTTATTTAAAACATTACACAACCCTTTCATACATACATGTTTTGGCCACATGCAGTCGATGGTTGTCCTACATGACACTCACTCGTGTGTGACGCTTTCTGTGGGCCCACGAGGTCGTCGTCCATCACTTTGACCAACAGCCGGCAGACAGGTTAATTTGACCAGCAAGGTAGAATCTTTTTTTTTGTGTTATGGTGGGAGTATATATTACACGTCGAAGAGGTGGGACGGGACTAGCATATATACTATACGTATGCGTCCATGAACAAGTACACCTCACTCAATGTCGGGACTTTTCGGTTTTCGAGGCACGTACCACATCAAAGTTGTGAAATTGGCTATTCAAACATCACACGACGCCTCTTTGGGCCACATGCATGCAAGCGGTGGTTATCCTAGGACACTCACGTGTGACGCTTCCATCTGTGGGCCCGCGAGGCCATCGTCGATGCATGCATCACTTTGACCTACATCGGGAGAGGTTAATTAATTTCACCATCAAGAAGGATTCTTTTTTGCGTCGAAGAGGGGGAAGGGGACCATCATATGTAGTACGCTTCATGAACCTCGCTCTGTGTGGGGACTTTACAGTTTTCGAGGCATGTGCCACATCAAAGTTGTGCATTTTGGGTATTCAACATATGTTTTGGCCCACATGCAAAGCGATGGTGGTTGTCCTCTCGCACCCACTTAAGCGGTTATCAGCGATATCGATGCTTTCCATCTGTGGGCCCGCTTGGTCCATCACTACTTTGCCTGACAACGAGAGAGGTTAATTTGACTTAAGAGGGGATTTTATTTTTGTAATACGGTATATATATAGGTCATGCTTTGGGATGACATGATACAGTTTGAGCACACACATGCATGTGTACGCATGAATCCCTCCCATTGAGTCGAAGTGGCTAGTACCACGACACGTCATGAACCGATCTCGCTCTGTGTGGGGACTGTACGATTTTTTACGCACACGCCACATCAATGTTGTGAAATGGTATTCAAACATGCATGCACGCATCACCTCCATACATATGCATGTAGTGGTTGTCTTCGAATGGTACACTCCCTCGCATGGTTATCGGCGACAAGCCTATATATTCGTGGGCCCACGTGGACATCCATGATCACCTTGACCGACAACAAGATAGGTTACCATGGCGGATTCTTCCTTTGGTTCATGTTATTGTAGTATAGGTCATGGTGAGATTTAGACCTAATTAAGTTTGAGCGCATACTATGCATGCATGCATGCATGAATCCCCGTCATCGGCTTGAAGTGTGGTGTGACATACATATGCATCGTCAACTAACCCTCGCTCAGTGTGGGGATTTCTGGTTCGAAAGCACGATGCCACATCAAAGTTGTTCCATTGTGTATTCAAACAGACCTTTCCATACATATGTTTGTGCCACACGCAGGCAGTGGTTGTCTTCGGGGACTAGCTACTTGCGTGATTATTGGCAAGCTAGCCCATCTCCGGGGTCGCATGGACGACCATCACTTAGACCAACAACAAGAGAGAGGTTGTACAACCAAGGTGGATTATTCTTGGTCCGTTTTACGATCCATCTTGATGAGATGCCCTCTCTGGCCCGCCGACTGAAAGTGTGTGTGTGGGGGGACTGCTACTTTGCACTTTGCTAGGTGAACCTCCGTGGGGGGGGGGCATGCATTCATAGCTTAGGATTCCCCTCCTGCCGACAAGAGGGGGGCAAGCAATACCGTGCGCTTTGCAAGATAGGTGCCACATCGAAGTTACATTTGGTATTTGAACATCAAACCACCCTTTTCATACATATATTTGGTCCAGATGGAAGTGTGTTCATGTTCTAACCCTCTCCCGCGTCATTTTCGCCAAAGTTATGAACATTAGACAAGTTGGATGACGCAACAGACACGGTTCACTCACACTAACCATATGCCACGCCGGTGCCCCTGTCACGCACATCCGCACAGTACATTGGGCTCCACGAGGCTTCCCCTCTCAAAAATATCTACCCGCCTGTAGGTTTTTTCTGTTTGATAACACACGGTTATTATGTTTCGACCGTGTGTGATGTTTCTTGTTCCCGCTCCCGCCTGCATCCCTCGAAAATATCTACCTGCCTCGAGGGTTTTTCTATTTCATAACACACGATTGTTATTTTCAGACCGTGTGAGATGCACCATCATCCAAAATTTCAATAGCCCCGGCATTTCACTCCCGCCTTTGACTCCCGCATAGTAAAATTTTCAGTAGCCACGTCATTTCCTCAAACACACCCCCGCCCCCCTTCACACACACACACACACCAAAACCTCCTCGGGCGCGCGCGCACACACACACACACACCCTCCCTCGCTCGAAACCCTAGCAAGGTCGCCGCCGCCACCACAAGGCCTCCATTGTCAACATTTGCCAGTTTGCCCATGCAGCTTACCCACCAATCTCCGTACCCAGGCTGCCCTGAGTTTCTTAGATGACGCCTGCCAAACGCCCCCTTTCCCACATATCCCCATCCCCCACTCCAGAGCATCATAGTCTAAGCTCGGCTACGCTTCACGTGGAGCTCGAGGAGCGACTGGCCCAAAAGAGGTGTATCGCGGTCTCTTCGCCCGACGTCACCGAGGTGGCCGCCGAGGAAGCTGACGACCATTACTGGTCGTAGGCACTCAATCAGCGGGCTAGAGTATGCGGGTATGTCATGGACACCGGCTACGACATCGAGGTCGTTGACAGCGACGGCCTGACATGGGCTATGTCACAGGTTAAGTTGCCCACCCCAAACCCCTCGGGTTCAACCGCCGTCGATCTCATCCATGGCCCCGCCGCAGATCTCCTCTGGCTCGCTGTCAAGAATTTGCCATCCTAAATCGCCATCGAGCCCCTTTTTTCATTTCTGAAGGACACGTTCTGCGACGCTGGCTTGGGATCCACAGCTTCCAAGTCAGACCTCATTGACGGCGACCACGAGGAGGGCACCCTCTCCGGCTCTTCCAAGGGGAAAGAGCCCATCTGCTCTTCCAAGGGGAAAGAGCCCGTCTGTGACATCAGGGAGGGCACCCTATAGCCGTGCTCTTCCAAGGGGAAGGAGCCCATCTGCAACAACATGGAGCGCATCCAGGGTCCGTGCTCTTCCCACGGGAATGAGCCCATCTGTGACAAGTGAGAAAACCCATGATTTGTTTTGCCGTGCCTCTTCACAGGGGGGAACCCATGATTTGTTTTGTCGAGTCCCTTTTGTAGTGTAGTGAGAATATGTCCAGTTTTAATTGTTATATTTGGTTGTTTGCAGTATGCCTTATTTATTTCAGTTGTTCACAATGTGATGCTCTATATGTGCAACTATTTACTGTGCGGTACATTTCATCAATCCAGTTTTAAACATACCGATAGGAATGCATATATTTGCTTGTTGTTAAGCCTGTTATAGCTAGCATATGCCTCTTTTAAAGTTTTTTTATTGTTCGGTTGTTTGTAGTTAGCATATGTCCAGTTTCAAATGCTATCTTTGGTTGTTAGTAGTATGCCTTGTTTATTCCAGTTATTCACAATGTGATGTTCTATATGTGCAAGTATGAGATGTGCAGTTCAATTTCATCAATACCAGTTTCAACAATACCACTATGAATGACTACATTTGGTTGCTACATCTTGTAGTTAACACGCCTTTCCATTTTTATTTAACAATAATCAGTGTACTTAGACAGGCACAATACCAGTTTGAATGACTATGTTTGCTTGTTGTTAAATGTTAGGCCTGTTGCAGTTAACACACCTTTCCACTTGTTTTGCTTTACTAGCATGCTTAAACCTGCACACTGAAGCTATCTTTTGGAGATTATTTTGTCTGCCATGGATATATTTAGTTGATGTTTAGCCTGTTGTGCTTAACATGCCTCTCGATGTACTTACACAGGACAATTTTGGGAACAACTGTTGTTTTCCATCGAGGTTAGTTTCATCCCATGGCTTATATATACTCACTGTTCAGGATATCGGTAGCTGGTACCATATAGGCTGGGGGCTGATAAGGGACTAATCGGTAAATCGGACTTTTAACTGAATATATCTGTAACCCATTTATTATTAGGTTAACTAGGGCCATATGTAATATATCTGAGGCTACATAGCAACATGCACTGTACTTAATGTCTAAATATGCAATCCTAGGCTACATAGCAACAAGGAAGAGTGTTACCTTAATATTCTGATGATGTCTAGATATACGTAGAAGAGCAGCAGCAACAACAACAACAACATAGCCCTGTTAGGATACTCAACTTAGCTAGAGGTTAGAGTTAGTTTCTAGCTCATGACTAACCCTGAACTAACTCCATCCAAAGAGGTGTTTGGATGACAGGGTTAGATTGACAATAAATGCACTAGGAGAACTAGCTCCAATTAGCACCTCTTGGGTGGGATAGTTTTTTTGGGCGGGTTAGATGCAACTAGCTCAAACTAGCCCTCATGTTTGGATATACTTTAGGGCTATTTGAGCCCAAACTAGCTCAAACTAACTCTAACCCATGGATACAGCAGTAGTTAATCAGCCGATAATTTGTAAAAATGCAAATAAACTCCTTCCGGCCCATAATATAAGATGTTAATTCATCTAATATGTGAGTATATTGGATGTTATAAGATATTATAAAAGAGTGTTGTACTACATCATTGTGAAATTGCTGTTTAGTTTCTAATATTAACTTGGTGCTTTTAGGTACATATGTCATTGGTAAAGATCCGCGCTTCGACCCTTTCTGCGTATGGGGCAATGAGATATTGATGAACCAGCATCAAGTGAGGAAGCTGATAAAGATTGTTAGTAAAATGGGTCAAAAGATGGCAATTAAACTATTTGTTTACACTTTATCCAAGACAACAGCGAACTGCAGGATGGTAAGTAAGAACTATGCAGCCTTCTTTTTACTGCCCATAATGACTTGTGTTAGATGACAATGTCTGAATCTTTTTCCTTTGCAGTGGTTCCTAAAGCAGTTTACTCAAGATTACCTCTCAAACTACATGATTGGTGGGCATGCAAAGGTTAAAGTATTTCTACCAGAACACGATGATTATCTAGATGTTTTCATGAAGATAGTGAAGGATGGGCGGTCGGCCATCACAAGGGGTTGGACTAGAGTCGTGCGTGCCTTCTACATGGAGGAGGGCACAATATGGGCATTCCGCTTCACCTTGTTCAGCAATCAGAATGTATTTTGCCTCTTTCTTTACCGTCTTTAATAGTACAAGTATACAACTGTGGTTCATCATTCTTTATTTGGTTCTTATGTAATTCTTGAACACATGTACCTATGAATCAAATAATGCATTGGTTGTTTGAACCTGTTGGATATGAATAAAGCTATAGCATACATTCAAATTCAAATCTGGTACAATTTGAAATAGCAGCAATTAAATTATGGTGAAATTACGCTCTGCAGGTCATTACGGTGCACACGGTTGGTAAAACACAAACGTTTGTGATATACACCATAATCCGACACGGTTCACAGAGAGGAAACGTGTGCAAGCATGCACATAGTTGCCGTTTGCAAAGCATGTGTGATGTCAGACAATATCACAAATGGTGCGGGGCAAACTAAA
The DNA here is from genome assembly GCA_011799875.1 of Thinopyrum elongatum. Taxonomy (NCBI): domain Eukaryota; kingdom Viridiplantae; phylum Streptophyta; class Magnoliopsida; order Poales; family Poaceae; genus Thinopyrum; species Thinopyrum elongatum. Next base: position 445,449,927 of record CM022298.1, on the reverse strand, counting down.
CGTTTGTGATAGTTGCCTTATCATACATGATTCGCAACCATGAGCTATTTCTAATTTGGTATGCATCGTAAATGTTGCACCACAGAATAGCGTGTGCGATAGTTGTCATGTACGACGATGTTACGACGGTCCGACGTTTCATAATTCTGTCCGACACTCGTACGATGATTAGCTAATCTTCTTAATTAGTTATCGCATACGGTTTGGGAAAAGTGAATGTCTGTGATTGTCTGCTTATCATACACGTTCTATAATCGTGAACCATTTGTGATGGGCCGCGCATCGTAAATGTAGCACCACAGAATACCGACTGCGATGGCAATGCGAGCACAAATGAGTTGCAAGGATGCAGCATCTGGGTGGCTCCCTATCCCCGACGGTTTCTGGGTCGTGTGGGAAGGACCCCCCTATCGCAGTCACTCACTTGGCGACGGTTCCAAATGCCGTCGCGGAAAGGGGTTAAAAACCGTTTGTATAGCACCTCATTGTACCAGTGTGTAGACAATTGAAACGTAATGCTTATATGATTGAACGCTTGAGTGACTATATGCTTAGAACTGTTAATGAGGTCAAGGGTGTGAGTAAACATGCATCCATGATAAAAACTCAAGTAGAACAAGTCCTCAAAGCACAAAGTGATTTGCGTAGTGAGATGAACAATAAGATGATTGATCATGCTATTAGAGTTATGACTAGGGGTGGTAAAATGACTCAGGAACCTTTGTATCTTGAAGGCCATCCAAAAAGAATTGAACAAGATTCTAAAAGAATTAATACTGATGCACCTAGTCCTCCTAAAAATAAAGATGATAGGACTTTCCATGCCTCTAGTGAACCTATTGTAGACATACCTGAGAATCCAAATGATATTTCTATTTCTGATGCTGAAACACAATCTGGAGATGAACATGAACCTAGTAACAATGATAATGATGATGTTCATGTTGATGCTCAACCTAGTAATGATAATGATGTGGAGGTAGAACCTGCTGTTGAACTTGATAACCCACAACCTAAGAATAAAAGATATGATAAGAGAGACTTCATTGCTAGAAACATGGTAAAGAAAGAGAACCATGGGTTCAGAAACCCATGCCCTTTCCTCCTAAGGCTTCAAAGAATAAAGATGATGAAGAATTGGAGTGCTTTGTTGAAATGCTTAGACCTATCTTTTTTCGCCTTCGTTTGACTGATATTCTGAAAATGTCTCCTTATGCAAAGTATATGAATGATATTGTCACAAACAAAAAAAGATACTGAAAGCTGAAATTTCCACCATGCTTGCTAATTACACATTTAAAGGTGGAATACCAAAGAAACTAGGAGACCCAGGAATACCAACTATACCATGCTCCATTAGAAGAACTATGTTAAAACTGCTTTATGTGATCTAGGAGCCGGTGTTAGTGTTATGCCTTTCTCTTTGTACCGAAGACTTGATTTGAATAAGTTGACACCAACTGAAATTTCTTTGCAAATAGCTGATAAATCAACTGCTATACCCATCGGTATTTGTGAGGATGTGCCTGTCGTAGTTGCAAATGTTACTATCTTAACGGACTTTGTTATTCTTGATATACCCGAGGACAACAGTATGTCGATCATCCTTGGTAGACCCTTTTTGAACACTGCAGGGGCTGTTATTGATTGCAACAAGGGCAATGTCACTTTTCATGTCAATGGTAATGAACACATGGTACACTTTCCGAAGAAACAACCTCAAGTGAATAGTATCAATTCTATTGGAAAAAAATTCAACAATTACTATTGGAGGTTTTGAATTCCCTGTTCCTACTGTCAAAAAGAGATATCAAATTCTTATTGTTGGGGACATGCATATCCCTGTTGAGCTAACCTAGTGCTATACGAAGATTCTCCGGTTTCATGTCATTCAGAAGAAGTTCATTAATAAGACTTGATCAACCTTATTAATGGATTCCTTTTGACGGGCATGTGATGGATGAATTTAGTAAACACAATCTTCTGTACCCACTTTTTATTTTTTGTTATTTATACTTAATAAAGTAGAAATACCCTGATTATACAGTTTTCTGAATTTTCCATGCAATAAAAAATGACTAGAAAATAAAAGTTCTCCAAATGCCCTGAAAATTTAATATGATTTTTTCTGTAATATTTGAAAAAATTTGGCACTGAACACACCCCAGGGGGTGCACCTATGAGCCACAAGCTCACAGGGCGGGCCTAGCAAGATTGTGGGGCCCATGTAGGCCCCCTCACTTATTGCTGCCACCCATGCAGTTCTTCCTCTAGAAAAAATCACTCCATTGTTCAAACCCGTGTTCTTCCTCATCTTGTTGCCATTTTCGATCTCCTTGCTCGAAACTCCATTTCCGAAACTATTTTGGGGGATTGTTCATCGGTATGTGACTCCTCCATTGGTCCAATTAGTTTTTGTTCTAGTGGTTTATTATTTGCACAATTAGCAATTGTTGGTGACCATGTTCTTGAGCTTGCATGTCAAATTTATATAGTTCAAACTATTTTCAGTGCTTGATATGGCCTCTAGGCACTTGCAGGAGTAGTTGCTATCGATTTTGTTGAGTTTTGTTCACTTCTATTTTGAGTGACTAAAATTTCAGAAATTTCAAGAGAAAGAAAATGTTTAGGAAGATGTTCCAAGGTGGTTCCTTGAAGAATAAATTCCCAAGGCTCGCGATACGTGAGCCGGACCTTGAACCACCACAGGAAGCTCTAGTGCAACCTTGCGAATGGCCGTCGGATCATTTCATGACTAGCATAGGATTCAAGGAAGAATTTGATATGTACATGCACAACACCGGCCTGACGGACTTCTTGTCAGATAAGTGCTTGCAATACTACAATCTCACTAATTATTTTGTGTGGAAATTTGAGTATTCAATCCATCACAATACACATTCTGTTCTATTTAATCTTTATGACAAATCTTTTCGCATGGACCTTGAAGAATTTAATGAAGCATGCAAAATTCCGCAATGGGGCATTTATACTGAACCTCATAAATCTGATTGCGTTGAGTTCCTTGCTAGCATTACTTTGGGTGAAACTAGAACCATAACACAAGCTACTATAGGGAGCATTCACTTTCCTGCATTACATTACTTTGCTCTCTTTATAGGTAGATGCATTAACGGTAAACATGAACATAGCCACCTTTGCGCTTCTGATTTTAGTGTCCTCAAGAGCGCGGTAATGAACGATAAACAATATAATTTGGGGGCCATCATTGCACGTAGGTTACATAATAATGCCTTAGATGGAGATTTCTTTAGTGGAATTTATGACACTCGTTTAGTTGATTATCTTGGGGTGCCTATAAAATAAAATGATATTCAGTTGCTGCCTGCTTTTCTTGATTATGCTGCCATGGAACATTTCCAATTTCTTGAGCGGGGCGATCTGCCATTTCAATACAGACTAATCTTTGACAGGCACCGCGTCATCCATATTACGCTTCCTGCTCCCGCCTTCTTTGACTTTCAGGTAAAATGAAGATATTTCATACTTAGAGAGGAGGCAGAGGAGTATGAGAGGGCGAGGGAGACCGCTCGCCTCCATGAGGTAGCCCACCAAGCGGTGGCAGCTGCAATCCAGTTCAACCCCAACTACGACTTTGGATACCACCCTGGCCAGCCGTGGCCATAGACCAACTCATGCCAAAAGCCCAAGCTTGGGGGAGTATGTATTTCTCACCGACATTACATTCACGCATCACACTTTCATTCCAGTTGTCGGTGTTCATCCTTTTTCACTGTATAATTCATGATAGTTTATTTTTCTTGCTTTCTTCTTGTGTGTTTGAAAAACTTTGATAAAATCCAAAAATATTTCTCGCCTCTTTTTAGTTTTTCTTTCTAGTTTATTTAGTTGTAGTATTAAAAGAAAACCCAAAAAGATTTCTTGTTCTTCTTTTGTTTGTTGGGAGCTTTCCCGTGTAAATAGTTTTTTCTCGTTTTCATTTTTCTTTCGTTTTGCTTTCTACAAGAGAAAAATAAAAACTCCAAAAAATATTTTAGTGTTTCTTTGAAATTCTTTTCTTTTCTTTGGGTCGTAAGGAGAAGACCAAGATGAAAATGTTGAGTGGCTCTCATATTCAATATTGATTGATCCAACAAAGAGCCCATATTACCTTGTCTTCTCCTTTGAATAAATGTTTGCAGATTCTAGCTTAGTCCACAACACATGCACTCTTATTATTATTCACATCGTTCAGTCGTGCAAGTGAAAGGCAATAGTGACGAAATTTGATGAAATGATTGAGATGAAGAAAAGCTGGTATGAACTCGACCTATTTTGTTTTTGTAAATATGATTAGCTCATCGTTCTTGATTCGGCCTATTATGAATGAAACATGTTTGCAATGACAATTAGAGATCATAGTTACTCATGCCATGCTTAAATAGCTAGCAGTGGATAATGGTTTATCTTGCGTGTCAACATGCTTTTAAAATGGTTACGATGTAGTATGATAGGATGGTATCCTCCTCTGAATAATTCGAGTGGCTTGACTTGGCACATGTTCACGCATGTAGTTGAATCAAAACCAACATAGCCTCCATGATATGTATGTTCATGGTGATTTATATCCTACTCATGCTTGTATTCAATGTTGATTAATCTTAATGCATGTTTATGACCGTTGTCGCTCTCTAGTTGGTTGCTCCTCAATCTATTTGCTAGCCTTCACTTGTACTAAGCGGGAATACTGCTTGGGCATCCACTTCCTTAAACCCAAAGTTATTACATATGAGTCCACCATACCTACCCATATGTGGTATTTACCTGCCGTTCCAAGTAAATTTGCATGTGCCAAACTCTAAACCTTCAAATAATAATTTGTTTTGTATGCCCGAATCGCTCATGTAGCGACAGGGGGTTGTCAGTATCTTCCATGCTAGGTGGGTTATTCTCACGATGAGTGTTTATTCACTTGTCATTCACGAGAAAGTGGTTGGTAATTGGGATGCCCAGTCCTATGATCAAAATCAAAATCAAAATCAAAATATAATAATGAAACAAAACTCCCCCGGATTGTTGCTGGTATGGAGGGTACCCGAGGATTCGGCTAGCCATGGCTTGTGTTTGTTGGTGGAGGGGGAGTAAAAACTTTACCTTTTTGTTTGGGAACCGCCTATAATGTGTCTAGCATGGAAGATAGTGAGATCTCTTGGTTGTTATGTTGACAATGAAAGCATACCTCTCAAAAATTATATTAATCTCTATTTTAAAAGCTTCGATCTCTGGCACCTCTGCAAATCCCTGCTTCCCTCTGCAAAGGGCCTATCCATTTACTTTTATTGTTGAGTCATCATCTTCTTATTAAAGCACCAGCTAGAGAGCACTATTGTCATTTATATGCTTTGTTTTTAGTTAATGTTGAGTATGAGTGTGACTGGATCTCTTTTGCCATGAATTACAATGTCTAGTCAATGCTTGAACTTCAGGGGTGCTCTGCATTTATGTTTTGCGGTCTCAGAAAGGGCTAGCGAGATACCATTATATCATATTGTATCATGATTGTTTTGAAAAAATGTTGTCATCCGAGATATCTTATTATTGCTCGCTAGTCAGTTATGCCATTGATATGAGTAAATGTGAGACCTAAGTGTTATCGTCAATATGGTTAGTTCATAATCTTTGCTGAAAACCAGAACATTGGTTAGACATATTTGCAACAACAAGATCAAACAGAGTTTGTAAAAGTTTTTCTTTGTCACTTTCAGTTTGGCAACTGAATTGCTAGAGGACAAGCAATGGGTTAAGCTTGGGTGAGTTGATACGTCTCCATCGTATCAACTTTTCCAAACTCTTTTGCCCTTGTTTTGGACTCTAATTTGCATGATTTGAATGGAACTAACCCAGACTGACGTTGTTTTCAGCAGAATTGTCATGGTGTTATTTTTGCGCAGAAATCAAAATTCTCGGATTGACCTGAAAATTTACAGAGAATTTTTGTGGAATATATAAAAAATACTGCCGGAAAAATATACCAGAGGGGGGCCACCCAGGAGCCACAAGCTCAGGGGGGTGCCCACCCCCCCAGGGTGCGCCTCCCAGGCTTGTGGGCCCCTTGGACCTCCGGCAACCCTAACTCCAACTCCATATATACCTATTCGCCAAGAAAAAAATCAGAGAGAAGGATTCATCGTGTTCTACGATACGGAGCCGCCGCCACCTCCTGTTCTTCATCGGGAGGGCTGATCTGGAGTCCGTTCGGGGCTCCGAAGTGTGGAATCCATCACCGTCGTCATCATCAACCCTCCTTCATCGCCAATTTCATGATGCTCACCACCGGGAGTGAGTAATTCCTTTGTAGGCTTGCTGGACGGTGATGGGTTGGATGAGATTTGTCATGTAATAGAGTTAGTTTTGTTAGGGCTTGATCCCTAGTATCCACTATGTTCTGAGATTGATGTTGCTATGACTTTGCTATGCTTAATGCTTGTCACTAGGGCCCGAGTGCCATGATTTTATATCTGAACCCTTTATGTTTTCATGAATATATTTGTGTTCTTGATCCTATCTTGCAAGTTATACGCACCTATTACGAGTTATGATCCGCATACCCCCAAGGTGACAATAATTGGGATTCTTTCCGACCGATGATTACCGTAGTTTGAGGAGTTCATGTATTCACCAAGTGCTAATGCTTTGTTCCGGTTCTCTATTAAAAGGAGGCCTTAATATCCCTTAGTTTCCTTATAGACCCCGCTGCCACGGGAGGGTAGGACAAAAGATGTCATGCAAGTTCTTTTCCATAAGCACGTACGACTATATACGGAATACATGCCTACATTACATTGATGAATTGGAGCTATATAGTTCTGTGTCGCCCTAGGTTATGACTACTACATGATGAATATTATCCAACACAATTATCCATCGCTGATCCAATGCCTACGAGCTTTTCACACATTAATCTTTGCTAAGTTACTTTCGTTGCTACTGTTGTTACAATCACTACAAAACTGCTACTGTTACTATTGCCACTGCTACTGTTACTATCATACTACTTTGCTACTGATCACCTTGCTGCAGATATTAAGTCTTTCAGGTGTGGTTGAATTGACAACTCAACTGCTAATACTTGCGAATACTCTTTGGCTCCCCTAGTGTCGAATCAATAAATTTGGGTTGAATACTCTACCCTCGAAAACTGTTGCGATCCCCTATACTTGTGGGTTATCAGATGGCGAGAGCGGTGCCACGGTGGCCTGGCCTAAGTGAGATGGGCAATACTTGCACGCATCAAAGTGCCGCTGCCGTCACTTATTGGTTCTCCAGAGTCATGGCCGGTCCAAAATTCTAGCTGGCGCTGCCGCCGCCTCATATTTGTTCGTGAGGGAGAGGGTTCGGGGCCGACGCCATGGTCTTCATCGTGGGTGTTGGTGGTTTCTACACTGTCGTTCATGGCTGCTCGCAAGGTTGATGGCCTAGATGCTCCTTCTGGATCTTGGAGGTAGGGTAATGGGGAGAAATCGGTGGCGGCAATGATATAGGGGATGTGGTGTCGGGTGCGGGTGTGCGGTGGCGACTGCGGGTGGAGGGGAGATGAGCGATGGATTAGCTAGGGATTGGGGTGTTGGTGGTTTTTCTGGGGTTTTTTGTCCACCGGTTTGATGCTGGACAGGAAAAAATCGGTGGGGGAGACATACGTAGGAGGAGGCTTTGATCGATGGGTAATGAAACCAAACCAAACAAAACAACTACGTACTTCCCCTTTAGGAGTAGAGATGATTGCATTCAAAACTGTCATTAGCAGTATTACTCTATCATTAGGCACTGATAACCCACAAGTATAGGGGATCAATCATAGTCCTTTCGATAAGTAAGAGTGTCGAACCCAACGATTTGCAGAAGGAAATGACAAGTGGTTTTCAGCAAGGTAATTTCTGCAAGCACTGAAATAGTCGGTAACAGGTAGTTTGATAGCAAGATAATTTGTAACGGACAAGTAACGGTAATGGTAAATAAAGTGCAGCAAGGTAGCCCAATTCTTTTCTGGCAAAGGATAGGCCAAAATGGTCTCTTATAATAAGCAAAGCGTTCTTGAGGGTACGCGGGAATTTCATCTAGTCACTTTCATCATGTTGGTTTGATTCATGTTCGTGTCGTGGTATCACACGGCCACCTATGGGGCCATCGGCCCCTTGTGGTTCGGCAAGGGAGACGAGCACATTACACAAAGAGCGGAAAGCATAGAGCGATGACACGGGTAGTTTTACCCAGGTTCGGGCCGCCGCGAGGCGTAAAACCCTACTCCTGCTTTGGTGGATTGATGAATAGACTGTGGTGGAGACGCAACGCTCTAGCCCGGCAAGGTCGCCTCTGGGCGAGAGCAGCTACCCGCGTATGAGAGTACGGGGGTCCGAATCCTTTCTAAGGTAGCCATGGCCCTCCTTTTATAACTTAAGGGGTCACCACAATGGCAAACCAGTCACTATGCACTGATTAGATAGCCATAGTGCTATCATACCTAACTCTGCAGACAGGACAGAGTGCATTAAATGCACCACTTAGTGTCACATCGTGGCATGGCCCGGCAGCCTTGCCGCGCCATGCAGCCACCTCCTCGCCTATCTGCATGACACGTCTCCTGGATGGGTGTCATTTAAGGATGATCTTCCTTGGAAATGGCTGCCACGTGCCAGAGAACAGCCACATAATCACCTGGGGGCTCGACACCGCACTGATAAGGGACTTGCATTGCTGTGAGGTGGAGCGGTGGAGCCTTGGCAGGGTAATCTGTCTTCTGCATCCCTGGCAAGCCTGCCGAGGGAGTCTTGAGACTTGTCCTTGGAGCAACCTTGACCCTGCCAGGCTCGCCTGCCCGGCAAGGGAGGTTTTCCCTTGGTGATATCTTGCTTGTTGGGTTGGTCTTGGTCTTCTTGATTCGCCCTTTGATTTCTCAAAGAGCTATCTCTTCTGCTTGGCCTTGTCTTGAATGTTGTAACCTTGCTCTTGAGCCTGTGTACAGTCCGGGCAACACACCTGGGGTTTGTTGCACCGACAGGAGCCCCCGGGCTTGGCCTGAACGCGCTGCCGAGCGTCGTCGGGGTAGGCCCTGACTAGTACATAGGAGAGCGGGTTGCGGTAGCTCGTCCTTTGAGATCTTCTTTGCTTCTTCATTAACCTGTGTTTGAGTTAGTTTTCGGTTTTCCCGCGCGTCGTGCAAGACGTTACAAGGGGAATCCAAGCCACGGTCTGTGGGCTTCCCACGTCCCACGTTCACAGGGTGGTAACTGCCATTCCACTAGCTTCCCCACCCTTGGTGCTTCCGCCACGTGTGTCGCATGCATTGCGCAGGGTTGGTGGTGGATGCGGAGGGCGCGGGAAAGAGTGCCATGGCAGAAAACCAGGCATCGTGGATTGGTGCAGAGGGTCGGCCTTGATTCCCCGAGCCGTTGATGGCGCGGGGGAGCCGGATTGGAGGAGTTGGGTGCCTGCCTCCAGGGTGAGGAGCCAGCCCCCTGCCCCGTTCGCCTATAAAAGTGGAGGCGTGAGCGGGGTGTTTGTTCATAGGCTTCACTCCTTCCCTTAATTGAGCATTCCTTGTCCACCATGGTGAGAGGGCGAGGATGTGGTGGCTCTCCAGCGGTGGCGACGAGGGCTTCTACTTGACAGCGCCTCCCTCCTCGTATCGTAAATGCGGGGGCAGAGCCCACCACGAGAGGAGGTGGGAGGGGGCGAGGTCGTGGTCGCCGTGGTACCCGGGGTCGAGGAGGACGAGGTGGTGCTCTGATCGCACCTCCGCCGGCCGCTCATCCCCCAATGGAAGGCCACGTCGGAGATCAACCGCTGGAGTTCATCATCAGATTGTACAAGCCTCCGTGCGGCCGCCTCCGCCTCCCTACTCCATTCGCAAGGGTGATGGAGCTTGAACAGCCGCGCGCACTAAAGCTGCACATGAGGGGTTGCTGTAATGGCAGCATGCGGGTGGATGTGGATTTCCCCGCCCCTCATGTCATGCTCTTCCGACGCGGCTGGAAGACTTTTGCTCATGCCCACAGCTTGTCGGAGGGGCACGTCCTCCATCTTAAATTAATGGAGGCTGAGCTGCTCTCCGTCAAGGTCTTCGGGTGCTCGGGTGCTCGCTTAGGGTGTTGCGCAGAGAGCTCGACCGACGACGAAAGCTCCTCCTCGAGCGATAGCGACGAGGAGGACAGTGACGGCGATGACGACGGCTCCGACTCTGGCTGAATGCCAGCCGCACCATCACCGTCACGCGGCGGCACCATCATCTGCACCTGCATCTCATTCCCGGCAAGGAGATTTGCCGGGGAATTGGGTGCAGAGGTGGGGATGGTGCCCTCGGCTCCTCCAGCAGCCTTCCAGCTGGATCCCGGCAGGCTTCCTCATGGGCTGCAGCTTTGTTTGCCCTGCCGCGTCCTACTGGCTCTAGTGGCGGTGGTTAGGGGGACCCTTCCGCCGCTCTCTTCACCATCACCTTCGCCCGTGCCCTCCTGATCTTGTTGGGCTCCCTGTCATGGGGCCCGAGGGGGTCAGGCTGGGCTTCTGCCCAGGCACCCCTTTTGCCCTCTTCACCTCCCACCGTGGTGCCTAGGAAGAGAGGGAAAAGAAAGGGATTACGGGCCACTTATCTTTTTCTGTCTAAAATATGTAGGCATTTGCCAAACTTTAGTCTAAATTATGTAAACTTCTTTATCCATGTATGTGTTCTATAAGATCTGTACTTGTTTGCCAGCATATTAATGAAAAAGACAAGCCTTGCCGGGTACTTGTGCATGTACCATGTCCATGCAGAGGTGAGGTGCCTCTATACATTCAAGTAAACAAGTTTCCCCCGGCAAACGATCCTGCCGGTACCCTTACTTTGCTTCCACGGGGCAAAGCCTGCCGGGCACAAAACTATAAGAAGGGACCAGCCCCTCGTCGAACCCTCTTCACCAAAGGCCACTGCGACCACCTTGCCCGATGCAACGTTCGGGACAAAGGATGGGAGCACCTATGTTTCGAAGGTGACGAGGTTTTCATATGCACAAGTTTTCATCTTACAGAACAGGTATGGACAAGAAGGAACTTATCTGTTTGGCTTGCCGGAGATTGTTGTGTAGGCTTGTCTTCTTTTCTTCTCTTTGGGACCAAGTCCACGGCAAGAACCCTGCAACTTAGTGCAGATGAAAATAGTGCTACATGCGACCTCATCTACATGATCATGCTATGCTCATGATATGCTTATGCATGCATGCAAGTTTCGGGGGCCCCCAGTGCTTCGTTTATTTATTTGGTGCTCAGGGTCTGTGCCTGGCTTTGTACAAAGGGTTACATGCAACATCAGCAAGGCTTGTACAAAAGGGTGGCTGCCGGGCAGGGCCCGACAGCCGCGCCTTACGGGTAGAACTTACGGAGATGCTTAATGTTCCATGAGTTTTGCAACTGAATGCCATCTCTGGTCTCCAGACGGACTGCACTAGGTCTGGTGACTCGTACTACCCGGTAAGGGCCTTCCCACTTCGGCGTCAACTTGTTTGTACACTTGGCATACTGAACACGCCTAAGGACAAGGTTGCCTTCCTCAAAGCTCCGGGCATGAACCCTACGGCTGTGATAGCGACGCAGGGCTTGCTGGTAGCGTGCAGCACGTGTAGCAGCCCGGAGACGGTTCTCCTCAAGTAGCACAGCGTCGTCACGCTGGTGTTGTTCCTGCGCTACTTCATCGTAGGCAAGCACTCGAGGTGATCCGTATATGAGTTCCTTGGGGATCACTGCTTCTGCCCCATAGACTAGGGAGAAGGGAGTCTGCCCGGTAGCTCCATTTGGTGTCGTACGGAGGGACCAAAGAACCACCGGCAGCTCGTCGATCTATCGCCTGCCGCACTTTTGCAGCCTATCAAATGTTCTTGTCTTGAGTCCTCGCAGCACTTCAGCGTTTGCCCTCTCAGATTGTCCTTTGCTTCTGGGATGGGCAATAGAGGCAAATGAGACTTTGCTTCCGAGGGCATGAATGTATTGCATGAAGGCGCGGCTTGTGAACTGGGTGCCATTGTCAGTGATGATTCTGGCGGGTACTCCGAAACGGCACACCAATCCTTTCAAGAACTTGATAGCTGACTATGTGGTCACCTTCCTCATGGGCTCCACCTCTGGCCACTTTGTGAACTTGTCAATAGCGACGAACAAGAACTCAAAGTCCCCGGTAGCACGGGGGAAGGGGCCCAAGATGTTGAGCCCCCAGACCGAGAAGGGCCATGACAAAGGGATCGTCTGGAGAGCTTGAGCAGGCTGATGGATATTCTTGGAGTGGAACTGGCAGGCTTCACATTTGGTGACCAGCTCAACTACATCTTGGAGGGTCGTGAGCCAGTAAAAACCTTGCCGGAAGGCTTTTCCAACTAGGGACCTCGACCTAATGTCAGAGCCGCACATACCCTTGTGTATCTCTACCAATAGTCCCTTTCCTTCTTCCCGGCAAATGCACTTCAATTTCACACCGTTGGGCCTTCTTCTGTATAGTGTGTCGTCAATGAACTGATACATGCTGGCCCTCCAGGCTACTCTTTCAGCTTCTTCTTGCTCTTCGGGAAGTTCTCCTATTTGGAGGAAATGAACTATGTGCTGCGCCCAAGTTGGAGCCTAAGGCTTGGCAACGAGGACCAGTGGCACCTCCTCATCCGTGGGAGCGCACTCCTCGACCGCAGAGATTGGTAGTTTGGCAGGAGGGTCCAGCTCACCGATCGAAGGGGCGTTGTTCCCGCCAAGCTCTCTGCCGGGGGCTTCGAGAAGCTCTGCCGGGAGAGGCCTACCGGAGTCTAGTTTCCTCCTCTTTCTGGCCATTGTTGTCGGGGATACGAAGGGTTGAGTCAAATGGAGAACAAAAATCCCTGGTTCCACAGGGAGTTTTTGTGCAGCGCACTTTGATAGATGATCAGCAATGCTGTTTTCCGCACGCAGTATGTGCTCTGTTTGCAATCCATCAAAGCACTCCTCCAACTTTCTCACTTCCTCTATGTATGCCTCCATCAATGGGCTTTGATAATCCTTGTTCACTTGCCTCACCACAAGTTGAGAATCTCCATGAATGATCAGCTTCTTGATTCCCAGTTCTGTTGTGATCCTGAGCTCGGCAAGGAGTCCTTCATACTCTACAGTATTGTTGGTAGCCTTCTCCTGGGGGAAATGCATTTGAACCACGTACTTGAGGTGCTCCCCTGAGAGAGCAACGAGAAGCACGCCAGCTCCTGCATCTTGTAGGGAGAAGTCACCATCAAAGTACATGATCCATTCTTGGGGCGCTTCCTTGCCGGGGATAACTGTCTCCAATACTTCTTCGTCAGGGGTAGGCATCCATTCCGCAATAAACTCTGCCAGTGCTCTGCTCTGAATGGTTGACGTGCTCTCAAACTTCAAACCAAAGCTGGACAACTCCAGAGCCCATTCCACTATCCTGCCAGTGGCCTCAGGGTTCCTCAGTATGCAATGCAAGGGGAAGCGGGTGACAACCGTGATCTCGTGGGCTTGGAAGTAGTGGCGCAGTTTCCTTGAGGCCATGATGAGGCCAAAAATCAACTTTTGCACGCCATAGTACCTCGACCTAGCCCCCTGCAATAGGGAGCTGACGAAGTACACTAGCCGTTGCACCACTTTCCTCCTTGACGTGATCTTGGAACTGTCCTCATTGTCCCGCTCCTCCTTGCCCTAACCTGCTTCTAACCTTGCCGGGGCGAGTTCACTTCCTTCTTCAGAGGGGACAGCAGTTGCAGCTGCTCCTTCATCTACTTCCTGCTTCACCACTAGCGCTGCGCTAACCACTTGATTGGTTGCCGCTAAGTACAGCAGCAACGGCTCTTGTGGTTTTGGAGCGACTAAGGTGGGAACAGAGGAAAGATAGGTCTTCAAATCTTGCAGCGCAGCGTCCGCCTCTGGGGTCCACTCCATAGGTCCTGCCTTCTTCAGAATTTTGAAGAATGGCAGAGCACGCTCGGCGGACTTGGAAATGAACCTGCTTAGTGCGGCAATGCATTCGGTCAAACGCCTCATGTCCTTAACTGTCTTGGGTGCTTGAATCTGCTCAATCGCCCTGATCTTGTCGGGGTTGGCCCCTATCCCCCAGCGGGACACAAAGAAGCCAAGTAGCTTGCTGGAAGGAACACCAAACACACACTTCTCTGGGTTCAGCTTCAAGTTGATCTTGCATAGATTTGCAAAGGTCTCTTCCAAGTCTTGAATGAGAGTAGATTTGTCCTTGGTTTTGACCACTATATCATCCATGTAGGCTTCGATATTCCTGTGCAGCTGAGACTCAAAGCCAATCTGTACTACCCTTGCGAAACTGGATCCAGTGCTTTTTAACCCAAAGGGCATACGTACAAAACAGTACGTGCCACATGGGGTTATAAACGTGGTATTCTCTTCATCTTCCTTGGACATGAAAATCTGGTGGTACCCAGAGTAGGCATACAAGAAGGAAAGTAGGTCACATCCAGAGGTGGAGTCCACAATCTGATCGATGCGCGGCAAGGGGAATGGGTCCTTCGGGCATGCTTTATTCAGATCTGTGAAATCTATGCAAAGGCTCCATTTCCCATTCGCCTTGCACACCACCACTGGATTCACCAACCAAGTTGGATGCAACACTCCTCTGACCAAACCAGCAGCTTTGAGCTTCTTGATTTCTTCGGCAATAAACTGCTGCCGCTCCAAAGCTTGCTTTCGGACCTTCTGTTTGACGGGCCGGGCATGTGGGCAGACAGCAAGGTGGTGCTCGATTAGCTCCGTGGGAACACCGGGGATGTCAGATGGTTGCCAAGCAAACACATCAACATTCGCCCGCAGGAAGGCAACGAGCGAGCTTTCCTATTTGTCATCAAGGGTGGCACTGATAGTAAATGTACCATCAGCGCCAACCAACCCTGCCGGGACCTTCTTCACAGCGGGAGCGGCAAACTTTGATCTCTTGCTATTAGAACTCTCCGGCAAGTCATCAACAGGCGTAGCGCACTCTGAAGAGGCGCGCTTCCCGAATTCCTTGCTGGCGTCCTTGCCAGCTTTCTTCCCTTTATTGCTTTCCTTGACAGGAGCGGTAGCTTCCACAGCCTCTGTAGTGATTGCTTCTCGGTACATCTTGTCGACGCATATGATTGCGGCCTTCTTGTCTGATGGAATGGAAATGACGCCCATCGGCCCTGGCATCTTCAAAGTGTTGTAAGCATAGTGGGATGCTGCCATGAACTTTGCCAAGGCTGGGCGGCCAAGAATTCCATTGTATGGCAAGGGGAGGTCAACCACATCAAACACGATCTTCTCGGTCCGGTAGTTTAACTCCCCTCCAAATGTTACCGGCAGTGTGATCTTCCCTTTGGGACGACTCCTGTCGGGGTTGATCCCTTGGAAAGTACCAGTAACCTTGAGCTCTTCTTCTACTATCTGGAGCTTGCTGATGACCTTGGGAGATATCAGATTCAATCCGGCCCCGCCATCAACCAACATCTTTGAGACCTTGAGGTTGCGAATCGTTGGAGAAACCAACAATGGCAAACACCCTACCGCGATGGTGCGGTCGGGGTGATCCTCTTCATCAAAGACGATGGGTGTGCGGGACCACTTGAGCGGCTTCTGAGAATCTGTCGCTGGCTCCACGGC
The DNA here is from genome assembly GCA_011799875.1 of Thinopyrum elongatum. Classification (NCBI taxonomy): domain Eukaryota; kingdom Viridiplantae; phylum Streptophyta; class Magnoliopsida; order Poales; family Poaceae; genus Thinopyrum; species Thinopyrum elongatum. Next base: position 445,434,324 of record CM022298.1, on the reverse strand, counting down.
ATTGACCTCACGTGCCCACTGTTTAAGCTGGCGGTGAGAGGAGTGCAAGGATGCACCCCCGTCAATGCACAGGGCGTCAGTGGCCTTCTGGAACTCCTGCTCGCTGGTTTCCTCTTCGTCTCCATCATCACATTCCTTCTTCTCATGGCCTCTGGCAGGTTGCCCTTGATTCTGTGGGGCCTTGCCGGGGCGACCTCCTTTGCCACCTCGGCCTTTCCCGCCAGCACCATCCTGGTCTCTCTCTTTGTCACGCTTCTCGTACTCAGCTTTCTGCTTCTTAACGAGCTGCTCAACTTGATGACACTCTTGAAGATAGTGTCCCTTAGTCCGATGGATCTTGCAGTACGGCCCATCGGACTTCCTAGCCTTCTCGGCAGCCGTGGCTTCCCGGCAATCGGTGCATGCGGCAACCTCCTTGCCGGGAGCCTCGGTCTTGGCCTTCTTGCCGGTACTAGGAGTGCTCGATCCTTCAACAGCCATCACCGCCTTATCCTTATGCTTCTTGTTGCGTTTCTTGTTGTTCTTCTTCTGATTGGTGGCATCGTCATCGTCCTCTGAGTCAACATCGACGCCATCTTCTTCGCCGGGGAGTCGCCTCCCCTCCTCCGTTCGGGCACACTTATCTGCCAGAGTGTATAGCTCATTCACAGTCTTGGGCAACCGAACGTTCATTTTGGAACGTATTCTGCGGTTGCGCACGTTGGACTGGAACGCAGCTATCACAGCTACTGGATGGATGTCTGGAATGTTCCTGTGCACCCGGCTGAACCTCTGCATGTACTTCCGCAAACTCTCCCCTTCCTTCTATGGAAGGAGCTGCAAGTCGCTGGGCCGCCCTGGTTCTTGATGGTCGCCCGTGAAGGTGCCAACAAACTCATGGCACAGATCAGCCCAGGTCGAGATGGAGTTCTCCGGCAAGTGCATCAGCCACGACCTCATGTTTGGCTTGAGTGCCAAAGGGAAGTAGTTGGCGAACACCTTGTCTCTTCCTCCGGCAGCTTGAACAATGATGGTGTAGATGCTCAAGAACTCCGCCGGGTTCAATCTTCCATCGTACTTTTCTGGTATCTCTGGCTTGAACGTACGGGCAGATGGCCAACGGACTTGTCGCAGGTCACGAGTGAAGGCGGGGCACCCAACCTCGAAAGGCAGGTATCCCCCCTCACTGGGCATGGGTTCGTTGACGTTGAGGCCATTGCGCCTATCAGACCGGTGGCGGGTTTCGCGGCGTCGCTCGATGGTGACGCGCGCGTCTTCCCTCTGCCTGTCTTCCAGGACCCGTCGCTGGTCTTGACGTGCCTGAGAACCAGACGAAGCCATTGATACGTCATCGGGTTCTTGGTCGCGTGGCTCTGGCTATGGACCCTGCGTTGGCTGTCGTGGAAGGGACTGCACCGTCGGAACGGCTCCCTCGGTGCGGCCAGCGGCTTGGGTCGTTGCCGCCATTGGTGGAGGCCGTGGTGGGCCTGCCTACTGTGATCTTCCCGCCTCGGTGAAGCCAATCAAGCTTTGGATGGTGGCTCTCCACTCATCCATCTGATCGGCTGCCGGCGGAAATCTCAACAGGAGTTGGGCCTGCGCCATGGCTTCTGAAGCGGTGCTTGGCGTGGACGACGATGCGGATCGTGACGTCGCCTGACTTCTTACAGTGCCTGTTGTGGTGGCGCCATGTTCTCGCCGCCGTGAGCCAGTCGCCAGGGTGGCGTGGCGACGAGGCGGATGCGCATGGGGGTTGACGACCCCATTTGGCGCATCGTCTCGGCCAACTTGTCCTGGGGGGTGGCGCAGGCCCTGTAGCCGCACCCGTGGCGGGGGCAACTAGGAGGTTGCGGTCCGCATCAGGGCAAGCGCCATCGCTGCGGCTGTGTCCCTCGGTGAGGTGGGGAGGTGGAGACAGAATATTCTCCCCACCTGCCCCTTGGGGAGCATGGCCGTCGGGGTGTTGTTGATGTCGCCCTCCTCTGGTGCCTCCTGCTCTTGCTTCGGCCGCAGGGGGAACGGTGATGGCACCGCCTGCGCCAGCCACGTCCCCCACGGCGTCGGCATTCCCATGTTCCCCCGCAGCCCCCACGGCATTAGCGGCCGCATGCGAGGGGGCCTTTGAGGTGGACGGGTGAGTTGGAGCACCGGATTTCTTCTTGGGCGCCATGGATGATGAAGCCGCTGATGAAGAAAATGATGATGAAGATGATGCGCTGCTTACACCTTCGGGTTCGCGCAAGCCCCAGCCCCCTACCTGGTGCGCCAAAGATGTCATCGTATCACACGGTCACCTATGGGGCCATCGGCCCCTTGTGGTTCGGCAAGGGGGATGAGCACATTGCACAAAGAGCGGAAACCATAGAGCAGCACGGCAGCGATGACACAAGCAGTTTTACCCAGGTTCGGGCCGCCGTGAGGCGTAAAACCCTACTCCTGCTTTGGTGGATTGATGAATGGACTGTGGTGGAGACGTGGTGCTCTAGCCCGGCAAGGTCGCCTCTGGGCGAGAGCAGCTATGCACGTATAAGAGTACGGGGGTCCGAATCCTTTCTAAGGTAGCCATGGCCCTCCTTTTATAGCTTAAGGGGTCACCACAATGGCAAAATAGTCATTATGCACTGATTAGATAGCCACAGTGCTATCATACCTAACTTTGCAGACAGGATAGAGTGCATTAAATGCACCGTTTAGTGTCACATCGTGGCATGGCCCGGCAGCCTTGCTGCGCCATGCAGCCACCTCCTCGCCTGTCTGCATGACACGTCTCCTAGACGGGTGTCATTTAGGGATGATCTTCCTTGGAAATGGCTGCCACGTGCCAGAGAACAGCCACATAATCACCTGGGGGCTCGACACCGTGCTGATAAGTGACTTGCGTTGCTGTGAGGTGGAGCGGTGGAGCCTTGGTGGGGTAATCTGCCTTTTGCGTCCCTAGCAAGCCTGCCGGGGAGTCTTGAGACTTGTCCTTGGAGCAACCTTGACACCGCCAAGCTCGCATGCCCGGTAAGGGAGGTTTTTCCTTGGTGATATCTTTCTTATTGGATTGGTCTTGGTCTTCTTGATCCGCCCTTTGATTTCTCAAAGAGCTATCTCTTCTGCTTGGCCTTGTCTTGAATGTTGTAACCTTGCTCTCGAGCCTGTGTACAGTCCAGGCAACACACCTGGGGTTTGTTGCACCGACAATTCGCTACTTTGATAATTTGATATGTGGGTGGATCGGTGCTTAGGTGTTGTTCTTACTTGAACAAATCTCCTACTTATAATTAACCCCCTTGCAAGCATCCAACTACGAGAAAAGTATTAAGATAAAATCTAACCATAGCATTAAACTTTTGCATCCAAAACTGTCCCTTACGAAGTAGCTCATAAACTAGGGTTTAAGCTTCTGTCACTCTAGCAACCCATCATCTAATAAATACTCCACAATGCATTCCCTTAGGCCCAAATATGGTGAAGTGCCATGTAGTCTACGTTCACATGACACCACTAAGGGAATCACAACATACATATCATCAAAATATCGAACACATATCAAGTTCACATGATTACTTGCAACATGACTTCTCCCATGACCTCAAGAACAAAAGTAACTACTCACAAATGATATTCCTGCTCAAGATCAGAGGGGTATTAAATAGCATAATGGATCTAAACATATAATCTTCCACTAAATAAACCATATAGTAATCAACTACAAGATGTAATCAACACTACTAGTCACCCACAGCTACCAATCTGAGGTTCCGGTACAAAGATTGAAAAGAAGAGATGAACTAGGGTTTGAGAGGAGATGGTGTTGTTGAAGATGTTGATGGAGATTGGCCTCCAAAGATGAGAGGGTTGTTGGTGATGACGATGGCTTCGATTTCCCCCTCCGGGAGGGAAGTTTCCTAATACGTCCATTTTGCATCATGTTTTCCTACTGTTATTTATAATGTTTTTATGCATATTAATGCTTTTTGGAGTAATTCTAATGCCTTTTCTCTCATAATATGCAAGGTTTACACAAAGAGGGAGAATACCGGCAGTTGGAATTTTGGACCTGAAAAAGCTATGTCAGAGTTACCTATTCTGCACATCTCCAAATGAGCTAAAAATTTACTGAGAATTATTTTGCAATATATAAAAAATACTGGAGAAAATAACTACCGAAGGGGGCCCACAAGGTGGGCACAACCCACCTGGGCGCGCCAGGCACCCCAGGCGCGCCCTGGTGGGTTGTGCTCAGCCCAGCCCACCTCCGGTGCCCATCTTCTGGCATATAGGTCATTTTGACCTAAAAAATCAAAGGGGGACTTTCGAGACGAAGCGCCGTCGTCTCGAGGCTAAACTTGGGCAGGAGCACATTTGCCCTTCGGCGGAGCAATTCCGCCGGAGGAACTTCCCTCCCGGAGGGGGAAATCATCGTCATCATCATCACCAACAACCCTCTCATCTTTGGGAGGGAAATCTCCATCAACATCTTCAATAGCACCATCTCCTCTCAAACCCTAGTTCATCTCTTGTGTTCAATCTTTGTACCGGAACCTTAGATTGGTACTTGTGGGTGACTAGTAGTGTTGATTACATCTTGTAGTTGATTACTATATGGTTTATTTGGTGGAAGATTATATGTTCAGATCCATATGCTATTTAATACCCCTCTGATCCTGAGCATGATTATCATTTGTGAGTAGTTACTTTTGTTCTTGAGGTCACGGGAGAAGTCATGTTGCAAGTAATCATGTGAACTTGATATGTGTTCGATATTTTGATGATATGTAGTTGTGATTCCCTTAGTGGTGTCATGTGAACGTCGACTACATGGCACTTCACCATATTTGGGCCTAAGGGAATGCATTGTGGAGTAGTTATTAGATGATGGGTTGCTAGAGTGACAGAAGCTTAAACCCTAGTTTATGCGCTACTTTGTAAGGGACCGATTTGGATCCAAAAGTTTAATGATATGGTTATATTTTATCTTAATACTTTTCTCGTAGTTGTGGATGCTTGCGAGGGGGTTAATCATAAGTAGGAGGTTTGTTCAAGTAAGAACAGCACCTAAGCACTGGTCCACCCACATATCAAATTATCAAAGTAGCGAACACGAATCAAACCAACATGATGAAAGTGATATGGTGAAATTCCCGTGTACCCTCAAGAACGCACTGGTACAGCGAGGTGCTATACAAATGGTTTTTAACCCCTTTCCGCGATGGCCTTTGGAACCGTCGCCAAGTGAGTGTGTGCGATACGAGGGTCCTTCCCACATGACCCAAAAACCATCGGGGATAGGGAGCCTTGATGCATACAGTTGTCCCTACTCGTTTGTACTTGCATCGTCATCGCAGTCGGTATTCTATGGTGCTACGTTTATGATGCACGGCCCATCACAAACGGTCCACGATTACAGAACGTGTATGATAAGCAGACAATCACACACATTCACTTTTCCTGAACTGTGTGCGATAACTAATTAAGAAGATTAGCTAATCATCGTACGAGTGTCGGATAGGATTACGAAACATCAGACCATCATAACATCGTCGTACATGATAACTATCGCACACGCTATTCTATGGTGCAACGTTTACAGTGCGTACCACATCAGAAACAGTTCTTGGTTGCAAATCATGTACGATAAGGCAACTATCACAAACATTTAGTTTGCCCGCACCATTTGTGATATTGTCTGACATCACACACGGTTTGCAAACGGCAACTGTGTGCATGCTCGCACATGTTTCCTCTGTGTGAACCGTGTCGGATTATGGTTTATATCACAGACGTTTGTGTTTTACCGACCGTGTGCGCCGTAACGACCTGCAGAGCATAATTTCACCGTAATTTAATTGTTGCTATTTCAAATTGTACCAGATTTGAATTTGGAAGTATGCTATAGCTTTAAGCATATCCATCAGGTTCAAACAACCAATGCATTACTCGATTCACATGTACATATGTTCAAGAATTACATAAGCACCAAATAAAGAATGATGAACCACAGTTGTATACTTGTACTATTAAAGACGGTAAAGAAAGAGGTGAAATACATTCTGGTTGCTAAACAAGGTGAAGTGGAATGCCCATATTGTGCCCTCCTCCATGCAGAAGGCACGCACGACTCTAGTCCAACCCCTTGTGATGGCCGACCGCCCATCCTTCACTGTCTTCATGAACACATCTAGATAATCATCGTGTCCTAGTAGAAATACTTTAACCTTTGCATGCCCACCAATCATGTAGTTTGAGAGGTAACCTTGAGTAAACTGCTTTGGGAACCACTGCAAAAGAAAAAGATTCAGACATTGTCATCTAACACAACGAATTATGGGCAGTAAAAAGAAGGCTGCAGAGTTCTTACTTACCATCCTGCAGTTTGTTGTTGTCTTGGATAAAGTGTAAACAAATAGTTTAATATAAAAAAGGCATCTTTTGACCCATTTTACTAACAATGTTTATCAGCTTCCTCACTTGATGCTGGTTCATCAATATATCATTGCCCCATACGCAGAAAGGGTCGAAGCGCGGATCTTTACCAATGACATATGTACCTAAAAGCACCAAGTTAATATTAGAAGCTAAACAGCAATTGCACAACGATGTAGTACAACACTCCCTCGGTCCCATTATATAATATCTTATAACATCCAATATACTCATATATTAGATGAATTAACATCTTATATTATGGGACGCAGGGAGTTTATTGCATTCTTACAAATTATCGGCTGATTAACTGATGTTGTATCCATGGGTTAGAGTTAGTTTGGGCTCAAATAGCCCTAAAGTATATCCAAATATGAGGGCTAGTTTGAGCTAGTTGCATCTAACCCACCCAAAAAAACTATCCCACCCAAGAGGTGCTAATTGGAGCTAGTTCTCCTAGTGCATTTATTGTCAATCTAACCTTGTCATCCAAACACCTCTTTGGCTAGAGTTAGTTCAGGGTTAGTCATGAGCTAGAAACTAACTCTAACCTCTAGCTAAGTTAGAGTATCCAAACAGGGATGCGTCGTTGTTGTTGTTGCTGCTGCTGCTCTTCTACGTATATCTAGACATCATCAGAACATTAAGGTAACACTCTTCCTTGTTGCTATGTAGCCTAGGATTGCATATTTAGATATTCAGTACAGTGCATGTTGCTATGTAGCCTCGGATATATTACATATGGCCCTAGTTAACCTAACGATAAATGGGTTACAGATATATTCGGTTAAAAGTCCCATTCACCGATTAGTCCCTTATCAGCCCCCGGCCTATATGGTACCAGCTACCGATATCCTGAACAGTGAATATAAGCCATGGGATGAAATTAACCTCGATGAAAAACAACAGTCGTTCCCAAAATTGTCCTGTGTAAGTACATCGAGAGGCATGTTAAGCACAACAGGCTAAACATCAACAAAATATATCCATGGCAGACAAAATAATCTCCAAAAGATAGCTTCAGTGTGTAGGTTTAAGCACGCTAGTAAAGCAAAACAAGTGGAAAGGTGTGTTAACTGCAACAGGCCTAACATTTAACAACAAGCAAACATAGTCATTCAAACTGTATTGTGCCGGTCTAAGTACACTGGTTACTGTTAAATAAAAATGGAAAGGCGTGTTAACTACATGCATCAACCAAATGTAGTAATTCATAGTGGTATTGTTGAAACTGGTATTGATGAAATTGAACTGCACATTTCATACTTGCACATATAGAACATCACGTTGTGAATAACTGGAATAAACAAGGCATACTACGAACAACCAAAGGTAGCATTTGAAACTGGACATATGCTAACTACAAACAACCGAACAACCAAAAAAGTTTAAAAGAGGCATATGCTAGCTATAACAGGTTAACAGCAAGAAAATATATGCATTCCTATCAGTATGTTTAAAACTGTTATTGATGAAAATGTACTGCATAGTATATAGTTGCACATATAGAGCATCACATTGTGAACAACTGAAATAAACAAGGCATACTGCAAACAACCAAATATAGCAATTAAAACTGGACAGTATTGACCAAACAACCAAATATATGTCCAGTATTGATGAAAATGCACTGCACAGTAAATAGTTGCACATATAGAGCATCACATTGTGAACAACTGAAATAAACAAGGCATAATGCAAACAACCAAATATAGCAATTAAAACTGGACATATTCTCACTACACTACAAAAGGGACTCGACAAAACAAATCATGGGTTTCCCCGTATGAAGAGGCACGGCAAAACAAATCATGGGTTTCCTCACTTGTCATAGATGGGCTCGTTCCCGTGGGAAGAGCACGGACCCTGGGTGCGCTCCATGTTTTCGCGGATGGGCTCCTTCCCCTTGGAAGAGCACGGCTATAGGGTGCCCTCCCTAATGTCACAGACGGGCTCTTTCCCCTTGGAAGAGCAGATGGGCTCTTTCCCCTTGGAAGAGCCGGAGAGGGTGCCCTCCTCATGGTCGACATCGATGGGGTCTGACTTGGAAGCTGTGGATCCCAAGCCAGCGTCGCAGAACGTGTCCTTCAAAAATGACAAAAGGGGCTCGATGGCCATGTAGGATGGAAAATTCTTGACAGTGAGCCAGAGGAGATCAGCGGCGGGGCCATGGATGAGATCGACGACAGTTGAACCCGAGGGGTTGGGGGTGGGCCACTTAACCTGTGACATAGCCCGCGTCAGGCCATCGCTGTCGACGACCTCGATGTCGTAGCCGGCGTCCGCGACATACCCACATACTCTAGCCCGCTGATTGAGTGCCCGCGGCCAGTAATGGTCGTCAGCTTTCTCGGCGACGTCAGCCGAAGAGGCCCCGATACACCTCTTTTGGGCCAGTCGCTCCTCGAGCTCCACGGGAAGCGTAGCCGGGCTTAGGCTGCGACACTCTAGAGTGGGGGATGGGGATGGGGATCTGTGGGAAAGGGGGCGTTTGGCAGGCATCATCTAAGAAACTCAGGGCGGCCTGGGTATGGAGATCGATGGGTAAGCTGCATGGGCAAACCAGTAGATGTTGAGAATGGAGGCCTTGCGATGGCGGCGACCTTGCTAGGGTTTTGAGCGAGGGAGGGGTTGTGGTGGGGTGTGTGTGTGCGCGTGCGCGCGCCCGAGGAGGTTTTGGGGTGTGTGTGTGGAGGGGGGGTGTTTGAGGAAATGACGCAGCTACTGAAAATTTTACTACGCGGGAGTCAAACGCGAGAGTGAAATGCCGGGGCTATTGAAAATTTGGATGATGGTGCATCGCACACGGTCCGGAAATAACAACCATGTGTTATGAAACAGAAAAACCCTTGAGCCGGGCAGATATTTTCAAGGGATGCAGGCGGGAGCAGGAACAACAAACATCACACACGGTCGAAACATAATAACCGTGTGTTATCAAACAGAAAAACCTGCAGGCGGGTAGATATTTTTGAGAGGGGAAGCCTCGTGGAGCCCAATGTACTGTGCTGATGTGCGTGACAGGGGCACCGGCGTGGCACACAGTTAGTGTGAGTGAACCGTGTCTGTTGCGTCATCCGACTTGTCTAATGTTCATAAATTTGGCGAAAATGACGTGGGAAAGGGTCAGAACACGAACACACTTGCATGTGGACCAAATATATGTATGAAAAGGGTGGTTTGATGTACAAATACCAAATGCAACTTCGATGTGGCACCTATCTCGCAAAGCGCACGGTATTGCTTGCCACCACCCCCCCCCCTCGTGTCGGCGGGACGGGAATCCTAAGCTATGAACGCATGCACGCTCCCACGGAGGTTCACCTAGCAAAGTGCAAAGTAGCAGTCCCGCCCCCCATCACACACACGCACACACGCACACACACATGCACGCACACACACACACACACGCACACACGCACACACACACACTTTCAGTCGGTGGGAGAGGGCATCTCAGCAAGGTGTATCATAAAACGGACCAAGAATAATCCACCTTGGTCATACAACCTCCACTACAAAAAAAAGACACACCCGTGACATTTTGGCCCGAACAAATTTTTTTCCTGTCATGCTTATGACACTTCTATGACGATAATTGTGACAAAAGCACGTATCATCGTAGATGTGGTGGGCTCCTACTTCTATGACAAAAAATCATGACAGAAAATGGGCTTTTCATCCTGGGCGGGCCGGGGACGCACCTGCATGACATTCTTTAGGCCGTCCATGACGGAAAAAATCATGGTAGAAGCGAGGGCGAGGAAAATTTCGGGGAGTTCCCGGTTACGGTGGGTGGTCGAGGCCGAGCGATGCACGGAGGTTTGCGTGTTTCTCTCGTACACGTACGCGTGTGTGTACGAGGCATTGGGCTGTAACTAAACCCGAACAAGGCATTTGCTTACTGAGCCCGAGCGATTGCACTAGCTACGTTATTGAACCCGAGCGATCGATCCCTGGCTGTTAACTGAACTCGAGCGATTCCTTCGCTACTGCTGCTAACTGAAGCTGATCGAACCTGCTGCTGCCTCTTGATGAATAGTTCCCGGTGGGGGTTGGATGAACAGGACCCCATGATAGTAGAGGTCGTTGTCGCTGGATGAACAGGACCCCGATCGAGAGGAGGCCGCCACACACCACCCGATCGAGCCGGTGGGGGGTGCATGAACAGGACCCCGTGGAGGGCTGGTTGAATAGTAGCCAGTGGAGGGTGGATGAATAGGTCCCCGTCGAGGGCTGGTTGAACAGTAGCCGGTGGAGGCTAGATGAACAGGACCCCGTGGATGAACAGTAGCTGGTGGAGGCTAGAGGAAGTCGACGGTGGATGAACAGTAGCAGGTGGAGGCTGGAGAAAGGGTCGACGGTGGATGAATAGTAGCCCATGGAGGCTAGAGCGAGGCACTAGACGGTGGATGAACAGTAGCCCATGGAGTCCCATTTTGTGGTACGCCAGACCCCTCCCGATGAACAGGACACCGTTTCGACCGTAGGCGCTCCACCACAAGTCTGTTTCCTCCGTTTTGCGGTACGCCACACCCCTCCCGATCAACAGCACCCCGTTTCGACCGTAGGAGCTTGAACACAAGTCCGTTTCCTCCGTTTTGCGGTACGCCAGACCCCATTTTGGCTGTTCCGTCCAAGCCGGTTGGCTCCCGTTGAACAGGACGTATTCCGACCCAGTCTGTTGCCTCCCGATGAACAGGACGTTGTTTCTCCCTTCCGACCCAGATGGTTGGCTGCCCGATAAATAGGACGTCATTGCTGTCGTCCGTTGCCTCTCCATGTACATGAGCCCTGGCCGTCCGTATGCGTGAGTACGCGTTCGAGACCCCGCCCGTATGTACGTACGTGGCCGTATTTTTTGCCCTGTGGCTGTACGTACGTGTACATGATTTAGACAAAACTGCCTGAACTGCTACGTTGGGTGCTCTACTACGACACGTGCCGCTACTTACTCGGCCACGGTTCATACTTGCAGAGAGACCGATCGACCAGTACGTACGTACACGTTCGCGACCCGACAGACAACGCTACATACGCTTTGACCGGATGGGTCCCAGCTATCAGGGAGGATAAGGAGGCACTTCCTTGTGTGCGAAGATATAACTGGTGGGTCCTAGCTGTCAGGGGGAAGAATCATTTTTTTGCCCGCAATATGGACGCACTTCCTTGCGTGCGAAGATGTAGCTGGTGGGTCCATCTGTCAGCCTCACCATGTACAGTACTCTTCCGATGGTTGTCGTTCGTTGGCCATGTTGACCACGCCGCGCGGACAGCACCCAGGCGGTGGACGACGGTGAGGCCTAGGAAGGGAACGATGCTGAGCCAGGGAAGACGAGGCAGGTGGATGCCCACGCGGAGGGGAGTACGAGGATTCACTGGTTCGACTCCGGTGTAAGGCTGTCGTCGCCGGAGAATAACAGGGGTGTGGGTGAGTCGAGGGAAGGCCTGGCCAGTGGTAGTATGGTAGGGCGGTGAGGCCTGCGCAATAGCACAGCCGGCCACGGGAGGCTGGAGCAGGCGTTATGGCGGGCGCTGGTTTGGGTGGCTGGAGCAAGAAGACCAGAGGTTGAAGACGCAGCTCGGCCGTTGGATTAACATCCAACGGTCAATGCAGCTAGAATCGTTTATTGACTAAGTTGACAAAGCCCTGCGTACACGTCAACTTAGTAGGCCAACAAGTCAGCCTCCAAATCTGGTGGGTCCCAGCTAGCAAGGGGAATCATTTTTTTCGCGTAATAAGGTGGCACCTCCTTGCGTGCGAAGAAGTTTTCTGGTTTTTTTATTTCTTCTTTTTCGAGTTAGAATAAAAAGAAAACAATTTAGCATCTTTGGTACAATCTATATTTTCACGAAATGGGTCATAATAAAGCTGGTGGGTCCCAGCTATCAGGGAGAGGAAACTTTTTTTTCGCGTAATAAAGGAAGCACTTCCTTGCGTGCAAAGATGTAGTTGGTGGGTCAAACCTGTCAGGGGGAGAAATCATTTGTTTTTGCATAATAAGGGGGCACTTGCTGCTTGTGGCCATGGGCCATGTGGGTCCCTACTGTCAGCCACTCCACGTACATGCCTCTTCCGATGGTTGTTGTTTGTTGACAAAGTTGACCACGCCACGCCGAGAGAACCAACGTGGTGAACGATGGCGAGGCCTAGGAAGGGAACGACCCGGAGCCGGCGAAGACACAGCAGTGGATGCCCACATGGAGGGGAGTACGAGGGTTCACTGGTTCGGCTGCGGTGTGAGGCTGCCGTTGCTGGAGAATACCAGGAGGTGTTGGTGAGTAGAGGAATGGCCTGGACAGCGATGGGAGTAGGGTGGGCCGGTGAAGCCTACGCATCAGCATAGTCGGCCACGGGAGGTGGTACCAGGCGGTACCGTCGGCGGTGGTTTGGGCGGCTGAAGAAAGAATATCTGAGATTGAAGAAGCACTACAGCCGTTGGATGGACATCCAACGGCCACTGCTGCTAGAATCGTGTGTTGACTATAAGTTGACAAAGCCTTCCGTACGCGTCAACTTAGTAGGCCCACAAGTGAGCATTACATCTGTGGCATAGAACATATAGTTGTAATAATGTACAGCCCATTTTTTAATTCTAATGAAATTTACTACAATCCATTGACAGTTTGTTTAAATTACAACCCATTTTCTAGCCAGGACAACGATTAATAATTTCAACCAACCGCTCAAAACAGAATTCAACAAAAAATCCCACATTTTGATGGGATCCAAAATATTTTTATCCCGAAATTTCGAGTCAGATTAAATATAATTTCAAAATAAATTTGTATTAGGTAAAAATCCAACAAAATATTGCGCGCGCATCTAGAAATGAAATTAAAATTTCCAAAATCCAAAAATAATATTTTTGAAACTAATTACCTGTTTGGTGCGTTTTTTATATTTACAGCCTAGTTTTTATAATTACATCCCATTTATTATTTCTTAAAGCCCATTTTCTTGTTAGGACTAATGCATCCCTCCTAGGAAAGATTTGATGCCTAGCGGGGCGGAGAATAAGAAGCTGACCTGGGTTGGGTATTCCGGAAAAAAGTATAGTTGGGCTAGCCATTTTCACCTTGAAAAATTAATATCTGGGCTGGATATTTGGTACACATAAAATAATAGCCTGGGCTAGATGGGCCATAGCCCGCCCAGTTCATACCCTGCTCCTCTGAACAACAACAAAAACATCGCTCAAGAAAAACTCTGCTCACACCTCAAAAACACAAATACTGCTCGAGCTGCTGGGTCCCAGCTGTCGGCCGCTCCTTGTGCAATTCTCTCGTTTATTGACTATATAGGTTGACAATGGTGTAGGACCGTGATGTCAGGAAACCAGGAGGAAGCAAAAAAATTATAGTCGTATATAATAAGTAGGCACTTGCGTACGTGCGGCTATGGCCCTGTTGGGTCCCCACTGTCATCCTCTCCAAGTAAAGTCATCTCCTGATTCCTCATGTTCATTGACCATGTTGACAACGCGAGACGTCGGCGCCACGGCGAGCGCAACAACTTGAAGGACGACGCAGAAAGCCTCGCGGGCCCTACGGATGGTGTGATACAGCACCCGCTGGTCGTTCAGGAAGCCAGGATCATCGGACCCCTATGAGCACCTTCGAGAGACTGAGCCGACGTGAAACGGTAAGGCTGCGCTTGGGAGCTCTGGATTGTTTCACACCTGTATTAAGGATACAAGTGTAATTTACTCATCATCAGAAACAACGAGGAAAATACAGGCGTAATGAAACCGACGGCCTGAGGTCTGTAACGAAAACCGGCGAGTTACACGTGTAATTTGAGAAACCAGTGTATATTTTACCAGTCGAAAATGACCAACCAAGCGCTTCGTCCAAGACCATCTGCTTTTATTTACAAGCGTCGGTTTTACAAGCGGTTTTGGTTGGAAAACGATGATCCAATCACGGCCTAAGATGATGAGTTGGTCTGAAGATCATATGGTTTCACCTCTAACCTACCCGAGTTGTCGTATAGGCTATGAATGAAACATAACACGATGAACTTCTTAAGCACAGAAACAACATAAGAGGATGATCTTCTTAACATGCAAAACAATACGAAGCATTATTCTCAGGAGGCACGGTGAACAGCTCGTGATGCCGCATGCCACGGCATTCCAAGCTCAACTTTGCAATCAAACTCACAAGGCCTGGCATTTCATAGACAACATTCAGAACAAACTCTTAAAATACCTTACATAAGTCAACATTCATGACTATGCATCTCATCAGAGTAAATATTTACTTCTGAACTAAACACACGAATAGGAAAAAACGATCGACGCTGCTCACAGCAAAGGGCGTCCCATTCCAAAATATAAAATGCATGTCTTCTGGCTAACATCAATGAGCAAAATTTGACAAGGTTTTCCAATTCCAAAACATTAAACGAATGTCTTCTTGCTAACATCAATGATTAAACTTTGACAAGCTTTTCCCATTCAAAATATGTAATGCCTATGATTGTGGAACGGGCAGGGTTTGTCATCAGTTTGCACATTGAAATGGCACATGGAGCCGGATTAACCAGCGTATCTTTTTGTGCAGTTCCACTGAAATCAAACAATGTCTTGCGTAGCATGGTGGATTTCGTATTTATATGTTGCAAGGTCTTGAAGACGTTGGCAGCTCCATTCAAGTAGATAGTCCGGTGGCTCAAGGTGACGACGAATGATTAGAGAACAATTCGATGTATTGTGCATGATGAAGTATTATGGAGGACACGAACCATCTGAACATTTTGTGCAGTTCCACTGAAATCAAGCTGAGCAGCCCTGTCTGCATAAATACAGAAAAGTGTGATGAATATAATAGTGGTACTAGTTGATTAAACATACGCTCACAACTATAATCATCTTCATTATCTTAACAGGAAAATATAGCAATACAATAGCTTCAATTAAACATTTATTCAAAACAATACAACAATATAATTAGCACAACATAACAAAGCACGATCATGTGGATGAAGGCCGATACTGACCTCGTTTATTACAGCTGCGTCGGCCACTGACTTGGTTATACTTATCCTTGTGGAGTGAATTTTGCACCCCACGTGCTGTTTAGTTGAGTTTTCCTTGGTCTGCAGACTAGTCATGTCACCAGCATCTACTAATACTCTAAAGCTTCTCAATCATTCCTTCTGTAATGTAGTGTAAATAGTGACTGCTTCTTTCTGCAAAGTGGAAAGACCAACTGGGCCCAATAATGCAATAGTTTGCCTTAAACACATTGGCTCCTTTTGTGCAGTTCAACTAAAATCAAAGTCGAAATAGAACCGAGTAGAAGTTTTGACATCCCTGTATGCACAAATAGGTATAAAGGAAACAATTACTGAGAAATAATGGTTGATGACTTATACTCCCAGAAGAAAAAACATCTACCTTATCTTAATGGGAAACAAAGCAGGACAGTAGCAATTCTCAAACGGTGTGATTCATTCATATTAACTGAGACATTATCTTAACAATACCTTGTTTCAACACGTATAAAGAACGACAAAGCAGAAAAGTAACATTCCTAAAACGGTGCAACTGATCCATATTAACAGAGACATTATCTTAACAATACTTTGGTTAAACATGCAGAAAGAACTACAAAGCAGGATAGTACCATTTGTAAAACACTGTAACTAATATATAATAACAGAGACATTATCTCAACAATACATTTCTTAAACATGTACTCCCACTGGTCCCTAACAGAAATGGTACTCCCGCTGATCCCTAACAAGTGTTGCAGTTTTGAACTAAGATTCAGTAGTTAATTCTAAGAGTGGCATTGCTTAATTTTACCAGTGGCATTAGATTAACAAAAAGCATAAACAGTTCCAGGGGAGAGTGGGTGCAACAACACCATGTACTTCCATCTACTTATAAAGGGGGTGATGCAGAGTTTGTTGTAGCAAAGCAACGAGCATCATGTTTGGGTTGGTCCCATTTTTCTTCACTTAATGGGAAAAGACAGCAATACAATAGCTTCAATTCAACATTTAATTAAAACAGTACCACTACAAGTAGCACAGTATCTCAAAGCACACGACACAATCATGTGGATGAAGGCCGGTACTGACCTTTCATGAGGCAGACAAGATCAAATATGAATCTGCCAACACGAATAGGAAATCCAATCTCATTTTGTGTAGTTCAACTAAATCAAGCAAAGTTGCCGGTGTGACATTTAAGTTGAACTGCACAAAACACTCTTAAAACAAAAGTGTTTTGCGTAGTGAAGCAAAAGGTCGCAATAGCAACGAGTTGAATAGATATCCCTGTTTTCAGAGGTAAAAAAAGAAACAATTACTGGTCGATAAAGGAGGATGAATCATATGGCCACAAAAAGAAGCATCAACCTTATCTTGATGGAAAACAAAGTAGGACAATAGCATTTCTAGAACGGTTGCATTGATTCATATTAACAGAGACATTCTCTTAAAATAACATTCGTTAAAATGTAATTTACTTTTAACAGTGGCATTGCTTCAATTTTCCAGCGGCATTCTTAGATTAACAACAGCAAAATAGTTGTATGGGACATGGGACATGCCAGCACCATGTGCGTCCACACGTATAAATGTGTGATGCAGAGTATGTTGCCAAGCAGCATATCTGTGTTGGTCCCATATTTGTTCTCTTTGAACCTTTTTCCTATGTGAGGGCAGCAAATCCAGTCCTGCACAAACTACCTGACCCCCAGTTTCTTTCCTTTTTCAACAAATAGATCGGTTCCTTACAGATGTGTGTACTGGGTTACCCCCTTTTTCCCTTTTCGACCAACAGAGCGACTGGATAGCCAGTCTATACTAGTTTCCCTTCCTCATTGAACCATGTCCTAGATTCATGCTCCACCCCACCCCCACCCCTCATTCCTCTTTGAACCAAGACCTAGATTCAACTACAGAATCGAAAAAGATCCGCATGCAGCTAGAGCAATGACGGTTTCAAAGAAATTTATACCTTAGGGCCGTCGGGATGTGGTTAGGCGTGCGGTGGGAGGCCAGATCTGCCCACACTACGTACGACAGCGAGGAAGAAGGGGTCGGAGGCCCTCCCACATAGGCGCTGGGTGAAAGAGAACAGCGCAGCCGGCAGTGGATTGCCTCCTTGGCCGAAGGCGATGGAGTGAACGCTGCACCTCCTCCCCTTCCCGGTGCGACGGGATCCGGACGGCTCCTTCACCAGCTGTGAGGGGGGAGAGGGAGAGAGAGAGAGAGAGGCCAACGCATTCTTGTTTAGATCTGATGAAGAGGGTGAGAGATTGTGAATAGAGCAAACCCTAGCAAAGGAACATTGAGCCTCCAGCGTGTATATACATATGTAGTGGAGCGAGAGTGTGAAGAGTGCAAACCCTAGCGAACAAGCGCTGAGGCTCCAGCTTATATAGTAGTAGAGTGGTTTTCTTTTTCTCTCCATAACAATCATTTTAAATCGTGTACGAAACGAAACTCTTTATTTAACGTGCCAGTGAAGAAAACCATGATCAACTAACGATCCACGCGTCCTGGTCGCACTTCCTGTCGTTCACGTGAGGTACACTACCCTCCGTTAAGTGAACAACCACACACGCGCCAAATTATCGGAAAGGTGTGAGAGTGTGTACAAATAAAGAAATTTAATTTCAATTATTTTGTATGTACAGTTTGCCCTCTCTCAATAATTATGGTTTGTTGTGTTCGGCCTAAACTTGGTCAAACTTTAAAAAGTTTGACTTCAGTCAAATCTAATATGCAGAGTACATAAAAATGGAGGGGTACTACCTCCATCCGGGTTTTTAGTCCACACCATATTTTTAATCAAAGTCTGAGCACATATTTAGTTAAAAGTTGGACAAATAAAATTACAGGGTAGTTGAAGACAAAGTTGTGAGAAGGCTTAGAAATCAATACAAAACTTTTGCTCTTAGTACCAATGTCGATGCTTCTTCGAGGAAACATTTGGTTCATATCAAATTGTGTGATAAAATTGCACCAACGTAAATGACTGCTCCAAGATGAACTGATGAAGGATATCTTCTTTGTGGTAACAAGCAAAGAGCACTGATGGAAGACAACCCTTTCTTCATTGAACATCGATCAGCTTCACCAGCCGATGCAACCATGAGACGCAACCATGAGCATCGATAGGTCATCATGGTGATGCGTCATCGATTTTGGCATCAAGTTTGGGTCAGGCACCAATGAAGTTTGATAATCCTCACTGTGGTTTGTTTCTTCTTGGTAATCAAGCTTGAGAAAGGAAGAACCACTTGGTAGAGGACAGTGAAGCTGAGCAACAGTGGCCATTCAATTTTGTGCAGTTCCACTAAAATTGAGGAAGACATGCCCGAGTAAGGAGATACACATTCCTGTTTGCAAAAATAGTATAAAAATGATATTTAAGTAGTGTCGTTAGTACTTTGTTTTAGCAGTGGAACAAGATTAACAGTGGCATCTTAATTGTCAATAAGAATTAATGAAACATACACCAAAAAATAGAAGCATCATGATTATCTTGATGGGAACTAAAGCAGGATACCGAAAAAAACTAAAGCAGGACAGAAGCATTTATCGACGCCTCTACATGGGCATTGCTTCATTTTACCAGTGATAGTTTTAGATTAGCAGCAGCAATAGGAGCATATGGACAATGACCGCACAACCACCATGTACTTTTTGTCGGAAAAAAATGTATACCTCCACCGATGCATAAATGATAAACCAGGACAACTTTTGGAGTGGCCTTTCCTCTATAATAGTAAAAAATATGTGATCTTGGACCAGCCGATGAACCCTAGCTACTGTACATGGGGAGCTGGGAAGTAGTGGTATAGAAGAAAACCCGCATGCAGAGTATAATGAAGCATGAAATCCAAAAGAAGTTATACCTCAGGTGGGCGAGATGTGGCTTAGGCGGGCGGACGGGATCTGCCCACACGATGGCAGCGAACAAGGGCGCGGAGGCCATTCGTCCGCGCCGGCGCTGGCTCAGAGAGAACGGTGCGCATCGGCTTCCTCCATCGCCGACGGCGACAACGTCAACGTTGGACCTCCTCACCTCCCGCAGCGGACGGAATCCGGCCGGATCTGTGACCACCGGTGAGGAGAAAGATAGAGTGGACACTGTCATCGTGTTTAGGTATGGAGAGGGTGAGAGAGCGAGACGCGAGAAACCCTATCAACCAAGAGGCTATATATACAATAGAGTAAAAACTCTCTCCATGGCAGTGGTTTTAAATAGAATACGCGCGTTCCCGGAAAAAAAGGAATGAAAACTGGCGGACAAATCTTTTTTTAACGTACCAAGAAAGAAAACTCAATCAATAACACGCCCCCGCTTCCAGGTCGTAGTTCGTATCCCTGGCGTGTGGTCCCCGACCCTCCATTATTAAGGGAACAAATTGAAGGGTCAAATTATTACGTACGTAAGCTGCCTCTTCGTGTAAAAATGTGCTCCATCGTGTACTCGCAGGTATGTCGGAGGCAGAGTGAGTGCGTGTACATTTCTTCTTGTATGTAGTACTCCATTTATCTCACTTCATATTGTTTCCCAATCCTATGATATTCCTATCCTAGGAACAAAATGAGGCGGTACTAAGTTTGTGTGTGTGTAGGGAGAACGAGACATCAATGATGTGTACGAGTAGTCGCGAGAGTCATCAGTATGTGTGTGTGCGCGCACACACACATAGACATGCATATCCGTGTGTTTACGTAAAATTCTTACTTTCATCTCCATCTCCAATCATATTTGTCCAACTGGCACATTATTTATATTATTAATTACGCATCAATATTTATGTACGTCCAACATCTCTCGTTTGCGGGCGTCCAGACTGCTGCCACGCCCGCTCCTGACCGCCCTGTCCAACCCGAACCCTCTTCATCACCCGCGCGCGCTTCCTGCGCGAAATGGTCAGTGCCGCATTCATGCCTGGCCAGAGCGGACACGACCTTTCACTGGCGCCGGCATTGAAGCAGCGCGCCGGCCGAGAGAGCGCCGCCCGCTCCGCTTCCCGGTGCACGCAACTGCTCCGTGTTCAAACGTCACCACGGCCGGCCACAACATGCATGTAAAAAAGTTCTTGGGAGTCCGTGCTATAGCTAGCTGTCCTCCCCCTCCTCGTCTATCTCTTCTAGTAGAACTAGTACTCCATGGCACGATCCATTGACAAGCAGGCGGGAAACTTTGCGTATACTCGGTTTGCGGTGAGTGGCATGCCGAGCGACCGTGTGGGGTGGAGGTGGGTGAGACACGAACGCGACAGACGTGATTTAAACATTGGTTTTGCTCGATGGCGCGATCCAACGAAATGAAACGTTGGTTTCCAAAAGAATAATGTACTGTACTGCATGAGGGAGAAGCGGATTCAACGAAGAGTGATGGTTTGCTTCTTCCGTCCAACTAATTACCGGGTCTATGTGATTTGACGGCTCATTGGTCATTATTGCTACGGTGGTAGAGCGTCGTAGAGCGTCTACACTCTTATTTATTTATTTGGTGATAAAACTATCTTTCTCCACTCTTACACCGGAGGAGTACGAAACACAGCAGCCCAGTGACTACATGGCCCACCTCCCACTATCACCATATTCCTTGCACAGCCCGCATGCCAAGAAAAAATTACTACTATACACCGGAGTGTATAGACTATTTTGCCCCCGGATTTGCTTTTGAGGAAATGTTGGGTAGTTACGCGCATGCAAAGTACACAATTCTCGCGAACAATTACTCCTCTCTCCATCTCTCTGGATGCAGGCTCACTAGATCTATCTGCATGCAGCTCTCTCTCTCTCTCCGGTTTTGCATGCATGCGACACGACTCTCTCTCTCTCTCTCTGTGCAAGCATGCCTTAAGCATGGTTAATAATATAGCCGGTTGATGGCTAACATGTTGCCATGTCATCTATAGCCAATGTAATAGTCAACATGTATAGTAATGGGCTACAAGAAAGTACTACTCCCTCCATTCCCTTATACAAGAAAGTACTATTGCCTCGATTATTGTTAGTGGCCTTGTATAGATGCAAAATGTATTTTTTGTAGTGGCCAATGTAATTGTCAACATGTATAGTAATGGGCTACAAGAAAGTACTACTACTACATTTTACAACATGACCCACCATACACTCTCACATACTACCTCCATCCTGGTTTATTAGTCCCCTGTGTATAATTTATGCATGATACTAGTATATGATACTCCCCACTATGAGTAGCCTTATACGCATACAAAAAAGGACCGGAGGGAGTACGAAGCTTTCAGATTTTGTTTCATGTATGTATCCTGACTCCGAGGTTGCCCCGTTACAACAGTCCATCAGATACAAAGGAAAACTAACACGCATGTTGATGCATCAATGATTCACAGATCATAGCCAATATTTACTTCACAACTAAAGACAAAAGTTGTGAGTGTGTACAAAAAAACTACTGATGGGGTCACTACACCTTAAACCCTAAACCCTAAACAGGATTTAATCTCCTGGCTAGGTAGAACCTGAAGGAAAGAAGCCTGGCACCCTCGGATCATACGATGCTTTTGTGCAGTTCCTCTAAAATTGAGCTGAGCATCCCTGTTGGCAAAGATATTGAAGAAGTGTGATTAGAATAATAGTAGTGGCACTAGTTCATGAGACATAAACTCATCACAAATAGAAGCTGGTAGAAGTAGAGAAAGATCCACATGGAGATGGAGCTACGTGGGGAGCTGCGGCAGTGGAGCAAGCCGGCTCCAAAAGGAAGTTGTACCTGGGACGTCGGGTGTAGCTAGAAGGGCAGTGGGAGGCGGCATCAGCCCATACCATGGGGACCCCCGATCGGCACGCACCGACAGTGGGTTTTCTTCCTCGCCGCTATCGACCGTGTCTACTCAGAACATTGTCCGCTTCCCCCAGTGGTGGGATCAGGCCGGATCTGTGACCAGCAAGCAGGCTTGTAGCTTAGGCTCCTGCTAGTGTATATATAGTGGAGTGGTTTTCTTTTTCTCTCCATATCAACCTTTTTATATTGCGTATGTGTCATTGAAGAGTGAAATGATGGTTGCTTCGTCCGACTAACTTACTGTGTGATTTGACTGCTCCTGAGTGGCGTCTGCACGTACTCCCCCTACGTGCATGACCATTCCTGAGTCTCACTTGTACTTATCTCTAATTTCTTGCATGACACGTAGACAAGATGCGCATAGAGGAATTTTGTTACTGCATGTTGTTACGTACCTACTCCCTCCTTCCGGTTCACTACTAGTACTCTCTCCGTCCTGGTTTATTGGTCCCCTTTGTACTCAATTCATGGGTTCGTTTTCCTCAAGAAATTGTCTTTACCAACGTATAAATATCGGGAATGCATGCGTGAACAACGAATGATTAAACCTTGCATGCAACATTTTGACAAAGCATTGACATATGAACATGTGAATGTGGGGGACTACAACCTCGTGCATGCATGCAACAGTCACACGTACACATGCACGCAAAAACACGCGTGATGCCCTAATGCATGCATGTCCGAGCACACGACGGAACACACACGGTCACGCTCAAGTGCTCAACCTACACTTGCATGCACACACATACTCAGCCAGGCTGAGCTAGTGATCGTATAAACACCAGAAAATCTATATATTGCCCGCAATGAGCATATTATGAAGTCCAATGACCATAGTTTTACAAATATACAGTGACAGACAGTGTATTTATCTCGTTTCAAATTAAGCCATATTAACTGGAAAGGAGGCAGTATGGACTAGCATTACTTTGTTGTGTCCTGTCAACTTGCAGAACGAGGAGAAGCTTGCGCGCAGTGGCTCACAGGATAAAGGAGAAACTTTTGACCAATGCAAGCTCTCCCTCGCTCAGGCGGTGGACGTGCAATAGTTAATTCAGTGTCATATTGCCAGAAGCATACGCTGTACTAGTACCATCATTGTTTAACTTCCCGAAGAGGCGAAGAGCCAAGCGCAAAGTTTACCACAGTAGTACTCTGAGTAGTATTACGTACTACTAGTACTTACTACATAGGTACTACTAGGAACCACATGGTGGAGCGTCTGCACTCTTATTTTATTTTAATCTGTGGTAAAGCAATCTTTAACACATTTGCTTCTCTTCGAGGGTTCTCACATGTGATAAAGGAAGTTGATTGCATGGAACACTCACCACAATTCTCGCTTAATTCTGGCTCCTATCCTATTAGAAATAGGAGCGCTGAGTAATATTTTCTCTTTTTTGTTATTCAGCATGTAAACAGGTCAGCAAACCTTGTGGCGCATCTTTGTGCGAACCGTGCTTATTGCGCTTTGAATGTGACCGAGAGCTGGCTTGATGAAACTCCTCGCTTTCTTTTTTTTGCGGGGCACCTCGCTTCCTAGTGACCAGTCTCTTGGCTGATTGTCCTAAGAATGCTTATATATGAATAAAGCTCTCTCATTTACCCGCAAAAAAGATTAAGCCATATTAATCGGAAAGGAGGTAGTATGGACTAGCACTACTTTGGTGTGCCATGTCAACTCATAGAACGAGGAGAAGCATGCAGGACAAGGTGAAGCTTGCTTATGCCCTCTCCGTCTACCTCAAATGCGGTGGCTAACAGGACGAGGAGAAGCTTTTGACTAATGCAACCTACCCTTGCCCAGGCGGTGGACGTGCAGCAGTTCATTCGGTGTCAAATTGCCAGAGGCATACACTGTAGTACCATCATTGTTCGACTTCCCGAAGAGGCGAAGAGCCAAGCGCATGGTTTAGTAGTATGAGTAGTACAGTACTACTAGTATACAGGTACTAGGAACCGCTTGGTGGAGCGTCTGTACTCTTAATTTATTTTAATCTCTGATAAAGTACAAATTTATTCGGGAGAAGTGCGGAAAACGGCAGCCCAATAGTACTATTAAAAAACATCGAACATGTAATGATGACATCGATCAACCATGCTCGAATATATCTTTGGCATCCATGCGACACCTCGCCCGTTTGTGTTCTCGCTCCTCGTCTCTCTCAAGGAGCGGCGGGTTGGCCATTTTGCCGTCAATTGAGATCTGTTTGCTCACACTCCGGTCCCACATGTTAGTGATATGCCAAGAGGAAGCGTGTTGACCGATAGGCCATACGCGGACTTGGTTTTGCACCTTCATACTAGTATGAGCAGATTCAAACAAGAGCGTATTGATGGTTGCTTCTTCCGAGCAACTTACAGTGGGAAAGGTGGGGCTTACGATTTGACTGCTCATTACTCACTATTAGTGCGGCGCAATGACCGGGTTGAGTCTCCCATGAGGTTGTGCACTCTAATTTGGTCAATGGCACATGGACCCGAATGCTGAATGGCTTCTGGCAATGCTATCAAGCTTCCAGCATTTGTTTACATAATTGACGTATACAAATAATTTTCCAGCGACATGAAATTATACAATGCTCTGAAGCTCTCAGCTTTTGTTTCATGTGTCTTGCCAGCTGGAAGGTTGTCTCGCTACAACATCAATCAAATACTAGAAAGGAAACTAACATCCATGCTCTTTCGGAAAAA
The DNA here is from genome assembly GCA_011799875.1 of Thinopyrum elongatum. NCBI lineage: Eukaryota > Viridiplantae > Streptophyta > Magnoliopsida > Poales > Poaceae > Thinopyrum > Thinopyrum elongatum. Next base: position 445,409,419 of record CM022298.1, on the reverse strand, counting down.
ATAAAAAACTAACTTGCTAATGCATCTCAATGATTAGCAGATCAGAGCTAATATTTACATCACAACTGAAGACAAAGTTGTGAGAAGGTGTTAAATTAAAATTGATCCATGCTTTCATTGGCAGCAACTTCCCCCCAGCTGTGTCTAAATCAACAAGGCATGTTGGGAAAAAAAGTAGCTGTCAGGAGCATGCAACATTCTGATCATTTTGTGCAGTTCCACTAAAATAGAGCTGAGCGTCCTGTTCCAAAGATATTGAGTAAGTGTGATTACAATAATAGAGGATTGTTGATGAAACAATAAACACACAAATAGGAGCTGGTCACCTTTGCAGTCTCTCTTAAGACTAACTAGTTGGAGAAGATTAAGCAAATAGTTGGAGAAGATTAGGCTCGGAGTTGGATGAGGAGGATAGAGCAAAACCAATCTCCCTTTGTGCAGTCGCACTGAAATGTAGCGACGTTGCCCGTGTGACATTTTAGTAGAACTGCACAAAACACTCTTAAGAAAGAAGTGATTTGTGCAGTTCACCAAAAGGTCGCAATAGCAACGAGGTGAAATGGATAGCCCTGTTTGCAAAAAAGAGGTAGAAAGGAAACAATTACTGACCAATAACAGTTGATGACACATACAACGACAAAAAAGAAGCATATTCCTTGTCCTAAGGGAAGATAACAGCACGGTTGTTTATCTAAAACGGTGTGAGGATGAGATTGCAATATGGAAAGTACGCCGGACGAGCTACGTTTTGGGCAAAGAACTAGGGAAGATCCACATGCAAGATTTTCCACATGCAGCGACATGGGAAGATGGGCAGTGGAGCAAGGCCGGAAGGGATACCTGGGGGTCATCGGGATGTAACTAGGAGGGCGGCGGCAGGCGGGATCTGCCCATACTATGGCAGCGAGCAAGTGGCGAAGGCCCTACCGCGCCGGAGCTTGGTCAGAGAGAACGGCAGGTACCGCAGATCGGGACGTGCTGCCTCAACGCCGTCGAACTGAGAAACGATGCACATCCTCCCTTTCCGCCGGCGGACGGGATGCGGCCGGATCAGTGACCAACGGTGAGAGAGAGAGAGGCCACCACCGCCTTGTGTGAGATACTTTGAAGAGAGACAAACCCCGACAGGCAGGCTCCAATGTATATAGTGGAGCGGACTACTTTTTTCTCCATAACAATCGTTTTATATTCTGTGTATGTGCCATTGAGCAATATAACTTTATTTAAAAATAACGCGCCAACGCATCAAGTCAAACTTTGTTTCGTGCACGCGTAGTACACGACCTCCGTAGGTAAACAACTGCTACATGCTCTCAAGTTAGCACGTGGGCTGCCATTTCGTACAGAAATGAGCTCCACCATGTACCCGCGCGGGTGTGGCTGGGCACGAAGCGTGAGTACGTGCACCTATTCTCTTCATGTACGTACACCACCTACGTGGGTTTGTGTGAGAGAAATACAAATCTAGAGAGATATAGTGTGTGGGTTCGTGAGTGTTTATTTTTTGGGCGAGGGGGTGCGTGAGAGATAGACAGGGAATATGTGTCGATGATATCTCAAACAAAAAATGTAACATATGCAATGTGTGTGAAACAGAGCCTGGATATATCACATATAGAGGGGGTGATCCATGAGAAGAGAGTGGAGGTATCATCGGTGTGAGATATCCATAGAATCGAAGAGAGGGATGAAGTGTGTGTGTGTGTGTGTGTGCGCGCGATCGATAAAGAGCGCATCGAATTTGTGTGTGCCCACGTCAAAGATATAGGGTGGCTGGCCTACTGGAATGTGAGAGGGGATAGGTGCAGTTTGTCTTTGTGGCATGGATACCTACCTACATTGTTCGACTATCGGTGTGTGGGGGGGGCAGAGACCCAACTATAGAGGTAGAACAGCCGATATATGTGTGGAGGAGGAGAGAGACCTACCTTATGTATTGAGGGAGATCGATCGGCATCCATGCATATGTGTAGGAGAGGAATAAGGTTGGGAGAGAGACAGAGCTAGAGTGTCGGAGGGGTTGGTGGTGGATTTACTTCTCACAAATGGTGGGAGAGGCCCGCTAGACAAATGGAGGGCACGCCTGCAATATCAATAAGAGAGGGGATGTCTGCCTGTCTGTGCACGTGCGTGTGAGAGACGGGTCAGGAGTCATGCATGAATGATGAGGGGGGACGATATGGATGTGGTAAGCAGACATAGCTACATAGGAAGATCAATCATCCTTTGTCGAAGAAAGGGAGAGACATAACTTGTGAGGTACATCGATCGATGCATGGGGAAAAAGAGTTATAGTCGACCTAGGTATATGTAGGGAGATCGATCGGTATACATGCATGCATGTGTTAGAAGCAAATAAGGCCCGGAGAGAAGGATAGAGAGAGGGGGATGCGGCTAGGAGGTGGTGCGAGAGGCCTACTATATCGAGGGGGAAGGAGTGTGCGAGTATGAGATCGATGAAAAGAGGGGCGGGAGTGTGCACGTGTGTGGAACCGTATTAGATAGAGAATGTGCTCGATGGAGCTAGAGAATGCTAAGGGAGGGTGAGAGGGAGGCAGGCGTGTGCATGCACGAGAGAAAGTTAGCGCTAGCTACAAAGATTAGAGGATTGTGTGGGTGTAAAAGACGAATAGAGATCATAATTCATTATAAAAGTGGATTCGGATATTTGAAGAAGATATCATAGTGTTTTAAACCGACGCATGCATGAATATATATAATGGTGATACGCATGGTGTGGTTATGAACATGTTATACTACATATAATATATAGAACATTTATTTGAATTTGTGATAATGTGTGGCTTTTGCAGATCAGGGCTAAATACTTGTCATAATGTAGGGGGCGGGGCACTATACTTTGTGTGATAAACATAGTGTATGTATGAAACATGGTTTAGATTATGAAGATCTAGGTAGTACATCAAATGTACTATTATTTGGAATCAAGATCAAGTGTATTCAAAATTTGAATTTGAGTTCATATAGTACACATAGTTCGTATCTATCTCTATAGTAATCATGTGGTGTGTTGGTAAGTAAATATACGAATGATGGTTTAACTTGGCAACAATCATGATTGTAGATTCTTATTCAAATAGAGAAACGAATTCAAATTTAGTTCGAATTGCAGCGGTAGTATAGACATTTGGAATGCACTAAAATGTTTGTATGAGTACGTTACATGCATTATACAGCCAGCGAAAAATTTAATTGGACATAACATGGATTCATAGCTTTCAATAGCATTTGTACAGTAAAATGGGACAAGACTCTCTTGTTGTGTGGTGTGAATAGTTTTTTTTTGTTTTTTCGTTGAGGGAAGTGCGAATTGATTTGCTACGTACATTAGTACATGTGAGGCTTGTCCCTAAATTTCAACCCGCGCCTTGTTATCCCGAAAATTCAAATATCGTGCTCCCAAAACTCGCGCCTTCACAACCCGCGCCTTGCTATCCCGAAATTACAACGCGTGCGAAAACTCCCTTCAGCTGCCAAATCCCGACACGCGAAATCCCCCTTCTAACCCTGAGCCGAAACGGCCGCTAGTTCAAATCGGTGGGGGTACTTTCGTAACACACCCAACATTTTGGACAAGCGCGTCCCTAAGTCATGGTTCCCACCCTCCCATCACCTCCTTTTCGCCATTCGAAAACCCAGGCCGCCATAACCTCACTACTCCAGCCGCGAAACCCCACCCTCCACCGTCCGCCACCCCACCGTTGCCCAGCCGAAGCCTCTTCCCCGACGACGTCGGCCACCGCAACAGCTCGACGTCCCTCATCCACCGGCCCGGATGAGGATCCGTCGTCGATATCGTCGTCCCGCCGGTTCAGCCGCCCCATCCTCCACCTCCAAGGAGTTGCTCTGAAGATCGCCTCGTCTATCGCGGCTGCTCCATCCCCACAACACCACCTTAACCTGCTCCACTGGAACCACAGCAGCCTCACTGACTCCTCGGACGAAGCTGAGGCCTACTCGGTGCCACCAAAGAGGTTGTACACTCATCGCATCGCACCTTCTCCTTAACTTGACCTCCCGGTGAAAGTGCAACTAATCCCCAGGTGGTTTTGGTAATTCATAACAACATATAGCTCATTGGACTAATATCCATTCAAATTGAATATTTCAGAAAGTTCAATGATTGGCATGGCATGGACTAGAGATGTGGACCCCTTAAAATACTAAGGACAAAGATTGGCAAAAGCTCAAGACTCTTCATTTCTATTTTAGCGATCCAAGATCACATTGAGTCCATAGGAAAGCCAATACTATTAAAAGGGGATGAGGTGTTGCTTAATGGTCTACTTGCTCAAAGTGCTTAGTGATATTGCTCCAAAACCCTCAGCCACTTTCTCATTACCACATATGTCCAAAACTCAAAGTCAAACTCGGCCCCACCGATTTGATCTATCCGGCGCCACCGAGTTCTTTTGACATAGCCACTGCCAGAAACCCTAGACAATTCGGTCACACCGATAAGGATCTCGGTCTCATCGAGATGGCCTTGCAAACTCTCTGTTACCTGTTGCAATTATTTCGGTCTCACCGAAATGTGCAATCGGTCCCACCGAGTTTGCTTGACCAACTCTCTGTTTGCTGTTTACTGAAATCGGTCTCACCGAGTTCATGCAATCGGTCTCACCGAGATGAGGTTTTGCCCTAAGCCCTAGCATATCGGTCCCACCGAGTTGGTCTAGTCGGTCCCACCGAGATTCCTAATGTTAACATTTTGAACTAAATCGGTCTCACCGAGTTCCTCTATTCGGTCTGACCGAGTTGGGTCAAATGTGTGTAATGGTTGCATTTTGTGTGGAGGATATATATACCCCTCCATCCCCTTCTCCATAAAAGAGAGAGCCATCAGAACGTGCCTACACTTCCACTACTTATTTTCTGAGAGAGAACCACCTACTCATGTGTTGAGACCAAGACATTCCAATCCAACCACAAGAATCTTGATCTCTAGCCTTCCCCAAGTTGCTTTCCACTCAAATCATCTTTCCACCAAAGCCAAATCTGTGAGAGAGAGTTGAGTGTTGGGGAGACTATCATTTGAAGCACAAGAGCAAGGAGTTCATCATCAACAACACCGTCTATTACCTTTTGGAGAGTGGTGTCTCCTAGATTGGTTAGGTGTCACTTGGGAGCCTCCGACAAGATTGTGGAGTTGAACCAAGGAGTTTGAAAGGGCAAGGAGATCGCCTACATCATGAAGATCTACCCGAGTGAGGCAAGTCCTTCATGGGCGATGGCCAAGGTGGGATAGACAAGGTTGCTTCTTCGTGGACCCTTCGTGGGTGGAGCTCTCCGTGGGCTCACACAACCGTTACCCTTCGTGTGTTGAAGTCTCCATCAACGTGGACGTACGATAGCACCACCTATCGGAACCACGCAAAAAATCTCCGTGTCTACATTGCGTTTGCCTTCTCCAAACCCTTTCCTTTACCTTCATATGCAATGTTTTACTTTCTGCTGCTACACTCTTAGAATTGCATGTGTAGGTTGATTGCTTGACTTATACTAGTTGCTAAAATCTGCCAACACTTAAAATTGGAAAAAGGCTAGATTTTTATTTGGTCAAGTAGTCTAATCACCCCCCCCCCCTCTAGACCTACTTTCGATCCTACAAGTGGTATCAAAGCTCTGGTCTCCATTTGCCTTGATTTCCATAGCTTTGGTGATCATAGCCTTGGTTTCACAACCTAGGAGAGTATGGCGTCTAGCGAGGGAAATTACCACCGTAGAGGTCCTTACTTTGATGGTACTAGTTTTGCTAGTTGGAAGCATAAGATGAAAATCCATATTCTTGGTCATAACCCTGCCGTTTGGACTATTGTGCGTATTGGCTTGCAAGGTGAATACTTCAAGGATGGAAGAGAACTATCTCGTGAAGCGTCTGCAGAAGAATTGAAGATGTTGCAATACAATGCTCAAGCTTGCGATATTCTCTTCAACGGATTGTGCCTTGAAGAATTCAACAAAATCAGCCGCCTTGAGAATGCAAAGGAAATTTGGGATACTTTGGTTGATATGCATGAAGGTACCGAGTCCGTCAAGGAATCCAAATTGGATGTGCTTCAAAGTCAACTTGACAAGTTCAAAATGGAGGATGGTGAAGGAGTCGCTGAAATGTACTCTATGCTTGCTGTCATCACAAATGAGATTGCCAGCTTAGGAAGTGAAGAGATGACCAATAGATTCATCATCAAGAAGATCCTAAGAGCCTTGGATGGAAAATATGATACCGTGTGGACCTTGATCCAAATGATGCCCAATTACAAAGATCTCAAGCCAACGGAAGTCATTGGTAGAATTGTTGCTCTTGAGATGTCACTCAAGGATAAGGAAGAGCTCCACAACAATTCTAGTGGTGCTTATAAAGCCTCATGTGATGCTCCTACAACATCAAGTGAGAAACAAGTCTTCAATGAAGAATTGAGCTTAATGGTGAAGAACTTCAACAAATTCTACAAGAATAGAAGCAAAGAGAGAAGTTCCAAGTCAAGGTCCTACAATGACAAAAGATCTTCTAGTTGTGATCGCAATTACTACAATTGTGGAAGACCCGGACACTACTCCAATGAGTGTACGGCTCCCTACAAGAGAAGAGAGATTCACCCAAGAGGAGAAGTAAAAGAGATGAATCACCACCAAGAGAGAGAAGGAGTAGAGATGATCGTTATGAACGAAGACCCTCTCGTAGAAGCAAGGATTCGGAAAGGAAGGACAAGTCATCAAAGAGCTACACAAGACGAAGACATCAAGCTCACGTTGGTGAATGGGTATCCGGTTCTGACTCCGACAACTACTCTGAGAGAAGTTATCACTCCAACTCCGAATATACTCAAGATGAAGGTGTTGCCGGTCTTGCACTTGTGTCATCCAACTCCTACGACATACTTGACTCACCAAATGAAGGAATTGGAAGATGCTTCATGGCTAAAGGCCCCAAGGTATCACACCCCGAGTATGTTGATTTCAATAGTGATGAAGATGATTTGCTAGGTGATGATGATTTACTTGTTGACAACACTAGTGATGAAAACTATGATGAAATTGCTATTAATCATGCTAATCAAGATGAAGCGAATGACAATGATAAGAAGGAGATTGAGCATCTAACTAAAGAACTAAACACTCTTAAGTTAGCTCATGAAACTACTCTAGAGGATCATCGAGAGCTTTTAAAGACTCATGAGAAGCTACGCTTTGAGAAGCTCAATTTAGAGCAAGAGCGTGGGTTCTTAAAAGCAATCAATGATGATCTTCGAAAGAAAAGTTCTTCTTACATTGCCAAGAGTTTACTCTTGTCTACTTATATGCCACAAGTAAAATCTAGCAACAAGAGCAAGAAAGATTCTTCTTCTACTAGTAACAATAATCATGTTAAATCCAATATTGTTGCTTCTAGTAGTTCTCTTGATTCCACTAATGATTCTCTTAGCCAAGTAACACTTGAGCAAGAAAATAGCTTATTGAAGGGAATTATAGAGAAAGGTGTTTACAAGAGCCTTGCCGGAAGTAAGCAATTTGAGGAAATTGTACGCAAGCAAGGAAGGCACCGGAAGAATCAAGGTGTTGGTTTTGAACGAAAGTTCAATGCCAATGGAGTTGAGGGGGAAGAAGATCAATACCCCAAGACGAAGTTTGTTCCTCAACAAGAGAAGTATGACCCCACTTCTTTCAAAGGGACACAAGCTCAAGATGATCTTCCACCACAAGACCATAAGCTAAAAGGCAAGGACAAGCTTCAAGAAGAGATTGACTCATTTGAAGAAGCTCCTAAGGCCTTGGTCAAGTGGGTTCCCAAGACTACATCAAGTTCTACTTCATCAAGTATGACTACAACTCCAAGGATTCCCATCAAGTTGATGTGGGTCCTAAAGAAGAAGAACTAGAGAGTTCTTGAGGGTGACTTCGCCAACATACTTCACTCATATTCATTTTGGCAAGGACAAGTGCAATCAACTTCCATATCTTGCACTAGTTCAAGGAGTCACAAACCCTCTTGTTGGTAAGACAAGGGACAAGGTAACCTAATGCTTTCATGGACATCATCATATGTATATTTCACTCTATGTCTATGGATATCCTTGTATGTTCCTTGTGGGACTAACCCATGTAGGTATTGAAAGTGCAACTCACTCCAATGGATTGCTCCAAATGATCTACATCAACATTGAGCATCCACATCTTCAACACCTACATGAAGTCATCATCGACAAAACCCAAGGTTAGTTCATCCCTCTAAGGGGGATATCACATCTAGGGGGAGCTTTGCTCTAAGAATTGAGCTAAAGAAACTCTAATGGTGTGAACACAACAATGCTTTATGTAAAAGTGGTAACCCCACTTGTGCTTAAACGATGAGTATGACCTATGATCAAATGTTCTCATTTGACTCCTCAGTCAATATACTCATATATAGATGACCTAGTCATCGCCAATTGCTTGATAGATGCTAGAGTGTTTGTGCATGCTTTGCCACATGTTTTATTTGCCATCTTATTGTGTGAGCATGTTGGTTGCATAATTTTCTCCATTCGAGGACATCCATTTGTTGCTTTTGTTGTTCGGTTTTTCTTTTGCCAAATGGATGGACAAGAACGCCTAAGAACTCCCTCTAGCTATCTATGCTTTTCTCGTCTCAAACTCTATTCATGCTACATCACAAAGTTTGAACAAGTTGAATTCGGACCCTCCGGGTGAGGAGCACTCGGAGCCACCGATCTGTCAAGGGCTTAACTTCCAAAACCTCTTAATGCATCTCGGTTAGACCAACTAACTCCTACTCGGTCTCACCGAACTCATTAAGATGATCTAGGTTTCCATCTCGGTGCAACCGACTTGAACAATTCGGTCACACCAATTTGCAGCAACTGCTAGCAGTTTTGCATCTTGGTGCCACCAAGTCGTTCCACTCGGTCACACCGACAGTGACTGGGTATATATACCGTGGGTTGAAAATTTGGAAATTCCTCCAAACACTCGACCGCGCCACCCAGCTCTGCCGCCCCCTTGGTCTCCGGATCGTCGCCGTCGTCGCCAGTGACCCCCTGCCGCTGGTCTCTACCGCCGTCAACGGGATTCTCACCGCCGTTGCCGCCGTAGCAAGTTCGTCGCCAAGTTAGGGTACGGACTTGACCTCTTTGTGCGTTCTATTATTCCGATTCTTGCATAAAGATCATTGCCATTGTTCTTCCCACGTATGAGACAAATCAATCCACCAAAAGAATCCATTAGAATAGATTTGATGCAAAAACTTATGGTTAGGTTTCCGCCGAACTCATCTCGGACCGACCGATCTGAGGATCTCGGTCTCACCGATTTGGCCCTGGCCATTGCACAAGTACAACTCGGTCTGACCGAAGTGTACTAATCGGTGCGACCGAAATCACTTACTCCCTGAAACCCTAGCATCTCGGAGTCACCGAACTGCATTTCGGTCCGACCAAAACTGTGTGTTTAGACTCTGTTAGTGCTTCGGTGTCACCGAGTTTGTCAAATCGGTAGCTCCGAAATGCTTTCTGCAGAAAACTAAAGTTAAGTTTTTGTCTCAATATTTTGCAAAAATAGCTGCACTTTTTGATGCTCATCCACTCTATCTATACCCAACTATTCACAAGGACAGTTTCAGCTATGTCAGAGGGCAGTGATAGTTAGAACATGTCAGAAGAGCAGCTCAACCTTAGTGAGGGCACTAGTCCCTCCAACAGCAGCTATGATGAGGGGAGCAGAAGCACTCCCAGCAACTTGCCCAAGGCAGCAACTAGGACAAGGAAGATGAAAACATCTGAATCTGAGGATGAGGACTTTGTCATTAAGGAGGAGGTGACCTCCAAGAAGAAGGTACTCAAGAAAGAGTATGCTGCTGCTGCTGCAACCAAGCCTGGAATGCAGAAGAAGGCTCCTGCCAAGAGAGCTCCAATGTCAAAATCCAGAGCCTCAACTCAAGAGCAAGCACAGCCAGCAAGTGGTGCTGGAGAAGAGAAGGAAGAGGTAGCTGGAGGAAAGAAGAGGAAGGAGAGAGTCAGAAAGACTATTGCCAGAGTCATTGGAAGATCTTCTATGATGAGAGATTCTGATGAGGATGATGAGGAGGAGGAGGAAGAGCCAGCTGCACCTCCTGCAAAGACTCAGAAGCTTATGGGGGATGCCATAAGGACTGGGGCTGCTCCATCTAAGCCCAAGTCTGCCCCCAAGCCTTCAACTCAAGCTCAAGCTCCAAAACCATCTGCACCAAAGAGATCAACGAGGAACATATCTGCTGCTGAAAAGGATAAGGCCCCAGTGCCTGAGGTTCAAGAAGATGAAGATCAACAAGTGCTCAGAAAACTGAAGCCCAAGATTCCAGATCATAATGATGATCATCCTGTGGCAAAAAATATGAAGCTGAGAAAGGATGCAGGTCTGAGACTCTGGAGACAGACTGATCCCTATGCCACTAGGAGGAGAACTGTTGTAGACTATTGTTTCCACACCAAAGAATAGCAGGATTTCTATGAGACAGTCTTGTTAGACAAGAAGCCCATTGTGTGTGACATGAGATGGGTTGACTGGAAATACATTGATGGCAATGAGGACTACTTCCCAGGTGTGCATGAGAGCTTCAAAATGAATGAAGTGGACAAGTTTGTTGGTCAGAAGTTAACCAAGTGGAATGATGATATGATCATGCAATTTTATTCCACTTCTCACTTCTACCCAAATGGAAGGATTGTCTGGATGACTGAAGGTACAAGGTATCAATCTACAATCTCTTAATGGGCCAAGTTGATCAATGCCCCAAAGGAAGAGGAGAATGACACTGATGTATATGCCAAGCCTAGGAAGGATCACAACTCCATGGCTAACATGTACAAGGAAATTCCTGATGATGCCCTGGAGACACACAAGCTTGGATCTATCTACTTCCTGTTTGCTGGCCTGACCACTATCAACACTATCTTGAGGCACACCCTATTTCCCAAGTCAGGAGATCATAGGATGATCCGTGTTCACTCAATCAACTTGCTCCACATGTTTGATGTACCTCAGAAGTTCAAGGTGATGAGCCTGATTGTTGAAACAGTGAAGAGAACAGATGCTGATCAGAAGAGATCATGTGGATATGCCCCTCACATACAGATGTTGATCAACTCCAAGATGGGGACCGGGACATATCTTCTTGATAAAGAGCATATTCCCCTGAGTCCGGATTTTGAGGACAATGAGGTTGTAATGGATGCATCCCATCCAACTTGTGCAGAAGCTTAGGAGAAGAGAGAGAGAGAGAGAGAGAGCAAAGGCTGCAAAAGCAGCAAAGGCAGCCAGTGTACCAGATGCTTCTACAGTGATGCTCAATACCAAGCAGGATCAACTCAGTTATCTGCTTGAGGCTACAGTGAAAATTGAGAAGGGCTTGGCCACCCTGACTCAAAATCAAGAGAGTCTTGAGAGGATCATTGAGACTAAATTTCATGATCTAGATGTGAAGGTCACAGAGATCCAGACCACTATGGAGAAGCTCCAGGAAGAAGTTGAGGACAGGAATGACAGACCTACCACTGATACTTTTCAGAGAGTGCCAAGGGCACAAAGGTCTTCAGCAGTGCCAGTTGTCAGTGACACCAGGACTTCTATTTCAGCACCTGCAGCAACTTCCATGATTGCACCTCTAGTATCAACTCCTCCAGCTCCACAGACCTCAGCCAAAGCATTTGCAGATGCCCTCATCTCCACACCATCTACGCACACCGGAGCAACCAGCCAGAAGACCCCTTCAGAAGCTCCCGGAGATCATGCCTAGAGTGTCGCATAGCACTATACGTTTTCAAAATTTTTGGTAACTTGTTGCCAAAGGGGGACAAAGTGTATAGATCATTAGGCTTCGAGAGAGAGAGTGTGTTTTGCTTTTTCTTGGTTTTATTTGCCTCTTTTGCTACCTTGATCATTTGCTTGTCTGATTCCTATGCTACTATTTGTGTTATGCTCGTGAGATACTCTTGTGATCATGTGTTTGACCATACTATGCCTTTATGTGTTCTTGCTTGATGATATCTATGATATTTGTGTCTGATCAATCATGTTTACCCATGGTGATGAGTGCATGTTATTTAACTCTTATCATTTTTTAGCGCTCCACCAAGATGTATGTGACATGGAAGAGTGACCCATGATCCTAATCGATTATGCATTTGCATTCAAAAGCAAATTTTAAATAATGCACAAATTTAGAGGGAGCTCTTGCTTATCACATACTTCTCAAAGCAACGATGTATTTCATTCATATTATCATTTGTTGAAGCTTTGATCTATATGTTGTCATCAATTACCAAAAAGGGGGAGATTGAAAGTGCAACTAATCCCCTGGTGGTTTTGGTAATTCATAACAACATATAGCTCATTGGACTAATATCCATTCAAGTTGAATATTTCAGGAAGTTCAATGATTGGCATGGCATGGACTAGAGATGTGGACCCCTCAAAATGCTAAGGACAAAGGTTGCCAAAAGCTCAAGACTCTTCATTTCTATTTTTGTGATCCAAGGTCACATTGAGTCCATAGGAAAGCCAATACTATTAAAAGGGGATGAGGTGTTGCTTAATGGTCTACTTTCTCAAAGTGCTTAGTGATATTGCTCCAAAACCCTCAGCCACTTTCTCATTTCCACATATGTCCAAAACTCAAAGTCAAACTCGGCCCCACCGATTTGATCTATCCGGCGCCACCGAGTTCTTTTGACATAGCCACTGCCAGAAACCCTAGACAATTCGGTCACACCGATACGGATCTCGGTCTCACCGAGATGGCCTTGCAAACTCTCTGTCGATCTCACCGAAATGTGCAATCGGTCCCACCGAGTTTGCTTGACCAACTCTCTGTTTGCTGTTTGCTGAAATCGGTCTCACCGAGTTCATGCAATCGGTCTCACCGAGATGAGGTTTTGCCCTAAGTCCTAGCACATCGGTCCCACCGAGTTGGTCCAATCGGTCCCACTGAGATTCCTAACGTTCACATTTTGAACTAAATCGGTCTCACCGAGTTCCTCTATTCGGTCTGACCGAGTTGGGTCAAATGTGTGTAATGGTTGGATTTTGTGTGGAGGCTATATATACCCCTCCACCCCCTTCTCCATAAAAGAGAGAGCCATCAGAACGTGCCTACACTTCCACTACTTATTTTCTGAGAGAGAACCACCTACTCATGTGTTGAGACCAAGACATTCCAATCCAACCACAAGAATCTTGATCTCTAGCCTTCCCCAAGTTGCTTTCCACTCAAATCATCTTTCCACCATAGCCAAATCTGTGAGAGAGAGTTGAGTGTTGGGGAGACTATCATTTGAAGCACAAGAGCAAGGAGTTCATCATCAACACACCGTCTATTACATTTTGGAGAGTGGTGTCTCCTAGATTGGTTAGGTGTCACTTGGGAGCCTCCGACAAGATTGTGGAGTTGAACCAAGGAGTTTGTAAGGGCAAGGAGATTGCCTACTTCGTGAAGATCTACCCGAGTGAGGCAAGTCCTTCATGGGCAATGGCCATGGTGGGATAGACAAGGTTGCTTCTTCATGGACCCTTCGTGGGTGGAGCCCTCCGTGGACTCGCGCACCGTTACCCTTCGTGGGTTGAAGTCTCCATCAACGTGGACGTACAATAGCACCACCTATCGGAACCACGCCAAAAATCTCCGTGTCTACATTGCGTTTGCCCTCTCCAAACCCTTTCCTTTACCTTCATATGCAATGTTTTACTTTCCGCTGCTACACTCTTAGAATTGCATGTGTAGGTTGATTGCTTGACTTGTACTAGTTGCTAAAATCTGCCAACACTTAAAATTGGGAAAAGGCTAGATTTTTATTTGGTCAAGTAGTCTAATCACCCCCCTCTAGACCTACTTTCAATCCTACACCCGGCTCCACCGGTGCTTGATCCCGCTCCCCCATGGCACGGCTACCTCGTAGTCGGTGCCGCCGGCGACATCTCCATGGCGGCTCTCCCCCAGTGCGAGGTTGTGACGCCCCGGCTCAATCGTGCACTAATCATACATGCAAATGCACATGATCAAGCCTAAGGACTCACGGGAGGATATCACAACACAACTCTAAAACATAAATAAGGTCATAAAAGCTTTATATTACAAGCCAGGGCCTCGAGGGCTCGAATACATAAGCTTGATGCCAAACAAGCATCAGCGGAAGCATTAGATATCTGATTACAGATATAAAAGAAAAAACAGATAAGCCCTTAGAAGGCGGGGCAAAAGAAAAACACTATGATCGAAAGGCGTAGGCCTCCTGCCTGGGACCCTCCGAACCTACTCCTGGTCGTCGGCCAACTCATAGTAGTATCCACCCTCGGGGTAGTAGTAGCGATCATCGGCGGGGGCAGCTGTCTCAGGGGCTCCATCATCTGGTTGCATCAAAAGGATATGGGGGGAAAAGAAAGCAAAGCAACCGTGAGTACTCATCCGAAGTACTCAGCAAGCAAGGATCTACACTACATATGCAACATTATCAAAGGTAGGCTGTATATGTGGACTGGGCTGCAGAAATGCCAGAATAGAGAGAAGTCCTAGTCCTATCGAAGACTAGCATCTTCAGCGGTCTTGCAGCATTAGAAGAGTGTAGATTAGTACAATATAAAGTAGTAGTATCAATAAGTATCAACCTCACCCAGAGATCCTTTCTCGACTCCCTGCGAGAAAGCAATCCCAGAGCCATAATATCCAAGTATCAACCTCGGCCAGAGATCCTTTCTCGACTCCCTGCGAGAAAGTAATCCCAGAGCCATACTCATCACAAGTATCCAGTTCTAGTTGTATCGATCGGGATACAACTCCGAGCGTCCGTTACCGAGGATCCGGCTATGCATAGATTAGTTCTTCCCTGCAAGGGGGCACCAACTTACCCACCACGCTCGCTTAACTCTGGCCGGACACACTTTTCTGGGTCATGCCCGGCCTCGACCAAACGACACACCGCAACCCTACCTAGAGCTCAGCAGAGAGGTCCCCGCCGGTCTACAACCTAAGCGCTCAGGGGTCTTGGGCCATCGCCCTGTGCACTCCGGGTCGTTGTGTGTAGGGTGGATACCAGCACCGCCTCGGATGGTCGAAACGATCCGACCGTGCCACAATGCTGAACTGGACGTCTGACAGATCTTTCGGCTGATGCCACGATGTAGAGTACCCATATTTATTCCCGCGTGATGGTTAGTGCTATCGGGCCAAAGGCCCACTCAGATCAAATATCCAAATCGTAGTGTGTTGGTAGTGCGGTAACGAGCAGAGACTCACGATCGATGTGACCCCGTCGCCCCATCTCAAGGACTTGCGGCAAGGGCCAAGAATGCCCGGCCACGCCTCGTATTCATCACTCGGGCACCATCCAGGTCAACCCGTCTCGCAAAAGACTGTCGGGAACTCAGGTCCACCTCTACTGGGCGGTATCGCCTGTCCCTCCAGTCCTGTAGTAAAAGTAACTCCCTCGGGTCGCCCTCGGGGCCGACCCGTTTCTAACAAGGTTCAGGGGTAAAGTCACAGTAACCGTGTGTCCATAACATTAGGGGAATCCGAGGTATCACCCTTGACGGATGCCCACTCGATGTAACCGTCAAGGTGAACTTAGGAGGAATCACCCTCGAGGTTCACACTTGAAGTGTTGCGCGACAGGGTCGTATCGGAAGTGGAGAAGGAGGAATCACCCTCGATGACCACGACCAAATAGCTACTCTATAGAGTTAACATCAGGAGTGCTATACGAGGTATCAACCTCGGCACTTGATGGTGACGCTGCAGTGTCGTACAACTAGGGGGGGTGTTGTGCAGTGCCGGGGTCTGGTCGTCGAGTCTTCTGATGATCCAGCAGGGCAATCGGGACAAGGTGGGGTCTCTGGTAGGTCTCTACCCAGCCTATACTAGACAGTTTAGGATAAGCAGGTAAGGTTTCAATAGCAGGTTACAATAAACTGGCTAAGCATCGGAATAGGTTAAACAGTAGCAGCAGCAATTTCTAATGCAAGCATGAGAGAGAAAGAATAGGCGATATCGGTATGCTCAAGGGGGGTGTTTGCCTGGTTGCTCTGGCAAGAAGGAGGGGTCGTCAACACCGTAGTCGATCGGGGCAGCAGTGGCGTCGGTCTCGTAGTCTACCGGAGAGAAGAGGGGGAAGAAACAGTAAATACAGAGCAAACAAAGCATCACAAAACATAATCATGACGATACGCGATGCTAGGGGTGACCTATCGCAGTACTCGGTAATACCGACGAAGAGGAATAACATCCGGGAATGTTTTCCCGAAGTTTGGCATTTTCGGGCACATGAAACGGAGGTGGATTGTTGCATGTTCGTTATGCTAGGGACGTGCGGCGGACGAACGGACTGCGTATTCAGATTCATCTCGTCGTTCTGAGCAACTTTCATGTACAAAGTATTTTTATCCGAGCTACGGTTTATTTATTATGAATTTTCCAAGTTTAGCAATATTCTGAAATTATTATTAATTCTAAAATGGGGTTATTGCATCAGCATGACATCATCATGATGCCAGCAGTCAACTGAGGTGACTGGAGTCAACCCTGACGTGTGGGCCGTTCTGCCATAGACATAGTTAATTAAACAGAAATCAATTAACTAATCAAGTTAATTAGGTAATTTAAATAGAGTTAATTAAGTTAATTAAGTTAATTAATTATTTAATTAACTAATCAATTATTATTTTAATACTCTCTTTTTTTTAAACATCAGGGGCGTGGGGCCCGTTGTCATAGGCCCAGTGGCCTAGCGGGGCGGGTTATCGGGCGCACGGGTGCGAGCGCCCGTGCCCGAGGCCACCAGGGGGGTGGGGAGCACGGTGATGCCCCGGGCTGCGGTGGCAGCCAGTGGCAGGGCGCGGCCGGGAACGGGCCTGGGTCGCCGGAGCCAGGGGTGCCGGGGCGATGGCCTGGGCGAGGCAGGAGCAAGCGGGCGGCATGGGGCGTCTGCGATGCAGGCAGGCGGCGGCGCGAGGGGGAGCGGGGCGAGCTGGTCGCGGCGGGCAAGGCCGGCGAGGTCAGGCAGGCGGGCGCGGCGGCCCGTGGCAGCAGGCAACACAATAGCAGCAGCACGGTAGCAGCAACTGCGGCGGCACAGCGGGCGGGGCCGGCGGGCAGCAGCGGCAGGGCGGAGCCGGCTAGTGAGCACGCACGGGGGGGGCAAGGCGACCAGGGGTGCGGCGTGTACGCAGGCGAAGCGGGCGGCGTGGTCGGGCGGACGCTGTGTGCGGTGGCCGGAGCGGCGACAGAGGGAAGGGGAGAAGGCAGGGTGTTCTCACCCCTGATGCAGGGGTTCACCGGCGAGGCTCGAGGGCACGGGTCGGTGGTGCGGTCGGCGAGGCAACGGGGGACGACAATGAACGAGGCGGCAGCGGCGACGTCGGCGAGCGGGCGTCCAGCGCTCCAGATCGGGGCCGGAGGGAGGAGCTGCGAGGAGGAGGCCGAGGGGGCGGCGCTTGGCGATCCGGTGACGGGGTCGGCGCCGGCGATGGCGGACGGCGGCGAGGCGCGTCGGGGCACGGCCCGATCCAGAACTGGATCGGGGGGGATGGGGAGCGAGAGGGAGAGTGGGAGGGATCGTGGGAGAGTGGGGAAAACGTGGGGGTGGGTTAGGGTTCGCGTGGAGCGGGGGGGAATAAGGAGGCGCCTGGTGGGCCGTCCTGGTGGGTTAGCTGGGCCAAGGCCCTGTTATGCCAGGGGGCTTTTCTTTTTATTTTATTTCCCTTTTGTTTTTCTGTTTTCTCTCTTTCTCACTTTGCAAAAAGTTTAGCCACAATTTGAGTTTTGTAAAATATGAGACTATGCCACTTAAGTACTATGCAATATTTAGTAATGCCAGAAAATGGTTTGGTAAATAAATGATTTCATTAGAATTTTATTTAATTGAAAAAGTATTAATTGGTGCTGTTTTGTTACTGTTAGAGGCACATAATTAATTTAGTATATGTTGATTATAATTTTAGAATTATCTCTGGATTATTTACAATATTATGAACATTTTAGTTCATAGATTTGAACAACTTTTATTTTCACTTTAAGTTTGAATAAATTCATTTGAATTGGAATTTGAAATGGATGACAATAAAGATGATCAGGCACTGTTGAACAGGATGACTTGGCATTATCAAAAGGCAATCACTGTAGCCATTACATAGGGATGTTACAATTCTCCTCCACTAAGAGAAATTCTCATCCCGAGAATTCAGGAGGTAGAAGGAAAGAGGTCAGGGTATTCCTTGCGAAGATGATCCTCGCGTTCCCAAGTGGCTTCATCTTTAGTATGATTCGACCACTGCACTTTCAGGAACTTGGTAACCTTCTGACGGGTCTGACGTTCAGCTTTATCGAGAATGCGGATTGGATGCTCCTTATAAGATAGATCATCTTGCAATTCGAGCATCTCGTGATCCACTGCGTGGTGCGGAGATTCCTTGAAGCATGAAGTTGTGACACGTGGAAGACGTCGTGGATATGAGAGAATTGCGGCGGCAACTCCAATTTATAGGCCACCTGACCACGTCTAGCAACAATGCGAAAAGGACCAATGTAGCAGGGAGCTAACTTGCCCTTAATTCCGAAACGATGAGTTCCCTTCATAGGAGTGACACGAAGATAAGCTTGATCACCAGGTTGATAAGTCAAACCCCATCGCTTGCGATCATAGTTGCTCTTCTGGCGGTCCTGAGCCGCCTTCAGATTTTCTCGAATGATACGGACTTGCTCTTCGGCGTGTTGAATAATATCCGGACCCACGAGCGGTCGTTCCCCAGTTTCTGACCAATTTAGAGGGGTTCGACACTTACGTCCATAAAGTACTTCGAAGGGGGCCATTTTCAAGCTGGCTTGATAGCTGTTGTTATATGAGAATTCCGCATAAGGAAGAGATTCTTCCCACTTCTTACCGAATGATATAACACAAGCTCGAAGCATGTCTTCAAGCACTTGATTGACTCGCTCGACTTGGCCTTGGGATTGAGGGTGATAAGCTGAACTCCAGGTAATATGAGTTCCCATAGCTTCTTGGAAACTTTCACAGAACTTTGAGGTGAAAAGACCACCACGGTCCGAACTGATCTCCTTCGGAATACCGTGGAGTGATACAATTCTGGAGATATATAACTCTGCTAGCTGACTAGCAGTGATTGTCTCCTTGACAGGCAGAAAGTGTGCAACTTTTGAAAGTTGGTCGACGACGACAAGAATAGCATCGTGACCCTTCTGTGACTTGGGAAGGCCAGTAATGAAATCCATTTGAACCTTATCCCATTTCCATAGAGGAATAGGAAGTGGTTGCAAAATTCCAGCAGGCTTCTGATGTTCTGCTTTAACGCGACGACACACATCACATTCAGCAACATATCAAGCAATGTCCTGCTTCATTCTACACCACCATTACCTTAAACAGAGATCACGATACATCTTGGTGCTACCCGGATGAATAGACAGTGGTGTGTCATGTGCCTCCTTCATGACCTTGTCAGTCATAAGCTCGAAGCGAGGTACCACAATGCGGTCTCTGAAATACAAGGTTCCATCTTCAGACAACGAGAAATCCATGTACTTTTCCAGGTGAAGATCTTTCTTCATCAGATCAATTTCAGCATCCTTAGCTTGCGCACTCTTAACAGCTTTCTCAAGATCTGGTTGTATCACAAGGTTATTAAGAGAACCCTGTGGAACAATACGCAGATTCAGCTTGCACAGTTCTTCAAAAAGACAAGGTTGAGCTCGCTTAACCACGAGGTTGTCGCAATAGGACTTGCAGCTTAAGGCATCAGCCATCACGTTAGCCTTTCCAGGGGTATAAGAAATACCCAAATCATAGTCCGTAATGGCCTCCATCCATCTTTGCTGACGGAGGTTTAGAGATGGCTGAGTGAACAAGTACTTCAGACTTTTATGATCCGTGTAGATCTCGCAACGATTACCGAGGAGGTAATATCGCCACAACTTCAATGCATAGATGACAGCAGCTAGTTCTAGATCATGTACTGGATAGTTCTCTTCATGCGGGCGCAACTGTCGAGAGCCATAAGCAATCACTTTATGCTCTTGCATTAGGACACAGCCTAATCCTTCACGGGATGCATCACAATAAATCACGAAGTCTTTGCGAGAATCTGGAGGAGCAAGTACTGGGGCAGATGTTAGCTTGTCTTTGAGTGTTTGAAAACTTTCTTGACATTTGTCTATCCACTCAAACTTAACACCCTTGTGAAGCAGATCAGTCAAAGGCTTAGCAATCTTAGAAAAGTTCTCGACAAATCGACGGCAATAGCTTGCAAGGCCGAGAAAACTTCTCACTTGCTTGACGTTCTTCGGAGGAGTCCAGTACAGAATAGCCTGAACTCGTTCCGGGTTAACAGCAATTCCATCCTTGGAAATCACATGACCAAGGTAGGTTACTTCAGAAAGCCAAAATTCACATTTGGAGTATTTGGCATACAACTAGTGTTCTCGGAGCCTTTCCAGAACAAGACGAAGGTGTTCAGCATGTTCTTCTTCATTCTTTGAATAGACCAGAATATCATCTAGATACACCACGACGAACTTGTCGAAGTAATCCATGAAGATGTAATTCATCAGACGGGAGAATGTGGCTGGAGCATTTGTTAAGCCAAATGACATGACAGTGTACTCATAGGAGCCATAACGGGTAACAAATGCAGTCTTCGGAATATCCTCTTCGCGGACACAGATCTGATGATAACCCAACCTCAAGTCGAGTTTGGAAAACACCGATGATCCAGCAAGTTGATCATACAAATCATTGATCCGGGGAAGCAGATATTTGTTCTGAATTGTTACTTGGTTAATGGGCCGATAATCCTGAACCAATTGGTTAGTTCCATCCTTCTTCTTAACAAAGAGTGAAGGTGCTCACCAAGCAGAGGAACTGGGGCGGATGAAACCCTTCTGAAGTGACTTGTCGATTTCTTCCTTAAGCTCGAGAAGGTGGTGCGGAGGCATCTTATAAGGACGCTTCGCAATAGGAGTTGTGCCTGGTTTCAAGTCGATGACAAACTTGACAGCTCTAGCAGGGGGTATTCCTGGAAGTTCTTCTGGAAAGACATCTTGAAAATCATGAACAATTGGAACATTCTCGATGCCTTCAAGAGGTGAAGCATTCAACGCATTCAGAGCATATATCTGATTCTCGGCATTCTGAACTGTTCGAGCTGAATATTTGACTGTCTGGCCAGAAGGATGGGTAAGTTGAACTTTCTTAGCGGCACAGTCAATCAAAGCATTGTGGGCGGTCAACCAGTCCATACCGAGAATGATGTCTATGTCGGAAGGTCCAAGGTCAATAAGGGAAGCAGAGAACATCAATCCTTCAATTCTGATCTGATTGTTGTGACTTACCATTTTAGTTTGCCACCTGGAACGGGGAGTGATGATTTCTAAAGGAGTGGGTAATGAGCTCATAGCTAACCCATGCAATTGTGCAAATTGCTGGGACACGAAGGAATGTGATGCACCTGAATCAAAAAGAACAAAAGCTGGCACTGAATTCACAGAGAGTGTTCCCAGCACGATAGTCGGTTCCTTCTGAGCCTTTTCAGCATTGACGTGATTGGCATGGCCAAGTACAACAGCAGACGGTATGATATTTTGGTTTCTAAATTGGCAGTTTCGACAACTCTTCTTATGACCAATAGGGGGACATGGTGCAACCTGAGGAGAAGCCATAGCATTAGGCGGTCCATCATGAATTGTTAGCTGTCTCGGCGGTGAAGGCAGACGAGATGCAACATATGACGGCCTTCGTGTTGGAGCAGGTCGGTGGTAAACATTGTGGGGAATCCAGACTTGACATTTCTGAATAGGTCGACCCGAAGACGAGCCGACATCTCGAGTACGCTTGAGCGACTCCTGGTATTTAGTCAGAGCAGTTTCAACTTGGAAAGATTGGCTGACAAGCGTTGCGAAGTCTGTGCAATCATGGACAGCAAGTGCAAGGTTTATATCAGTACGCAGTCCTTCACGGAATTTCTCCTGCTTGCGTGCGTCAGTGCAGACGTCATCTTCAGCATAGCGGGACAATTCAAGAAATTTCCTCTGATATTCATCCACAGTCATTGTGCCCTGTGTGAGTTTGCGGAATTCCTGCTTCTTCTGGTTCATAAGACCTTGAGGAATGTGCCATGCATGGAAAGTTGACTAAAATTCCTGCCAAGTGATTACAGTTTCAGCAGGCAACATACCCTTGTGGCTTTCCCACCATTGAGCAGCTGGGCCCTTCAGGTGGAATGTCGCAAAGGTGACGTAACTATCAGGAGCAACATTAGCTGATTCCATCTCAAAGAGAATGTCACGAAGCCAATCATCAGCATCCATAGGATTGGTGGAGTTGCGGAAAACAAACGGGTTGAGGCGCACAAATTCTTGTAGTGTTATTGGGGCAGGCTATTGATGAGCATTCCGGTTTGGGAACTGAGCCAATATCCCGGTCATAACCTGACGGCTCAGTTCAAACTATTGCATCATTGTGGCAATATAAGGTGGAGGTGGAGGATCGTCAGCCATCCTGCCAATTCAACAGGGGCAGTTTAGCAAGAAAAACTGCATGTGTAAGAGGCCATTCACGATGTAACATGAGTAATGAAAAAGAAGGGCATTAAATATAGGATAGTAGTCGTTAAAGACATACCAATCCATGCACAGAGTGTGGCACCCCGGCTCAGAGGAAACCTGAACGCCCCGTATTCCAGCCCAGAGACAAGTCTTCTGGAATACGGCACTGTTGGCATAGAACAAATCAGCTCTTTATTACTATGGATAAGGATTACAAGGGTACAGGGATTACAACGGCATGGCGATACTACGCCTGCCCAGGGTAGCTCTATGCTAACAGCGGAACAACCTGAGGAAACGGAGTATCCTCGGCAGCGGAACAACGACAGCGGTGATGGACTCCACTCCGCAGGGACTCTGGCTGGAACGCTTATCCTAGCTCGCAAACTCGAAATCCTCGACAAGCAAGCAATCATGGCATGATCTGCAAACTGGCATGACATGCCAGGTGAGTACTTTGAATGTACTCGCAAGCTCACAGCAACCAAAGTAGTCAAGACAAGCAACATCATGGCACTTACAGCTTAAGCAGATGTAAACTTGATGATGCTAGAACAATATAAGCATGGCATGGCATATACTACATGCAACAGGTTGCAACTTACTCTGTCATGAGGTTACCTTGTAACCATCACCTGTAAGAACTTACCATCGAGTGTGCCACATAATAACCTCGGGACCAACCAAACTTGGTATTACTATACCGTAGTGATAACATGATCACAAGGAGCTTTGTCTTTACCGAGATCACCACATAACACCAAACCAAATCCGGCATCCATGATACCATGGTGATCCTCTCGTGATCACGATCAACCAACATCGGTATCCTCGATACCGCGGTGATCCTCTCGTGATCACATAAAGATCAACCAACTTCTTTCTCATCGAACCGGGTTGTTATAAGCAAGATTATTATACTGTTGACCCATAGTGTGTCCTACTACGAACTGTGCCCATGACCGAGGACACGGCTATCGATAGATTATACACTCTGCAGAGGTTAGTACACTATACCCACACCATGGAACTCGTGGCCTCGTGCTCCCCTTCGGGTGGACCAACGACGTTCCGACAAAACCCAATCTATTGCATGGCACTCTCCCAGCCACTCCGACAAACTCCCCTTTGGGCTATGTCATGGGTGACCCCTGTGTCCTTCCGACACCTGCCACCGTTGTGGCCAACCAAAACTGTCCCAAACGGGGACCTGAGCTCAATACCAAAACTGGGTTCACAAGGTTATAGCCGCCTACCGGGCCAGGGTAGCACGCGCTCATAACCTTCCCTGGTTGGAGGCACCGGCGAGAGGCATGACAATAGACCGAATTAGGGCTGCCCCATCCCAGCAAGTGTGGTTGCACTGGTGAGCTCGATTCGGTCCGCACTATAACTCAGCCAATAGGTGTTCAAGTTTGATTAACATCCGATTAAATTTGAATGATGATGTGCTGAGTCATGATAACAGGATGAACCACAACAACAGATAAAGAAACATGCAGACATGTCATCATCTTAGCATGAACTACTGCCAGTGTTAACCATGAGCATAATGCTACCAGCGAGTACCTGATAACTAGCAAGATGCACATGGACAGAATATAAGGATGAGCATAGAACATAAGCATAGAACATGAGCATATATAGTAGTTTCAGACAGAATAACATGCACACATTAAAATAATTTCTCAGGTAGGAAACCATAGCTACTGCAAATCCATCATGCAAGTGGCTGTCGTGGCTTGCCTGGGTACGAAGAAACCACCGAGGAGAAGTGCGGAGAGTCCGCGGAAACGATTGCCGGAAATAGTTCTCTCTCGGAGAGGGGCTGTTTACGGCCAAGGACAAAATGGTCATTTTCACTATGTGAACACATAATGAAAATGGTACCAACATGACGGGCTCGAGGAGATGAAGAAGTGGGCTTTGGAATCACCTCATTTGGAGTTACGAGCAAGAAGTTATAGTGGTTTTGCTGCCAGGGACTTTTCTGCAAATATTTTATTTACATACGGGTCCTGGATAGTTATTCCACTGATAAAAAGAAAGTGCACTGTTGCACTAGGCCGGCTCGGGCTGAAGCTGCCGCCGCTGCTACTGTGCACATGGGCCAGGCCCAACTGCGCGCGCAGGGGTGACGTTGAATACGGTTTTCCATCGAGTACGCTTTCCCTTAGGAAAAATGACTCTCTCGAAACCCGCTTCCACTAAACGCGCGGGCCTGGGCCAAGTCAACGGCTGGGCGGCTGGCTAGTGGGGCCTGCCTGGCCGGCTGCCTTCTTCTACCTCGCTCCTGCCCGCGAGGCCGAAGCAGAGCCGGCGCCCGACGGCGACCGCCGGTGATTCCGGCCACCATACAAGATGCGCGACCTACCAAAACGACCAGGGCACCATGCCGCATCGATGGGTGGGGGTCTCCATTGCCGGGGAGCAGCGGAACGGAGGCAGCCACGCCCGAGGCGGAGAGCGGCATCGGGCATAGGTGAGCTCGCGGCTAGAGGCCACCGGAGGAGGGGGAGGGGTGTTGGGGTGGCACTGTGGTGGAGACCTCAGGTAGTGGTGGAAGGGGAAGCAGAGCCCCAGCTCGCCGGAATTTAGCCGGGCTTTGGCGGCGGCCACGGCGGCGATGACGAGCAAGGAGGGCCTCTGGGACTTGGGCAGATGGCTATGGAGGGGTGGTGGAGGACGGTGGTGGCGATGGTGAGCTCGGGAGGGCTCGGGGAGGCCTATATATAGGCGAGCGGCGGAGGAGGCCGAGCACGGCCACGGTGACACGTGCTCCGGCGTCTCGGTGCTTCGGGAGCTCATCTGGAGGAGGGGAGAGGCTTCCAGGGAGGTCGCGGAGGGGCGGAGAGAACTCAGGCGGACTTGGGAAGACTCGGGACGACGCAGGCGATCGGACGCGACGGCGACAGCTGCTGCCGGTCACGGGCACTGCTGCCGCACTGCGTCTGACGGGACTCGAGAGGTGGAGATGGTTCCAGAGCGAAGAGGACGGCGAGGGGGAGCTGTTGGACATGACGAGGCGCGCGGAAACGACGAGCGGAGGAGGGGCCCGAGCTAGCAAACACGCAGCTCGCGTCCATGGCTTGCCAGGGCGGTGGTCACCGCGTGGACACGGCAATGCCACGTGTTCTGGTCAACCCCACCATGTCAAATCGATCAGTCATTCAAAGGATGAGGTCAAGGAGGAAAGAAACGAGCATAGTGGCACTTGAGTTGACCGCAGCTAGCAGATCTTATCAGGAACAGCAAGGTGTTTGTGCCTTGATGAGGAAGATACAAGAAGAGATAAGGACTGGTCTTCGCCAGAGAGTGATCATATGCTAAGGTGATTATGTCTGCAACTTTGCAGCTCATTTGGATGAAGAGAAATAGCACTTGCTGTTCAAATGACATAACTGGCCAGAATTGCAAATCTTGAAGTAGCACTCACCTCAAGTATTGCCTTAGGCTGAAAATGGGCAGGGAATGATGATTTGGTCATATGAGGATGCCATAAAAATTTCATGCCATTTTGACAGGCCAAAATGGTACTTCCTTCACACAGCATCCCACTGGACAGAATCTTAGAAAAATTCTAGGGAATTATTGGATAGATCAAATGAGCCCAAATTGTGTATAGGGAGGTTATATAGGTAGAAGCATGTTCTGGAAATTATTCATGAATTATGGAGCAATAAAAATTATAGTTGCTTCACAACCCAAAATAATTACCAGAAACAAAGATTTGATGCTGTGATCACATAGATAATGTAATGATGCTCAAATTTGGTGAAGAGCTATTATTTGAGCATATGAAGATGCTTGCAAAATTTCAACTCATTTGGATATGCCTAGCTTGCACTTCCTTCACAAGGCCTCTGTTTGAACAGAAACTTTGAAAAATTGCTCAGGAATATTCACTAGGCAAATGAAGTTGAAATTTGGCATGAGGAAATTATATGGATGGTAAAGAGAGCACAAAAAGTTTGAGAGCAAGCAAGCAAAGATAATGGGTACTTGCTTCACAAACTGCCAGCTAGGGCAGAATCAGAAAATGAATATTGGTGGAATGTTTTTGGTCATGGCAAGGAAGGGTTTTGACATATATGAGGAATATTTGACCCAAACAATTTATGGAAATTATTTGGGAATCTTTGGGATGACATAGATGTGGGTTGCTTCACAACCCAGAGCAGACAGGGTTATTCCTTTAATAGAAAAAGGAATATTCCCAAGAAAAGAATATTGGGATTGGTTCAAGATGGAAATGGCAAGGTCTTGGGATGGTTTTGAGATTGACAAGCCACTTGGGAGAGGATTCAAAGGTGATCTCTCCAGGTTTCAAGACCACTAAGCAAAACCAGACCAGAATCAAAAGAAAAAGAAAATGGGCAAAATCCAGGGTGTTACAAACCTACCCCCCTTAAAGAAATCTCGTCCTCGAGATTTGGTTGCTCAGGGGTCAAACATGGATATTCCCACTTGAGGAAACCGTTTCCAACTCGGATTCCCTTTTGCCTTTGTATTATGTCCCCACTGTACATTATCTGACTCACTGCCTGGTTTCAGAGTGGTTTGTTTCACTGGATCCGCATTCTGACAGATCTTACCTTCTATATATTACTCTGACTTTGATCCTTTTATGTCTGCCGACCTGTCTAGGTGCGATGTATTATCCTGACTGAAATCTCTGTCCTTCTCGCAAGTCCGAGAGTAGTTCTTGATGGACGTGTTGTGATGAAGTCCAATACGAACGACCGCCCGTTGAGTTGTGAACAGATTCTCTCGGTGGACACGAAATGTTTTACTCTTTGCATTGGGTGGCTTCAAATGGCTATGTGTCCTCCAGATTCCAAATAGTACTGTGAATCATACCATTCTCCTGATGGAACCTGGCTTCTCACAATTTACTGAATCGTCTTGGGTGTCTCCATTGTGTTGAGTGTCACACTTGTACCAAAGAATCGACTGTCACCTGCCGTGACCAGCATACAGGGTACGGTCTTATTATGATATTGTCCACAGACTTAACTGACAGTGGTCCTGGCAGTAGAATCTTGCTCATAGCAGGTTATTCTTTAACTGATTTCCCTAGGTGAGGACACATGCTTCGAGACAGTTGTCAACCTTCTGATCGTTCTGTCCGTTGGCACCTGACGGACTTGGATGTCTTCTCCTGACAATTCTGGGCATATGTAGTTGGCTGAGTGGGGTACCTTGATAGGAGGTCGTTGCAAATGGGATATACCCCGTGGGTGTGCACCCATGGTGATTGGTACCGAACCAGACTGTTTTGAGTATCTGTACCATGTTGATCTGGCAACCATTATCATACCTGTATGGCCAATCTTGCTTCTTCATTATGGTTTTCTTTGCCTGTATCCTTAGCTGATAGAGCTTGGCCTTAAGTGTTCTTGATTCTTCGGATGACCATGGGTACTGCCAAGTACAATATTCTGGCGGGCATATTACTTTACAAGTTGTAGCTGTAGGGTAACGATTGTCTGAACCCTTGGATAAAACCGGCAAATAAACCAGTAGCCACCAGAACGGTCTTTACAACTCAGATCTGGGACATTACTGGAGTAACTCAACCCCGACTCAAGATGGCTGAAAAGCAGCTCAGAGCATGAGACGGTGTCAATAAGAAGAAAGTAGCAGTTCCCTAAGACGGCCGAAAAACAGCTCAGAGCATAGGGTCACTGCTAAGGAAAGAAATTCAACAGCTGCCCGAGACGGCCGAAAAGCAGTTCAGAACACGGGCCAGCTGCTGACAAGAGAAATAAAAGTCGGCATCCACCCCGGACGGCCGGAAACAGCTCAGAACACAGGCGTGGTGCCGTTATCGAAGAAAGTGCAAGCAAGGGTTCAGTAGTGTCCCGTACAGCTCACTACTACGCATTCAAGCATAAGCATATTAATTTAAACCAGGCTAACATCATTGTATGATTGATTCATATGACCTTGGCAGCATGTTCACCATATCCATGAAAGCATGTGTAGCTGGGCACATGATTTCTGATGCAGACTTGTGTCCTGACTGATTCTTGCCTTCTGTCCAACGGTTGCGGACCTGACTCTTGGTATGCACTGTCATATGCTGCCAATGAGGAAGGCAGAATAGCTTGTGCCTGAAGCTTTTGCCGGGACAACATGCTTGCATCGTAGGATGTCCACGAGGAAGACACAGGAATACTTGTGTCGTACGCTTCTCAGGTAGTTTGTGAGGGAAGACTGGGTTGCTTACATCTGAAGCTTTCTTTTTGCCATATGCGGACTGAGTGCACATATATATCCCTTAATGTTTCTGCTGTCGGTTACTTGTTGTAAGCAACAGGGTATTCGGCTATCCTTCTTGCTGCACACCGCACTCATAACACATTCTGGCTTGCTTCCGGAATATATCTGGTTCAAATTGTACTCATAGCAGACTCCAACCTTATATGTGAACCATACCTTTGACCCGAAGTGTACTGTTGATCATGCACATTGATATATACCTGATGCCAATAGTCAATCCAGGATATCATTATAATCAGGCCAGATATTCCCCATGCCAGGCAGTCGGCACCAAATCCCATATTGTTGAGCTGAGCTTCCAAATGCTTGCCCCTTCACTGATTCTTTGAGTCCAGTGTCGGTGAGCAACGTCCGTAAGGGAAAATAAGGTAACACCAAGGGCCCAAAGAAAGAAGCAAAAGAAATGACTAAAACAAAAGCACACAAGTATCAAGATCACATTCAGATAATTATCACATATTACAGCTATCCACAGCAATAAAATGCATGCCTACTTAAGCACATAAATCTCGTAAGAACTCCGGTGTTATGATCTAACATGTTGTGGCGATGTGCACGAAAGTGAGTCCACATGTGGAGGAAAGTTGGTGTAAACAAGGCTACACCAAACACGGCTTACACCGGTTGCCGCTGGACGGGTACAGAGGCAAGGATGGACTTGGTGATCGTGGATCGGAACACGGAGGTCATGACCACATCATCAAGCGTACGAAAGAAACCGTACTTGTCCAGAGAATGGATGGCAGGGAGGAATGGCGATGAAAAGAAAGGTTTGTGGGCATTGCCCCTTTCTGATAACTAAGATCAGTAGGGGTTGCCAACGTCGCTAGTGGGACGATGGCAAGATCCGGGATAGAAACATGTCTATCACCGAAACAATAGGGGTGGCTGAATAGAAGACATTGGTGTGGCACCGGTGCATCAATCTTGCCAGTGATCGACAACACCAGGCACCTTGGCATTTCTCCGCTGGGACGGAGATAACACCACACCAAGGAACGAATATGCAGCTGGAGGGTGCAGGTAGTGGGTCGAAACCGACGCCACCTACACTCACCAGATCCACCGTTAGTGATAAATAGTCTATATGCATGCTATGCAGCAAACAAATGCAACAAACAAGTGCAGCAAACTGATAAGACTCTATGCTACCGATTGCTATCGTTCGTGCGGTCTAGGGCGTCCTACAGCCAGACCTGCTCTGATACCAATGCTTGTGGCACCCCGGCTCAGAGGAAACCGGAATGCCCCGTATTCCAGTCCAGAGACAAGTCTTCTAGAATACGGCACTGTTGGCATAGAACAAATCATCTCTTTATTACTATGGATAAGGATTACAAGGGTACAGGGATTACATCGGCACGGCGATACTACGCCTGCCCAGGGCAGCTCTATGCTAACAGCGGAACAACCTGAGGAAACGGAGTATCCTCGGCAGCGGAACAACGACAGCGGTGATGGACTCCACTCCGCAGGGACTCTGGCTGGAACGCTTATCCTAGCTCGCAAACTCAAAATCCTCGACAAGCAAGCAAACATGGCATGATCTGCAAACTAGCATGACACGCCAGGTGAGTACTTTGAATGTACTCGCAAGCTCACAGCAACCAAAGCAGTCAAGACAAGCAACATCATGGCACTTACAGGTTAAGCAGATGTAAACTTGATGATGCTAGAACAATATAAGCATGGCATGGCATATACTACATGCAACAGGTTGCAACTTACTCTGTCGTGAGGTTACCTCGTAACCATCACCTGTAAGAACTTACCATCGAGTGTGCCACATAATAACCTCGGGACCAACCAAACTTGGTATTACAACACCGTAGTGATAACATGATCACAAGGAGCTTGGTCTTTACTGAGATCACCACATAACACCAAACCAAATCTGGTATCCATGATACCACGGTGATCCTCTCGTGATCACGATAAACCAACATCGGTATCCTCGATACCGCGGTGATCCTCTCGCGATCACATAAAGATCAACCAACTTCTTTCTCATCGAACCGGGTTGTTATAAGCAAGATTATTATACTGTTGACCCATAGTGTGTCCTACTATGAACTATGCCCATGACCGAGGACGCGGCTATTGATAGATTATACACTCTGCAGAGGTTAGTACACTGTACCCACACCATGGAACTCGTGGCCTCGTGCTCCCCTTCAGGTGGACCAACGACGTTCCGACAAAACCCAATCTATTGCATGGCACTCTCCCAGCCACTCCGACAAACTCCCCTTTGGGCTATGTCATGGGTGACCCCTGTGTCCTTCCGACACCTGCCATCATCGTGGCCAACCAAAACTGTCCCAAACGGGGACCTGAGCTCAATACCAAAACTGGGTTCACAAGGTTATAGCCGCCTACCGGGCCAGGGTAGCACGCGCTCATAACCTTCCCTGGTTGGAGGCACCGGCGAGAGGCATGACAATAGACCGAATTAGGGCTGCCCCATCCCAGCAAGTGTGGTTGCACTGGTGAGCTCGATTCGGTCCGCACTATGACACAGCCAACAGGTGTTCAAGTTTGATTAACATCCAATTAAATTTGAATGATGATGTGCTGAGTCATGATAACAGGATGAACCACAACAACAGATAAAGAAACATGCAGACATGTCATCATCTTAGCATGAACTTCTGCCAGTGTTAACCATGAGCATAATGCTACCAGCGAGTACCTGATAACTAGCAAGATGCACATGGACAGAATATAAGGATGAGCATAGAACATAAGCATAGAACATGAGCATATATAGTAGTTTCAGACAGAATAACATGCACACATTAAAATAATTTCTCAGGTAGCAAACCATAGCTACTGCAAATCCGTCATGCATGTGGCTGTCGTGACTTGCCTGGGTACGAAGAAACCACCGAGGAGAAGTGCGGAGAGTCCGCGGAAATGATTGCCGGAAACAGTTCTCTCTCGGAGGGGGCTGTTTACAGCCAAGGGCAAAATGGTCATTTTCACTATGTGAACACATAATGAAAATGGTACCAACATGAAGGGCTCGAGGAGACGAAGAAGTGGGCTTTGGAATCACCTCATTTGGAGTTACGAGCAAGAAGTTATAGTGGTTTTGCTGCCAGGGACTTTTCTGCAAATATTTTATTTACATACGGGTCCTGGACAGTTATTCCACTGATAAAAAGAAAGTGCACTGTTGCACTGGGCCGGCTCGGGCTGAAGCTGCCGCCGCTGCTACTGTGCACATGGGCCAGGCCCAACTGCGCGCGCAGGGGTGACGTTGAAGACGGTTTTCCGTCGAGTACACTTTCCCTTAGGAAAAATGACTCTCTGGAAACCCGCTTCCACTAAACGCGCGGGCCCGGGCCAAGTCAACGGCTGGGCGGCTGGCTAGTGGGGTTCGTGGGCGGTGGGGCCCGCCTGGCCGGCTACCTTCTTCTACCTCGCTCCTGCCCGCGAGGCCGAAGCAGAGCCGGCGCCCGACGGCGACCGCCGGTGATTCCGGCCACCATACGAGATGCGTGACCTACCAAAACGACCAGGGCACCAAGCCGCATCGGTGGGTGGGGGTCTCCATCGCCGGGGAGCAGCAGAACGTAGGCGCCCACGCCCGAGGCGGAGAGCGGCGTCGGGCATAGGTGGGCTGGTGGCTAGAGGCCACTGGAGGAGGGGAAGGGGTGTGGGGGTGGCTCTATGGTGGAGGTGGAGACCTCAGGTAGTGGTGGAAGGGGAAGCAGAGCCCCGGCTCACCGGAATTTAGCCGGGCTTTGGCGGCGGCCACGGCGGCGATGACGAGCAAGGAGGGCCTCTGGGGCTTGGGCAGATGGCTAGGGAGGGGTGGTGGAGGACGGTGGTTGCGATGGTGAGCTCGGGAGGGCTCGGGGAGGCCTATATATAGGCGAGCGATGGAGGAGGCCGAGCACGGCCGTGGTGACATGTGCTCCGGCGTCTCGGCGCTTAGGGATCTCACCTGGAGGAGGGGAGAGGCTTCCAGAGAGGTCGCGGAGGGGCGGAGAGAACTCAGGCAGACTCGGGAAGACTCGGGACGACGCAGGCGACCGGACGCAACAGCGACAGCTGCTGCTGGTCACGGGCGCTGCTGCCGCACCGCGTCTGAGGGGACTCGAGAGGTGGAGAGGGTTCCATAGCGAAGAGGACGGCGAGGGGGAGCTGTTGGACATGACGAGGCGCGCGGAAACGACGAGCGGAGGAGGATTACAACAACGTGACATAGCAAAGGCTACATCACGTCAGAGAAAACTGCTAGGGCGAGGAATCTGCAAGTGACAACACAGGGTGCCCTCGATAAAAGGATCCTGCAAGCAGAACCTGGCCCGCAATTTTGAAGGAAGGGGGGAAATTTTAGAACACCGGGTGGATGTGATCACGAGAACCTAATGTTTGAGTTAGTAAAATTTTAACCCGAAAGGAAGAGAGATCAGATCCCAGAGCATAGACAAGGAATAAAAGATCCTAATACCACCCACTTGGCGACGTGGGCCCGTAAGCCACACAGCCAAGTTAGTAAAATAGTTTTGGACGACTAGACTCAACTTCGGCCAAGGAGTTGGAAAGGGGGATTCCTAGAGGCAGTCGGCTCTGATACCAACTTGTGACGCCCCGGCTCAATCATGCACTAATCATACACGCAAATGCACACGATCAAGCCTAAGGACTCACGGGAGGATATCACAACACAACTCTAAAACATAAATAAGGTCATACAAGCTTTATATTACAAGCCAGGGCCTCGAGGGCTCGAATACATAAGCTTGATGACAAACAAGCATCAGCGGAAGTGTTAGATATCTAAGTACAGATATAAAAGAAAACACAGATAGGCCCTTAGAAGGCGGGGCAAAAGAAAAACACTACGATCGAAAGGCGCGGGCCTCCTGCCTGGGACCCTCCGAACCTACTCCTAGTCGTTGGCCAACTCGTAGTAGTATCCACCGTCGGGGTAGTAGTAGCGATCGTCGGTAGGGGCAGCTGTCTCAGGGGCTCCGTCATCTGGTTGCATCAAAAGGATATGGGGGAAAAAGAAAGCAAAGCAACCGTGAGTACTCATCCGAAGTACTCAGCAAGCAAGGATCTACACTACATATGCAACACTATCAAAGGTAGGCTGTATATGTGGACTGGGCTGCAGAAATGCCAGAATAGAGAGAAGTCCTAGTCCTATCGAAGACTAACATCTTCAGCGGTCTTGCAGCATTAGAAGAGTGTAGATTAGTACAGTATAAAGTAGTAGTATCAATAAGTATCAACCTCACCCAGAGATCCTTTCTCGACTCCCTGCGAGAAAGCAATCCCAGAGCCATAATATCCAAGTATCAACCTCGGCCAGAGATCCTTTCTCGACTCCCTGCGAGAAAGTAATCCCAGAGCCATACTCATCACAAGTATCCAGCTCTAGTTGTATCGATCGGGATACAACTCCGAGCATCCGTTACCGAGGATCCGGCTATGCATAGATTAGTTCTTCCCTGCAGGGGTGCACCAACTTACCCACCATGCTTGCTTAACTCCGGCCGGACACACTTTCCTGGGTCATGCCTGGCCTCGGCCAAACGACACACCGCAACCCTACCTAGAGCTCAGCAGAGAGGTCCCCGCCGGTCTACAACCTAAGCACTCAGCGGTCTTGGGCCATCGCCCTGTGCACTCCGGGCCGTTGTGTGCAGGGTGGATACCAGCACCGCCTCGGATGGTCGGCACGATCCGACCGTGCCACAATGCTGAACTGGACGTCTGACAGAGCTTTCGGCTGATGCCATGATGTAGAGTACCCATATTTATTCCCGCGTGATGGTTAGTGCTATCGGGCCAAAGGCCCACTCAGATCAAATATCCAAATCGTAGTGTGTTGGTAGTGCGGTAACGAGCAGAGACTCATGATCGATGTGACCCCGTCGCCCCGCCTCGAGGACTTGCGGCAAGGGCCAAGAATGCCAGGCCACGCCTCGTATTCATCACTCGGGCACCATCCAGGTCAACCCATCTCACAAAAGACTGTCGGGAACTCAGGTCCACCTCTACTGGGCGGTACCGCATGTCCCTCCAGCCCTGCAGTAAAAGTAACTACCTCGGGTTGCCCTCGGGGCCAACCCGTTTCTAACAAGGTTCAGGGGTAAAGTCACAGTAACCGTGTGTCCATAACATTAGGGGAATCCGAGGTATCACCCTCGACGGATGCCCACTCGATGTAACCGTCAAGGTGAACTTAGGAGGAATCACCCGCGAGGTTCACACTTGAAGTGTTGCGCGACAGGGTCGTATCGGAAGTGGAGAAGGAGGAATCACCCTCGATGACCACGACCAAATAGCTACTCTACAGAGTTAACATCAGGAGTGCTATACGAGGAATCACCCTCGGCACTCGATGGTGACGCTGCAGTGTCGTACAACTAAGGGGGGGTGTTGTGCAGTGCCGGGGTCTGGTCGTCGAGTCTTCTGATGATCCAGCGGGGCAATCGGGACAAGGTGGGGTCTCTGGTAGGTCTCTACCCAGCCTATACTAGACAGTTTAGGATAAGTAGGTAAGGTTTCAATAGCAGGTTACAATAAACAGGCTATGCATCGGAATAGTTTAAATAGTAGCAGCAGCAATTTCTAATGCAAGCATGAGAGAGAAAGAATAGGCGATATCGGTATGCTCAAGGGGGGGTGCTTGCCTGGTTGCTCTGGCAAGAAGGAGGGTTCGTCAACACCGAAGTCGATTGAGGCAGCAGCGGCGTCGGTCTCGTAGTCTACCGGAGAGATGAGGGGGAAGAAACAGTAAATACGGAGCAAACAAAGCATCACAAAACATAATCATGACGATACGCGGTGCTAGGGGTGACCTATCGCAGTGCTTGGTGATACCGACGAAGAGAATAACATCCGGGAATGTTTTCCCGAAGTTTGGCATTTTCGGGCACATGAAACGGAGGTGGATTGTTGCATGTTCGTTATGCTAGGGACGTGCGGCGGACAAACGGATTGCGTATTCAGATTCGTCTCGTCGTTCTGAGCAACTTTCATGTACAAAGTATTTTTCATCCGAGCTACAGTTTATTTATTATGAATTTTCCAAGTTTAGCAATATTCTGAAATTATTATTAATTCTAAAATGGGGTTATTGCATCAGCATGACATCATCATGACGTCAGCAGTCAACTGGGTTGACCGGAGTCAACCCTAACATGTGGGGCCGTTCTGGCATAGACATAGTTAATTAAACAGAAATTAATTAACTAATCAAGTTAATTAGGTAATTTAAATAGAGTTAATTAATTATTTAATTAACTAATCAATTATTATTTTAATTCTCTTTTTTTAAAACATCAGGGGTGTGGGGCCCGTTGTCATAGGCCCAGTGGCCTAGCGGGGCGGGTTATCGGGCGCACGGGTGCGAGCGCCCGTGCCCGAGGCCACCAGGGGGGTGGGGAGCACGGTGATGCCCCGGGCTGCGGCGGCAGCCAGTGGCAGGGCGCGGCCGGGAACGGGCCCGGGTCGCCGGAGCCAGGGGTGCCGGGGCAATGGCCTGGGCGAGGCAGGAGCGAGCGGGCGGTACGGGGCATCTGCGGCGTAGGCAGGCGGCGGCGTGAGGGGGAGCGGGGCGAGCTGGTCGCGGCGGGCAAGGCCGGCGAGGTCAGGCGGGCGGGCGCGGCGGCCCGTGGCAGCAGGCAACACAACAGCAGCAGCACGGTAGCAGCAACTGCGGCGGCACGGCGGAGCCAGCTAGTGAGCACGCGCGGGGGGGGCAAGGCGACCAGGGGCACGGCGCGTACGCAAGCGAAGCGGGCGGCGTGGTCGGGCGGACGCCGTGTGCGGTGGCCGGAGTGGCGACAGAGGGAAGGAAAGAAGGCGGGGTGTTCTCACCCCCGATGCAGGGGTTCGTCGGCGAGGCTCGAGGGCGCGGGTCGGTGGTGCGGTCGGCGAGGCGACGGGGGACGACGATGAACGAGGCGGCAGCGGCGACGTCGGCGAGCGGCCATCCAGCGCTCCAGATCGGGGCCGGCGGGAGGAGTTGCGAGGAGGAGGCCGAGGGGGCGGCGCTTGGCGATCCGGTGACGGGGTCGGCGCTGGCGACGGCGGCGGGGCGCGTCGGGGCACGGCCCGATCCAGAACTGGATCGGGGGGGATGGGGAGCAAGAGGGAGAGTGGGAGGGATCGTGGGAGAGTGGGAAAACATGGGGGGTGGGTTAGGGTTCGCGTGGAGCGGGGGGGAATAAGGAGGCGACGGGTGGGCCTGGTGGGCCATCCTGGTGGGTTAGCTGGGCCAAGGCCCTGTTGTGCCAGGGGGCTTTTCTTTTTATTTTATTTCCCTTTTGTTTTTCTGTTTTCTCTCTTTCTCACTTTGAAAAAAGTTTAGCCACGATTTGAGTTTTGTAAAATATGAGACTATGCCACTTAAGTACTATGCAATATTTAGTAATGCCAGAAAATGGTTTGGTAAATAAATGATTTCATTAGAATTTTATTTAATTGAAAAAGTATTAATTGGTGCTGTTTTGTTACTGTTAGAGGCACATAATTAATTTAGTATATGTGGATTATAATTTTAGAATTGTCTCTGGATTATTTACAATATTATGAACATTTTAGTTCCTGGATTTGAACAACTTTTATTTTCACTTTAAGTTTGAATAAATTCATTTGAATTGGAATTTGAAATGGATGACAATAATGATGATCAGGCACTTTTGAACAGGATGACTTGGCATTATCAAAAGGCAATCACTGTAGCCATTACATAGGGATGTTACAGAGGCTCCCTTGGCAGCGGCATCCATACCAGCCGGAGCTGCTGCTGCTGCTCCGGCTCTCGCTCGCTCGCGCTGCTGTTCTGCTGATGCTGCTGCTACGGCTCTCGCTCGCTCATGCTGCTGCTGCTACGGCTTCTGCTCACTCGCGTTGCTGCTCTGCTCTTCCCCTCGCTCGTCCTGCTGCTCTGCTCTTGCTCTCGCTCGCGCTGCTGATGCTGCTACACGGGCTGCTGCAGCTACACGAGTTGCTGCTCTGGCTCTAGATCGCGTTGCTGCTCCAGGTGCTGCTGCTCCAGCTGCTATCTGCTACTGTGTTCCCGGTCGATCGCCTGCTGATTTAGATCACTGCTTCTCTACTACTAGTGCTCGAGCGGCCTAAACTACATGTGAAGTGCATCTCTGCTACCAGTGTGTTCAGTTTCAACAGTAACATTCAGATTCCACGGTAAATTTCAGTTTCGACAGTTAAGTTCAGAGTCAACAGTTTTTACCTCGTCTGTTGTAGTCAGGTGTTTTTTGGTGATGTACATTTTACATCTACCACTTTTTGGTAATGTGTTTCACATCATCTATTGGAGATGCTATTAGAATCCCACTTGAGATTAACAATGTCTGTCTTGTACTACTTCAGCCTCGACGTCTTACGGCTCGCCGGAGCTGCTCCAACGACGTAACCATCCATCACAACAGAGCAGTACCCTGGACGCCGTCTACAGATGCCTCAGATCTTCCACCACACCTCCGACAGCCACCTCTGCCGCAACTGCTTCAGCAACCAACTCAATGATGCTGAGGTCGACACGGGTACGCCAAAGAGGTTGTACACTTGTCGCATCACTTATTACTCTACATTCATGTTGATCCATTAGGGCTATTTTGGTTCAAAGGAAAAAGTGAAGGAAAAACATAGCAATAAGAAATTTTCCTATGGTACTCTACTATTCAATTATTCATGCATTTAGTTGAAAGGAATGGAGCAAAACATCCACCTGGAGATACTTTTCCTATGCATGAAAACCAGATTAAGTGCATTAGTGGCAGAATAACATTCTAACTGTACACACTTTCATATGGTTTCACTTTAATTTGGCCATGTTTCTTTGCATTCATCTGCTCTTCCAATTCCTGTGAACCAAACACCCAAGTTGACAGAAATCCTGTGTTTACAAATGCTCTATTTCCCACGTGCATTCCTATCCTATTCCGGTGTTTTTCCTATCCCTGCGTTTTTAGAATCCTGCAAGCCAAAGGAGCCCTTACAGAATTACTTCAGTTACAGATAGGTGTCGAAGAAAACTTTGTGTGGTTTGTCCTGCTCCTGCCGCGACGTCGTCCACCTCACCTGAGCTGCTCCATCGACAGAAGCATTCACCATACCAGACATCAGGACTCCCGACCGTCTTTCTCCGCCTCAGATCTCCTTCCTTGCCGCCGGCACCCACCGCAACTGCATCACCATCATCGACTTAGCAGATGAACCTGAGGAGTACACGGGTCCACAGGAGAGGTCGCACTCTTTTGTTTCTGCTTATGTTATGCATTGCTTAATATTACCTGCTACTTTACCGTCCTATTCACCTATTAGACTCCAAGACAGGTCCGAATTAATGTTCAAACTTGAGTTTTAAAATGCTTGTGGGGCACATATCGAGGCAGCAATGAATAGTATCTCTGTCTATTATCTGGTTCACCTAGGGTATGTCTATGTTCTTCATCTTGGGTGGGAAACAAACTGTAAAGCAATCATCATCTGTCTTTTTATTAAAGTAAAGCTATCATCAGCCTGCTATCATTATTTTTGGATCTATCCACTGGTTGTTACCATCACTCTAGATTTCTGCATGCTCTCCTTACATAATCTCACTATATTTTTTTCGTATGCATGTCAGATATTGTACACAGTCATGCTGAACATGTAGAGAAAAAGAGAAGAGTTTTGCGCGGCAATACAATGTCATGCAGACATCGCTCCATTGTGGGTGCAATGGCAAACCCTCCCCCCTCCCCCTCCAAATTGTAATCCAGAGGAAGATATATGTTCTGAGGCGGATTCAGACGGAGCTGACCACTCCTATTTACCCCCCGAGGTGTTTGCTCTAACTTGGCATGATGATGTTGGTCATATCATGCATATGTTGCCTTGCAGTGCCTACTTTCGACATCATATATGTCATCTACTTAGTTTAGACATGCTCTGTAATGCCACCTATTTAGTTTCTATATCATATATGTGAATTATGCAATCTCATCTCTTTTAACTAGCCATAATATATGTGAAATATGCAATGCCATCCTGTTTAACCAGGCATCATATATTTGAAATATATCTTGCCAATCCTTTTCTTCATTACATTTCCATTTGTTGACAATGTTTGTACATTCAACTACTCTTCCTGTGAATCAGCCAGTTGAGTGGGTGATGGAAAAATCTGGAGTGAAAACAAGGTCTTCAGAGCAGACTGATGTCTACTACACAACTTGTTCTTGTAGACTCATGTT